>CM047805.1:165187962-166387962 GCA_026214975.1 Gentiana macrophylla | reverse complement strand
TTGACAACCCCATGTCTTTCATCCTACAAGAAGAGTCAAACGAGGATGGATCGTTACTTCTTGAAAATGATATTGTCACTACGTGCATATGTAAATCATTGATTGGGTATGGATCAGCGGTTTACCTTGTTGTGATGGAATCTAAGCGTTCCTCATTTTGGCTACCTCGTATTACGTTTCCAGCCTGCCCAATAAATGTCGGATTATATTAACTTTGTAGGACTATTATTAATAATTGAACAACTCATCAAATTAATCTTCTTATTACTATAATTGAAACTTAATTACCTTTGGGACCATAATATCAAATGTAGCAACTGTTTTACCATCATCATTGAGTCGGGCGTAGAATGGCTTGATTTCTTTTGGATGGTTGAATATAATCACTGGCCGTTTATATATTTCCTCTGACAGATAACTAGATATCCAAAGGAACAAAAAGGATATCAAAAAAAAAAATACAGAAACGATTTGGTCACAACAATTGTGCCACAAGCCACAATATTCGACAAAACATACTTATACACCGTTGATCATAACGTGGGACGCATTGATTGATATGAATCCCACCATAATTAAATGTGTCAATTGTTGTGGTCATAATACTAGTTAAAAAAACTGTTCCTCGTCTATATATCAAGAAACAAAGCAAAGGCAAGTATAACAAGTTGTGTCAAGACCTCTCATGTTCGTCAGATAAAGAGATGCCATACTTTACTTCGGTTTCAAATTTCTTCGTTGTAACCTGATTCACAACATCAAATCAATGCTTACATAAAGTAACGAATAACTGTTGAAGGCAATGATGAATGTTTAAAGGCCATAAGTTACCTGTTTTAAAACATCCACGGCCTCTGCATAAGTTATCTTTTCAAAAGAAGTCGAATTCACTGATTGAAGTCGATCCACGACAGCTTTGTCTACTCTCTTTGCCATGAATTCAAGGTCTTCCGGACAGTGATCCAATGTCCATTTGCATAAATATTTCAGAAACTCAACTGCACACTCCATGGACTCCTTCATTATGGAAACACAAAACACACATTGTTAGTGGCTAATTAACTACTAAACTTGATTTCGATGAATGCTATATATAGGGGTAAGATTTTACTTCTATTTGGTTAAAAGCCATTTCGACTTCAACCATCCACATCTCAGCTAGTGATCTCCTGGATTCTGGTGGGCTGGATGCTTGGAATCTTGGTCCAAATGTGTAAACATTTCCAAGTGCACATGCATAGCTCTCCAGATGAAGACGACCCGAAACTGTAAGATAAGCCTTATGGCCTAAAAAGTCTTCGATTTTCTCATGCTTTTGAGCATGCCCATGTTTTGATTTTTCTCTTGCTTCCAACTGTGCTATAAGTTCATTAGTCTTTTTAAGATCTTGGACCGCAGCTACCAAAGCTTCCCTGTTGCTTGAGCTTCTTCTGAGTTCTTCGATTTGTTTGCTTTTTTCTTTGATGGAAGCTTTAACATCTTCAAGCCTAACCCCACCAGTAGTGTCATCCCTTGGAGCATGACCCTCTATCGTAATTTCAAATTTCTTACTGAACCCTTCACCATCAGTGGAAGTAATTACGGGAATTTCCACATAGAGGAACCCATGATTCAGGAAGAAGGTATGAGTTGCTTGATGGAAAGCATTATGAATTCGCGTAACAGATGCCACCTGCAGGATGTTAAATATAAGTCCTTGAAAAACATGTAAACATGAAATCTATTAGTTGGCAAAGGTCAAAAATTGAAGATTACAGTTGTTGTTCGGGGTCGAAAATGGGAATAGTCTCTCAACATTTCCAAAGGCAAACGTTTCTTTGACAAAGGATACTTGTCTAGGTCAACAGTCCCAATATGGAGAAGCTTCTCCACTTTTAGTTCAATGACATGTTTCCCTTGAACTCCAGGGATTTGCAATACTCCTTCTGCTAGTATGCAAGTTCCAGTAGGCATCACTTGTATAGGTGGAGCTATATTCGAGTCGATTAAAACCTGATAGACACACAAAAGAAATGAAGTAGAAACACAGAATGCAAGGCGTTTGATCATTGAGAAATGAGAATTCACAAAAATATCAAAAATATTCCTCTAATCCTTTGAAACGGTTATTAAAGCATTAAATTCTAAGGAAATCTTGAAGTGTGTCTCGATCAATCACATATTTTTTCTCTTGGTACAACAATGTTGGGATAAACTTCAACACATTTGCCATAACCCAAACTGAGTATGGAGGAAACTAAAGAATAACAACAAAATGCCACAACAAGCATAGAAAACCATCTCAAAGCATCAGGGACGTAGCAAAGGGCTGCGATGCTTTGCTCAGCGTTGCTTGCTATGCTATGCTACACCTTGCTACATATTACGACACCCCCGCTATATTTTCTATGTTGTTGCAGCATTTCTTTATGCAATTTTGTGGTGCCACTAGCATTTTGGAAAGGATAATGTCAGTTCAAGAATGAGAACATATCTAAAGAGAAATGATTTGGCCATAACAATTGAATGGTGTACAGTGTAGACTCATTGATTGGAATGAGATTCATCATAAACAATGGAGTAAAAAAGGTGTTGTGACCCATGTTATGACTCAGTGTGTAGTGATTTTAGCACTACTGATATCTAATAAGTCAAATATACACGAATCAAGAACAAACCAGTGCATAAAAGATCTTGGACAACATATAATAATCGGTAAATTTTAATACATCTCTGAAGGTAATAAAAGGACTAGAAAGATTTTTTTTTAACCTGAAGACTTGGGACACAGGAACCATCGGAAACTTGTAGAATGGAAACAGAGTGTTGTTGTGGCGGTTTTTGCAAGGCAGAATCCAGCTTTTCCCTAATCCGGTAATCACCTCCGCCGCCCAAAACCTTGATAATGGTCCTGAAGAGTGGTATCCGAGATTGAAAAACTTCAATACAGCTTACATCTTTAGGAGTCACAGCATCAGAAGGCTCATGAGGAGGATGCTGATGCTGATGCTGATGCTGGTGCTGGTGCAAATTAACAATAGGGGGTTTCTTCATCTCCCTAGATGACTTCACCCAACCTCCGACTAAAACTTTATGACCCGCCAACCCGATTCCGCCATCAGTCCGGCCAACTATAGTCTTCAATTTCATCGTTTTGGAATACTTAGAAATGGGCACCGCCACCGGAGCAGCAGTGGCGTGTTCATGAACCTTCTGGGCTTGTTCTGGGTCCATAATAACAGATTTGAAGGAAATCTTGAAGAATCAGCGATTAAATAGTCGAAAACTAAATAGCCTTGTAATTGCTTGATGAAATGCTGCTGAGAAATGGGTGGGGGTTACAGGTAGTTTTATATGGGAGAGAATAAGAGGAGAAAGGATGCTTAGCTTGAGAAGACATTGGAAGGATTAAATTAAGAGAAGAAAAGGAAGAAATTAGGAGAAAGGATTGTGTCTGGCTCAGGGAGAAGGAAAGGGATTGTTTGGGAGTGGGTGTTATGTGCTGCGTTGACTGTTGAGTAGTAAGTATTGCGCGGCAAAAAAATCAAATGAATTAGGAGGTGAAGGACTGAGGAGGGAGAAGGAGATGAAATGGAAGGAGGGGTTTGGTATTCTTTGGAAGTTGGGAAATGCACTTCAATGGAGGATTTTTATTCCTTCCAAATTTCCAATATATCAAAGTTAATAATTTATTATATTCACCCGTCAAAAAAAGATAATTTTTAAATTCAACATGTCAAATTTAAGCAAAGAGCTTGATCTTTTTAAATAAGTAAAATTTAATTTTAAATTCAACATGTCAAATTTAAGCAAGTAGCTTGACTCAAATGTTAAATGACTTGAGAGTTGAGAATGTCTAGAAAAATTGTCGGTTCAATTTTCTTCAGAGACGCCGAGTTCTTTGAGCAGAGTTAGCATCTACAGACAAAAAATAATCTTTTTTTTTACTATTAGTAACACGTAGTTTTTTTCTTTCTTTTTTGATGAGTACGACACGTAGTTTGGCTTAATATATCTTCACTTTCTTTTACTATTTACAACACGTTATCGACACAAGACTCTGCAGGAAAAAAAAATTCAATTTCAATAGAGTAATACTTAAGCAAATCTTCTCTTTTTTTCAAGTTCAAGACGTAGTTTGGCTTGATACATAAGCAAATTTTCTCTCTTTTTTTTTTCGATTATTTACAACACGTTATCGACACAAGACTCTGCAGGAAAACACAAAAATAAAGTTCAAGTTCAATGGAGTAATACATAAGCAAATATTCTCTTTTCAAGTTCAAGACTCTTACAACACGTTATCGACACAAAACTCTGCAGGCAAAAAAAAAAATTCAAGTTCAATGGAGTGATACATAAGCAAATCTTCTCTTTTTTTACTATTTACTACACGTTATCGACACAAGACTCTATCAGCGGAGTATTCACATTCTTGTTCCTTTGGTCGTTATCGGCACAAGACTCTATCAGCGGATTATTCGCATGTGTGTTCCTTTGGTACTCTATCATCAAAGAAGAATATGTACCAAAAAATAACGGGAAAAATTATTTATCATTAGCCAAGGATGTTGAAATGCAATTGGAAGTAAAACAATTGTCATAAACAATTATCATTAGCCACAAGTGTATCATGAGTCAACAGGTTAGCCTGAACTTTCTGCCAGGAATCCAATCCTTGAGGTTATGTTCACTATAGTTAATTCATATTCTCTGTCAAGACCACCTAGGGTTTCAAGGACAAGTTCAGAATTGCTAATGGGATATTCAGCTGAGGCTAGTTTACCGGAATATGACTTCATTTAGTCAGCCATAGTGATGGTTCCTGTCAGTAAGGTGACTTAAACTCTACATCTGGTGGAACCAATCAAGACTCGGTGTGTGATGGGACGGTGAGAAGTGTATTCAATTGCGTACATCAAGTAGGGTGGAGTCATCGAGCTTCAAAGAGGTAACTATCGCCAGGTGATAGTCTGCGAATCTTGGAATACAAAGCAGGTCCCACATCCATTAATTTACATTATGATGTGACTATATCTGGTGTCATTAAAAGGAGGACACGTGTAGGGGTATTTATGGTGCATCGACAAAGATTCCTTGCGGCTACTAGGGTTTAGGGATTTGTACTATAAATACGATTGTTATTCTGATGTTTTCATGCGTTGAAATCGGCAAATTCGGTGCGTAATAAAATATCTCTTTTACGCCCGTGGTTTTTACCTCTCCCATCGAGAGGTTTTCCACGTTAAATCTGTGTTCTTCTTGTTTCATTATCTCCTTTGATTGTTTATGTTTGATTGCTTCGCTTTTGTTTCTTGCATCGAAGTTATCTCCATCCGCTTTATAACAAGTGGTATCGAGAAAGATTTTGAGAAAACAATCATGTCACGATCAACTTCATCTTCACCAAGACCTTGACAAGAAGGTGCTAGGATCTCGTGATAAAGTTGTGATCTTTAGCAAGAAAAGATGTCACGATGAAACGAAAAAATCGATAAATTTCTGAGGAAGGAAGCAGTTTTGGTGCGTGGCAAATCAAGATCGTGCATTGTTGAAACAAAGCAGGTTTGTGGAATCCTTTATCCGACAAACCAAATACAAAAAGTGCGGCAGATTATGCGGTCTGGAAGAGAAAGCACATTCAACCATCATGTTGTGCTTATCTCGATGATGTTATCACCGAGGTTCTTTGAGGAAGACACCGCATGACCAAGTTGTGGAAAAAGCTTGAAAGCTCAGTATATGACCAAGTCAGCGACCAACAAGTTGTTGTTGAAACAGAGGTTGTTCGGTTTGAAGATGCATGAAGGAGTCCACCGAGGAACATCTTGACGGTGAACACAATATTACTTGATTTAAGGAATATTGATGTTAAAATTGAAGATGAAGATGCAGCCCCTAATCCTGTTGGTGTCATTACCGGCATCATATGAAAACTTTGTGCGATCTTTCATAGTTGGGAAAGATCTGATAGCTTTGGAGGATGTGAGGTCCGCTTACATGCCAGGGAGTTGAGACACAAGGCTGCTGGGACAGACAGTCAGGCTGCTGGGCTAGTAGCTAGCAGCAATAGTGGAAAATGATATGGACAAAAGAAGAAAAAAAAGTCTATGTCCAAAGGTCCTAAGTCTACTGATGTCTGTAATTACTGTAAGGAGCGGGGACATTGGAAGTCCAATTGTCAAGGAAGAAGAAACAACGAAGGCAATGCAGCACGAGAGCCTTCAGGCTTGAGCAATCGATGAGGATCTGGTTCTAGTTGCGAGGGGATTCTACACATCACAATGATGTGTGGATACTTGATTCTGGAGCATCCTACCATATTTGTCCAAACAGAGTGGTTTTCACTTATGAGCGAGATAGATGGTGGTCAAATCTATATGGCCAACAAAGAAGGTCTCAGAAGTTGTGGGAATTGGCTCAAGAAAGTTAAGGACAGAGGATGGTAAATTTTGTACAATCGAAAGATGTAAGACATGTTCCACAGATGACCAAGAACTTGGTATCTCTCGATCTACTAGATGACAAGGGTTCAATTTCAAGGGTGAAGGTGGGCGGTGAATGTCTTCAAAAATTCGATTGTAGTCCTCAAAGGCATCAAGAGGGAACCTTGTATATATTACAAGGATGTATCAGATCTGCTTCTTCTTTGTTGTTGCATCCTCGCTAGATTCACTGATCTCGCAGACTCGGTGTGGCATACGAGACTTGGTCACATGGGTGAAAAGGGTATCTGAGTTCTTTCTTCAAATGAGTTTTCTTGGGGATATAAGGTCAAGAATCTGGACTTTTGTGAACATTGTGTGTTTGGGAAGTTGCATAAGTAAATTCTCAGCGAGGGTTTGCACAATACAAAGGCAACACTTGATTATATCCATTCAGATCTCTTTGGGTCCATCAAAAGTTGAGTCATTGGGTGGTCACAGATATTTTGTGTCATTCATAGATGACTATTCAAGGATGACTTGGGTGGTGATGATGAAGAACAAAAGTGATGCATTCAAGTAACTTCAAGCGGTGGAAGGCCCTAGTGGAGAATCAGTTAGGCAAGAAAATCAAGAAGCTTCGCTGAGATAATGGTGCGGAAATTACTGGACGGATTTTGATTCATTTTGTGCAAATTGAGGTATTGCCGGACATCATAATCGTAAGGAATACACCTCAATGCAGAATGGTGTGGTGAAAGGATGAATCAAACTCTACTGGAGAGAGGCAAGATGTATGCTTTCTCAAAATTTGGTTTATCAAGGAGATTTTTAGGGAGAGGTGTTAAGACGACTTGCTACTTAATCAACAGGAGTCCTCACACGAGGAATCAATCTCAAGACACCATTTGAGATGTGGTCGAGCAAGCCTGCCGACTACTCGATTCTAAGGGTTTTGGATGTACAAAGATACTATCATGTTAGTGAAGGAAGTTGGAACCAAGAGCCAAGAAGAAGGAGTGTTTGTGGGATATGGTGATGGAGTAAAAGAATATAGGATTTTGTAATCAGCAGAGTCGAGTAATCCTCAGCGAGGGCGTTGTTTTTGATGAAAATTCTATGTTAAACTCATCGGTGGGGAGGTCTGCGAGTGCGAAACCGATCTTTAACTCGATAGTGTTGAGAAAGCAGTGGAGCTTCGGTGGAGTCTCTTGCGATATGCAACAATCGGTGGATCCAAATCAACACTATATCGATCTGGATAATGAACCAGAATCCGATCCAAGCCACCGCCGAGACCTCAAAGAGCGTCGCCATACAAACATTGATCAACAGAGTCTGCATTGCCAAGCAGCCTAGAAGATCTAATGTTGGGATACCTCAGGAGATATGGATATGATGATTTGGTGGATATGCACTCCAAGTTGCGAGAAGAGGTAGAGGTTCTTTGAACCTACTACTTACAGGGAAGCGATGACATGTATAGAAGCATCTCGGTGGCATCTTTGCCATGGGAGATGAAATGGAGTCATTATTGAAGAATCAGACTTGGGAATTGGTCAAACGGCTCAACGACAAGGAGTTGTGACTTGTAAATGGATTTTCAAGAAAAGGAAGGAATAACAAAGCGTAAGGGTCGTATAAGGCACGTTTGGTTGCAAGAGGATTGATCAAAAGGAAGGGTTGACTTTGATGAAATATTTTTCACGAGTGGTCGACACACTTCAATCAGGTGTTACTAGCAATGGTGGCACTGGCGAGATCTGGAACTTTAGCAATTGGATGAAAGCGCTTTTACATGGTGAGGTGGATAAGGAGATATACATGACACACGGCTGAGGTTTTCAAACTCTGGAAAAGAAAATTATGTTTGCAAGTTGAAGAAATCATTGTATGGTTTGAAGCAAGCTCCAAGGCAGTGGTATAAAAGGTTTGACAGTTTCATGCTTCAGCAGGGTTACAACAGAAGTCCTTATGGATCATTGTGTTTACTTGATCTCTTTGAAAGATGGATCATATATCTATCTTGTTTCGTATGTGGATGACATGTTGATTCTTCTTTTGCAAGAAAGTCGATGTTCAAAATCGAAGAACCTTCTCGATCTTTGAATTTGAAATGAAGGATTTGGGTGCAGCCAAGAAAATCTTGGGGATGGAGATCTGGAGAGATAGGAGTCAGAAGAAGTTGTTCTTGTCTCAAAGCGAGGTTATGTGCGAGAAGATATTGGCCAAGTTTGGGATGTCTGTTTGCAAAACCAATAGATACTCTATGGCATCAAATGCTCATTTGTCTGCATTTATGCTTCACATCACCAAGAGAGAAGGAGTATATGTCAAAAGTTCCCTATGCTAGTGCGATTGGCAATCGATGTATGCCATGGTGTGCACTAGGCACGATCTGGCTCAGCAAATAAGTGTTGTCGCAGAGTTTATGGCTCAACTCGAAAGGAACACTGGAAAGTTGTTAAAAGGATATTCGTGTACACGAGAGGTACAACCGATATTGGTCTCATTTATGGAGGTGATATTGGTTTAGTCACGAGTTCTTGTGATGCCGATTATGCAGTGATGTTGTGATAGAAGATCAATGGATGGTTATGTGTTTACATTGGGAAATGCGGTGGTCATTGGAAAGCTACTCTTGAGCTCTGATGAGCCTTATCAACCATCAAGCGAGAATACATGGCTCTTTCAAGCAAACTAAGGAGGATATCCGGTTGAAGGGACTAGTCGGTGATTTGGGGTTGCATCGAGGATCGAGGTTGAGATATATTGTGATGATCTAAGTGCAATATGTTTAGCTAGGATCGGAGTTCATCATGAGAGAACCAAGCATATTGATGTCGTATCATTTCTTGAGGAATGAGAAGAGGGTTGTGGTGAAGAAGATTGGCACAAAGGAGAATCCTGGCCGATATGTTCACTAAACCGATTCAGCAGAGAGTAAGTTCCACTTTGTCCGGACTTCTTGAATATTCAAAGCTTATAATCATTTCGGAAACTTTACCGAGGCGATCGGTGGAGTGGATCTTTGTGGAGATAGTCTGGTACAAGTACATCCGGCATTGACGAATGCATCCGGTACAAGTACATATGGTTATGCAACTGTTTGACTTCGTGAGAGTTGAAGTCAAGGTGGAGATTTGTCGATGAAGGTGACTTAAACTCTACATCTGGTGGAACCAATCAAGACTGGTGTGTGATGGGCGGTGAGAAGTGTATTCAATTGCTGTACATCGGTAGGGTGGAGTCTCTCGAGCTTCAAGCAGGTAACTATCGCCAGGTGATAAGTTGCGAAAATCTTGGAATCTGACCAGCAGGTCCCACATCTGTTAATTACGTTATGACAAATGACTATCTGATGTCATTAAAAGGAGGACACGTGTAGGGGTATTTATGGTGCATCAGACAAAGATTCCTTGCGGCTAGGGTTTAGGGATTTGTACCTATAAATACAATTGTTGTTACATTGTTTTCTGTGCGTTGAAATCAACAAATTCAGTGCGTAATAAAATATCTCTTTTCGCCCGTGGTTTTTTACCTCTCCCACCGAGAGGTTTTCCACGTTAAATCATGTTCTTCTTGTTTCTGTTATCTCCTTTGATTGTTTATGTTTGATTGCTTCTGTTTCTGTTTCTTGCATCTGAAGTTATCTCCATCCGTTTTATAACAGTTCCTTTGGTTGACTTGGTCAAGGCATATTTGTACTCGAGTATTCTTGTCTCTGACTGGTTATTGAACATAACTTCAAGACTTTTCCAGATTTCATCAAATGCTGGATTGGGAACAACTCCAAGGGCATGTCCAGCAGATGAGCTCATAAAAAATTAGGGTGCTTGAGGTCTAGTCCCTAGGAGATGTCCATCAAGTCTATGTCCCTCTTACAACAAGTAATTATCACGATCCGATCCAGTTTCACATTGCAAACATGATAGAGTTACCCTTTGAAAGGTGTCATGGTCAAATCTGAGAGGGAAGGAGTTGAAGACCTCAGACATGATGGAACGAACTCTGCAGTTATGAGGAACGAAACTTGCTCTGTGTTTCTCAACACAAATGGAAACGGAATTTGTTCCAATCTGCTGCTGCTAAAACCCAATGAGAGCTGTGATGGTGATGAAATTTGAGCCCACCTGAGCCATGCTCGATGTTACATTGGATCCAACAGCTCATGTGGTTGCTGGATGTTGATCAAACGTACCTGAAGGTGGAATTCAGGGGAAAGACTCTTGAATGATTTCCATTCATATCCATGATGAATAGGAATGTTGCCATTTATAGTACAATACTAAGTGCCCTAATGGATAGGATAATGCCTCCTAAAGAATATTTCAAACACACCAATTACAAGAGGACATGTGTCACCAATCCCACATGTCTACACAAATTATCTTATATCTTAACAACATGATCAACATCAAATAACAGCATAAAAAAGATGTGACTTTTCTTTTTGAGGGTAGATGTGATTTATTGATGACTGTTCCTTGATTTAAAGTAGAAAGCATTGGAGCCACATTTGAATCAGGAGACCTTGGAATACCACTGGGGAAAAGCATCACAAGACTTGTTGTGTGTAGAACCTTAACATGCAAATAGTTGTTGGCACAGAACTTAATGAAATAGCATTAGAAGATTTCTTTTGCCCGTCTCCATGCAACCTGGAGGTGGAGGAAAGCCAATCCGGAGTGCTTTTAGATTTGATAAAAAGAAATTCCGGTTTTTTTTTTTTTCTTTCAAAGAATTCAAAGCTGCTGCAGCAACACAAGTTGGCTCTGGTTCACGGTATTGACAATTTGTTAATCCGAACACGAAATCAACTGAGAATTGACAGAGGAGTTGAGCAATGCCAAGACGAAATAGAAAGAGGGGTTTTCTCATTTATATGTGAAAATGCACAACTTACAACAACAACCAACAACCAGAAGGAGTATTTCCTCTTTATACTGGCAAGGATATAGTTACATGTTTGAGAACAATTTCAGCAACTATCACTCACTCGCGCACACACTACTACTACTACTGAACTTTCATACTTGTAGCGGCATTGAACTTTCTTTCAGGTGCACTTTTTTTTACCAGTGTTGCTGCTGACCTGTTTAACAGGTGGGGTCAGTTTTGAAGCCATTGAATGCATCCTGGTATATGAAGACGAACAAACAGCACTTAGTATAATAATGTGGAAAACAACGAGAACATACTAGCTGCCGTCATGTTAATTAGAGAACATATGTAATACCTTGAAGAAAATGTGGATTTCCTCAAGATGTTTTTCAGGTCTCGACGTGTGTTACTTTGATGAGCGGTCACATGTTTCACATCTTTGTGCTTTGAGCTGTGACTTTTGATTGAATCAGGTGTTTTTCTTACCATGCGATGTTCAGGAGTTCTTGCAGCAAAAACTATCCTAGTACACCCTTTCTGCATTGTCATGACAAGTGTTATAATGTTTGTTTGTTCCCATAATTGCTATAATTTATAGAAACTCTAAGGTCTCTTTTATTATGAATGAAGTTTGGGTGGATCATCAGCCCCCACTACGTGGAGTTGAACAAACCTCAGAGAACTTATTTTCAAACAAGTAGAAGAGTACTAACTTGATTATCTTCTTGCTGTCCTTGAAAATCTCCATCTTTACGTCTTGAAAGTGTAGAAACTTCTTTTGCAGGTAACAACACCTCATCATGTTTCCTATCTGAGTTATTCTCTTTCAGAATTCTTCTTTCCTGAAGAAGAGCAAAAGAAAAATCAGTTACTCGTCACAATCTACAATCGGAGATGATAGCTACTAGCTATCATCTATTCATTCAAGTAAAACAAGAAGGGAACATTACGTCCGTTCGTAGCCTGAAAGGTTTGGGATTTGTTGGTTTTGGTTTCACCATCTTCATCCCAGCAACAGAACCTTTCATCATGTTCTTATATGCAGCATTACGAGTGTCCTATATAATTTTTTACACACAAAAAAATATGTAAGTTGTTAAGGATTACTAGTTTGTACAAACCTAGAGAGAAAAGAGATTTGAAGGTAACCTTTTTTCCTTCTGAACTATGAATGCCAAGGACTAGTATTCCTGTCTGGTTACTGATGTTGTTTGCACATCTGCATCACCATGGTTATATATATATTGATGAACATACCGAAATTTTAGAATGACAAATAAATTCTTCACACACACCTGTTCTCGTCAATGGTTGAAGCATTTTCTTTTTCATCACACTCTGTCCCAACACTTTCATCACATCCTGCCCTTTCTGTACCAGTGTATTCTCTTTCATTTTCCTCAATCCCATCATTCTCTTTACTGGAAATCGCAATTCGTGGATTATGAACACATCCCTTGTCACGTTCTGAAGCATTTATCGATACCGAATCTGTATTATGTTTGATTGGTCTTGAAGAAGATTTGTTGGTGTCCAGGTCATTATGAGTACGAGGTCGCTGCACAGACATCTTATTTCTGGGCTTCTCCAAATTGTAATCTTTCTGTCTTGTCAACTTCTGGGAATTATTCCCAAGTGGCTTGGTGTTCGGTGTTTTGCTGGAATAGCCTAACACGCGATTTCTTTGACTTGTTATTATCTCAAGGTTCTTCATTCCTTCACATAAATTTGCTACTGGTGTTGTATGCAATTCCATGGGTTTCTTTAGAATGAGGACTTTTTTAGGAGTTTGAAAACTTAGAGCCTTTGCTACTATCCTACTTTTGGGCAACATTAAAGCAGTAGTAGTAGTAGGAGACTTATGTTGTTTTCCAACACTTTGAAAAGATTTAGGGTTTGGTGGGCACTTTTTGTAACTTGGAGTAGTTAAATACTTGGAAGAAACTTGTTTTCCTTTGGCCTTTGGAGTGGAACTCACTACTTTAGTTTGATGCTTGGCCTTCACAATGTCGTCGTCTCCGATCCGTTTAGACAACGAAGAAACGACAGCTAATCTTGGCAGTAGAGACTTGGAAGGTTTTGGGGGAGCTGAGAGTGGACATTTCGTGTTTTTGCTGGAAACAAGCAAGCAAATGTTGCCAAATTGCATAACTAGTTAGAGTTTAGTGAATCAACCAACACATACATACATAAATACTTGTATGTGAAGGTCAAAGAAAGCTAAAGGAGGGCATTAACCATACACACATCAGACATTATCATATTAATAATATGAAGGACACAAGAATGCAAAGGGCATAACCATATACATATGCTTACCTTGAAGCACTTCTATGTAGAGCCTTATGAAGTCTAACATTTGGACTTCTTGCAGCCATTACCTGGTTTATTATCACTACTGGTTAGAGTTTGAAATTGGATAATCTCTTGTTCAGAAAAATAAAAGGGATCTTTGAAAGGACTACTTACCCGAAGAACAAATTGTTTGTAAATTGCTTCAGAATCCATTTCTTCTTCATGCTTCTGGTCACATCCTACAACACATATGAAATAAAAAGGTCTTACACAAAGTTGAATTCTTTAACATTTTTTTTAACGGAACCATAGGAATAAATAAAAACAATGTTAATTTTAATTAAATCTAAGTTAATCAGGAAAGTTCCAATTTTATCTGCCACTGTCCCCAACCTAAATTTCTCAACAGAAATCCTGAAAATCGTCTTATTTCACTTCTCAATTCTCATAAAGGGTTAAAAAAAAAATTAAAAATCTATTTTTTTTTTACTAAAACAGGTCGTAACTCATGAGCAAGCAGAAAATATCTGAAAAAAAGACAATATCACAGAAAGATCAAGTTCGGGGGACTGAGTGACTCACCAACCCGCAGGCAGAACCAGTAACGATCATCAGGGCCGTAATGATTCGGAACAGTGAAATCAACAAACTTTGGAGCTTCAATCTGTTCATAGAATTCCTCATTGTCTTCAACTAAATCCAAATTGCTCTCGGCAATGCTACCTAGGGATAACTTTGCTTCTTCCGCAACCATTATCTTCGAATTTGGCAGAAGCTTTGTTGTTGGATTTTTCGGTTCGGTGGGAGGGGAGAGAGAGAAAAGAGGGGCTTTTAGCGTTAGAGATGCCGTTGTGGAATTCTTTGTGAGCTATGAACAGAGGAAAAGGATGAAGAAGGAAGGTAGCCGTTTAAACTACAAGCTGTCTCAGCTCATCAACTAGCCGTTGCATTGTGGGCCATCTGAATATACCTTTCTTCCGAGTTGGATAGAGCGGCGGACCTACAAACAGTTAAGGGGTCAACTGTCTCTTTTAATCAAAAAAAAAACACTAAAATTTATACATGGAGGGTTTTTTTTTCTTTTTTTTCTGAGGGGTGAAATGGTCATTCTCCATTAATATAAGCAGAAATTGCTAGTTGTACAGGAGGAGGGGGGTTTAGGCCCGGTTGAGATCACCTGTCCAATTTGAGTGTCTAATTTCGGTGTTTAAGTAAAAACTACGTAGTTTTATGTGTATCGTTTTTTTGGATCTTTTTTTTTGTTTTTCATAAATTTTCTTCTAAAAATAAGATACACATAAAACTACGTAATTTTTACTTAGACACCGAAATTAGACACTCAAATTAGACAGGTGATCTCAACCCGTTTAGGCCCCAATTACAACAATTGTTCAAAAAAGAGTTACAAGAGAACCCTAGTTTAGCAAGTTGGTGCGCTGCTTCATTTCCGGATCGGAGAACATCCGAAAAGATACAGGATCGAAAATTCTTCTAATCTCATCTACAATATCACCCATCACAGAGATATCAAGATCATCGCAATGAATTCTTGCTATACAATTGAGGGCATCGGTTTCCAAAATCACATCCCCGGAGAAGCATTTTGAAGCTTCAATCAGTCCGAATTTTAAGGGCAAGCAGTTCGGACATTTCACTGGATGTCACTGGCCCAAGAAAGCATGAGGCCGCCATGATTAGAGTGCCCTTCGCATCCCTCAGAGTCATTCCAGCCGTCCCGGTGCCATCATGGAAGCCTCCATCGACATTGATTTTTAGGGCTGGGTGATTAGGAGGTTGCCATACATCAGAAGGTGGACAAGGAGTGGGAGCGCAGCGATTTGCATCAATATTCTTCAGGAAGGCATGTTGCAGGGAAGAAGCTTGGTTACATATTCTTGAGCAGTGAAGGGGGCTTCCTTCGAAGATTGCATTGTTTCTGGCTTTCCAAATGAACCAAAGCGTTGTGTAAAGAAGGCAGCTCAGATCAGTATTGAGGATGTTTAAGTAGAGCAGAAATCAAGAAAAGATCCTCCCTTATTGTATCGAATAGCATCTAAGCAAGGTAATTTCTTCCACAATTCTTTTACCCAATGACAGTCAAAAAAACAATGGTACCAATCTTCAGGTTTTTATGACAAATAGGACATAACCCATCAGTAATGCTTCTCATTTTCAGATTTACGCCCAAAGGGAGAGCCTTAGATGCCAAACGCCAGATGAAAGTCTTGATTTTTTGAGGGGCAGGAGCAGACCAGATGGAAAGCCAGGTATTCTTTGCAAGATTAGGCTCAGAGGTACTTCCAGTGTTTTTGTTTTCTAGGTAGGAGTTGAGGGCAACCATGTAACCAGATTTTACAGTGTAGAAACCTTTGTTTGAGTAGTGCCAGATGAGTTGGACAGGTCCGGGATTAGGGGGTAAAGGAATGGAGAGGATAGTCTCGACTTCATAAGGTTTAAAGAAAACATGTAGGAGGGGTAAGTTCCAAGTGCCTCTATGGATCAGTTGATTTACTGTGGTGAAAATTACCGTGGGATCAGAGGTACCAACTTTAAAGGTGGGTTCTTTGGGCAGCCAGGGATCAGTCCAGATGTTAATACTCTCTCCATTTCCTAACTTCCATCTGAGGCCTTTTTCAAGTTGTTTCCTCCCAGTGAGTAGACTGCGCCAAATGAAAGATGGGGAATGTCCCGTTTGGGCTTGAAGGTAATTGGATTTAGGATAGTATTTGGCTTGGAGGACAGAGGCTATGATGGAGTTTTTGTTTGAGACTATCCTCCAGCTCTGTTTTGCAAGAAGGGCCTCATTGAACAATCTTAAATTTCTAAAACCCAGTCCCCTTGGCTTTTAGGTCTACAGATGGCGTCCCAAGATTTCCAAGCCATAGGTTTATCATTAGTACTGTTGGACCACCAAAATTTCGCGGATCATACCTAAAAGTTCATCAAGCAGCTTTTTAGGTAAGGCAAAACATTGCATAACATAGGTGGGAATGGCCTGAATTACAGCTTTGATTAAGGTTTCCTTGCCAGCATGAGAAAGGAGTTTAGTCTTCCAACCCTGGAGTTTTTTCCACACCTTATCCTTCAAGTATTTGAAAATCTCATACTTAGACTTTCCAATCATAAAGGGCAGCCCTAAGTATTTACCTTTCCCAGAGCCAACAGGGATGTCCAAAGTATCTTTGATAAGGGATCTAGCAGCAATATCCATGTTTTTACTAAAAAAGATGTCGGATTTTTGGAGGTTTACCTTTTGCCCTGAGACAATTTCATAGTCTAGAAGGATTTTTTTGAGTTCCATGGCATTCTGGTAAGTGGCTTTTGCGAACAATAAGCTATCATCATCAAACAGGAGATGAGAGAGTCTAGGTCCGTGCCCTCCAAATTTGAAGGGAGTTAGATTACCAAGAGAGATTGAGTGGTTGATCAGTGCAGACAGGCCTCGATACATGGAGTTTGCCTCCCCTTAATTTTTTTATTTGTCTTTAAAGATTTTATTGCCCCTCTTACCCGAGATCCTGCGTCCGCCCCTGGTGGATCTAATCATAATATATATATGGCTTCTAACGGCACCATTAAAATACTTAAGACATCATGATTACTCTCGGCATCTTATGAATTATTCTTAGCATCATATTGAATATTTTTATTATTTTGAAAAACATAACGTAAGTAGCACTGACGCCCGTTTGCGGTACGAGCGTCACAAGAACTGGTGTTGGTTTTTAATTCCAACGTCAATGACATTGATTTTACAGTCATAAATGTGTCATTGGTGTAAACGTCAGACCACTGACGCTGTGAGCGAAAAAAACCGTCAGTACCTCTGACGCGCGTAACCTGGTTCCAAAAAGTGATTTGGTGGTGTGATGAAGTAAATGAAAAATAATATAAAAAAATAGTGTCAATAGTAAAATAGTGGTGTCAATAGAACTCGCCTAAAAATAATGCTTTATTTTATAGTTCTAATAAATATAAGTTTGTTTAAATTGTAGAATTTTCTCCAAGATAAAACACATGGCGTATTCTCAATGACGTATTCTCAAGAAAGCATGGCGTATTCTCAATGACCCAAGCGCTCTCTCTTCACAAGTGCTCAAAGCTAAATATTTTGCAAAAAAGGAATTTGGTCAAGCTTTATCACCTCCAAACCTTCAGCAATCTTGCGAAGCATTCTGCAAGGTCGGGACCTCCTTTTCCGCGGTCTTCGATGGCGTATTGGGACAGGTACAAAAGTGGATGACAACTCGGATCCATGGCTCCCTCATGCTCCGAATTTCAATCCTCATCATGCAACGACATTAGCTCATGTCGGAAAGGTTAGTAACTTGATCAACACCTATACTAGACAATGGAATATTGAACTGATCAGCTCTACTTTCTGTCCCTTTGATGTGGAAAGTATTATGTCCATTCCTCTCTCAACAAGAAATGTGGAAGACAAATTAATTTGGCACTACACAAATAATGGCATTTATACGGTGAAATCTGGTTATTATTTAGCCATTCAGGTTAAGACGCAGGAAAGGGAAATGGGCATGGCGTCGAGCTCTCAAACATATAAGAAAATTTGGCGTTCAGTATGGGGATTGAAAGTAACGCCGAGAATTGCTCATTTTTGCTGGAAGATACTTCATAACTCACTGCCGACAGCAATGGGGTTAATGTCTAAAGGTGTAGGGAATGGTATCTGACTGGTTTGTAGGAAAGCACAAGAAACGATACGACACTGCTTCTTCGATTGTTCCATAGCTAAATCAGTCTGGCATTTATATCCAGACGGTAAATTTGGAGGAATCTACCTTTCCACTCAAGTATGGATCTCTTTGAGCTTTTAGTGGAAAAAGAGCAGGAGAAGTCTGTAGCTAGGTTTATTAATACTCTTTGGTTGATTTGGAAAAGTAGGTGTAGCTTGATCTATGAGCAACAAGAGCCAAATCCTGAAAAGATTATAATGCAGGCAGAAATAGAAGCATCCAGCTACCTTCAAGCTCACTCAATGAAATCGCCGAGGCCGAATTCATCAAAAGCTAGGAAACTCTGGGAGCCACCACCGCAAGCGTTGGTTAAATTTATTGTGGATGCAGCGGTAAAAGGGTCCGAGGTAGCAATTGGAGGTTTGGTGAAGAATAGCTCGGGTGACATTCTCTGTAGCTTCTCCTCAAAGCTACCTGGGATCTATGATGTTGCAACTGCTGAAGCCTTAACTATTCACCAAGCTATGGTCTTTGCCATTACATGAGGATACTTCAATATCATATTTGAAGGAGATTCGCAAATGGTCCACCAAAAGCATTTATCGAATGAAGAAGATTTGTCTTAGCTGGGTTCAATTATCGACAATTGTAAAGTCCTTATTCCGGTATTTGCCAATCAGCGCTTCTCTTTTGTCAACCGAGAGGGCAACTTTCCAGCTCATCTCCTAGCAAAAGAAAGTTTATCGTTAGTTGTCTTAAATAACAAAGACGAGCGCCGTCTTCTACATGTATCTTATTGGCGTCTTTCTGTGATTTAATTGAATAAAAGTAACGCTATCCTCAAAAAAAAAAAAAAAAACACATCATATTTTATATTTTATATAATGTGATAGATATAAAGAAACATAATCAGAATGAATACGATAAGTGTAAAAGAAATTTTTCAAAATCATTTTTTTCTTTCTTGAAATATCTAAAATAGAGTTTTTATTTTAAAAGATTTCGGTATTCACTCCATAGGCTCTAATAAAAAATCTTCAACACACTGTACTTTGATTTTCAGTTTGTACTTTTTAACTAATATTGAATTTAGAAAATACCCAGCATCATGATTCATTAGTTTACGATAAAAACTATTTACTAACTCAAATTCAATTAGAATAAGTGAAAAGACTTTTCGAAGTAAAAAACTTCAGAAGGCCTCACACTTATCATGATTTCATGTTCGATTAATTGTAACCTAAGTTATAAATGATATGTTCCCCTCCTTTAAAAACATGACGGGAAAGAAATAGAAGATTTTTTTCACATGTCAACAACGTGAAATTAAAGCCAAACCCACAAAGACACAAGTTCAAAATGTCAATGAGGAATCGGACTTTTGATCACGCCACTATGGCAGGGACGGACCCGATTAACAAAGGGTGGGGACACTGACCTCCATTGAGATCCAAAAAATGATGTATTTTTATTAGTAAAAAATGTAAAAACACTACTAACGTCTCAACTCGATTTTAATATTTATTTTGATGTCTCAACTGAGAATTTTTTCTAGGTCCGTCACTGCATTATGAAAGCAATTGCCCTAGCCCACTTTAATAATTTGTACTCAAATAATTTCTCTACCTTAGTCATATACCATTTTCATTTTGAACTGTAGCTTACCTAATGTGACAGAAGTTTCTTGGATATATGCAAGTCTTTGAAAGCAATGATATAAACGACAGACATTGCATCATATGGGCCCTTACAAGACCCTGGGACCGATGGTCTTTCACCAACTCGGCAGCATGGTTGGAGGACGGTCAAAGGCTCAAAAAATTAAATCACTTCATTTTAAACATCTTTCGTACAGTGACCCATATTACCCTTGTTTCTAAGCGAAATCCCATAAAAAAAAATAGAGAATATGACTAACATTTAGCCTATTGTTCATTGTAACGTGGTAGTCAAGCTTATTACAAAAATTCTCGCTAATAGGATCAAGCCTCGCCTCTTATGACTAAACTAGTTGCACCGATTCAATCAAGTTTCAAACTTAGGAAGGTAGGCAATTAATATTATGATTGTGCGAGAAATTACGAATCGTATGCATACTTTAAAGGAAAATCGTTGATGGTTTGAAGCTAAATTGATCTCGAGAAATCTTTTGACAAAATAAACTGGAACACTTTATTTGTTTTATTGAATGATAAAAGTGTTTATTAAATGTTTCTGTAACAAAATTAATTTTCATCAACGAATGCATCCCTTTGCACAAGTCCATTCAAATATGTGACTTTTTTTTTTTTGAAAGGAAATATGTGTCTTTAATCTCTTTATATAATTACTTTTTTTTTTTTTTGGTTTTGAAAAACCACTTTATACAAGGAGAGTTTGAATCAAAAATCTTCGTTATATTACAAGATAATATTACATTTATTCTTGATTTCGATATGGTATGAGAAAGGGAAGAAATATAGTATTAAAAAAATTAAACGAATGTATTGATAACTTTTTATGGAAGAGATAGTTTTTGGGAAAGCTTAATGATTTCATTAATAGAACAAACATATAAATACATGTAGAGAATAACCAACCACTAGGCCACTTCCTATAAAGTAGGAATCACGGGATCATGGCTTGAAACCGAAAATAACTACCTAAATAATGGGAAACATGTGCAAACTACTATAGTAATAGGAAATAACATGACTGACATAGCCTTAGGTAATAATAAAACTTAATTAACATAATCTTCTAACATTCTTCCCTTAATCTGAACTGGCAGTTCAGATTACTTCACACATTCCCAGCTTGTCTCTAAGCTTCAGAAATTGATCCCACTTGAGCCCTTTAGTCATAATATCAACCAGTTGATCTTCACTCCTGCAATGTAGCAACTCAATGATCCCTTCTTCACATAGATCCCTTAGAAAGTGATACTTCACATCTATGTGCTTGCTTTTGTTGTGTAAGACTGGATTCTTGGATAACTTAATGGTTGAACTTTTATCACAATACAAAATGTTTCCAGCCTGCTGAATTTGCCCTAGAACTTCCAACAGTTTTCTTAACCAGATTGGTTGACATGCACCATGTACTGCTGCTACAAACTCTGCTTCTATTGTGGATAGAGTGACTACCGGTTGCTTCTTTGATGACCAACTGATAGCACTTGTTCCATACATGAACACAAAACCAGAAGTACTCTTCTTGTCATCAACATCTCATGCATAATCACTGTCTGAAAATCCAGTCAGTTGAGCCTTCCCTGCTGAACCATACTTGATACCCAGATTGATGGTTCCATTTAAGTATCTCAGGATCCTCTTCACATACTTTAAGTGATCTGCTGATGGTGACTCCATGTATCTGCTTGACATACTTACAACATATATACATGATGTCTGGTCTTATTGCTGTCAAATATAGAAGGCACCCTATCATCTGTTCGTATAGGGTGGGATTCACCTTACCACCTGCACCTTCCTTGCTGAGTTTCACACCAGTTTCACAGGGTGTGAGTGCTGGGTTCCTTTCCTTCATTCCAAACCTGCTGAGTATTTCAATCACATACTTCTTTTGAGAAACATATATCCCTGAATCAGTCTGCTGGACCTCAATGCCTAAGAAATATTGCATTAGTCCCATGTCTGTCATGCTAAATTTGGTCTTCACTGCCTCTTTGAACTCTGTTATCATACTGAGTTCACTGCTGGTAAAGATAAGGTCATCCACATATAAGCAAGCAATCAGAAGCCTTCCCTTGCTGTTGACTTTCACATACAAGGTAGGTTCATATGGACACCTTGTGAAACCTGACTTTACAAAATAAGAGTCAATACAACTTTACCAAGCCCTTGGGGCTTGCTTGAGCCCATATAAAGCTTTGTTAAGCCTATACACTTTGCTTTTTGCACCATTTTTCACATAACCTTGTGGCTGATCCACATATACTTTTTCTTCCAGCTGACCATTCAAAAAAGTTGACTTCACATCCATTTGATGTACTTTCCAATGGTTTTGAGCAGCCAAGGATAGTACAAGTCTGATAATTTCCATTCTTGCTACAGGGGCAAACACTTCATTGTAGTCAATCCCATATTCTTGCTTGTATCATTTGGCCACTAGTCTGGCTTTATACTTGCTGACTTTACCACTTTCATTCAACTTTGTCTTGTAGATCCACTTGACACCAATAGTTTTGTGTCCTTCTGGCAAATCTGTAAGACTTCAAGTCTGATTCCTTTCAATGGCCATGATTTCTTCATTCATAGCATGCCTCCATTTGCTGTCTTTTGCTGCCTCCTCATAAGTGATTGGATCATCACTTGCAAATAAAGCATAATAGGTAGACTCCTCTGTTTGTGGTAAACCTTTTACCTCAAAATCTGTCATCCAGCCTGGCCTTTTTCTGTTTCTTTGAGGTCTGGCTGCTGAACCCTCAGCTGTTGTTTCATGATTTGGGTTTGCTGAACCCTCAGCAGTGTCTTGGGTCTGCTGATCCTAAGTCTGTTGATCATTAGTCTGTTGGAATTGACTCTGCTAGTATTGAGTCTGTTGGAACTGACTCTGCTGGTCCTGAGTCTGTTGACCCTCAGCTGGTTCTTCATCTATCAAATTCTGAATTGGATGAAATTGAGCATTATTTGCGTCCCAATTCCAAGTGTTCAACTCATCAAACACCACATCCCTGCTGATCACTATCCTTTTGGTTATAGGATTAAACAACATGTATGCCTTGGACTTTCCACTGATCCTCAAGATAACACATTCCTCTCATTTATCACTCAGTTTCTTCCTGTTTGCATCTGGAATATGAGCATAAGCAATGCATCCAAATATCTTAAAATGACTTACAGATGGTTTGATTGAGCTCCATGCTTCTTCTGGTGTCATTTTTTGAACAGAAAAAGTTGGGTATCTATTCAAAATATGCACACTCCAACTTACACCTTCAGGCCAGAATCTCTTTGGTACATTTCCATAGGCCAGCATGTGTCTCACCATATTCAGGATAGTCCTATTCTTCCTCTCAGATACAGCTGTGGTGTATAAGCTGCTGTCAATTCCCTTCTCATTCCATTACTGGTACATATTTCTTCAAACTCTACTGAGCAAAATTCTCTTCCTCTATCTGTTCTCAGACTTTTGATACTCTGACATGTCTCCTTTTCTCTTAGCAATTTGAAGCTCTTGAATGCATTCAATGCCTCATATTTTTCTTGCAAAAATTCAACCCAAGTTTTTCAGGAAAAATCATCAGTAAATGTGATGAAAATACCTCTTTCATCCATTAGATGATGAGTTGATTGGTCCACACAAGTCAGAATGGATGAGTTCCAACACTTGTTTTGCCCTCCAAGACTTTCATTTTGGGAAAGGATGTCTGTGTTGCTTTCCTTTTGTGCATTCTTCACATATCTGCTGAGGAGTCTGAATCTGTGGGAGTCCTTTAACCATTTCCTTCTGCTGAAGAGTTTTCAAACCACCAAAATTGAGATGTCCGTATCTGTAATGCCATAACCAAGATGCATCTTTCAATTCTGCCATAAGACATGCCTGTGGCTCCTTAATTTCCAAACGAAACAATATGTTGGCATTCATGGGAACTTTAACTATGATTCCCTTGCTTGAATCCTTGATTTCACACTCCTTATCCTTTTTCTTGTAATCCAACACTTAGCAGATTGCACTTCAAATCAGGAACATATAGAACACTAGATATGGTTTCAGATGTCCCATTCTTGGATCTGATGCATATATTTCCTTTTTACTTAACACTGACTGATGAGTTATCTCCAAACTTCACCTTTGAATGATAAGATTCATCCAAATAAGAGAATGATGCTTTATTACCACACATGTGATTAGTGCATCATGTATCAACATACCATACTTGGGTTGCTAATGTCTGCTCATGCTGTGTTGTCATCAGCAGGGTCTCATCCTCCTCTTTGTCAGCAAAGTGAGAACTCTGATGAGTACCCTTATCCTTGTCTGCTGGCAATTTGGTGTAGCACTCTGACCGGTAGTGTCCAAATTTGTGACACCTAAAGCATTCAACATTCTTTTTGTTTGCAGTACCTCTTCCCTCGCCATTTTTTGGATGCCTGAGAGTTGTCCCTGCTGTCAGAATCTCTGGTTGTTCTCCCTCAACCTCTTCCTCTGTCTCTACCCCTGCCCCTTATAATTGATATTAGAGGCAGTGGTCTTCAAGGCATGCTCTTCATTTGATGTTGTTGATCCTCTCTTCATCTTCTGTTCATGAACTTGCAAAGAGCTTTGCAATTCATCAAGAGACAATGCATCAATGTCTTTGGATTCCTCAATGGAACACACCACATAATCAAATCTTGAGGTTAGAGACCTCAAAATCTTCTCCACAACTGCTACATCCTCCATCTTCTCACCAAGAAATCTCATTTTATTGCAGATTTCCATGGTTCTGGCACAATAAGTTGAGACAGATTCACCCTCCTTCATTTGTAGGGTTTCAAAGTCTTTTCTTAAGGCCTGTAGATGTGATCTCTTCACTCAGGCATTTCCTTGGTAATTCATTTTCATTGAATCCCAGAAATCCTTTGATGACTCCTTGCTGAGAATGGTCTCCAAGATGGCTCTATCTATTGCTTGAAATAGATTGTTCTTGGCTTTCAGATCTTTGAGTTTTCTGCTCCCAAAATCTGCTCTTTGAGCCTCAGTTGGTAGTGGATTGCCTGCTGGTTCAACCACTCAGATGGTCCAGTATTCCTTAGAACGCATGAAGTTCTCCATCAACATGTTCCAGTGATCATAATGTTGTACATCAAACCTTGGGATGGAAGCCTGAACAAAATTTGTTTCGGCTATGGATCTTTCTCCAACTGTTGTTGAGAATATGGCTCCGATACCACTGATAACTTTTTATGGCATATATAGTTTTTGGGAAAACTTAATGATTTCATTAATAGAACAAACATATAAATACATGTAGAGAATAATCAACCACTAGGTCACTTCCTATAAAATAGGAATCATGGGATCATGGCTTGAAACCGAAAATAATGGAAAACACGTGCAAAGTACTCTAGTAATGAAAAATAACATAGCTGACATAGCTTTAGGTAATAATAAAAATTAATTAACATAATCTTCTAACATGTATATGCCTTGGAATTTACTCATAATACGAATTTCTCGACATTTTTTCATGACAAACATTACAAATAAAGTTTTGATGAAACAAATGGCACAAATTAAACACGCTAAAAACAGAAAAAATGAAAGGTGACGAAACATTCAAATCAAAATAGAATCAGAATGAGATACGACACGCAATTTGACAACTAGAAAATAATAAATGTTAAAGTACGTGTATACTTATTTCAAACTGAAAAGATATCTATTCTTGGAAAAAATGGGATGCATAATTGTTGTATCAAATGTCAAGAAACTTAATTGTAACAAGTGAGAGACCACAATGTATATTATTCACAACAATTAAATTGCCAGCATTCCAAAGTTTATATATACACATACAAACATATATATATATATATATATATATATATATATATATATATATATATATATATATATATATAGGACGAATTGAATGAATCTCAGACAAGTACAGTGGAGTATATTCGGACAATCGGATATGTTTAAATAAGATGCTTTGATGGCATAAGTTGGATAATATAAGATTTTTGTTGTAGAATTTTTTTTCGCCAGGTAGGCTTAGCCCCTTAACCCTTGCTTTGGCTACGTCCCTATACATATCAACCTTACCTTACGAGTTACAAATAAATCATAAACCCTTGCTATATAGGAGTATATAATAGATGTTTAGGTAATTAAGTATTTTGTGTGCTTTTAACTTGTTTTTTTATTATCTTAGTAAATGTTATATCTTAGCTAAACACAGGTTGATACAACGATTAAATGATACAACCGCACGAAGGTAAGGTTGATATGTATAGGGACGTAATTAAGTATTTTGTGTGCTTCAGTGAGTATAATATAAAGTGTGTTGTATCATTTAATCGTTGTAGCTAATATGGACTACCGTTGCGGAAATTACCCTAGATTTGTCATTCCTATATATTGAAGTTAAAGAATGATGAGTAGATAATTTTGTTTGTATTAAGGACTAAGCGCCATGTTTAATTTTGTCTAGTATTGTACATTAAATAAGCAGGTAGAATTCATTGCATAGTTTTGATACGAAAGGGACCAACTGGATTTGCTATTATTCCATTACAAGACAAATTAAATTTGTAATATACTCCTGGATTGACTCTGGAAATGTGTGCTTGCTTAAACTACTTCCGTCTTAAAATATAATTTCATTTAACTTTTTTTTAAGAAATACTAATTCAAATAAATAAAAACTCTGATCAGGTTTTGAATTAGATCAATATTATATTAGTCGATTGATTTGACGTATTTTTATTGTGTGTATTAAAAACAATTAACATGTTAAACCTTCAAAATGTTCAGCTTTTTTTTCCTTTTACTATGTATTCTTTCCCTTTTAATCTGGTATGACTTTTGTAAGCAATTCCTATATTTAATTCCTCTCACCTTAGACTATTGTTTTTTCTGCAAGTTAAATATTGGGTAGCATTTTTTAGCACATTGTTTAGATATGGCTGAAAAAGTTGATTTCTTCATGTGTGGTTTAATGAGGGGATGAATTTGGTGACGATGGAGACAATGAATACCATTTTTCGATGCTAAGCAGGATGTTTCATCTACTTCAGATTTGGGTGTAGGTTGCTCTGATTGTGATGATTCTGTTTAATTCTAAGCCTGATAATTCAGAGCCCGGTAGGTTTGAGTATGGTTTTTAGCTCAGAAGCCCTACAACTGTGAAAGAGCGTCGCGCCAAATTTCTTGAGCAGTTGGGGTGTAAGTTAGTACATGGTATCCCCGAAGATGATAACGAGGATAATTACTTCAGAAATGAGATCAGCAGAGTAATGGAGAAGAAGAGGAGGAGGATGATGAAGAGGAGAGAATTGCTTAGGTGTGTTATTATGACACATTAATTATTGTGTCTTTAAAATTGATCTAACGCATCGTAATTATCTATATATTTTTCAATGGCAGAGATTAAAACATAATGACAATTACTGAACCTGACAAATGATGGCCTTTTTTTTTTTTTAAATCTCATAACATAAGTCTATTTTGAAAATCACTATTTATTACATTTTTCTTATTTTACTCTTTATTTATCATATATTCATCCACTTTTCACTATTTTATATTAATAACAGTCAAAGGTCGACATTTTAGATTTATTCATCAAAATTAATGACACATAACCAATTCAATCAACTTTTTTAATCGATGTGAAAAAATCCAAACGGATTTACATATTAGGACGGAGGTAGTACTATATATATAATCTAAGGCAATATGATTAGCCACTGATCGACGTTTACTTTATTGGTTAACCCAAGACTCCAGGACCGAGAGATTAATATAATATTCATATGTGTATTAAAATGTAAGTCGGTGACATGATGCTCGTAGTTTTGTAAAATTTATCGAATTCCGAATCAATTTAATTCAGTTTGATTTTTAATGGCGAGCTGTGTTTACAAGAAAACTTCGTGAACAAAAGAAAGTGCGTGGTAAAGAGTATGGTCAGGCCAGTATCATAGAAGATGAGAGTGATGAAGGTATCTTCTTTGCTAATGATAGATTAAGGTCTGTTGATGAATGAATCTTGGATTCTGGTGATTGAGGTCAAGTTAAATTATTAACTCGATGCCTACTAACACACTAGCAAGAGAACTAGGTTCAATTGTAGTATAGCTAGATAGAGTCGAGGTCGATCCCACAGAGACTCGGCACAAATAAAACACAACTTTATCCTATTAGAACTAAATTGAAAGGGCGGTCTATGACCAACTAAATGCAGTAAATGAAATAGTGACAACCACGAGACACAAAAGACCACAAAGACAGACTAAAGACTACTAAAACGCGGATAATACGGTTGATATTATCTAAACAAATAGTATTGATTACGCTAGTAGATTATAACTCCCCCATGTGAATAGGATGCTAACGAGATAAAACGAACGTTAAAGATTAATTATTATGACTACGGGAGTCATCCCCTAAGGTAGATTTAGCTCCGGTTAGGCCCTCTAAATCATCGTGCCTCCATTACGTGACTTCACTTTTTAATGCCTCCATCTCATATAACCCCGACACAATTACGAAACTAGGGATGCCGGTATAAACCGTAACCTCATCTAAGCAACATTCCTAGTGGTAAGGCGTACTTCTTAGATGCCGATTCAATCTATATCCTAAGTAACAATCACTTTTTGGGTTTCATGTTAAATTATGATGACAAATAATTAAGTTGATCAGTTTAATTACTTGTTTTAATTCCAATTCGAGAGAATCGGCGTGAAGTCGAAGCCGATCATAATATTGCCCTACACATCACCACGCTCGGACGATCGAACGACAAAGACTCGGGCGACCGAATGACATGTCTCGGTCGACCGAACACAGCTTCGTGTCGGAACAAATCATGATTACTTCTTAACGCGTTTCTAACCTAAGCACATGGGTTCGTAAATTAATCTACATCACGCAATCAATACAAGAAAAACTACTCCATAATAAAATATATCAGATCTACGAATAAAGATTGCATAATTGAATAGTCATACCCTCGAAGACGAGAGTGACTCCCACTCTTTAATGCGCTCCCCAACCGGAGAATCCGATGAATCCACAATGAATGAACATAAAGAAAAAAAAGAAAACTAAAAGCTTAAATTGTATAAATTGTTTTGTGTTGTAGTGGTGTGTTTTCTCAATTTCGTAACTGCTGTTTATATAGGAGTTGTAGCCGACATAGGGAGAATCCAGAAGATTGACATGCATTTATCAAATTAGGCTCGGGTGACCGAACCTACACGCTCGGTCGACCGAATGGCTAGGCTCGGTCGACCGAGCCTTCCCTTGTTACGCGTTTTCACTCCGCTTTTTCTGACTTGTTCCCCACTCCATGCTTTTGAATTGATCTGATTAATCTTTTCTTCAATGCTCCGATTTTCTTCTCTTTTATCTTGAGATTTCTCGATTGCGTGATAATTATCTTCCCGATTCGTTATGATCTGCAAAAATCAGTATTTATCACACAATTAATTGCTCTTTTATAATAAAAATGGCTAAATACCAATTATCACATTAATAATCACTTATCATTAAATAATAAATATAAACACGTGATTTAATACGAAATATATATAATTAACTCCGATTTAAGGTTATAATTGATGACATAAATAGGTATATTTTAACTGTCATCATCTGGTTGCACGTATCATATGTGTCCTAATAGGGATTGGTTTTCCACGTATGATTCAGTTCAAGGTGGAGTTGTTTCGTTGGGCAATGACGTAGTTTGTAAGGTTGCTGGTATATGTACGGTTAGAATCAAGACCCATGATGGTGTTGTCAAAACACTTAAGAAAGTTAGACATGTTCGGATATGTAGAAAAATCCCATCTCTTTGGGCGCACTTGAGACTCTTGGATTTATGAACACCACTGAAGGCGGAGTTCTGAAGATAATTAAAGGTGCTCTTGTTATGAAAGCTTGTAGGTCTGGTGATTTGTATGTTCTGCAGGGATCCACAGTTATTGACACTTTTGCTATCTCTATGTCATTCCGTTCAGAGATAGACATTACGAAGTAGCGTCTATTTGTTAAGTTCAGGCAGTGCTTGGATTTATTTGACACTGTTTGAACTTTGAAGTTTGTAGAGAGAGTAATATTACGATACTGTGTATTTATTGTATTTTCATGGAAGAGTAGTTTGGACATTATATATAGATGACGGAACCTTAGAGATAGCTATATATTTGTACTGCTGTGAATTGTGAAGAGATAGAAAATCATAAATTTTACACTGCAAAATTTAACATGGTAGCAGGGCCAGATTAAATTTAACATGGTAGCGGCCCATACTCACTGCCAACAATCACTATAGGTAATCCTCATACGTCGTTTAAAGAGGCTGTTAAACATGAGGGTTGGCGTAAAGCCATGGCTGATGAAGTTCGGGCATAGGAAGATCAGGGAACGTGGGAATCGCAACCCTTACCTCCCAGAAAAAAGGCATTGAGGAGTAAATGGGTGCATATGGAGAAGTATGATGAACATGGAACGTTGCAGCGGCTGAAAGCCCGATTAGTTGAATTTGGGAATCATCAGATTGAAAGGATTGACTATACTGAAACTTTTGCTCGGGTGGCCAAGATGGTTATTGTACGTACATTTTTGAGTGTAGCGACGGCCAAGAACTAGGACATTCATCAAATGGATGTCCATAATGCTTTCTTGCATGGGGATTTGCAGGAAGAGATTTATATGCGGATTCCCCCGGGGTTCGAGAAACGGGGTTCGAACCTGGTCTGTCGGATGCGGAAGTCTCTTTATGGATTGAAACAAGCACCACGTTGTTGGTTTGCCAAGCTTGCTTACGCTCTCAAGGAATACAGATTTCGTCAATCCTATTCAGACTATTCTTTTTTTTTCCTACATCGCGGTGAGATTCAGCTTTATGTTCTTGTTTATGTTGATGACATGATCGTGGTGGGTAATGATAAAGTGGCTCTGACTATTTTTAAACAATATTTGGGAAAGTGTTTTAAAATGAAATATTTGGGACTTCTTAAATACTTCCTTGGCTTGGAAGTTGCCCGAAGCAAACATGGGATATTTTTGAGTCAACGCAAATACGCACTTGATATTATCCATGAGACAGGCCTGTTGGGTGCTAAGCCTGTGGACTTTCCTATCAAGCAGAATCACAAACTGGCGTTATCTAAGGGACCTTTGTTGGATGATCCCGAGAAGTATCGACGCTTGGTGGGTCGTCTTCTTTATCTCGGTGTTTGATATATAACATTTATATGATAAAAATTACGATGTTTTATATACTTTATCAACTCTTTTTATATAAAATATAAGAAATTATAACGATAATCTTATGAAATATTAATAGTTATGAATAAATCTAAATACTATAAAAATCTAGTAAAAGTAATAAAAAGTTATAAATTTTGTACTGGTTTAATAACCGGAATGTCGTGTCAGATTTACGTGGGTATTTTTGGTATTTTATTGCAGATTTTTAGGTAAACCAAGACCCCGAGTGACGACACTTTTTGAAGTAGAATCATGTCTTTTGAAGGAAGTAAGGAAGTGCCATGAGATTTAAAGTTCAAGTGGATCAACGGTTCGTGATACCATTATCGAGATATATATTCGACGAACAAATGGCCCATCAAAAAGGCATTTTCTGAAGAAGAGTCTTTCATGAAAGTTATAGATCTTTTCAAGAGCTTTCCAACGCTTCTTGAATCATATCATTTGGAGATCCAAAGCTCAAGTTATGATTTTATCAAGTTTCAGATCAAGATGTGAAAATAAACTAACCGGATCAATCCGGATTAATCTCGGATCGAACCGAGGAAACATAATGATTACCAAGATGTGATCCTGCAGAGAATAATCCAAGGGATAATATTTTTTATTCCCGGATCGATCCGACATCACCCCGGATCGATCCGGCCCTGGAAATTCTGCTTATAAATAGAGCAGTTCATACAGCCTGCAGGAGTGTACCAATATATCTTCAAAACCTCTCTTAATTAGTAGTAGTATGTATATAGGCCTTATGCCATAAATAAAGTAGTAATAAGTATTGTTGTAATGCTCGAGGAATTATCAGAAGATCAATGTTGCTGAAGTCGTTGTAATACGATCTCTGATTCATCAGTTGTAATCGGGTAAAATTTCTAAAAGTATTTATGTTTGTTTTTATCTTTTTATAATGTTATTAGGCTAAATCTAATAACTAGCCAAAGTTATGTAATCGTTTTATTTCGATCTTTTCGATAAAGGAATGTTGTCTAATTAAAATTGACTAAAATTAGTTAATTGAATCTTTTTCTATTCTCAGAACGTATTGATAATATTCGGATTGGCGTAATTAACCAAGATGAATCGCACCATATAACCTAACGATGAACCCGACCGGAGAAGTTAGGATATGAGATAAAAGATAGAAAAACCGGAGGGTAAAATTGGCCGTGCAAAAGCGTGACAACGGAATCCTATTTCCTACCCGGGGACAGATTTGTCTTGGGAAAGATAAATCTTATTAAAATTGTGCTCGAGATCATAATAATGTTAAAATCAACAATTTAATTAAAACTAACACCGGAAAGTTAAATCGATCCGCCGACAACCGGAGCCTTTTGAATAACATCGGCCGTCGACAAACGGAATAACCTCTTTTATCCGGGGTAGATTTGTACTGCACATTCGACTAACTGAGATTAGCATGGGGCAGTTGTGAAGATTGAACTGATGACAATGACATATGACAATTTCATACGCTCGTGTGAGGAGGAATTGTTAACCTCAGGAGTGCACCGTTTCATTTACTCAATTGGACCTAATAATAAAGGAAAGATCGAGCACATTCCGTTTAATCGAGAAAGATCGTATAAATCAATTATATAAACTTTGGCTAGTTTCTCTAACAATATATTGGTATCTATATATTTATATATATATATATATTTTGCAATCTATGTACATATATATATATTTATATATCTATATATATTATATTAGAATAACTTTTAAATTACGCATTTATTTTATGTTCATTAGAATAGTAGTAGTAATGTGTTATAAAATTGCGGTTTAGATCGAGTTAATAACAGTTCTTTGGTGTTTAACCACACTTAAAAGAATTACCACGTTTTCCCTGAGGATTCGACACTCTGACTCACCATACTAGCACTACAGTTTGACCCGATACACTGTTGGTTAAGGATTATAATAGCGTTAGAAAAGGTCATGTCAGTGTTACTCAGCCGGATTCGGCCTACTCTCTCCATATTTTGTCTCAGTTTATGCAGGCACCTCATTGAGCATTGGGAAGCCGCATTGCGGCAGGTTCGTTATTTGAAGAAGAGGCATGGTCAGGGAATTCTTTTGCGTTCCGACAATTCTTTACTCCTTGAAGGTTGGTGCGACTCCGATTGAGCAATTTGTCCTTTGACTCGCCGTTCGTTGAGTGGGTGGTTTGTATTCCTGGGCCTTTTCCCCCATCTTATGGAAGTCTAAGAAACAAGTGACAATCTCTCGTTCATCTGCGGAAGCTGAATATCGTTCCATGGCGTCCCTCACGTGCGAGTTGAAATGGCTTAAGCAACTCCTTGATGATCTCAGGGTTCGCCACCCTCCCAGGATTTGCATGTTTTGTGATAGTCATTCGGTATTGTATATTGCTCAGAATCCTGTTTTCCACGAACGCACGAAGCATATTGAGGCGGATTGTCATTTCGTGCATGATGCTATTACTAATGGTTTGATCCTTCCATCCTATGTTCCTACAAAGATGCAGTTGGCGGATATTTTTACCAAAGCTTTGGGCAAGCAACAGTTCGAGTTTCTTTTGCACAAGTTGGGCGTTTGTGACCTTCACGCTCCACCTTGATGAGAGGTATTACGATACCATGTATTTATTGTATTATCCTGGAATGGTAGTTAGGACATTATATATAGATGACGAAACCCTAGAGATAGCTATATATTTATACTATTGTGAATTCTGAAGAGATAGAAAATCAGAAATTTTACACTGCAAAATTTAACAAGTAATATTATTATTTCTGGATGTGAGTCATTGTCCCAAGGTAGAAATTTGTTAGTGTAAGGCGAAAGCCCATAATAGTTAATTGCAATTTTCCCACATCGGGAGATTAGAAAAGGCAGCTGACTTTCTTTTATATTTAATGTGTTTAGCCTATTGATTTTAAGGGGCATCAATTTGTATCAATTAAGATAAACTCTCAATTGCTGTAGTTGTTTTGACTATTGTATTTAGCTCTCAAGAAAATTGTATCTTTTGTATTTTTTCACTATAGTAATATTTTCACTTTCGTTCGTTGACTAGTCGGTCCTTCCGTTATTTATTTTGTGTTATTGAAGGTTTGTTTTTCCCAACAGTTACATAATTGATTTGTGAGAGGTGAAACATATCGAATGTTATGTTGATCACAATATTTAAGATTTTTTTCTTCTTAATTATTATAGAATTTTCAGCGGTTTTACGTTACATATATAGCCAACTGAGACTTTGATCAAGTGGTGAAATATGAGCCCTCCGTATTTGAGTTGAAGTTTTTTTTTTTTTTTTTTTTTTTTTTTTTTGGAGGTTTTTATATACTAGTGGATAATAAAATATGATAAAAATGATTAAAAATTTAAATATTTTTTTGAAATTTGTGAAGATAAAAAAATGCGTGGTGAGAGAAATTGAAATAAGGTAGTATAATGAATAAACTAATGTTAAAAAATGTAATAAAGTAGATAAAATGAAATAGTGAGAGATGGTTTAATAGATTTTTATTTGTAGTTGAAAAATTTATTGATGAGAGAATTGTAAGAAATGATTGGTGTATATAAAAATCCCTCAAAAAAAAACCCACCCAAAACAAACAAGGGCTAAGAAGTTAAGGTTAAAGGTCAGAAATGACAAAACGCCGCAACCAAATGTAGTAGAACACATGTAGTAATACGTGCGGCGTTTTGTCTTCTCTCAACCATTATTTTTTTCTTGTCATTTTTTCCTATTTTCATATCTTATTTTATCCTTCCAGAGTTATGAAGTTATGGGTTCGAGCCATACCTTTGCGGCTTTGCCGGTCGAGTATGGCTTTCTGACACTACTTACCCATCTCATATTCTTAGGGAAACTTTAAAAAATATGTTTCAAAAGAATAACATTCTTAAAAATATGTTTCAAAAGTTAATATTGGAAAACTATGCTCACTTCGGTTCTGCGTCGCTACGTGGCTCACTTGTTGTCAAAGTTTGGAATAACTTTCCGTCCGTTTATTCATTCACAATGTGTCAATATATATAGTAATTACAAGGGTTTACCATCTACATATAAAGACTAAACTACCCGTGATAAAATAAAGGAGTACAAGTAAATATAGATATATACATTATGCTAACACGTGTGGCTCATGCGTCGCTCATACACCGACGTATACATAGTTTTCAAACATATTCATACGAATGATATATTTCAATTTTTTTTTTTAACTTTTCAAGCATAGAAACTCAAGATTCCCTATTCTTAAGGGTATTGATGGATTTTTATAGTTAATTTCAAAATTATTTTTGGCAATGATTATATTAGACTTTTTTTTTTTTAATCACAGACAGGTTTGCCTGTCATTTAACTTGTTTGCATAAAGACACAATGGCGCATCTCCTAAATTGTTTTTATTCTCCACACATCATTTTCACACCTACCATTTATTACATTCTTTCTTTCTTTTTCCCTTCCAATTCTAAATCGAAGGATAGAATTTTATTTTTTTGAGAAAAAATTCGAAGCATAGAATTCACTCCCACTAATGTTCCTAATGTATATGCAACGACGTTAACAACCATATAATTATATAAGTATTCCTACAAAAAAATATAAAAAGTACTAGTAGTACTTAATTTGTTTAGATTATCCAGAACTAATTTGCAAGAACAATAATCACGATTAATTTCATTTATATTTATATATAGGAAAGCAATAGCAAAAGGATAACTAAGAATTGTAAAAACTATAACTAAACCACACATATCAAAATTTTATATTTTAATCGATCAATAAAACTCACGTCAGATCAGATAATGTGCAGATCGATCAAATGATGTGTGTCGAAGAAAAAAAAAAAAAAAAAAAAAAAACTCACGCGCATTGATTATACTGATCGATTTCATTGGTAATGCAACTTTTTTAAGACCGGAACATGCTACTTGTCCTTCTTAAATGAATTTATAAAAAAAGAAAAAATAAGGATAACAACAAGCTTGTAACTTCAAAAATAGTACATATAGTGGCAGACGCAATAAGGATAACAACAAGCTTGTAACTTCAAAAACAGTACAATAACATTTATAGTGGCAGACGCAATATATCGTGTAGGGGATAATGAAAATTTTAAATTAACAAATAAAAAAATTAAGAGTCAAACAAATTACTTACTACATATATTTATATATTTTTTTCGGATCATGGGAAGACAATTGCTCCCTCCCGACTATATCTCCCGACTATATGTAGATCCGCCACTATCACCTTACTCTATTAAAGTCCAAGGGAAACCCCCAAGGGCCGTGGGACGAGATCGATCACATGTTTAAGTTGTGTGTCTAATTTCGGTGACTAAGTAAAAACTACGTCGTTTCATGTGTATTTGATTTTTCAAAGAAATAAGAAAAAACAAAACAAAATAATCAAATACGCATGAAACGACGTAGTTCTATGTCAACACATTGTATGCAATGCTTCGATGGACGGCCGGACCTTGTACGGCGTTCATGACACTAGTATACATATAGATATGCTCAACAGCAAAGGATGCGATTAAGTGTTTGATGAAGAATGAATATTTAAACCCAGCAGAGAATAATTAGAAGTGAATAATAATGATTACATGCAAACACGCACAAGGAAGTGCCTAAATAGATTCATTTGCAAAAAATCCATTATATTAATCAAAACACATTAAAACAAGCATGACATAAAATGATGCTGTCCCTTAACGCAGGATTCGTGTCTTTGACCGCTTTATGTGTATTTGGGATCATGCTCGTTTCTAAGACCCATATATACATCTGATTCCTTTTTCTTTTTAATTAGTATATTTAGTAGTAGTATTAAAACATAATTATTTTTCAACAAGTCTAATAATGATCGATTAATTGTGTTAAAATATATCTTCTCTTGGATTACGTGTATTGTGCATTTTCGAATCTCCCGTCTTCATGTCACAACAATCTTGTATGGTCATAGAGGTGAAATTTTTTGGATAGTACGTACCTACGTGTGGATATGTGAGGTGACACGATCAGAACAACACAGTTTAAATGCAGAATGAAATTGTATGGTGTGTGGTGTGCCACGGAGGCTATCCGCGCATAGGTACGGTGTATGCAAAAACTTCCCGTCATAGAGCCTTCACCGTGAGGATTTTTGTTTGTGCTAGTCTAGATAACCGTCGGAGAGTCAGACTCAACAATCAATTACTTTTTCCAACTTTCCCCAAGTAATATTGAGGGCTTCCCCCGAATTGGTGACTATTAGTTCAGCAACATGAATGATGTTTTTTTGTCAATTAATCCAACAAAGGAAATGGTATGTGCACTACACATTCGTGTAGTGTATTTTTCATTACTTGCTTCAATTCCATTGATTAATAAAGTGATATATTATTTATAGTGATGTGTCCAAACAAAATGTATGGTGTTGATTGTGTTGTGTATGATGTTGTGGTGAAAATGATGGTGGATATATCACTACTCATCCAACAAACAACATATACATCTCTCATGGGTGTCACAAAAGACGTCTCTTATGCTGATATGTTGAATCACACTTTGATCGTCTTTCAAGCAACTTGCATCTGTGTTAACTTTACTCCAGCCCTCATCAAAAAGGTTGCATACATATATATGGATTTAGATAGAGAAACACACTATTGTGTTAAAACAATGTGTCAATAACTCAACATATAATTATACATCATTAATCATAAGAATAATATGAGTCTTACTCATTGAATATATGAAATACGTGTATCTCAATCATCCTCATAATATAATAGGTAGAAAGAGAAATGAGATATAATTTGTTCACGACACTTGATCCACAACATGTATCACAACATATTATTACAACATTGATAATGATATAAAACGTATTGATTGATATAAATCTTACCAAAATCGGTTAAGTAAGACAAAGAATATAGACTATAGTAGTGTTAGTGTCACAACAAGTAAACCTGCAAATTCCTACAACATTGGTCATAAGGTATGACAGAAGCGTGTGTTATATCACGTGTTATAAAAATTTATTACTCCCACCGTTCCGAAATAACTGAGGCAATTGCCAAAAATACGCATATTAATGATGTGAGTTAATGTTTTATTTTGAATGTCAAAATGACTATAAAAAATCCTAAGACTATAATTAATACAATGTTGTATTTATTCTCTCAACCCTTAATAAATAAGGGTAAATGTAGGAAAAATACAATACATGCTGCATTGGAATTGTAACTGTCTCAGTTATTTTGAAACGAATTTTTTTAACAACTGCCTCAGTTATTTTGGAACAGGGGAAGTATGACAGTAGCACTTCCGCATAAAGATTATTTAATTGGTAAATTTTATGGTGGTCAATGACCACCAAACTTAATGAACACATTTCCTCACATGGATAATTATGATCATGTTTATTTTTTTGACTTAATGATCATGTATATTAATTCTCAATCATTAAAATCAAAATTGAATTTGGTGGCCATTATAAAATTTCCCAATCCGAGTAGCTATGGGTACCTCCAATACAATGGTTTGTGGTGGCGTGTGGGAGATGGTGAGTCTGTGTACATCTTTCATGATGCTTGGGTTAATCGGCAGCCTTCGTTTCGCATTCCATTTTCAGTGCATGAGCTCCCGGTTGACTCCACTGTCTCGGATCTCTTTATGCCGGGGACCCGGTTATGGGACGTACAAAAAATGAGGCTTGTATTCGGCCATGGGAATCGGACGCTATATTGGAAACCACGGTGGCCCCGGAGGGCACTCAGACAGATGGATATGGCACTAGGACCGCAAGGGAGTGTATAATGTTCGATCTGGCTACTTTTTGGCCTTATCGTTATTTCGGGCACCAGTGGAAGCAGGCCCGTCTAGTTCGGCGGGCCAAGGTCATCTATGGGAGTGTTGTTGGCACCTACCTGTTCAGCCGCGTATTCAGCATTTTTTATGGCGGTACTTACATGATTGTCTTGCAATTGGACAGGGTTTGCCGAGGAAGAGTTTAGGAGATGGTCTTTGCTTGGCATGTGGGGAAACCTTAGAAACTTTACGCCACGTCCTCTTCGCGTGTGAGCTGGCTGTTCGAGTTTGGCAGGCATCGCCGTTCAATGGTACCTTACAACATCTTTATTCCGCGTCTTTTGCAGAGTTCTTTATGCGATTGATAGCAAACCATGGTGTTCAGGATGCGGCCAGGTTCGTGTGGCTCATGTGGGGAATTTGGAAGGCCCGATGTTCGGCAGTCTTTGATAATCATGCAGTTTATGTCTCTGCATGTGTGCGAGGTCTTTGGCCGCATCAACGGAGTATACGGAGGCAATGGAAAGTTATCGGACTCAGGACTCGAGCGAACACTTTCCGGATCGATGGTCCAAACCGCTGTCAGGTATAGTAAAGTGTAATGTGGATGCGTCGGTTACAGAGGCAGTTGCAGGCATCGGGGTAATCTTTCGGGACTCACACGGACTAGTTGTGCAATCCTTCGCGTACCATTTTGATCCGGACAACCCTTTGGGCTATATGGAACTTCGAGCTATTTTTTTGGCTTTGGTGGAAGTGCAGCACTTGGGAATTGGACGGCTGGAAGTAGAGAGTGACTGCTTAGCATGTATAGCGAAAGCCATGAGACAAAGCGAGATCTCACCGCCCATGGGTGTCTGGAGTTCGAGATTGTTTTTGCAGACTTTTGCTAGTTTTGATCGGTCTCTTTTTCTTTTATTCGTCGTATGGGAATGTCCCAACGCATCTTTTAACTCGACATGGATTGTTGGTTTCTTCACGGACATTTTGGGATCTTCTCCCCCGGATGACGTTTCGCTCGCATGTTCGGCGGATATTGATTAAAAAAAAATTTGGTTCTCAAAAAAAAAAAAAAAAAAAAAAATTGTAAAGTGAATATGGTAAAGCAACATTTCACCTTTAAAAACACACACATACATTTCAAGGAGGAATTAACCCCTGTTTAAAAATAAAAATAAAAATAAAAATAAAAATAAAAATAAAAAGAGAATTTAATCGTTGTTAATATTAATGTAAAAAAAAAAAAAAAATTAATGTATAAAATACCATGGAAGCAGTCTTCATCTCCCACCAGCAACAAGGCAGTCAATTTATATAACAAAAAAACAAAAAGGCAATACACGCCAAAAATACCACCCCTTTTTATATTTTGTTTAATTCTCATTACACCCTTTTATATACCGTGCAAAATAGCACAGTAGGCAGCACAAGCAAAACCATCACTTAATTGTAATTGTAGTACAAAATTTCTCACTCTGAGCTTCTTTTCTTATCATTCCTCTTTAATTCTGCTGCTAAAATTAGAATCATTCTTTCAATTTCAGGAGTTTCTGGTTTTAAATTTCTGAATAATCGAGATCGAGAGAAAGAGAAAAGATGACAGGCGGAGTGAAGGAAATGGAAGGACGCGTGACTCTAGATCTACTGAAGAAGAAGATGGACGATTTTGCTAAAGAAAGAGATTGGGAACGTTTCCACAGCCCTAGAAATCTTCTATTAGCTCTGGTAATTTTGCTTACCTTTTTTCTTTTACTACGCGCGTTCGGTTCATTCTAGATCGATCATTCTCTTGTTCTCTATCCGTGTTTTGCTATTTCCGTAGAAAATGGATATGATGTTCTTCCTAGATAGAGAGATCTGCCGATATTTTCCACGCGCTGGCTCATAGAGCCGGCCGGAATAATTGTCAGCAACGTCAACCTCCTTACATTGAACTTTTAAGTCTAATTTTACATTGTAAATTTGTAACCACAACAGCTCTGCATGTCTAGAATTTTTTTTATTTTTTATTTTTAGAATACAACCGTATCATATAGTCCTTCTTTTTTATGAAAAAGTAAAAATAGATACCTGGAGTTTAATGCATCATATAAAATTTCTCGAATTCTTACGACGTTCTTGCACTCTCACAAAAGCTGATATGTCAATAAAACTTCTAAAGATGTGTTATCTATTTAAAATAGAAGTATCACTGTCATGAAAGATCTTAACGACACATGTGATGACATTCACGGTGTAAGAATAATTATTATGAGAGTGGCATCTCTTTTTGATAGATATGCATATTGCATATGTTCCGTTGCATATTTGGCAACTTGACAAGCGGAAAATTCTACCACTGGCATATTTATTTCAGTCACATTTTGTTTGAAGCACATTTTGCATTACGGAGTGTGTCCTTTTTTTTTTTTTAGTTTAATTCATCCTCTCCCTTTTTCAGTGGAAGGTGTTGGAAAAGGCACTAGTACTTGCATCATCACACCCGTTATACCGTTGCATATTACCTATCGGTGTATCACAATGTTTTTATTGAATCAATTTTGTAAAAGTCATTTTTAAAGCTAAAAATCGACTTTTTTAAAGTCGATTTAGAATCAGTTTGCGGTAAGCCGTTTTATTTTCCTCTCAAATTCTATTGATATACACATGTAATGTATGTACCGGTATAGTTATTGTGGTGCAAATAAGTACCCCTTCAAAAAATTGTTGAACGCGCATTGACTGTATCGCCCTCAGGCTCCGGGCCTGGTTGCGCTAAATGAGTCATAAATGATCCGGTTAACTGCTTAGACCGCCGTACTCGCTTGGTTTAAAAGGGCTAACCCGAGTTGACAAGACATTTTTTGTCTCACACTTATATGGGGTGAGCAGGACTTTACTTTACCGATGTGAGATTTTTACATCCCCCTCTCCTATAAGGGACTGGCGTCCTTGCCAAGATGGCCAAGACTTGTCCCAGTGGATTTGTCCCAGTTGTCCCTACCATAGGATTCTAGAGGCGCCACTCACCGCCTCTCACGGTGTGGCGCTTAATTCCGTATGATAGTCGGCTCTGAATATCATTCTGTAACGCCCCCAGACCCCGGGCTTGGTTGCACTGAATGAATCATAAATGGTCCGGTCAACTACTTAGACCGCCGTCCTCGCTTGGTCTAAAAGGGCTAACCCAAGTTGACAAGACCTTTTATGTCTCACACTTATATGGGGTAAGCAGGATTTTACTTTACCGATGTGAGATTTTAAATTGACATGGTAGCGCGATCGTAGGAAATGATAACTCTTGAAGAGGTTATTTATTTTTCGTGAAACCCAAGAAAAGTTGAGTGGATTTTTCTTGTTTCTTGTTTGGACCAACCATTTATTGAGTAAAGAAATGATTTGGCTTATATGATCATCAAGTTATAAAATAGGTTAAGTATTAAGTTTAGTCATGTGTCCTGTAGTGACGTTTGTCTGTAATATATTATATATAAACTGCAGGTAGGAGAGATAGGGGAACTATCAGAAATATTCCAATGGAAAGGAGAAGTACCAAAAGGACTACCAGATTGGAAAGAGGAAGAGAAAGAGCATTTAGGTGAAGAGCTTTCAGATGTTCTGCTATACCTCGTCCGTCTCTCCGACATGTGCGGCATTGATCTCGGGCAAGCCGCCTTACGCAAGGTTGATCTTAACGCAGTCAAATATCCCGTTACTCTCTCCAAGATCTACGCCAGGAATTATTCCAAGAAATACAACATTTACAATGATAATGGTGGTGATCTTGCTAACAACAACATTTACTATGCAAACAACACTATATGATCATCCCATGTCAAGAGGTGCACATGTTTTGATAATGATGTTTTAATTAGACTGTAACATGTTAATTATGTTTGATTAGCTCAATGCAACAAGGTTGTGATGTGCTTCTGTCTGATAATGTGTAATGTATTCAATACCCATTCGACACGTACTGGTATGTATCGGATACCAAGAATACATATTTGAAAGACGACTTTTTTAATTTTCAGAAGTTGGATATGAAATTCAAGCATATATATCTATAACAACTCATATATGTGAAACGAAGATTCATACTCTGAAAATTGAATAAAAATCACTTGATAATGGCTACAAAGTTAAATTGATGAAGAATTATAAAGAAAATTGAAGAAAACCACAAAAAGAATGTGTTGTTTTATGCTTTCTTATTTGGTTATCGTGGTGTTATTACGTGCTTTTTGATCCGTACTCGTATTATATACTAGTTTTTAAAAATCTCATATATATTCACGTATATTGTAGTCGTGTATCCGTGATTCATGCCCGTGCAACCTAGCAACAAGACATGGTTTGACATTTTTCTTTCGGCCTTATTTTTTTTTTTTCTCGCTTAAAAATTTCAATATTCATAATTAACAGGTCTGATTAAACCGAACTTCGGTCCGGATTGTATCCACAAAATTAGGGGTGAACAAAAATTCTAAAAACCAAACCAACCTATTTGAACCAAATTGAACCAAACCGAAATGTATAAACCATGGTTTTCGATCGGTTTTCATATAACTTAAAACCAAACCATTGAATACAATTTGGTTCCAATTTAAGAAAATAAAAACCGTTTAAAACAGGACCAAACCGGATGATATATATACACACACAAACACACACACACACACACACACACACACACTCACACACACGCGCACACACACACACACACACACACACCTACATCTAATACTTTAAAACATCTATACATTTTTTACTATCTATCTCAATTTATATGAACTTTTTACGTGTAATATAGTGCTGCTACATTGTTAATTTCATATCCTACATATTCAAATTTTGTTGATCATTTCACAGAATTGTCTTGATCCTTTGAAAGAATCTTGATACATTTCGGTTCACAACTCACCCACCGCGCTAACTCGCTCTTTTCTTTATACTTGCTCAACACCAATATTTGAAATATGTGGATCTTCATTTGAATGACTTTACTTCTTCAATGATATTAATGAACTTCATTATGGATATTTGTCGATGCCGATTTGTATGATTTACTTCTCTTAATGATATTGATGAAGCGCATAATGTATATTTTTTATTATCTAGATAAATGCATTTATAAACCTTAGTTTTATATACGATTGTCTTTGATTTGCTTATAATTATGTTATGTTGGACAATAACATCAGACAAATAATCAATATCGTGTTTTGGAGATCATAAAATCATGAATATTTTCTTACTAAATAAAGCTCAAATCAGATCACATGTTTATTCATTTGATATATATATATGTGTGTGTGTGTTATCTATCTTCCATTCGTCTCTCCTTACTTTATAAACAAATCTATTCCTCTTTCTTCCCTAATCTTACTCAAAATACTATTTTTGTGTTATGCATTTTGAGATTTATGTATGTCATTTAATAATATAGTTGTTTGTTCATTAATAGTAGTTTTTAAGTTGATGATTCATTGATGATCGAATTGAAACGAGTAAGATAAGAACCATGTGAAAACCGTAATAAACCCGGAACCAAGTTCGAACCAAACCGGACCAGAATAACATGGTTTTCGTCTTCAAACCGTTCTAGTTTGGTTTCAAAAATTTGAAACCGTATAAAATGGTTCGGTTTTAAAAATGATAAAAATCAACCGAACCGGACCATGTTTACCCCTACACAAAATCCAATACTTATCGGCCAACCCACTTTTAAAGGCAATTTTACGACCATAAACACATAGACACAATTAGTGACATAATATTATTTTACACCATTAATTATTATGTAGAAACGACTCATTATAATTAGATGTATAGTAATATATTGTATATTATCATTCGTTGTGTTTAAATCGTTCCGGAAGTATTATTACATCTTTAAAATGGCGCCTCAAGCGCACCCTTTATTTTTCCCCGCCATATATGAATAACTCAGCTATGTCTACGAGATTGAGAGGGCATGTAATTAGGCAAACCCCAAAATCGCTGAATCTTCTGTTAAAGAAAAGACCACCACTTGCACCGTTGAATCAAATTCATGGAACAATTATCACCAATAAACTCTGCTGTAATCCTTCCTTAACCAATTCTCTCATTCTATGTTACCTTCGGATCGACAATCTTGTAACAGCAAGATCTTTATTTAATCGTTATCCCCTGTCTTCACCGCCGACATTAATATGGAATGTCATGATCAGGGCCTACTCAAAAATTCAGTCTTCTCCGGAAACCATCATTCTTTTTCGCCAAATGATTAGTTTTGATCATCCGTCCACTCCGGTTGTTGTTGCGGATGAATTTACCTACACTTTTCTGATAACTTCATGTGCTTATCAGGAGTGTGTTGTAAATGGTGATGTTGTTCATGGGTTGGTGAGGAAAAGTGGGTATTTGTCCAATTTGTACGTGGAGAATGCTTTGATAAATATGTATGCTGTTTTTGGGAGAACGGTTGAAGCATGTAAAGTGTTTGATGAAATGACTGTGAGAGATGTTTTCTCCTGGACTAGTTTAGTTTGTGCGTATGCAAGAAATAAAGAAATGCGAAGAGCATGTGAGATATTCTGGGAAATGCCTGTGCGCAATGGTGTGTCTTGGGCTGTAATGTTATCTGGTTATGTTGGTGATGGAAGATTTGTTGAGGCCCTTAAGTTTTTCCGTGAAATGTTGTTGTACAGTGATGACGATGATAAGCTTATCCCGAACGAAGCTGTTCTTGTTTGCGCTCTTTCTGCTTGTGCTCATCTAGGGGCCTCAGACCAAGGAAAGTGGATTCATGTTTATATAGATAGGAATAACATTTTTGTTAGCTCAAACATTTCTACCGCTCTTATCGACATGTATGCAAAATGTGGCGAGATTGATTGTGCAAGACGGGTTTTTGACAGGATTCCTAGACCAGATATCCACAATTATACAAGCATGATAACCGGGTTTTCTATTCATGGACTTGGTAGGGAAGCTTTATACGTTTTCAATCAAATGTTAGCTCAGAATGTTAAGCCAAATGAGGTCACTATACTTGGGGTTCTATATGGATGCAGCCACTCAGGTCTAACTGATGAGGGCTCTGCTATTTTTGAAGACATGGAAAAAGTTTGGGGAATTGTGCCCAAAATCGAGCACTACGGTTGTTATGTTGATTTACTTGGCCGAGCCGGCTATTTAGACAAGGCATTCAGAATGGTTAAAGGTATGCCCATGAACCCTGATATTGTCATTTGGAGGTCTTTACTGAATGCTTGTAAAATTCATCAGAATATTGACCTTGGAGAGCAAATCATGAATCACATGAAGCAACTAGGTATATACGGTCCTAATCGAGGCGATGTGCTGCTTTCTAACTTGTATGCTTCTGTTGGAAAATGGGAAAGTGTTGCTGATTTCAGAATGTTAATGGACAAGAGGATTAAGACTCGGTCTGATATTGGCTGTAGCTGGGTAGAGATGGATGGTGTAACTCACGAGTTCCGAGCCAGTGATCAGTTGCACCCACAGATTCTTAAGATAAGAGAGAAGTTGCAAGAGATATTGGAAAAGGCCAGCATGGTCGGTTACAATTCTAGTAGTAGTACAACAACACAAGCTTCGTTCGATTTGAACGATGAAGACAAAGTGCAAGCAGTGGCTTGGCATAGTGAGAAGCTGGCGGTTGCTTTTGCATTAATGACAACCAAGCCTGGAACTTGTATTAAGATAGTGAAGAATTTAAGGACTTGTGACGATTGCCATTCCGCTTTCAAGGCCATATCCAAAGTGTATGATCGAGAGCTTATAGTCCGAGACCGCTCTCGTTTCCACACTTTCAAACAAGGGATATGCTCATGCAAAGATTACTGGTAAGGTTTTTTTTTTCCCTTGATTTTTCTTGTGGGAAAATGAAAGCCTATGCATGATGTTGTTAAAGAACAACTAATTTATCATGATAATATGATGTTATCATTGACTCAATCTAAGAACAACTAAGATTATGTTTCGGTGGTGCAAGTTTGCAAAAGTTGTCTCTACATTTTTTATTTTCTTTTTTCTTTTTCCAGAGAGAAAGTCGAGACATCTTTGTTTTTTTATGAGAGTGGTACAAATTATGCTCATATTAGAAGACATAATCTGGACAACCATAAACAAACAGATTGATTATTATATCATCAAATAGCGATGATGTGACACTAATTTTGGCTCCTAGTTTAGACGGCAACCCAATCATAAAATACATTATTATTATTATTATTATTATTATTATTTTGGATTTGTTGCAATCTAAATGTTATAGAATCAAAATCTGTTATGTTATGACTATATGATATAGAGTGGTTTCTTAACTTTAAATTAACTTACAAAATATCATTCTTGTAGGTAGGTATAAATGTAGGGTGAATATAATAGAATCTAAATTAATTACAGGTACTACAAGTGTACAAGATTATGTAGGTATCAAGATTTTAATACTTGTCAGTTTATAAATATTAATAATGTGCTGTCGCAGCAAATCGAGCTAGAGATTCTGTAGATTGTTGTTTCTTGGCTGCAAAACAAGGTTGGAGGTTGGCGATCATTTTCAAACGCTGCTCCTTGCCAATTTTTGACAGGAAGGTTTGTACAAAAAAATAAATTAATAATAATAATGGCAACAGATTTGACTTATCATGTTGTTATTATTATTATTATTTTGTCAATATGTTAAGCTGTATATCATTTGTCAAAGGGCAAATTCGTCACATAAGTTAAATGAATGAGATTAATGTTAACCCAGAGTAATCAAACAAATTACACACCATAAGTGTTACTATTTTGAACCAGCTTATTTGAAAATTTTCATATAGTAGCTCTCTCTAGACTACAACATTAAAGCCGTATGCACAATACTCACAAAATCACCTCATATTCCACTAAATTAATCAAACTAATCAGGATGTCATAATTATGGAGCAAGAAAGGTTAACATCAACAATCCGGCTTTGACAATACATAAAAATAAAAAAAAAAATACAAAAACTATAATCCAAATAAATGAATCATCATATTATCAAATTTGCCCATCACACAACCAAATTTTAAAAATCAGGTCACCTTAGTCCACAAACACAAGAAAATACATCGCTTTTTTCCTACAAATTTACTTGCTCAAGTCAAGGATGCGCCGCAGTCGTGCCCAAAATTGAGGCATGAGAAGCCAAGAACTCTGGTTAGTGTTTTTTTTTTTTTTTTTGGAATAAATAAATACAGGTATTACTATTTGTGTATTTACATGGCTTTGGTAGAACATGAATTTATGGATTGATAAAAGGTTTAGGCCCAGACCATATGAATCCAGGGGGCTCAAGGCCCAGACCATAGATATCTATTGGCAGGGGCGACAGCATAAGCCCACATTCCTATATACAGAAGAACACAGCTGTTCTCGGTTACCATCTATATCTATCTTCTAATTACTAAAATCTTACACGTGGCATATTAAATGGTAGAAGAATTGTCTACCATTATTCACATTACAAAATTTTACATAAATGAAACAAAACTGTGGCTTCAGCCTGGGGAAATTACCAGAAAAAGGTACTGTACATATATCCATTTGCTTCCAAACCATAATAGTCTTATTATGCATATACCCTGATATTACTAAAATTAACCTACTGTAAAAACCTGCATACGATTAAACTCCTACATACTATGATTCGATTTTAACTTAAGCTAAACACGCATACCTGTTGCGTTAATTATCTTCAACTGTCATCACACGAAAACCATTTATTCAACACAGATGGCATGATTCTCAAGCATTGACGGTTGAAGCAGCTCTTGGAAATAAGAGGAATGGAAGGTCTCGTATTTGATACCTACTACCCCAAAACGAAGCTAGACAGAGGCCCATGATGGCCATGGCAACAACCGAGCAAGCTGCTGGAACAGCTTGCGTACTGCCAAGAAACTGTGTTGCAAGAAGCCCCGCTAGTGTTGAGCTCTGCATTCCCGTGCACAATGAAACTGTCCGGCTTACCTCTTCTTCTAACCTGCAATAATAAGACATCCGTTGAATGAACGAACAACATACGTGAAAAACAAGAAGATGGAAGTATCGGTACCCTAAGTTTGGAACTTTTGATATCCAGTATCCCAAAACAAAAGCCGCTGCATGAAATATCAACACAGGAGTAACCAATCTGAGTCCCTGTGAAGATAGTATTTGGCTTCGATTGATTGCAAGGGGGCTTCCAATACACATCGACGTGCAAACCATTGCAACAAAAGGCATCACGGGTTGAAGTAAAGACACAAGTGGTTTTGCGTAAGTGTTTAGCGTTAAACCAAGTGCCACCGGACCAAGAACAACCTGGCAAGACCAAAGTAGCCAACAAAATCAAAATCAACACTTGGGTTTCGTAAGGGAATAATAAATCGACAATGATACCTTAAATCAGTAAAAGTAGCAGATTGAGAGGTTTCCAGGAGAACGGTACCTGCAAAATGGACTTGGACATTGCAAGGGCATCGACAGGAACAACAGAACCGATTAGAAGCCCAGTTAGGATGGGCGTAACGATAACAGAAGCTATGGTTGTTGTGCTGGTCAACAAAATGCTCAAAGCCACATCTGCTTTGCTCAAGAAACTGGCATAACTGGATAACTGAGCCCCAGCAACGCAAGACATCAGGAGGAAACCTTCATAAAACATTTCTGGCATCCCAAATGCCCGTGCAACCAACACTCCGAGTGCTGGTTTTATTATGTATTGTGCAATAAAGCCAATGGACAGAGGCACGGGCCTACAACAAGGGAAGGAACTCAGAAATCACCAATACGAGAGAACGAGTACAAGACGAAGATGGACTTTCCGGTACAAAACTACAAACCTTTTGAATGCAAGAGCAAAGTCATCAATGGAAAGCCTAATTCCAATTGACAACATGATCCCACCAAGAGCGGGAGCATACAATTCCTTAGACACCCTGCAGGTTCCTCTATCATTTACAAAAATCACAAAGGCAATTGCATACACGTTAAGAATGCATCTATGAGAGTAAGGTGTCAGACTGTAGAAGAATGAAACAGAAATGCCCTTCCACAAATCAATATAAATCCAATTTGAGAAACTAATGGCTAGTTTGGATGGAAGTAGGGTAAGGTTGTAATGTTGTGAAATGTAAACAAAAAAAAGTCCATTTTCACCCTACTCCATCACCCCTTGCGTTACCCTACTCATCCTAACCACACTATCCTTACCCCTAATCCCATCACATCCCATCCCACCTTACTCACAACCACCACCCGACCTTCACCCCGACTTACCCTAACCACCCTACCCACCACGCATCACCTACCGTGTATGGAATCTCATCCATTTCCTACCATCGCTTGCCAAATACAATAATGGAATTACATTACATTCAGTTCAGTTCATTTTTATTACATTAGATTACGTCCATCCAAACTAGCCATAAATTACTGAAGGCCCAGAATATCATATTAATCAATGTTGATTGCTTATTACTCAGAGGTAACAACTCAACAAAAGAATAAGAGATCATCATATAAACCAAAAGTAGCTGTAAAAGTAAATTAGGTCTGAAAGCTAACTGCTACGGAGTATTATCTTATAGCAACTAGCACGTGAGGAATACTTGCTTTTCCGCAATGTGGAAACCATCCAAGTAACCCAAACGAATTTTATAAACAAATGATTTATATATTATCCCACCAACAACCATCAGCAACATTTGACTTAGATGCTAGAAGCCTAGAACTAGAAGTTATTAAACAATCAAATTGAACGGGAATCCTTATTAGTTAAAGTTCCGCTAAAATGTCAGCTTTCAGGAATAAATGTAACTTGAAATAAAGTAGTCATAAATTATTAATGACGTAAGAAAAATACTGACCAAGTAAAGGTTGAAGGTTGAGATAGGGCGGAGATTGCAGTAAGAACCACCACAAAAGGCAGCATTGCGGATAATACTTGAGAAGAATCAGTCTTTTTGTCAGTTTCTATTGCACTATTGGCACCAAAAGACAGTAAAATCAAGTTCCCTTCCCGCTTATGCCACCCAACTTTCCCGAGAAGCGGCGCCGACGTCGTCGAACAAGCAACTACCGATAAAGAACCAGCCCTTTTAGAGAAGCCCTTCAAAGAAAGATAGGTGGTTCTTTCCGACGGGAAATATGCGAAATTGGGATTTAAATTTTTTGATGGAAAAGGAAAGGGTTTTGGGAGGAAGGGGTGATGATGGGATGTGAGAGCAGGGATGTGAGTCAATAATGGAATCGTTGACATTTGTAAAAGTGTGTGAAGACACAGCTCCGACTAAGTGGGATCGGAGGCCAATTCCGGTGGCAATGTGGTGGTCTGCCTATGGGAGGTAGCAAGTAAAGGAGGAGGAGGAGGAGGAGAGCAATTGAGCAAAAGCGAAGAAGTGTTTTGTAACTATAAAATTTACAAAACAACAAAATAAACAAAAAGAAACGTCACCCCTTCCTACAGATGATTGCTGGCTCATTATGTGACATTCATATTGTTATAGTGTGTTTTTTTTTAAAAACAATTTTGATTCGGAATAAATATACATTTTGCTTAAATTTGAGTCAGAATTAATATGCGTGTCAATTTGAAGGATATAACCAAATAGTTTGGCTCGAATGGTAAGTGATTTGAGAATGTCTAAAGAGGTCATCAATTTGATTCTCCTATGAGACGTCATGTTGAAAAACTCTCGCTACTACGAATAAAAAGCCAGGGGCTCTATGACGCGTCATGTAAACTCCCGATTAAAATAAATATGTGTATTAAGACATTTTTTTATGCAAAAATACATTTACTGTTTATTATTTGTAAATGAAAATCGATTGACGAGGTAAATTTTAATTACATAATAGAATGAATAAAATAACCAAGTATTTGAAATAATGTTAACGAATGCAGCACAAGAGTGTATAAAATAATAAAATAGTCTAAATAGATTATTTGATTAATTTCAAGTTGGGTCAATTTATCAATTTTGTCTAAACAGACATGATTCGGCTAAGAAAGCATTTACTCCCTCTGGTCTTTATTATCAAGCCGTATTTGACAAAAACACATAAATTAAAAAAATGAATAATTACATTGATTTTCATTATAAAATACTGAAAAAAACTTTAAAAATGTAATGATGTATTGAATATGAAAGATTAATTATTGAATAAGCCTAGAAATTTGAAAAATAATATTGAAAAACGAAAAGAGTATTAAAAATATAACTACGACAGATAAAAATGAAATTATGATTTTGGTAACTACGACGGTTTAAATAGAAACGGAGGGAGTAGTAACTTCTTTATTAAAAAAGAATGGGGTTAATTACTTAAAAGTATAGTTTTTTATACTTATTAGCCCCATAAGGACATAAAGGAATCTGTTGGACTTATAAGGACATAATATATCTACATGTACCAAAATACCCCTAATCTAATAAAATAAGCACTGTAAGATTACAACGACCAAATTGAAAAGCTGAAGCAGGAGATGAATGATGCCACTCACGGAGCAGATAATATACGAAACGACATTAATGCATTGGCACAATGATATGCTGGGCTAGCTATTGGGCGCCATTGTTGCCTCTTACCTTCTCAAATTCGTCACCGGAGGCTTGGAGATTCCGACACACAGTCCGGCGGCCGGAGTCGGAGCAGTACAAGGATAGTGTTGGAAATCATCATCACATTTGCATTAGTTTATACAATTTATGCAACAGCTGTGGATCCTAAGAAGGGTTCAATCGGTACCATTGCACCCATCGCTATCGGTTTTATTGTGGGAGCCAACATCTTAGCAGCTGGACCGTTTTCCGGTGGATCAATGAACCCAGCTCGCTCTTTTGGACCGGCGGTGGCCAGCGGCGTGTATGCCGACAGTTGGATTTACTGGATTGGACCGCTTATTGGTGGTGGTTTGGCTGGTGTGCATCAATTAATTGTACAGCTCATAATTCAAACAAATCATGAAACGGAGATGAAAATTGAGGGTATAAAATGATTGCTGCTAACCTTTTTGTTGTGTTCTTGATTTTTTAGTGCACAGATGATTGGATAGGGCTTTGATTTTGAAGGAAAATTAATAATCAGAGCCCTATGAGTGTAAGATGATAAGGAATTAAATGATTTCAGTGGGATGAACGAAGTTGAAGTGAGTTCCATGGTGCAAATTTTTGTGTGTTTGTGTGTAAGTTGATAGCCAAAACTAATCCATTCATTCACTCATGTTGATGAAGATACACTTTAAATACACTTTAATCCATTCATTCCCCCTACCCCGGACTGTCCCTATATAAAGAGAACCAACATAAGATGTAAAACCAGACAGCAATAAAGCACAAGCAAAATAAAACACACAGGCAAATTTCGGTGATTATCTCTTAAATATCTCTTAAGAGTTTTTTTTACCGATCAAGCCCAAACATAACGCGAAAATCAGGCTCTTAATGGTTATTTTTTCATTCCATTCCGACTATTCCATTGAATTTTGGATGGAATGAAAATTGATTTTCATTCCGTTGGAATGAAATCATATTTCATTCCATTACCGTAATCCAAACACGCCATTAGAGTTTCTCCGTTGCCAAACAAGCCAAATTGATATAATTAACGAAGTGACATTGATGTCACTGCAGATGTCACTGCATACATTAGACAATTAATGAAGTGACATTGATGTCACTGCAGATGTCACTGCATACATTAGACAACTAATGAATTGATGTCACTGTAGATGTCACTGCATACATTAGACAACTAAGAAAGAGATTGGGAACGTTTCCACAGCCCTAGAAATCTTCTATTAGCTCTGGTAATTTTGCTTACCTTTTTTTTTTAGTACGCGCGTTCGGTTCATTCTAGATCGATCATTCTCTTGTTCTCTATCCGTGTTTTGCTATTTCCGTAGAAAATGGATATGATGTTCTTCCTAGATAGAGAGATCTGCCGATATTTTCCACGCGCTGGCTCATAGAGCCGGCCGGAATAATTGTCAGCAACGTCAACCTCCTTATATTGAACTTTTAAGTCTAATTTTACATTGTAAATTTGTAACCACAACAGCTCTGCATGTCTAGAATTTTTTTTATTTTTTATTTTTAGAATACAACCGTATCATATAGTCCTTATTTTTTATGAAAAAGTAAAAATAGATACCTGGAGTTTAATGCATCATATAAAATTTCTCGAATTCTTACGACGTTCTTGCACTCTCACAAAAGCTGATATGTCAATAAAACTTGTAAAGATGTGTTATCTATTTAAAATAGAAGTATCACTGTCATGAAAGATCTTAACGACACATGTGATGACATTCACGGTGTAAGAATAATTATTATGAGAGTGGCATCTCTTTTTGATAGATATGCATATGTTCCGTTGCATATTTGGCAACTTGACAGGCGGAAAATTCTACCACTGGCATATTTATTTCAGTCACATTTTGTTTGAAGCACATTTTGCATTACGGAGTGTGTCCTTTTTTTTTATTTAGTTTAATTCATCCTCTCCCTTTTTCAGTGGAAGGTTTTGGAAAAGGCACTAGTACTTGCATCATCACACCCGTTATACCGTTGCATATTACCTATCGGTGCATCACAATGTTTTTATTGAATCAATTTTGTAAAAGTCATTTTTAAAGCTAAAAATCGACTTTTTTAAAGTCGATTTAGAATCAGTTTGCGGTAAGCCGTTTTATTTTCCTCTCAAATTCTATTGATATACACATGTAATGTATGTACCGGTATAGTTATTGTGGTGCAAATAAGTACCCCTTCAAAAAATTGTTGAACGCACATTGACTGTATCGCCCTCAGGCTCCGGGCCTGGTTGCGCTAAATGAGTCATAAATGATCCAGGTTAATCGCTTGAACCGCCCGTGCTTCGCTTGGTTTAAAAGTGCTAACCCGAGTTGACAAGACATTTTTGTCTCACACTTATATGGGGTGAGCGGACTTTACTTTACCGATGTGAGATTTTACATCCCCCTCTCTCTATAAGGGGTGGCGTCTCGCCAAGATGGCATGACTTGTCAGGTGGATTTGTCCCGATCGTCCTACCATAGGATTAAGGCGGCACTCACCGCCTCTCACGGTGTGGCGCTTAGTTCCGTATGATAGTCGGCTCTGAATATCATTCTGTAACGCCCCCAGACCCCGGGCTTGGTTGCACTGAATGAGTCATAAATGGTCCGGTCAACTACTTAGACCGCCGTCCTCGCTTGGTCTAAAAGGGCTAACCCAAGTTGACAAGACCTTTTATGTCTCACACTTATATGGGGTGAGCAGGATTTTACTTTACCGATGTGAGATTTTAAATTGACATGGTAGCGCGATCTTAGGAAATGATAACTCTTGAAGAGGTTATTTATTTTTCGTGAAACCCAAGAAAAGTTGAGTGGATTTTTCTTGTTTCTTGTTTGGACCAACCATTTATTGAGTAAAGAAATGATTTGGCTTATATGATCATCAAGTTATAAAATAGGTTAAGTATTAAGTTTAGTCATGTGTCCTGTAGTGACGTTTGTCTGTAATATATTATATATAAACTGCAGGTAGGAGAGATAGGGGAACTATCAGAAATATTCCAATGGAAAGGAGAAGTACCAAAAGGACTACCAGATTGGAAAGAGGAAGAGAAAGAGCATTTAGGTGAAGAGCTTTCAGATGTTCTGCTATACCTCGTCCGTCTCTCCGACATGTGCGGCATTGATCTCGGGCAAGCCGCCTTACGCAAGGTTGATCTTAACGCAGTCAAATATCCCGTTACTCTCTCCAAGATCTACGCCAGGAATTATTCCAAGAAATACAACATTTACAATGATAATGGTGGTGATCTTGCTAACAACAACATTTACTATGCAAACAACACTATATGATCATCCCATGTCAAGAGGTGCACATGTTTTGATAATGATGTTTTAATTAGACTGTAACATGTTAATTATGTTTGATTAGTTCAATGCAACAAGGTTGTGATGTGCTTCTGTCTGATAATGTGTAATGTATTCAATACCCATTCGACACGTACTGGTATGTATCGGATACCAAGAATACATATTTGAAAGACGACTTTTTTAATTTTCAGAAGTTGGATATGAAATTCAAGCATATATATCTATAACAACTCATATATGTGAAACGAAGATTCATACTCTGAAAATTGAATAAAAATCACTTGATAATGGCTACAAAGTTAAATTGATGAAGAATTATAAAGAAAATTGAAGAAAACCACAAAAAGAATGTGTTGTTTTATGCTTTCTTATTTGGTTATCGTGGTGTTATTACGTGCTTTTGATCCGTCTAAGTATTATATACTAGTTTTTAAAAATCTCATATATATTCACGTATATTGTAGTCGTGTATCCGTGATTCATGCCCGTGCAACCTAGCAACAAGACATGGTTTGTCATTTTTCTTTCGGCCTTATCTTTTTTTTTTTCTCGCTTAAAAATTTCAATATTCATAATTAATAGGTCTGATTAAACCGAACTTCGGCCCGGATTGTATCCACAAAATTAGGGGTGAACAAAAATTCTAAAAACCAAACCAACCGGCTGAACCAAATTGAACCAAACCGGAAATGTATAAACCATGGTTTTTCGATCGGTTTTCATATAACTTAAAACCAAACCGTTGAATACAATTTGGTTCCAATTTAAGAAAATAAAAACCGTTTAAAACAGGACCAAACCGGATGATATATATACACACACACACACACACACACACACACTCACACTCACACACACGCGCACACACACACACACACCTACATCTAATACTTTAAAACATCTATACACTTTTTACTATCTATCTCAATTTATATGAACTTTTTACGTGTAATATAGTGCTGCTACATTGTTAATTTCATATCCTACATATTCAAATTTTGTTGATCATTTCACAGAATTGTCTTCAGTCCTTTGAAAGAATCTTGAGTACATTTCGGTTCACAACTCACCACTGCTAACTCGCTCTTTTCTTTATACTTGCTCAACACCAATATTTGAAATATGTGGATGCTCATTTGAATGACTTACTTCTCTCAATGATATTGATGAACTTCATTATGGATATTTGTCGATGCCGATTTGTATGACTTACTTCTCTTAATGATATTGATGAACTGCATAATGTATATTTTTTTATTATCTAGATAAATGCATTTATAAACCTTAGTTTTATATACGATTGTCTTTGATTTGCTTATAATTATGTTATGTTGGACAATAACATTGTACAAATAATCAATATCAGTGTTTTGGAGATCATAAAATCATGAATATTTTCTTACTAAATAAAGCTCAAATCTGTATCACATGTTTATTCATTTGATATATATATATGTGTGTGTGTTATATCTATCTTCCATTTTTTCTCCTTACTTGTAAACAAATTTATTCCTCTTTTTCTTCCTAATCTTACTCAAAATACTATTTTGTGTTATGCATTTTGAGATTTATGTATGTCATTTAATAATATAGTTGTTTGTTCATTAATAGTAGTTTTTAAGTTGATGATTCATTGATGATCGAATTGAAACGAGTAAGATAAGAACCATGTGAAAACCGTAATAAGCCGGAACCAAGTTCGAACCAAACCTGACCGAATAACATGGTTTTCGTCTTTCAAACTGTTTAGTTTGGTTTCAAAAAATTAAGCAAGTATAAAATGGTTCGGTTTTAAAATGATAAAACCAACCGAACCAGACTCACGTGTTCTCCCCTACACAAAATCCAGTACTTATCGGCCAACCCACTTTTAAAGGCAATTTTACGACCATAAACACATAGACACAATTAGTGACATAATATTATTTTACACCATTAATTATTATGTAGAAACGACTCATTATAATTAGATGTATAGTAATATATTGTATATTATCATTCGTTGTGTTTAAATCGTTCCGGAAGTATTATTACATCTTTAAAATGGCGCCTCAAGCGCACCCTTTATTTTTCCCCGCCATATATGAATAACTCAGCTATGTCTACGAGATTGAGAGGGCATGTAATTAGGCAAACCCCAAAATCGCTGAATCTTCTGTTAAAGAAAAGACCACCACTTGCACCGTTGAATCAAATTCATGGAACAATTATCACCAATAAACTCTGCTGTAATCCTTCCTTAACCAATTCTCTCATTCTATGTTACCTTCGGATCGACAATCTTGTAACAGCAAGATCTTTATTTAATCGTTATCCCCTGTCTTCACCGCCGACATTAATATGGAATGTCATGATCAGGGCCTACTCAAAAATTCAGTCTTCTCCGGAAACCATCGTTCTTTTTCGCCAAATGATTAGTTTTGATCATCCGTCCACTCCGGTTGTTGTTGCGGATGAATTTACCTACACTTTTCTGATAACTTCATGTGCTTATCAGGAGTGTGTTGTAAATGGTGATGTTGTTCATGGGTTGGTGAGGAAAAGTGGGTATTTGTCCAATTTGTACGTGGAGAATGCTTTGATAAATATGTATGCTGTTTTTGGGAGAACGGTTGAAGCATGTAAAGTGTTTGATGAAATGACTGTGAGAGATGTTTTCTCCTGGACTAGTTTAGTTTGTGCGTATGCAAGAAATAAAGAAATGCGAAGAGCATGTGAGATATTCTGGGAAATGCCTGTGCGCAATGGTGTGTCTTGGGCTGTAATGTTATCTGGTTATGTTGGTGATGGAAGATTTGTTGAGGCCCTTAAGTTTTTCCGTGAAATGTTGTTGTACAGTGATGACGATGATAAGCTTATCCCGAACGAAGCTGTTCTTGTTTGCGCTCTTTCTGCTTGTGCTCATCTAGGGGCCTCAGACCAAGGAAAGTGGATTCATGTTTATATAGATAGGAATAACATTTTTGTTAGCTCAAACATTTCTACCGCTCTTATCGACATGTATGCAAAATGTGGCGAGATTGATTGTGCAAGACGGGTTTTTGACAGGATTCCTAGACCAGATATCCACAATTATACAAGCATGATAACCGGGTTTTCTATTCATGGACTTGGTAGGGAAGCTTTTATCGTTTTCAATCAAATGTTAGCTCAGAATGTTAAGCCAAATGAGGTCACTATACTTGGGGTTCTATATGGATGCAGCCACTCAGGTCTAACTGATGAGGGCTCTGCTATTTTTGAAGACATGGAAAAAGTTTGGGGAATTGTGCCCAAAATCGAGCACTACGGTTGTTATGTTGATTTACTTGGCCGAGCCGGCTATTTAGACAAGGCATTCAGAATGGTTAAAGGTATGCCCATGAACCCTGATATTGTCATTTGGAGGTCTTTACTGAATGCTTGTAAAATTCATCAGAATATTGACCTTGGAGAGCAAATCATGAATCACATGAAGCAACTAGGTATATACGGTCCTAAATCGAGGCGATGTGCTGCTTTCTAACTTGTATGCTTCTGTTGGAAAATGGGAAAGTGTTGCTGATTTCAGAATGTTAATGGACAAGAGGATTAAGACTCGGTCTGATATTGGCTGTAGCTGGGTAGAGATGGATGGTGTAACTCACGAGTTCCGAGCCGGTGATCAGTTGCACCCACAGATTCTTAAGATAAGAGAGAAGTTGCAAGAGATATTGGAAAAGGCCAGCATGGTCGGTTACAATTCTAGTAGTAGTACAACAACACAAGCTTCGTTCGATTTGAACGATGAAGACAAAGTGCAAGCAGTGGCTTGGCATAGTGAGAAGCTGGCGGTTGCTTTTGCATTAATGACAACCAAGCCTGGAACTTGTATTAAGATAGTGAAGAATTTAAGGACTTGTGACGATTGCCATTCCGCTTTCAAGGCCATATCCAAAGTGTATGATCGAGAGCTTATAGTCCGAGACCGCTCTCGTTTCCACACTTTCAAACAAGGGATATGCTCATGCAAAGATTACTGGTAAGGTTTTTTTTTTCCCTTGATTTTTCTTGTGGGAAAATGAAAGCCTATGCATGATGTTGTTAAAGAACAACTAATTTATCATGATAATATGATGTTATCATTGACTCAATCTAAGAACAACTAAGATTATGTTTCGGTGGTGCAAGTTTGCAAAAGTTGTCTCTACATTTTTATTTTCTTTTTCTTTTTCCAGAGAGAAAGTCGAGACATCTTTGTTTTTTTATGAGAGTGGTACAAATTATGCTCATATTAGAAGACATAATCTGGACAACCATAAACAAACAGATTGATTATTATATCATCAAATAGCGATGATGTGACACTAATTTTGGCTCCTAGTTTAGACGGCAACCCAATCATAAAATACATTATTATTATTATTATTATTATTATTATTATTATTATTATTTTGGATTTGTTGCAATCTAAATGTTATAGAATCAAAATCTGTTATGTTATGACTATATGATATAGAGTGGTTTCTTAACTTTAAATTAACTTACAAAATATCATTCTTGTAGGTAGGTATAAATGTAGGGTGAATATAATAGAATCTAAATTAATTACAGGTACTACAAGTGTACAAGATTATGTAGGTATCAAGATTTTAATACTTGTCAGTTTATAAATATTAATAATGTGCTGTCGCAGCAAATCGAGCTAGAGATTCTGTAGATTGTTGTTTCTTGGCTGCAAAACAAGGTTGGCGATCATTTTCAAACTCTGCTCCTTGCCAATTTTTGACAGGAAGGTTTGTACAAAAAAATAAATTAATAATAATAATGGCAACAGATTTGACTTATCATGTTGTTGTTGTTGTTATTATTATTATTTTGTCAATATGTTAAGCTGTATATCATTTGTCAAAGGGCAAATTCGTCACATAAGTTAAATGAATGAGATTAATGTTAACCCAGAGTAATCAAACAAATTACACACCATAAGTGTTACTATTTTGAACCAGCTTATTTGAAAATTTTCATATAGTAGCTCTCTCTAGACTACAACATTAAAGCCGTATGCACAATACTCACAAAATCACCTCATATTCCACTAAATTAATCAAACTAATCAGGATGTCATAATTTTCTTTTTTTTTTTTTTGATAGGATCAGGATGTCATAATTATGGAGCAAGAAAGGTTAACATCAACAATCCGGCTTTGACAATACATAAACAAAATACAAAAACTATAATCCAAATAAATGAATCATCATATTATCAAATTTGCCCATCACACAACCAAATTTTAAAAATCAGGTCACCTTAGTCCACAAACACAAGAAAATACATCGCTTTTTTCCTACAAATTTACTTACTCAAGTCAAGGATGCGCCGCAGTCGTGCCCAAAATTGAGGCATGAGAAGCCAAGAACTCTGGTTAGTGTTTTTTTTTTTTTTGGAATAAATAAATATAGGTATTATTACTATTTGTGTATTTACATGGCTTTGGTAGGACATGAATTTATGGATTGATAAAAAACTTTAGGCCTTGAAGCTGAAAATGGGCTGCTGGGAAAAAATTATGGAATCCTGGATTGGACCAGACCATATGAATCCAGGGGGCTCAAGGCCCAGACCATAGATATCTATTGGCAGGGGCGACAGCATAAGCCCACATTCCTATATACAGAAGAACACAGCTGTTCTCGGTTACCATCTATATCTATCTTCTATATACATAATAAATTAATTAATTACTAAAATCTTACACGCGGCATATTAAATGGTAGAAGAATTGTCTACCATTATTCACATTACAAAATTTTACATAAATGAAACAAAACTGTGGCTTCGGCCTGGGGAAATTACCAGAAAAATGTACTGTACATATATCCATTTGCTTCCAAACCATAATAGTCTTATTATGCATATACCCTGATATTACTAAAATTAACCTACTGTAAAAACCTGCATACGATTAAACTCCTATGATTCGATTTTTCTTAAGCTAAACACGCATACCTGTTGCGTTAATTATCTTCAACTGTCATCACACGAAAACCATTTATTCAACACAGATGGCATGATTCTCAAGCATTGACAGTTGAAGCAGCTCTTGGAAATAAGAGGAATGGAAGGTCTCGTATTTGATACCTACTACCCCAAAACGAAGCTAGACCGAGGCCCATGATGGCCATGGCAACAACCGAGCAAGCTGCTGGAACAGCTTGCGTACTGCCAAGAAACTGTGTTGCAAGAAGCCCCGCTAGTGTTGAGCTCTGCATTCCCGTGCACAATGAAACTGTCCGGCTTACCTCTTCTTCTAACCTGCAATAATAAGACATCCGTTGAATGAACAAACAACATACGTGAAAAACAAGAAGATGGAAGTATCGGTACCCTAAGTTTGGAACTTTTGATATCCAGTATCCCAAAACAAATGCCGCTGCATGAAATATCAACACAGGAGCAACCAATCTGAGTCCCTGTGAAGATAGTATTTGGTTTCGATTGATTGCAAGGGGGCTTCCAATACACATCGACGTGCAAACCATTGCAACAAAAGGCATCACGGGTTGAAGTAAAGACACAAGTGGTTTTGCGTAAGTGTTTAGCGTTAAACCAAGTGCCACCGGACCAAGAACAACCTGGCAAGACCAAAGTAGCCAACAAAATCAAAATCAACACTTGGGTTTCGTAAGGGAATAATAAATCGACAATGATACCTTAAATCAGTAAAAGTAGCAGATTGAGAGGTTTCCAGGAGAACGGTACCTGCAAAATGGACTTGGACATTGCAAGGGCATCGACAGGAACAACAGAACCGATTAGAAGCCCAGTTAGGATGGGCGTAACGATAACAGAAGCTATGGTTGTTGTGCTGGTCAACAAAATGCTCAAAGCCACATCTGCTTTGCTCAAGAAACTGGCATAACTGGATAACTGAGCCCCAGCAACGCAAGACATCAGGAGGAAACCGTCATAAAACATTTCTGGCATCCCAAATGCCCGTGCAACCAACACTCCGAGTGCTGGTTTTATTATGTATTGTGCAATAAAGCCAATAGACAGAGGCACGGGCCTACAACAAGGGAAGGAACTCAGAAATCACCAATACGAGAGAACGAGTACAAGACGAAGATGGACTTTCCGGTACAAAACTACAAACCTTTTGAATGCAAGAGCAAAGTCATCCATGGAAAGCCTAATTCCAATTGACAACATGATCCCACCAAGAGCGGGAGCATACAATTCCTTAGACACCCTGCAGGTTCCTCTATCATTTACAAAAATCACAAAGGAAATTGCATACACGTTAAGAATGCATCTATGAGAGTAAGTAGAAGAATGAAACAGAAATGCCCTTCCACAAATCAATATAAATCCAATTTGAGAAACTAATGGCTAGTTTGGATGGAAGTAGGGTAAGGTTGCAATGTTGTGAAATGTAAACAAAAAAAAGTCCATTTTCACCCTACTCCATCACCCCTTGCGTTACCCTACTCATCCTAACCACACTATCCTTACCCCTAATCCCATCACATCCCATCCCACCTTACTCACAACCACCACCCGACCTTCACCCCGACTTACCCTAACCACCCTACCTCACCATTTTCACCTCACCCTTACCACCCTACCCACCACACATCACCTACCGTGTATGGAATCTCATCCATTTCCTACCATTGCTTGCCAAATACAATAATGGAATTACATTACATTCAGTTCAGTTCATTTTTATTACATTAGATTACGTCCATCCAAACTAGCCATAAATTACTGAAGGCCCAGAATATCATATTAATCAATGTTGATTGCTTATTACTCAGAGGTAACAACTCAACAAAAGAATAAGAGATCATCATATAAACCAAAAGTAGCTGTAAAAGTAAATTAGGTCTGAAAGCTAACTGCTACGGAGTATTATCTTATAGCAACTAGCACGTGAGGAATACTTCCTTTTCCGCAATGTGGAAACCATCCAAGTAACCCAAACGAATTTTATAAACAAATGATTTATATATTATCCCACCAACAACCATCAGCAACATTTGACTTAGATGCTAGAAGCCTAGAACTAGAAGTTATTAAACAATCAAATTGAACGGGAATCCTTATTAGTTAAAGTTCCGCTAAAATGTCAGCTTTCAGGAATAAATGTAACTTGAAATAAAGTAGTCATAAATTATTAATGACGTAAGAAAAATACTGACCAAGTAAAGGTTGAAGGTTGAGATAGGGCGGAGATTGCAGTAAGAACCACCACAAAAGGCAGCATTGCGGATAATACTTGAGAAGAATCAGTCTTTTTGTCAGTTTCTATTGCACTATTGGCACCAAAAGACAGTAAAATCAAGTTCCCTTCACGCTTATGCCACCCAACTTTCCCGAGAAGCGGCGCCGACGTCGTCGAACACGCAACTACCGATAAAGAACCAGCCCTTTTAGAGAAGCCCTTCAAAGAAAGACAGGCGGTTCTTTCCGACGGGAAATATGCGAAATTGGGATTTAAATTTTTTGATGGAAAAGGTATGGGTTTTGGGAGGAAGGGGTGATGATGGGATGTGAGAGCAGGGATGTGAGTCAATAATGGAATCGTTGACATTTGTAAAAGTGTGTGAAGACACAGCTCCGACTAAGTGGGATCGGAGGCCAATTCCGGTGGCAATGTGGTGGTCTGCCTATGGGAGGTAGCAAGTAAAGGAGGAGGAGGAGAAGAGCAATTGAGCAAAAGCGAAGAAGTGTTTTTGTAACTATAAAATTTACAAAACAACAAAATAAACAAAAAGAAGAGTGGTGCTAAGAAGCGCGTCAGTGTCTTGACGGCTATAATCATGACGGTGATCTTTCGTTGTTGATCATCTGAGATACAGATGATCATCTAGATCTCAAGATGCGGATCAACGATGAAGATCACCGACACAGACACACCGCTGGCATGGATGTGTCGATAAGTATGCTACAAAAAAACGTCACCCAACCTACAGATGATTGCTGGCTCATTATGTGACATTCATATTGTTATAGTAAGCCTTCAATATATATATATATATTGTGTTTTTTTCTTTCTAAACACTATACGCATTTTTTATTCAGAATAAATATACATTTTGCTTAAATTTGAGTCAGAATAAATATGCGTATCAATTTGAAGGATAGAACTAAGTAGTTTGGCTCGAGTGGTAAGTGTCTTGAGAATGTCTAAGGAGGTCATCAATTTGATTCTCCTCTGAGACGTCATGTTGAAAGAACTCGCTACATACGAGTAGAAGAAGCCAGAGCTACTGCACGCGTCGCGCCAAACTCCCGATTAAAATAAATATGTGTATTAAAACATTTTTTTATTCAAAAATACATTTACTGTTTATTATTTGTAAATGAAAATCGATTGACGAGGTAAATTTTAATAACATAATAGAATGAATAAAATAAAGTATTTGAAATAATGTTAACGAATGCAGCACAAGAGTGTATAAAATAATAAAATAGTCTAAATAGATGATTTGATTAATTTCAAGTTGGGTCAATTTATCAATTTTGTCTAAACAGACATGATTCGGCTAAGAAAGCATTTACTCCCTTTGTTCTTTATTATCAGCTGTATTTGACAAAAACACACAAATTAAAAAAAAATGAATAAATACATTGATTTTCATTATAAAATGCTGAAAAAATCTTTAAAAATGTAATGATGTATTGAATATGAAAGATTGATTATTGAATAAGCCTAGAAATTTGAAAAATAATATTGAAAAACGAAAAGAGTATTAAAAATATAATTACGACGGATAAAAATGAAATTGTGATTTTGATAACTACGAAGGTTTAAATAGAAACGGAGGGAATAGTAACTTCTTTATTAAAAAAGAATGTATGTAGGCACATAAAATACGCACAATATTTGTACACATTGATTTTTTTTTCCTATGGATATTTTATATTTTCGGTGTCAATTTTATGTATTATATTTTATATGATCTATCATTTTATTTTACATTTCGGCTATGCATCCGAGGAGGAAAAGAGAAGAAAATTTCTCGGAGGGAATGGAATGGGCCTTTGGGCCTTATAAGATATGCAATGGATTATAGTGTCTGCATTTTTTCCTTCATCTTTGCATTACTTAGCATAACAATAGCATAACAACAAGACCTTTTTTTTTTTTTTTTTTCCTTCTTTCTTAAAGCCTCCGGAACCCACTGATCCGACTAATCCGAAGTTTGACCCGTGTCGTGCCTGCAGTGTCTGACTCTTATTCAGGGGTAAGACCTGGCCAAGAGCTCTCTTTCAACATGGCGCCTCAAAAGAGAATTGAACCGGTGACCTTCCTAGGCATTCTCAAGTCACTTACGACTTGAGCCAAACTATTTGGTTAACAACAACACATTTGTTAAAAGCATAATACCGGATGTATAATATTAAAGCCATCACATAGATAGAGGTCAGTGTAGACTGTAGAGCCTTCTCAATTCCAAATAGATGAGCTTGGATTGGAATATATATATATATATATATATATATATATATATATATATATATTAATTTGTAAATAAAATTGTTTGACAAGAGAAATTATAATAAAACAGTGGAACGAATAAAACAACAAAGTAAAGTATACTAGAGTAAATAAAATAATAAGTTGTCTAAAGAGATGATTTGATTCATTTCAAGTTGAGTCAATTAACCAATTTGTCCATACACAGACATGATTTTCGGCTACACAAAGTATTTTGGGCCTTTTAAGATGTTGGGTTTTATTGACACCACATACATGTTTCCGACACCACATTTATTTATATGTAAAAATTTATATGTAAAATGTTACGTGGTACCATTAGAATACGTCTACAAAAAAAAATATGCAATTAATGGACTATAGTGTCAGACATTCTTTCCGTCATCTTACATTAGAATATCAACAAGACATTTGTTAAAAGCATAACAACGGATGGATTCTAACGACACCAACCACGGTGATATTCGATATCTAAAGAGTCGAGTCTAAGCTTAAAATTTGATTTTGCGAAGGTCGAATATTCATTTTTGATATCTGTAAAACTTTTGCACTTAACCCGAATAGGTAGATCCGTTGTTGTGCCATTAAAAAGCGCCTAACAACAAGCTCCGGAGTGTTTAAGTAGATTTTAAGAGGTAAAAATCTGGATTACATTACATGGCATCTTAGCGATATAAATTTGGGACATTAAGTAAAGCATTGACAGGTATATCAATACAGATAATAGGCAAGATGATTAGACATTGAATCATGGAATGTTTGAGAAGTTTTGATAAGACATTTGTATATGTGACAAATATGAGGCCACATGTTTAGAAAGTTAAAGTAAAGATTATTGTGCTTCTGACTGTTTGGTGATTATTATACTTTAAAAAATATGTTATTATCATAAGTAAAATGCATAATAAACATCAGGTAAAAAAACATCGTAAGCAACACGGGGAATTACAAAACATCGTAACCGTATCAACTTTACTATGTCTTCATGATGTTTTAAAATGCTTTGTGGTATAAATTGGCTGTGACAATAACATTATAATTCAGTTTTAACAACATACCGTTATTGGCAAAAGGCAAGAATTTTTTTTATTTTTTTTGAGAAAACAAAATTTTATTAATCAATATCCGCCGAACATGCGAGTAAAACAACACTCGGGGGCCGAGAACCCCAAGCCCCTATTAGGGCTGTAAATGAACGTCAGTATTCGATTCGATTCGCTGTATTCGGCTCGAAAAAAGCTCGATTCGAGTTCGATTCGAACCTTCGAACGTCGAGCCGAACGTTAGGTATTTGATATTCGTCTATCGAGCCGAACCGTATCGAACACGTTCGGCTCGAACTATTGTATATTTAAAAAAAAAAAACTATATATATAAGGTTCGAACATGTTCGAACCGTTCGAACATGTTCGAACATGTCGAACATGTTCGAACTTTCGAACCCGAGCCGAACCTTGCTAAACTAAGGTTCGATCAGTTCGAGCCGAGCCGAACCTTAGGTTCGAACCTTTCGAGCCGAACTCGAACCCTGCACATGTTCGGTAGGGTTCGGCTCGTTTACAGCCCTAGCCCCTATTTGGTTTCGGGTTGAATGGATTCAAGAAAGAGAAAGTAAAATAAAATATAGTTAAATAATGATTATAAAGTTGAAATGTTATGTTGAAATTTGTCTAGTTGAAGAAATGATTGGTGAGAAATTTTAATGAAATATTATATTGAAAAAGTAATGGTTAAATAGTGTATTGGGTGAATAAAATAAATTGATTAATATTATTTTATTTGTTGATTTTGAATGATTGATGAGAGAATTTATAATGAAATAATAGAATTAATAAAATAATGATAAATAAGATAGTGAAGTGAATAAAATATTGGGTTGGATCCAACCCCACCCGAAACCAAACAAGGCGCAATGTATTCGAGAAGAAACCAACAATCCATGTCTAGCTAAAAGATGCGTTGGACATTTCCAACGCGCTGAATAAAAGAAAAAGAAACAGACTGAAAACTTGACAAAAATGTCAAACAATCCTGAATTAAGCACCCGTAAGCAGTGAGATCTGTTAAACCCCGTGTATAATTAAAATAAGGGGGAATGAGGGAGAAGGACAGAAATATTTCATCAATTGAGTAGAAGGACAGCTTTTTGAAACTTTTGCATAAAGGACAAAACTATTTATTCATCGTCGAAATTCACTTGTGTTCGAAATTCATTGTTTAAATTCATTGCCGAAATTCATTTATCGAAATTCACTAATTTTCAAAATTCATTGTCGAGATTCACCGATTTTCGAGATTCTTGTCATCAAAATTCACCGTCGAAATTCATTGATTTTGGGATTCACTAGGAAGATTCACCGATTTTGGGATTCACTTTTTTGTCCTTCTCGCTTATAAAATTATCGCGATTGTCCTTCTCCTATAAAAATATGTAGTTGTCTCATTCTTAAAAATATTCCAGATTGTGTCCTTATCTCTAATTTTCCATTAAAATAAATAAAACGAATAAAATCAACAACAATTTTATTGATCTTGATAAACAATAACAAAGAAGTACAGAAAGAAAAAATAAAGGATATTGACGATCCGGAGCCGAGACTAACTCGCCTTAAGACAAATTTGCCCGGTATGTACCCGTTTTGCGGCAATTGTCTCCCAGAATTCTCGATTACCTTTCGAATAGCGATGCATCGCAAACTCGAACAACGACGAACTCTACGTTGCTTCATAAACTCTTCACTTGATGCAAGAACGGTATGCGTAAGAATGTATGTATGTATGCAATTACGGTGTTGTATTTACGTAATCTGTGTGTTTTTCTTCCCATTCATGTAGCTCGTTTATATAGCGGCGGACATGGAAAAGCGATGGAAATGAACGACCTCGGCTCGAATTGAATGTCATAAATATCAAGATTATGTTGGAACTTGGAAAGCTAAAAGCCTCACTTTAATCACGACTTAATGTTGGATAGGAACATGAAAAACGACCTCACTCAAGCAACCTCGATTGATTCAAAGAGATGAAAAATAAATCATGCACAAGCCCAAGGGTAAATCCGGATGGGATTTGCACCCCCCCTGCGCCCGCGTAAAGAACGGTGTATAATGTTGGTTTCTTATTCCAACTACACTAAAACAATATCATATAAATATTGCTTCTTTTTCCTTCTTCCAACCAATGTGGGAGAAAAGTTTCTTCCCATTTTCCTTTTCATAACACACACTTAAGCCCAATAGGCCCAATATGACATATCATCAATTTTCCAACAAACCGACTTTAAGCGTTAATTTATCATTCACTCGTTATCCGAATTGAATGATTCCAAATCTCGAATTCATCTACGACTCACGTAGTTTTAATTATTAAAACATTACATATATTCTATACAAGAATATATCCGAAATACGCTTACAAAGTCACTGAATAAAATGATTATAAAATCATTTTTAATTCATTTTTAATTCAATTCCACATTTTCTCCAACAAGATCCTCCCCAGGTCTGCGAAGACTTGCGATACTCGCTAGACAGTCACTCTCTACTTCCAGCCGTCCAATCCCAAGGTGTTGCGCCTCCCCCAAATCTAGAAAAATTGCTCGAAGCTCCATATAGTTCACGGGATTGCCCGGATCAAAATGGTGCGAGAAGAAGTGTAAAACTAACCTGCGTGAGTCCCGAAAGATTGCCCCAATACCTGCAGTTGTCTCTGTAACCGACACGTCCACATTGCACTTTATTACACCTAACTGCGGTTTTGACCATCGATCCGGAAAATGTTGGCTTGAGCCCTGAGACCGATGACTTTCCATTGCTTCTGTATACTCCGCCGATGCAGCCAAAGACCGCTCACACACCGCAGACACATAGACCGCTTGATTATCAAAGACGGCCGAGCAACGGGCTTTCCAAATTCCCCACATAAGCCACACAAACCTGGCCGCGTCCTGGACGCCCTGGTCGTCTATTAAACGCATAATGAACTCCGCGAAGGATGCAGAATGAAGATGTTGTAAGGTACCACTGAATGGCGACGCTTGCCAAATTCGAACTGTCAACTCACACTCAAAGAGGACATGCCACAAGGTTTCTAGAGTTTCCCCGCATGACAAACAAAGACCATCCCCTAAACTCCTCCGCTGCAAACCCTGGCCAATTGCAAGACAATCATGAAGGCACTGCCACAAGAAATGCGCGTCTTGACTGGAAGGTGCCAACAACTTCTCCATAGATGGCCCTGGCCTGTCGAACTAGAAGAGCTTGCTCCGTCCGATGGTCGATAATGAGATAGAGCCAAAAAATAGCCAGACCGAACTGTATACACCCTTCTACGATCATAGTGCCAAACTCGTCGATCGGAGTGTCCCTCCAGGGCCACAGTGGTTTCCAGAATAGCGTCCGATTCCCATGGCCGAAACATAAGCCGCATTTTTTGCACATCCCATACCCTCCCTGGGATAAGGAGGTCCGAGACAGTGGTCTGCCGGAAGCTCGTGCCCTGTGAATGGTATTCGAAACGAAGGTTGTCGATTAACCCAGGTATCATGAAAGATATACACAGACTCACCATCCCCCACACGCCACCGCAAGCCATTGTACAGAAGATCCCGTCCCTCAAGAATGCTACGCCACAAATAGGACAGTCTAGCCCCCAAACCATCCGCTAGGATCGTACTATCCTCAAAGTACTTCGCATGCAGCACTTGAGCTGCCAAAGAACCTCGATTCGTAAGGATGCGCAACGATTGTTTAGCCAATAAAGCCAAATTGGAAACACTCCAAGTCCCTGAATCCTAAGCCCTATAGATTCTTCGGTACACAGCAAGCCACCCAATTTTTCCTGCAAAAGGCAAGAACTAACAATGCTCTCAATTTAAATCACTTTCTTATTGGATGTACTATTATATTATCTTTCTCTATGACCAAAAAAATAAAAATAAAAATAATGTCAAGCAACGTGTTTAAATAATTAATGAACTCATAATACTTAAAGTGACACTGTTGTTTCATTAAAAAAATATAATATATAGATGAAGAGTTTTAACCTAATTACCCGAGATTTCCACCCAAATCCGCAAAAAGACCCGGTTTAAACGCATGTGTTTTTTTCTTCTTCTTTAACAGACCGAGATGCTGCTTTAGGGGCTGTTTGTTTACCGTATTAAGTACTTATTCTGAAAACATTAAGGGGTGGTTATATTTAGGAATGTTTGATAACAATTTTAAACATCACTGAATAGATTAAGAGCACATACAATGGTCTTATAAATCTACATTGTCACTTTGTATTGAAATCCACAAAATGTCATATGTGGCACCTCTGAATTGTACACTGTAAAAATTCAGCGCATGATGTCTCGTTTATATCTGAAAATACTAACCGCAACATCTCCTGATTTATCGCACATACATGTACCATCTTTATCCTCTTTTTTTCTTTTTTGTTTTGCGGGACTTCATCCTTATTTTCAAACCCGTCAATCATCTCATACATCGTTATAATAATATACAAACATTATATAAAAATAAAATATGTAAAAACAGAGTATACCTAAATAATATAATATATTTTCCTACGGAAAAATGTATCAAATTAATTTCGTAGATTTATATGGAAAATGTTTGCTTGTGTTCTAATTGGCTTCATTATTCTGAAGGGGACAAATTTCCAAAGTGTTCACGTTAAATTGTGGAAGAAATATTGAAATAAATATCAAAAGTTATAAGACATACCTAAATGTATTTATCTTTTTTGTGAAATATTTAAAATTTTCTTATGTGCTTTCTTTTTAATTGTTTAATTTGTTATGAAATGTTATATGCATTACAACTACATACATATTTCCTCAAAGTAAACAAAATTATATATATATATATATATATATATATATATATATATATAAAACTTCTTTAAATAGTAAAGTTAATCCATTTACAATTTCAGTCGAATAATATTATCAAACAATCTAATTATCTTCAGCATTCAGCAACTTAACATGTTCATACTTTAAAATTCAGATTTTGATTTGATTTGATTTTGATTTGATTTTTAACAAACGCACTGCTTATCCTTCCGGATTCATATCCTCATCCCAATCTGAACAGAAATACAAACCTAACAAACACTTCCACTTTTTCGTATCTCCTCTGAAATTAAATTAACATGTATCACTTAATCAAAGTGATTGCAAACCCAGACTGTAGCTCCCACTCGCCTTCATAAGACTCAGGATATACGTCTGTATAACTATATTTATCTAATTCCAAGTTTCGATAAACTAGGAACTCTCCCTTAACTTGTTTAAGGATATTCTTGACATTCACCAGATTTACTTTCATACTTGCTCATGACTATTCATGGACTATGAACATCCGGCATCACCTATAAGATGGTTCCTATCGCAGTAGCGAAGGAAAACTTCCATAAGCATCATCATTCACCTTATCATTAGGACGAACGTCCTAACATAGATAGATCTTGAGAACACCGTCTAGCAGTATCCCCTGTCGCGATCTATGCTAAACTCTAAATTTGAGTGTTTGGTATGTTTTTGTTTGAAGGAAAGGAAAGTATGGAGAAGGAAGGATGATGTTCTTCACAAATTGGACAATCTTGTTTCCTTCCAAAACAGGTGTGAAACGGAAGGAAACAATTCAATTTCACTAAAATTAAATTGACAACAACTCTATCTCTTTTCCTTTTCGTAAAACTATCCAAACACTCAAAATAGATTTTGCAGTCCTTCCTTCACCTCTCATTTCTTTTCCGTCACTATCTTTCATTTTCTTTTCTATCTAATTCTTTCAATCCAAACGGGGCCTAAGGCTAATAATGCGCATCACGTACTCCAGCCAAACCAAATAATATCACTTTGAATTTAAACGCGAAATGAATTTCATCCCGCTACCATCTTCCGTTGCCAGTTTCAAGAGTTTTTATGTCAAAAGCTTAGCATCCCCTCCTTAACCTAGGATTTCTTGAATTCATATTTCTCAAATGGTTTGATAATTCCAAAATAATTGCCACAAATTCCAAGTTGGCGATTGAGGGTTACAGAGTTACATGCAAGAGATTAAATATTTCGTCACGACATCTAGCCGTGCTGTTAATGACCTCCCCGCTCAGCTAGGCTCTGACGCCGCTATTGCTTCTGTTGCGTTTTCTTACATTTACAGATTGGTAAATCTATGCGTTTGTATGTGTTTATGTGCTATTTTAATTTGATTTATTAATTTTCGGTTGTGTTTTATATTTATGGGAAGTATAATTTCAGGACATTCTGACTAATCTCGCATCTATTTGCTGCCAAATTTGCTCATTGTACGGAGGTTTGAATCTCCATTATGTTCAGTTGGCCTATACTCAATTGCTTTTGTGTCTATATGTACCGATGTACGTAAATGTTAGTATGGCTCGAGTGACCTGAAATATGGTTTATTTTGGTGTATTGTTGTTTTGTTGCACTCAATATCTTTTCTTTTGGGGGTTGCTATTGACATGTACGAGCTGTGTGACCAGGAGACAGTCGAAGGTTAGTTCTCCTGCCATATGTTCTTGAAGATTCATAGGTTTTCTTTTAATTGAATAATGGATTTAATGTCAGCTTCTCTCAGAATTTCTATTAGTTTACCTCTCATTACCTGCTTTGCATTGAGTTTCATTTATCAGCACTGTTTGTTTATAAATGATCCGTAATAGCGATCGTTGAGATTTGTACTCCACATATTTTTTTAGTGTTGTATGCTCATCATGTTATGTAGAAAAAAGAAAATGGGTAGCCGATTATGGTGCTTCGACTTATCTTGGAGAGCTTCTTGATATCAATTGAATAAATTGTGTATGTATGTCCAAGATGACAATTTTCTTTAGCGTGTCCTTTCCACTTCCATAAAAAAACCGAAACAATACATGGCATGTATGTCAAATTTCGATTTTTTTCTTCCATTTCAATTTTGTTATAGACTGACGATTTCTATGCCGGTATTGATCTGTTGTGCAGTGCCATTAATGACGACAATTATGTAGAATGATAATGACTAGGATGCGAATTTGAAGAAACATTGATGAATCATGGTAATCTTTTAAGATTGGATGTATTTTTTGGGGCTTTATCTTGAATGATTAATTGTGGAGGCTAAAGAGGCTGCAGGTACACGGGAAGGAGAGGAAAGGTTGACAACGTGTTGGTAAGGTCCAAACTAAATTTTCGGTCTATTGGCGCTTATCACTCAACTTCCAAACCAAATCAAATCTTTTTGAATTTCAGATGCTAACAGATTTATCTGAATAACCACCTCAAGATTTAAAAAATGAACGATTTCGTTGAATTATAATCTCTCAAATCCATCATGCCCCTTTGTTTTGTAATTTTCGACCATATGGAGGAAATATGCGTCATTCCATCTTAAAAGTAGATAAATGATGGTTAAGTGTACGCTCTGTGCTGAGTTCGATTTTGTGCAGTAATTTTATGTTCCATTATCTTTAATTTGGTTTTGAAGGTTTTGTGGTATTCTTATAGTGGCTTTTTTTTTTCCCAGCAAAAGTTGAAAATGTATGGTGCAGCAACATGCTGCCACATAAATTTTATAACTTTTATTGTTTGCCGTTCGTTCTATCAAACGGAATGTAATAGATTCTTTGTGGGTTGTGTAATGTGCTTTGATTATATAGGTTGTGTTGAGGGTGCGATTACGGAAGTGCGCAGCTTTTGATCACGAAATTACAATCCGACGCTTGATCCATGAAAATGAACAAGATTTCAAGGTAAATTTTGTATTATTTTTCCTTATCTGATCGATTTCTTTCGTGTGGTTTTCAGCTTCAAAGGCAGATTTTTTTTTTTTCAGTTGGTGTTTCTGAAAAATTGTGAAATCTTGGTTTTTTTCTTTCTTTCTTTTTTCCCGCAGAAGGGAAATAATCCTCATTAATCATTAATTTGTTCGCTTGCATCTTCATGTGCTTCAGAATTTGCCAGGATTTGCTGCTCTACAAAGCTTTATTTGTGTAGTTAATAAAATTCCAATTTTGGTTACATAAGCTTTTTCGAGTGTGAAGGTTCCACTTTGATTAAGTTGAATTTCACATCAAATGTTTACTATTGTTGTTCGCAGATCTTAGGACTATGGCGCTTGGTGACAGGGGCGGACCCAAAGGTTAAATGGGGTGGTCTCAAGCCCACCCCAAAATTTGAAATTTTTTTTAGTAGTAGTGTTAATATTAGTATGTTATGTGTCTTTTTCTTGATGTTACTAACACCAAGACCACCCGAAATTTCTATATACTAAGACCACTTGCAAAATTTTTACACCACACCACCCCGAAACTTTTTTCCTGCTCCGCCAACTTGGTGACTGACTTGAATTTAGTGTACGAGGGCGTTTGGTGACTTGAATTTAGTGTACGAGCTTACCCGTCCAGTGTAAGTTGAAAAATTCCAATTCAACACTATGATTCTTTTGTAAATAATAGTTATTTTAGGAAATTGTTAGGGATTAGTGTTTTTTTTTTGTTGTTTATGAAATCTACCAAGACATTACCGATGTAAAGCAATATCTACCGTGAGACGATGAATATTTTCTCTTTATCATAAAACGTTGCAGGTGTTCCTTATCAGAAAAACATTGAAGCCTTTTCTACTTTCAACATATTATGTTTGGGAATTGTCTGTACTAAGCGTAGCCTTGGAAGTATGGTGAAGTTTTTTGTAATATTTTTTGGTGTCGAACTTTTCAAGGATTTAATTGTCACACCAATGCATGATTTTCTGAGCATTTGAATTGATTTTACTGTTGTTGTGAATGCTAGAAATCTTTTATGATCTCTTATAGATCTCAGTTGTCGACGTTTGACCTGCAACACGATTGGATAGGGTGTGGACAAGGGTTTTTAATTAGTGCCGGTAATTACCGGAAAGTGACGTCTATTCAGTGTTGAGAGTGAAAAGGACCTGGAAGAGAAACATGAGCTGTTAAGGGAGAGGATTGAAGTGAAGCATTGGCTAATGCTTAGGCGAAAGTGTTTTCAGAGACTTGCTAGAGGCGGAAAAACATTAAAGAAAATTAAATATGGGTAAGCCCTTAGCTTAACTGTTCAATACAGTATTGATTGATATGGTGAAAAGTTGCTATGTTTTCTATTTTAATGTTGGGTTGCGGTGATTTTTATTCCTAAAGCATGTACTTGATGCGATTAAGCTATGATGTAAGAAGGAATAAATTACATAGTATTAAAGAGAAACGAAAAAGAAAAAAAAAAAACAAATATGATTCATCTGGCTGGAGTTGAACTTGATTCATTGAACATGGAAATGTTCTTTACTAGGTTGGCATGCATGCATGTATTGCAATTTACTGTAAACTTTTCCTTATCATTGATTTCAAGTTAGATTTACTCCGCAAACATTCCTTGACAACTATTCAATAAAATCAAGTTAGGTATGAGATGGGTGATCTCCAACATTAATTGTGTGGGTATATAACCCTTTAAAGAACATATATAATGATTTCAATCTTTTTCAAATCAACTATAATTTGAAGCTCCGTGCAGTCACTTCTGTATATGCCTTATTTCAGGTAGGTATGGCCTAACACTCACTTTGAATGATATTCATAGCCATTTGAAACAAACGGATTCTCTGAGGATAAGTATATACCTACACATGATATGAAAAATGTTTGTCTCAAGGGAGATAGTACTTTTTCTTCTTTAAGGTGTTGATAAGGTAGGGGCGTGAGGCTAGGATAAACCGGGGGCGAATGGAGTGTGGGGTTAGAGTTAGGTGATAAATAGGTTGGTGGGGGATGTGAATCTTAAGGTGTCGGACACGTTCCTACAAATGATATTGCATTTCTTATTTAATATTTCCTTTATTCATATAACTTATTTAATTTATTAATATTTTATTCATGCATCGCATCCATCCCGTGCATAGCACGGGTTTTTAGCTAATATATATATCTATATAAAGGTGACACCGTTAGACTTGAATTACGAAGAATAAGTTATCTCGTGTAGGAATGGATCACGATACAAATCTCATTCCTATTTCAACATTTCTCTTTGTGCTTGAATAGACATTTCATAATTATGATCAACCCCATAGTTATAGAGAGAACATGTGTGAAATGTGATAGGGGTGAACGAAAAAACTGGAAACCAAACCAACCGGTCTAACCAGACCGGTCTAAACCGGAAATACATAAACCATGGTTTTTGGGTTGGTTTTGTATTGTAAAATACCAAACCATGAAAAACAATTTGGTATTGATTTTCTACGAAAAAACCGGACCAAACCGGATATATATATATGTGTGTGTGTGTGTGTGTGTCTATAAACGTCGACACTATTAATTAAGAGGACCTTTATTTGCACCACACATAATTTACTCGTGCACCACCTGTGACCACAGTAGAACCAACTTTTCGTCAGTACATTGTGAGAAACGATCACCACAATGACCGACTTTCCGTCGGTGCATTGTGAGAACTCATTTTATCAAAGTCGGTTCTGACAATGCACCTACAAAAAGTCGTTTCTCATGCGTGATGCAGTATATTAGGGTGCCAAGTGCAAATAAGTAGCCCTTCGATTATCATATCTCAGTTCATTATCTATTAATACTTCAACCAACTACCTCACACGCGTAGGTTGAGACCTCAGCCTAATAGGACCTATGACAAGATGAAATGAAACAGTTTACATTGTTTTATACAATCATCCTAGTTGGAACATATGATAAAATAACCTTGTGTGTATGTATATACACCGTACACACACATAGAGACTAAAAACCAGAAAAAATCGTAACCAAGTCAATCCAAACCGGACCGGATTAAATGATTTTACCTAGTTATGATTCAGTTTTGGTTTGTAAATTTTGAAACCATAAAAAGGGGATTGGAATTAAAAACGACAAAAAACCGAAAAACCGGACCATTTGCACCACTAAATATGAATGATGGGGGTGGGGGTGGGTGGGTGGTTTCTACCTTTGTCTTTCACACGATACTAAAACACTAATTGATACCTAATTAAAGAGCCTAGAGATTTTATATATATTTAATAGTAATTACATTTAAAAGCTCTCGGGTTTTTATGTGTGTTAACTGTGTCTCCACATCATGTCTATAAATTTTGCAAGAAAAAGACAAAGAAGCACAAGGATATAAAATAAAACTAAAACAAAGAAGACAGCGAAAGGACAGGCAAATTTCTGACCAGGGCAGATGCTTAAGTAAAAATTTTGAGAACAATAAATTTTTGGGAAACTTGAAAAAAATGTCTGAAAAGTAGAAAGTTGGAAAAATATGATTGAAAAGTGAAAAGTAAACATTTAAAAACTACTACATAGGTCAAAATATAAGTCATCCCAGAGAGTTTCACACAGATTAAGGAATTGGTTGAACGTCATTAATTTGAAGGTTAATGCCTAAAATCTCCTCTATTATCATTAATCACGATAGTTGTTAAGTAATGAAAAGTTGTTGAATTTATAATAAATTAGGGTAAGATAGAAAGAAAGCGATAAATGTCAGATTGGTAATGTAGAATGACTTATATTATGGGATAAGTAAAAAAGTGTAGGATGATTTTTATATTTTGGGACCGAGGAGTAAGATTTATCTCCGTCCCACAAAAAAGTGTCATAACGGAAAAATGAATTGTCATAAAAGTGTCATTTAAATTTCCAATACATCATTAAATACATTTTTTCCAATCATACCCATATTTTAACATTTAATTTTCCATAATCCTTTCATATTCCAAAACAAGCGATTTGTGATTAGTTATGGGTATATTTGTCTATTCATTCTTAAAATACAACATATTAGTTATTTCTTTGTCTCGCGCGCCCAACAAAAAAATGGACACTTTTTATGGGACGGAGGTAGATATCGCTTTCGACTCACGCATGACGATCTTGGCGCGCGACGATATCATCTGCGCGACACATACGTCGAGGCATATTTTGTCAAAAATTTTAATTTTAAGACATATTTCTTCAGGTTTCCATAAATTTTTCAAACATCTCTGTTGTTGTCCTGGCTGCTTTCCATGTTATATCATTTAGAACCTAGTGGACATGTGATGTGGGCTGAAATGCTGAATCTGATATAGGCAGGCAGACCTTCATAATTCGTACTAGTATATATCCGCCTCCTTTGACCAATATATATTTATTTTTTTGGTGTTCTTATTGCTGCAAAACCATGTGCTTTTTTGTCTTTCACATAGGGGTGTAATCGAAGTCGAAATGTCGGTCGATCTGCTACTGAATTCGACATTTCACTAAAAATATTCGAATTTCGAAACTCTACTGAAACTCGATCGCGCTTTAAAAGCAAAGATCGAACTCGTTAAGTATTCGATAAAGCTCTCGACTCGACTGTAGTTTTCGATTATTTTCCTAGAATTCATTTATTTTTAATGAAATATGGCAAGATCGAGCTCGACTCGTCTAATACTCGACTCGAATAATATATTATCAATTATGAAAAATAATATTTTATAATAAATTTAATTAATTAAATAATTATTTAATCAAGCTCGATTAAGCTCATGAGCTACTCGATTTATATATTTTAAAACTCGAGCTCGGCTCAAGTTAATTATTTCGAGTAGCTCGACTCGAGCTCGAACTCAAAACCGAATCGAAGTCGATCTCTCTTGCGAGTCGAGTACGAGTAATTCACGAAGAAAGCAATTCATTCTACACTCTACTTTCACACCAAAGAATTTTCAAAATAATAAATAAAACGACTGCATTATTACTAATGTTTCGTAGAGGATGTCAGTCGAGAGTTATCCTTCAATGATTATCCTATAAAAAATTTAGTTCAACAACATATAAGAAAAGAAACTTCAACTTTAAAACTTAGGCTATGAGATGAAGGAAAGTTCATTCCAACAATTTATCAATATAAACGGGTGGCTATGATATTAAGGAAGTCCATCACAAATTCACAATGTTCGATAACTTTAACAGGGCCCCAACACTTGATCAATATAAATGAATGAATAACTCTGATACCATGTACAAAGAATATAGCTCAACAACATATAAATGGTAGACTCTTCATACCATTGATCATATAAATGAATGATTCTGATACCAGGGTGACTCTGATACATTGTAGACAATCTAAACATTACATAATCATGTCACATGTCTTATCATGATCAATGAATATAACAAAGTGTGTAGTGAATGAATAGTGCACATTTTGTATAGTGGATGACGATGCTGGACCTCGTCTAGTAATAATCTGGGCCGTATATCCTTGAGTGACAACGATTCAAGACCCAAAACCTATGACAATCGATTAAACGGGGGTGGTTTTGTGTATTTTTAGACTGAGCTCAGGAGTTATCTCTCTCGAGTTGCCTACGTATCCAATGACTGCATTGAAGACGACTAAATCCTCACGGGCGTCCTTGCGGTGTTCGACGGTGGATATCGTTTGTATTTAAGGTGTGGTGATGCTCGTGAGCGGTGGTGTGGAGAGTTAGAATGGAGAGAGCTTTTGCTTGGGAATATAGTGTGTATTTCATACCTCTTATCATGCCTTTTAGTTTACAATGACCACCCCTTTTATAGAGGTGGATAACTTAGGGGATAAGTAATCTATTAGATATTTTTCTAGTAGATAGGTCTTACTTAGATATTAAGCAAGGTGAAATATCTAAGTTACAAGTGGGGAAAAGATCTGGATCAATCGGCGACCACTCTCTGCAGGGTCGCAGAGGAGCAAGCCCTCTTTGGCCTCGCCTGGCGACCATCTTCGGACTCGCCTGGTTGAGATTCCAGTGGTCTGTTGCCTTTGCACGAGGCCGCGAGATGCCTTGATCGCGGCGAGGTGAGACACGGCCGCCCGTTTGCGATCTCTCTTGTCATGCCGGAGGTGGGCTGCGGTGGGTTGTCTCCTCTTGTTGAGGTGGTGGAATTATTTGTACCCATCAATGGCCCCTACTCCGTGCTTTAATGACATTCCCTGAGGATATGAAGGATGGAGTATTTATCAACACTTATGATCCCATCGTCGGATGCGACTTGTACACTTTGAGCCGTACTTTCAAAGCAAGCGACCTCAAAGCAACTCTGGGTCAATTTTTTGCGACCTCGTCGTCTGATGCGACTTGTTCGCTAAGAGTCGTGCTTTCAAAACATGCGACCTCAAAGCAACTCTGGGTCTATTTTTTGCGACCTTGTAAATGCGACGCGACTTGTTCGCTAAAGTCGTGCTTTCAAAACATGCGACCTCAAAGCAACTCTGGGTTCGCTTTTTTTTGCGACCTTGTAAATGCGATGCGACTTGTTAAGCAAGAGTCGTGCTTTCAAAACATGCGACCTCAAAGCAACTCGGTCTATTTTTTGCGACCTCGTAAATGCGATGCGACTTGTTCGCTAAGAGTCGTGCTTTCAAAACATGCGACCTCAAAGCAACTCTGGTCTACATTTTTTGCGACCTTGTAAATGCGATGCGACTTGTTCGCTAAAAGTCGTGCTTTCAAAACATGCGACCTCAAAGCAACTCTGGGTCATTTTTTGCGACCTTGTAAATACGATGCGACTTGTTCGCTAAGAGTCGTGCTTTCAAAACATGCGACCTCAAAGCAACTCGGTCTATTTTTTGCGACCTCGTGTGATGCGATGCGACTTGTTCGCTAAGAGTCGTGCTTTCAAAACATGCGACCTCAAAGCAACTCGGGTCGATTTTTTGCGGGGCGAGGCCATCAATCGCGGTGACGTCGACCCTCCAGGTCTTTTCTTTGCGGAGTGATCGCGGCCGTTTCAAAGAATCTGCAGGTAGTTGTACGTGGGTATTGATGGGGACGCCAGTATTTCAAAGCGACAACCGCCGCCTAATCGGAACCGTTGGATGAAGCGTTCCCAACCGTTCGATCGTGGCCCCCCTTGCTATATAAAGCCTTCGCTCCTCACCCTTCACACTTTTAGTGTTTCTTACTTTCTCCGTTGTTTGTTGCTTTTAGAATTCTCGAGTTTTTGGCGAGCTTTGAAGGTTCAACGGCGTTCTGCGGTGGTTCTAGGATTTCACGGCGGTTCTTTTGAAGATTCCGCCACCTCTTTGAGTATTTCCCGATTTTCAAGCGGTTTTCCAATCTTTCTCGATAAATCAGGTAAGAAATCCTTTACATTAACTTGTTTACTCATCCATCCCCGCCTTGTTTTTCCATATATATCAATTTCGTCATTCTTTTGCTACGGAGATGCAAGATCGCCTTGTTTTTGATTAAAGCGGGATTTTTCTGAGGAGAGATTTATGATTTTCTGGGAAAATTGGGGTTTCACCCGCTCCTGCTATCCTCTGTGATTTTATTTGCGATCTCTTGTAAAAGCGGGAGGCGGTATTGAAGTGGGTGCGATCACCTTCACGGGTTAATTTATCATTATACCAGTCCGAAAGCTCCACCTTTTTCCTCCCTTGTTTTTGCGGGATGTCGGGAAATGACAATTTGGCGGCGACTACGGAAAAGGAGGTTTACGATTCTGGCGAAGATGACCCGTACTATCCGGCCGCCTCGGTTGGCGTCCGTTGGACGAGGTTGAGGTGGAAAAGTCGTCGCGAGATATTGGCGAGATTACGACGAGGTCGCACATATGGATGTCGACCCTTTTGAGTTGGAGGCGCTTCATCTCGCCCGACATCCGCCTCGTAGAGAGTGAGTCTCAAGAGAAGGCGCGGGCCCAAAAGTCTCCGGCGGCTCGAGGTGAAGAAATCGCTTTCTCCATCGAAGGACAAAGCTGCGGCTCCGAGCACTAGGCGCGCGCCTCACGACCATGGCGAGGCTTACGTTCGGGACGCGCGGTTCATGAATTAATGGGGTCAGCCGAGGACGAAAATGCGGAATTGCCCGTAAGGATGTGCGGATGCTGCGCTAAAAGCGAAGAAAAGAAAAGCTGCGAGCCCAACCATGACCGTTGGTGAAGCCGCGCGCCGATTCCACCAAGAGTTCTCGCCCTAATAATCCCGAAGCTATCGAGAGTTTGCTTTCGGGCGGCGTTTGAGAAGGGCGTTGACAAGAAATGGACCCGGTGTGCAAGAGTAGCGATCTCAGCGGGACCATTAATCGCATATTCGAATCGACACCGGCGTGTATCGGTTTTCTTTTTCGATTATGGGAAGGAGTCCGATAAATTTAAACCCGGGGACCATAAGGATTATGTATGCGCGGCGTCGATCCGAGGACACCCTTATCCTCCATTTCCATCATTTATGTGCGGGTCCGAGGCCTCCTTTCGATCCTTTCTTTGTGAAGATTTGCAGGGGAGATGGAGGCGCTTCCTCCGATTTTGCCGTCGGGGCTATCATCCGTTGATGGCCTTCATCGTTATGTGTCGGATCTCGAAGATCGAGCCGATGTTGACTTTATTGGGGCAATTTTATTCCTTTTGTGGGACGTCTATTCTGGACAAATCTCTCTCGAGGTCATGAGACTCTCGCTTACTATTCTCGCTTCCCAATAAGTTTCACAAATGGGCGCTGAGTGCTGAAAGTTGAGTCGAAGGTAGGTGGCCTTTTTCTAAGCGGGGAGTTCGTGGAGGCAAATCCACGCTTGTACTCTTTGACCCCCCGTGAATGAGCGGCGCTACGTAGGGGGCGATGACGTTGATTCGATCGGACGGGCGGCGCCATCTCGGAGAAATGTATCCTGGTTGATCTTCTTGATCTAGCCGAGCCCTTTGCATGCATGGCGGGCCTGGTGGGCGAGAGGAATGCCGTGCCCATGGTACAAATGGGTCCAGAGAGCGTGATCCGACTGGATTTGGGGTTGTCACATCAACAAATGTTTCCCTCCGAGTGTCCGGAATGTGGGGCGATCTATACTTAGGCGCATAAGTAACTTTCTTTGTCCACTTGTATTTATTTGTAAATGCTCATTTTGTTTTCCTGGTTCTAAACCGCTTTCTTTTTGTAGGCATGGATCCAAATGCTCGCAGGCTCACGAAACAAACTTAATGCGAGGCGGAACAAAGCGGCGGTGCTCGGCAGGAGGCCTGAAGAAAGCTCAGGAAGGTGCCCGAACGCATAGACGCCTCGATTGTCGAAGAGATATATAACCCGGAAGTCTGCGACCTCTTACGCCGCTTGTTGCGACTTCCTCTGCCGTTGTTGCGGGCCAGTCGGTGGTGCCTCAAAAAGACTCATCCCCTACTAAAGAGTCACATGGCGAAGCGACCTCAAACGAGAGAAGGCGAAGGATGATCGCCCACCCAAGCGGTCCGCTCCACCGGCGCATCTTGAAGAGGTTGAAACTCCCGTGGAGAAGAGCGCACCTGCTGAGACGCCGCCGCAAAGGACTTTGCCCCGAGGTTACTCTGGGAAAGAGGCCCTGTGGTTGGATCCGAGCTTTACCCAGGAACTTGACCTATCCAAAGCTCGCCGGGTTGGCGAAGCAATTGCTGACGTGATTCCTCTTGGGCCGATCCCTCTCGGTTATCCTGATCATGTTCAAGTGGAGATTGGCCGGGCATATTGGCCCGCTGCGGCTCAAGGCGACTCTCCGCCTCAAGATGAGATTCTTTGAGATCGAGAGATTTGAGCGGGACAGTTTGGATTGCAAACTTCTCCAGTAAGACCTCTTTTTTTTTTTTTTTTTTTTTTTTTTTTTTTGCTAATCATCCTTGTTTTCCCGGCTCGGTGCTCGTTTAAACAGGTACTTGAGGTCACCTGGCGGCGCGATCTGAGGTGAAGAAGTGTGACGGCGCATTTGGGAGCAACTGATAAAGCGAGGATTACCGGCCGAGAAGAAAGCTAAACACGCGGTGGCGAGGTGAGAAGATGAAGGCGATCATGGAGGAGCACTCTAGATTGGATGCCGAGATCAATGAGAAAGTTGCATCTTTGACAAAGGATTATGCGGGCGCAGGAGGAGATCGCCGCGTTGAGGGTTAAGCTTCTTTGGCGGAGACGTTTGCCAAAGAGGTTTCTGAGAAAGCTATGGAGGAAGCTGAAGAAAGCGGTGGCCGAGGTGTCGAGGAGGCCAAGTCAGGGCCGTCGTCGCGCTATAAGAATTCGGATGACTTCTTCGACTGATGGAGAATAGCTTTGACCAGGGCTTTAGTCACTAGCTCGGCGTCAGATCTCGGGCCGATCGAGGCGGGGCACATCACTCACGGAGGATATCTTTGCGGTGGGTGAACACGCATCAAGGTCATCCCAATTCATCGCCTTTCATCGGAAATCCCCTATGCAAGCGAACTCATTACCTCGATTGATGAACGGCTTAAGCGTAGCGAGCCTGTTTGGGATCTGCTACAATTACATGTGATCGGAGGAAGATAATCCTCGCAGGTTGATGGAAGTTTGTCCAGGCTTGATCGATATGTTTGAAAAAAACTTTTCATCATCGTTTTTTTTTTTTTTTTTTTTTTTTTTTTTTGATGACGATTTAAAAGACAAGGATGTAAATACAATTTGGAAGAAACGACTTTATTTGAATTGTCTTGTTACATATAGTATTTTTTAGATTATGCGCATGCCATGGCCTATTATACTCGCGGCCCTCCTTGTCACTTAGCATGTCGTCCCTTTTTGATAACTCGCGAAATCCGTGAGGGCCTTGATTTTCCGATAGCTTTCCTTTTTTTCGCCGTGGCCCGTGGCTTGTCTTTTTGTAGAGCGTAATCCCGACGGCGAAGTGATGATTGCGAATCGTTTGTCGTGATGACGCTTTGCGCGCTTTATAGTTGACCAGACATTTGTATGCTGCGTGCGCCGCTTCTTACTAGATCGAGCTCGAGTTTCTGGCGTCATTTGTGTTATTGACCTCATTGTAAAAAACGACCACAGGGCTTGGTAAGGCCATTTCCACAGTGCCATAGCCTCGGACCCATATGTTAGAGCAAAGAGTTTCCCTCATTGTGATTTTTCGCGACGCCCTGAGTGCCCATAGAGCATTTGGAAGGTGATCCGCCCGATGCTTTGCCCGCCTTCTCACCCAGGCTCTTCTTTAACACACTCAGGACTGTTTGTTGGCATTTTCGGCTTGCCCGTTTCTGCGGGTAGCACACGGATGATTGCCAATGTTTAACATTGTTCTCTTCACGAATCTGTCGAATTCGTCTACGAATTGAGGTCCGTGATCGGAAACCATCACTCTTGGAACACCAAATCTTGTCCATATTTGATCGAGCAAAAAGTATGTTATGTCCTGGTATTGGTTTTTGCCAAGGCCTTAGCCTCGACCCACTTAGTAAAATAATCAACCGCGACGACAAGCGTACTAAGAACTGAGCGACCTTCTTCAAAGGTCCGATGAGGTCGATTGCCCACATGTCGAAGGCCAGGCAACTACCACTATGCTTTGTTCGACTGAGGGTAGCCTGGGGATATTTGCGAACCTCTGGCAAGTATCACACGCGCTGGTATGAGCTTTGGCGTCTTCATCTAATTTTGGCCAATAATATCCGGCTAGAAGTACCTTACGTGCTAGTGTTCGATTGGAGAAATGGCGCGCATTCCTCATGTAGCTCTGTTAGGATTCCCGTCACCTCCTCAGGTCGTACGCATCGTAGAAGGGGTTTCGCGAATGAATGACGGTAAAGCACGTCGTCCATAATCGTATATCTTGCGGCCCTTCTTACTAAGGCCCTAACCGCAAGTGGTCGCTCGGAAGCTCTCCTAACTCAATATAAGACTTTATGATGTCGATCCAACAAGTGCTCTTGGGTTGGAAATCCATGATCTCGCATACAGGAGATGGCGGGCTCCGATAGATGTTCGACCATGATCTTTGGGATCGCACGAAGCGCCTATTTGGTTAATTTGGACAAGTAGTCGGCCCTATGATTGTCCTCTCGAGGATGTTTTTGAATTGACAATATGTGAAGGCGCGCTTGAGTCTTTTGACGAGGTTAATATACCTTTGTAAAATTTCGCAATGAATGCCATATGACCCTTTGATTTGATTTACTACCAATTGTGAGTCACAAAATACTTGTATATTTTCGACTTTCATGGCTTTGGCGAGTTTTAACCCAAAGCAATGAGCGGCCTCGTATTCTCGCCTGGTTGTTAGAGGCGGTGAAATCAAATCTCGTGGCTCGCTGCTCAATTTCTTCGATGTTCCCTGGTTCTAACAGATTATTCCCGCGCCGCACCACTTTGTGATTAGCGGAGCCATCAACGTAGAGTCGCCAATGGTGACTTGGCACGATAGGCTCGTCCTCTGTGGTGACCCTATCTTGGTCGCGTCGGAGCAGAGCCGCTCTTTCACCTCTTCGTTGAAGCTTGTTTCGCTTATGAAATGCAGGAGAGCTTGGGCCTTTCTGACCTTCCGGGGCTCATATCGGATATCAAACTCAAGAAGTTCGATGGCTCGATGGCCCGTGAATGTCGACCGGACAGTGCGGCTTGTGAAGAACTGTCTTAGCGATGCATTCGATAATACTACGATGGTGTGCGATGAAAAGTAAGCCCTTAATTTGCGGGCAAGCTATAACAACACAATAAGCCAACTTTTCTATATTAAAATAACGACTTTCAACGGGGCTTAGAGCTTTGGAAACATAAAAAAGCGCTTCTGCGAGCCTTCCTCCTCTCTTTACGAGTCTTTGCATGCTACGGCCCTATCTCGAGGTGCTAAATATAAAAGCAGAGTATCCCAGAGCCTCGGGTCAAGTAGCAACGGCGGTTTTGATAAGTACTCTTTGAGGTCTTTAAATGCACAGGAGCATTCCATTTGCCCAAGAGAAGGTACGACCCGCTTTCGAATTTTGAAGAAAAGCGGACTTCTTTCTGCAGATTTGAGACAAACCTACCCAAAATTTGTGATCCCGCCGTTGAGCATTTGACTTCTTTAATATCTTGGTAGGCTCGCTCATGTTGACCAGGGCCTCGATTTTTTCGGGATTTGCCTCGATCCCCTTTGACTTACCATAAAGCCAGAAATTTCCCTGCTGGACCCCAAAAGTGCATTTCGTAGGTTCGGATTTCATCGAGTGATTCTTTACGTTTGCAAAGGTTTCGCGAAGGTCCTCCAAGTGATCTTGGCGACTTGATTTCACGACCATGTCATCAATGTAGGCCTCATGTTCTTGCCTATCTGCGTCTTTGAAAACTCTGTTTACCATTCTCTCGATAGGTTGAGCTGCGTTCTTTAGGCCAAACGGCATCATCTCATAGTAATATAGCCCGCGGCGCCACGAAGGCCGTCGGCTCCTTATCTTCATCGGCCATTCGACCTGGTGGTAGCGGAATAGGCGTCGAAAGCTTAAGGTCTCAAAACCCGCGATCCCATCCACCATTTTATCGATTCGAGGAGCGCGTAGGGTCCTTTGGGCAAGCTTTGTTTAGATCGGTGAAGTCGGCGCACATCCGCCACTTGCCGTTGTGTTTTTCACCATTACTACATTTGCCGGCCAGGTGGGATATTGAAGTTCTTTGATTATGCCTGCCGCTAAAAGTTTCTCGACCTCAATTTTTATCGCGACCTCCTTTTACGCAGAGAATTGGCGCCCTTTGTTGTATTGGGCTGAAGTTGGGATCGACACTTAGGTTATGCAAAGCGACCTTCGATTCTACACCTCTCATATCGATTACCTCCCCAGGCGAATCGCCCAAGTTTGCTTTCGAAGCTTGATCAGCTCTTCCCTTTCTTCCTCGGTAGTCCTCGATCCTATTTTTATCTTTTGATCGGGATATTTGGCGTTTATTATAACCCGACCAACTCGTCTTGGCGGTGAAGTCGGGCTCGTCCCGAACTTGCAATGTCTCTACCTCCACGGCCTTCTCCGAGACTTCTTTCATCATAGCAATCGATCCGTAGTTGTGTTAAGACCATCCAGTCGTGGTCGACAGAGTCGACCTGTTTTTGGTCATATATTCGAGGAAAGCTCCAGTCGGTGTGGCGACCCCAACTTCTCCCTACGTGAAATTTGACCACCGGTGAGGAACGGACGCCACCATTTGGAACTTCTTCGCCATTTGGGATTCCCAAAATCATGTTGTAGTAAGAAAGCGGTCGATTACCAAGAAAGTTATTATCTCCGTTCTCTACGGGCTCATAGTCGCCCAAAATGATATTGAGGTCGATCGTGCCTTTGACCCGTCTTGTGTCGTTGGTAAAACCTTCGAGGACCCCAAGGTAGGGTTTTAACTTGGCCTCCCCGAATCCGATCTGTTTTAAACAATCGAAATAGATGATATCGCGCCGGCCCTGTATCGACCATTACTCGGTTGACGCCGTGTTTGTCGTTCACCCCCACCTTTAGAATGAGGGTATCTCCAGCCAAGACCTTGATCGTTGTTAGCTCGCTTTTGTGAATATGATTCCCTTCTCATTCTCTCCCAACACAATCCGCTTTTGAAGCCGCGGGTATTGATTTGATTTATCCGAGATTTGATTGATGGTTCTTTGGGAATATTCCGTGGATGACTGAACCTCTCTACGATAGACGCGAGGTTGGCGTCCTTGACCGGAAGTGTTGTTCCCTCGGCGTTTATATTTCTTGGTGGTCCTCACGGATCGACCTTTCTATCTCGCGCCTCGGGGTGAAGCATTCATCGGTGATGTGGCCATGGTCCTTGTGATAGTCGCAGATTTGGATTTATCGCGGCTATCGAGGATCGCATCCCTCATAGGCTTTGGTTTGTCGAAATGTTCACGAATTTCAAACGAGATTTGGGGACGCTTTGGTGTTGAAGCGGGGTAAAGTTATCCTCGCTAAATTTGTATGGCTTTTTCACCTCACGATCACGATTAGTATCTCGTCCCTTTTCCTTTTACGGTCATCCACGCGATCCTCCTTGGCGAAGCGTGGCTCTGTCTTAGGCTTGGCTTTCCCGGCGGCGCCGCGACGGCGACCCCATCGATTCGGCTCTTCTAACATCTCACGAGACCCGCTTTAGGGGGCGCAGATTGAATTCGATTTTCATCGGGCCTTTGGCGATTCCGGTGAGAAACATGTTATGACCGCATCGTCCGGAATGTTCCTTGTTTGATCATATATTACGACGAACCGTTCGTAATATTCTTTCCGATTCATGCCCTCCCATACGAACCTCATATAGGTCTTCAATGGTTTTCTTCGGCTCGCTTGCCGATTCAAACTCTCGACAAAATTTTCCGACAAATCCTCCCAACTTTCAAGCGAGCCGCGAGAAGCCCGCGTATCCAGGGCGCAGCCCTATCTGCGCATCTTCGCCAACTAACGCGATGCACCAGGCGGATTTATTTTGTGTAGCAAGGTGGTGACGCGACTGGAAGCGCGTGAGCGATCGTTTGGGCATGAATTTCCATTGTAGTAGTAGTTATGGCGGGATAACTAACCTTTCTCTGGCTGGGAGGCAATGTTTGGTAATCCTTTAATGAGTACGTCGATCCCGAAATCGGGCGACTTTCTCGACGGGCCTCGACTTTTTAATTCGCAAGCTCTTTTCTCATTACCTCCATACTGCTCGCCAAAAATAAGGTCGATCTCGGTCGCGTGATCGTGCTTGCGTATCGGCTCGCTCCGTTCTACGCCACGATTCCCTATGATTTTGTGATCCTCTTGGCGGGCCTTTTTTTCCACGATAATTGTGCGAGCATCTTGTGCGGGTCTATCACGATGGATGGGCATCTCTCTCAGGAAAGGCCGAGGCGACTTGGGGCTAAAGCCTTGTCCTTCTCACCCAACCTATTAAACGCGGACCCTTTGTCGATTCTCTTTCCTTTTTGATGGTCGCGATCTTGGGGGCCGAGGTTCGTGGAATTTCTTTCCTCGGTCCATAAACGACCTGAGAAGAGTGCACACTCTCTTCTACGTCGATTTGTTGAATTTGGCTCTGGCGGCCACAGTCGCGACCGCAAGAGGATTTCGTTTCGGGAGGATTACGGGGTCGAATCGTCATAGGGCCTGGCCCTTAGCCACCAAAGCGGAATTGGTGAGATACATAGTTTCGGCGTACTGGCGTATTCCCTCATTTCGGCGACCTCTGGGTCCTCCCGAAAGCCCGGTTGTATCTCCGGGATCGATCTTTGGCTTTCTTTGTGACCTCTCTCTGCGAGTTCCATCCAGGGCAACAATAGCCTCTTTCGACTTGGTTTTTGATTAATGACATTTCGGCGTCGCTGGAGTGCTAAGACCCTCTCAGGATCCTTCTCTTCGGCGGGGAGATTGTCTAGTGTTTCTCTGCGCCCCACGAGCTTGATGTAGCATAGTACGCTTTGCGAGGGGTTTGGGGTGTTAGATGCCCTGCTGCTTCAGCCATCTCTGCGTGGTGGCTTTTTGAGCGGTTTCTTTGGTAAAGGGAAGAAATAAAAGCGGTTTGAGGACTTTTCTTTGTAAGATTATCTCTCCCGAATGAGAGTTAGGTGATTTCTTACACAATCGGTTTTCGTAGCAGAGCCAATCAAGACGTCTAAATCCTCACGGGCGTCCTTGCGGTGTTCGGACGGTGGATATCGGGTTGTATTTAAGGTGTGGTGATGCTCCGCGGAGCGGTGGTGTGGAGAGTTAGAATGGAGAGAGCTTTTGCTTGGGAATATAGTGTGTATTTCATACCTCTTATCATGCCTTTTAGTTTACAATGACCACCCCTTTTATAGAGGTGGATAACTTGGGGATAAGTAATCTATTAGATATTTTTCTAGTAGATAGGTCTTACTTAGATATTAAGCAAGGTGAAATATCTAAGTTACAAGTGGGGAAAAGATCTCGGATCAATCGGGACACCACTTCTGCGGGGTCGCAGAGAGCAAGCCCTCTTTGGCTCCATACTGGCGACCATTCGGACTCGCCTGGTTGAGATTCCACAGGTCTGTTGCCTTTGCTCGAGGCCGCAGATGCCTTGATCGCGGCGAGGTGAGACACTGGCCGCCCATTTTGCGATCTCTCTTGTCATGCCGGAGGGTGGCTGCGGTGGGTTGTCTCCTACTGTTGAGGTGGTGGAATTATTTGTACCCATCAATGTAATGGAATCAAGTCTTTCGTAGTTTCTTAGGGTTGTTTATATAGGAAACGATTTATCCATTTTCTTGTTCTACAAGGAATTGTATTATTGTTTATTTGTTTATTCCCTAAGGATAAATACACGCAAATCCCTATAATTTCGGGATAATTATAGACATTTAAATGTCATGATCAGAGTCTTTATGACTCAAGATTCTTTCATTATTTATCTTTAGCTATTCAGCATGTGGGCTAACAGCCGGGTTGCTCTATACGTCATGCGTCGAGCCACCAAGGCCACTATGGCCGAACTAGGGCAGCTCCTCTTTACCAAGCCTGGACGACCTGCGGTGGCTGGTGGAGGAGCTCCTGCCGATCTCCCTCCTGGGGTTAAAGACCTACCCTTGGTCATGTCTCTAGGGCTTCTGGCCCTTAATGCCTATGTTTGGAGGCTAGTCACTTATTATGTGATTATTTAGAGGATGACACGTGACGTAACTCGGATCGGCCCCATCATCAGTGGATGTATCACCACTTTTAAATAATACAAGTCACATGGTTGGGAAGAAGCATAAAAGTCAAAGGGTTCTAGCTTGAAATTCTTGTAAGTTCTAATTAGCTGTAATAAGTCCGTAATGATGTTGTCACAGGGTATCGACCTCACACACCTCAACTCAAAGTCAAAGTCAAGACTCAATACAAAAACTCTTTTATCATCGAGTCATACCCCTCAGGGCAAAAATGTATAACATAAAAGAATAAGTGGAAGACACAACTTTGAGAGCAGTTTTCCACATCCACTTTTTGAGCACATTGCTTTTATTCCTCAAAGGAATTATCTTTTGGAGACAAAATTTGCTGGGGCGACTTGTCAGTATCTAGAAAAGAGGAATGTTTGGCTCATTTTGAATATAATGAAATGGTAACATTATCATTTGTTACATTCTTTTTTTAGTTGCATATAAATTTCAACATATACCCGGCCAACCCTTTACCTACTTACACTTAAAAAGGCTAATCACACACACACACAAAAACAGGGACAAATTGTATCCTCAAGATAACTCCATTATACTATGGCTCTACATAAGATTATGAAATGAAGAATCAAAACAATGAGATCACAGTAAAAGATAAGAATTTGACATGAAGAATTAAAACAATGTACTGTTTATTTCATTCCTGCAACATGTGTATATATATCAAACCCAACTACAAAAATAAATTTTGGCTAACAGCCATATTTATGTTCGTGTTTATAATAAAAGTTTAACTCATAAAACAAAAAATAATCTCCGGGATATCTATATCTCTCTCGTATTCATTCCTCGAGCATATTACCAAAATTCTCATCTCTGTTTTGTTTCCGGTTCTCTTTCAGGTATGAAATCAATGCCAAAAGTCTTAAGAAGTATTCGAGCTGGCATGACACTTTATAGATTCACCACTATACAACATACTCCAAGCAAATTAACAAAAGCATAATGAAGGATATCACATTTGCTATTTAAACCATCGATTCTGAGGGGAAAAAATGAACAAGAAATGAATGAAGAAGATTCATGACTTGATTGACGTATTGCAGTACTTGGCCTTCCTTCAGCCGAAGAATCTACATAGCAGCTCTATTGAATTCCTCTTGATCAAGCTGGAATTTTCTTAGAATACCCTGCAGTGATATTCACTCACGTGTGTTAAATTTATATGTTACTCCTTAAAGACATATTTAGCAATTAATATGCGCTCAGTTATGGAATTCAATCAACAACATGTCAACATAACTAACAAAAAATGGGAAATAAAGAGAAGTAAATCTTAACAACATGAACATTTCTTGAACTATGCACAACAGTATTCAAAACTAAATCTTTCTTGTATTTGGCACGTTTTTGTTATGGATACTATCAATTTCACACTTATATCCTGCTACATTGTTAGAACTGCAAATAGAAATCAAGTATGCGCTCATACACTAATCGAACAAGACTAATATTGATTATGTAAAGAAGCCATATCAATAGTCCACATTAGTCCCCTGAAACGAAACTACTACTAACCACGAATATGAAATATATGAAGATCAAACGACACTGTAATTGAGATATGAACACCATAATAACCATCTTTGAACCTTAAGCTAATAGCAATTTGTCAATTAAGCATTCAGCTTCTTAATAGCTATCTTTCATGTCACCAGATTCAAAATTGGGCTCTCTCCATTTCAGACTTATGTTCTAAATTGGCAAGCAAAACAGCCAATCTCATGTAAAGATCCAAAAGGGCTATTCTTGATATCTAATGGATGAATATATAGATAAATATGATATTAGAGAGTTCAAATAAAAGGGAATAAAAAAACAAACAGAGACAAAGTTGGGACCTTTATGTGCTTTCCAAAAGGAATCCGATCAGTGGACTCGACAGCAGTACATTCCCTTGGAGTCTCAAAAGAAGACACAGGAAACTGCTTAGAAACCACACTAACATTAAAATAAATCAAACCAGAACTCGGTATATCCACCCTGATTTCTTTAACCGGAAGCCATAGAAACAAATCCTGAGCAGAAATCCCAGAAAGCTCATCGATCTGTCCATAGCTTATAATACCAGAAACATTCATATCATAATGAAATTCATTCTCAAACTTAGCATTACATGGCTGCTCCAAATGAACCTCAAGTCTACCAGAATTGTTCAAAGTAAAATTCTTTACACCCTTTGGAAGTAGACCCATTGGCAACCCATTTGACTTCAATACATCATAAATTGAAGATGATGATTGGAGGATTGCTTGTGCACTCAATACAAATGATAGAATCAAGAATACATGGTAAATTTTTGAAAAAGGAACCATCTTTTTTTTTCTTTGATTCTTGGTGGATTTTTGGCTTATGGATAGTGTGAAAGCATGGATTTTGATTGAAGGGTTTTGAATAAAAAGTTGAAGGGTTTAAGAAAAGTGGGGAAAAAAACAAGGGAGAAAAAAAAAAAAAAGAGAGAAGAAGAAGGCGGGATTGAAGAGACAAGAAGAGTGGCGGAAGAGAAGAGAAGTAGGAGGCGACAGTGTTGCCAGCTAGAATACAGAGAGTAGTACTATTATGGTAGGAGAATGATCAATTATTGGTGGTTTGTAGGGCCCAATTACACGTCTCTGTATTTTATTTTTGGAAAATGACAAGTTTTTTTTTAGAAATTTTACATAAGTTTTATGCATGTTGACCTTTTAAACCGTAATCACACCTCATCATGCGGTTTTTTTCTTTTCTTTTTTATTTTTTTTTAAATTTTACTGTACGGTTTTATCTTTAGGGGATTTAATATTAAATCACAAAAAAAAAAGCAGTATGAATCAATGTGTTTTTTCACTCAAATTAATGATAATAATTTATGTTTCTTTTCTTTTCTTTTTTTTTTTTTTTTTTTTTTTGGAGGAATTTATGTTTCGTTTTCAAATGGTAAATAGTGACAATTTTGGGAGAATCACGGAGATAAATCATGAATGGTTTTCTTTGACAATAAATGTAGTATAATAATTTTGGTTAATGAATGCTCATACTCTCATAAAATCTTTTCTCTCAAAATGTAATTTTGTTTAGAGTTTTTTCACACGAAAATAGTATATTTAACCGTTCTCGGTAAGGAAACTTGGAAAAATATATAAAATCATCTAAAAAAATATGTTTTAAAAAGATAACATTGTTTATAAAAAGAAAAAGTAACACAATGTGTAATTGTAGCATGGTCAATTTAACAACATGGATTATATAAACATGTAAAAAAATCACATAAATCAATGATAATATCGTTAAATTGTCACCAATACCACACAAAATCATTATAATAGAAGTCATATCACATCGAGAAACAAATCACTTAATCTGAACACATTCATAACCAGATGCCCAAACTTGAAAGCATATCAAATATACAGAATTTCGAAAGGATGAAAAAACCTAGGCACCGGACTTAAACAACCGTCAAAGATCAATTCAACTAATATGTAAAATCACTGAAAACACGCAAAAAAAAAAAAACTTATATGACTAATGTATTTCATAAATAAATCCACTATTTCTCTTTGTTTGCTGCATTTTATTCATCATCAAATACACAACGTTACATCTGAAATATTCATATGATGAAAAATTCCCAACATACTTTTTTTTTAGGGACAACATACTTATTGAGTTTTCTAAGTTGTATAACGCAATAATAAATCAACATGGAATTCATCTGGAAACCGATTAAATAATTTCAATGACGTCAGAATTATCAAGTTTAATGAAATAGTTACATAAGAGAGTTTGTTAGCGTGATATCCACGTTGAAAATGTGGGATAAACATAACCAAAATATAATAAGATCAAGACATAATGAATTTGGTAATTTGATTAATCATTTACGATCAAACATTAACTATCGGTCTAAGTAGCTACTTAATAAATTATGACTTGAGTAGCGCTGGCATACCTAAGTTATAGGATGTTATAGGTGGAACCACAACCTACTATCAGACAAAACTAGTTAAATCAAAGATTACTTTTAAAATCCTCTAGTAAGTATAGATTCACAACGAAGACATAGTTTTTAAAATGGCCTGAAATAAGGGTCTAACAAGTTACAAAAGTAGGTTATGATCCACTGGTGCCTAAAGGTAGATATAATATATTCCCCTAAAAAAAAAAAAAAAAAAAAAAAGTTAGATATAATATATTAAGTTGGAATACACAGAAATTCCCAAATTACTGCATTTTCTACTGGCAAAACCCAAAAAAGGTAGTACCAGCAAGTTCATTACCATCACATTACTAGAGTGAATATGTCCAATCTTTTGCATTTCATTTTTATTTTCCCCTGTAACTGAAAACTTTATATATCACAATTATAAAACTATGACAAAAAAAAAAATATTACTTTTGAAATGATAAATAAGTAACCATTCTTCAACATAATGATACTTAATAGAAAGAAACAATTAATAGATTAGTGCAGACACTGCATTATATGTTTTTTTTTTTTAGGACACTGCATTATATGTTTGTGTTAGCCTTTGGAGAAAGAAAAAAAAGAAGGAAAAATGAAAGACGTATCATCACATTATAAGGAGACAGCACTATCCCACAGGAAGTGAATTTTATAAATCATACTATCAATTTTAGCTTATGTTTGTAGTAATATTTTGTTTCTCAGAAAAAGAAAACTAAAATTAAATTTATATTTGGAAAATTGCTGTCTGAACATGCTACACAACTGTTTTATTCCATTTCCAACTGTTAGCAGAAGGAAAGAGATTAGCTGCATTTTTTCCCCCCATTTATTTTTGCTACTTTTATTATAATAGATTGGTATGTACATAATAGTATTTATCATCTAAATGTCTATTGGGTTCCAGCATAAATCAGTGGTTAAATTGCTTGGACATTATAGTTACAACTTACCTTAGCTCAAGTGTAAGGATTCGAATGACAACCTACCTTGTTTTATACCATATTTTTTGCATCACCCGAAGAGGAAACAAAAAAGGGAATTCATAGTTCTTGTCAGAGCTTTATAGGGTAGTATACGGTTTCATACATAAAAAGCAGGCTTGATTGGGAGCCAAGGATCGTCAATCATTCAAATATTCATACATAAGCGACATAAGTTAAAACATGCTCAAGAAAACAATGAGGCTAAACTGTCATATAGTAACAACATGTTACAAATGCCTAAAACAACATAATTATTGAAATAGTAGCGCGAGCGAAGCAATAGCAGCAACAAAACAACGTTAGGAGCTACAAAACATCGCAAATGTAATCAACAACATCAACATATTGCAAAATCTCAATCGACGACATATATGCACTAAGTTAAGTCTAGGTGGATATATGCACTAAGTTAAGATATATTCCACTAATCGACGACATAATTGTATTTGTATATGTTGCATGTCCTATTTGCCTAGTGAAGTCTATATTGTGTTATTTCGCATTCTTAGCCCTTAATATTTTCATCATATATATCACAATAGAGGAATCAGAAACCATTCCAAACCACGTCAAAATCTATAAAAGCTCTACTTTAATCCCTCCCAATATCACAATCATACATTAAAGTTTATATAACTAAACGACCCTTAAACTATACCTTCTCTCTTATCTATAAATTGTATTGGTCCTGTGTGTACCGGAATTAATGGAGGGAGGAAACCGGAAGATGGTCGGAATGTTGAATTTAATTGCTTCAAAAAATATAAAAATAAAGTTTTTTTCCTTTAAAAAAACTAGAAACTCGGCTTTTTTTTTTTTTTTTTTTTTTTTTTTTTCTTCAAAACGAAAGGAGAAACGGGAAGGGGATCGAAGCCCGGACCTCTCACTTCAGCCAGAAGAAACCCCACGCATTAACCAACGCAGGATGGCCTTATCTTTCGTAAAGCTGGCCATGAATTTCAAAATGTTTATATGAAATAAAATCCTTATTATTAAAAAAAAAAATACATCCTCAAATGTAATGGTAAATTAATGAATAACATTATAATAAAAAAAGTTGGTATATAAACTCATTATTAAAAGGGTAAACCCTACCTGAGGCCCCCCCAATAAACTCATTATTGAAATGTATGTTGGCCAGGGAGATAAAGAATTTTGGTGGGAAGTGGGAACACATCTGAGTTTGGAAAGGAAAAACAAATTTATTTTATTTATAATAAAAAAAAAAAAAAAAAAAAAAAAACAACTCACAATGGGAATAGACGACTAGACGGGGATTTTCTTTTTCTTTTGGGAGGAAATCAATCAAAGTAGGAAGAAATAGCAATGGCTCGATTGTCAAGAAATAGGTGCGTTGGCCCAGCTAGAGGAAAGGCGCCTGACACCCCAATCTGCCATCACATGATCCCTTCTTCACTCACACTCTTGCTCTACCACTACTGTGTTGTGTTCTTCTCCTAAACCAAAGCAAACTCAAAATCCAAAGCAGATAGATACCTTTGCTTTCTTTCGCCCGTGTCTCTTCTGGAACTGGAGCTGGTGGTAAATTTGGGGATCAAAGGATAGAGGGAGACACAGAGAAACTTCATTAGAAGAAAAGGGTGTTACTTGATTACTGAATCGGCAATGCCCTTTAGTTGCTGTTATGACTGTTTGTTTTGGCTGAGTTGGGTTTCATGTTTAGTTACATTTGGGTTAACAGGGGACCCTTATGTTTACTTTGACTGGACCGTTTCTTACTTATCTGCTTCCCCTCTTGGAGTTAAACAGCAGGTTCTTGCTCCTTCAAATTATTTGTATTAATTTCTTTCTTCATTTATGCTTTGGATGTGTTTAAATGTAGTTTAATCTGCATTATTTGTGCAATTATGGTTTCCTATCTGCATTTGGATATTCTGGGGAAGCGTTGTTTGCATTCTTGCCAAGTAATTCAGCTTTCTGCTTCAGTTTTCGTGGATGTTTTTATGCCATTTTTCCATTTTTTTTTTTTTGGGTCTGCTCCTCATATATCTTATTGGGAGTTTGAATAGATAGATTAGTGGAAAAGTCACTTAGTTGGTTCCAAAATTGCAACTTCTAGGTGCAAAGTGCTGGAGTCAGGGTTAAGAATTATTTTTTATTTTTAATCTTTTAACTACTCACATAAGATGCCAATGTGGTAGATTTCTTGATTGCTTGGTTCCAATTTATATATTGTATGGTGTTTGAACTGTGTGCATACTGTTAGTTTAGTGGGACTGTGGTAGAGTCTTGGGCTTAAGCCAGGGGAATATAGTCCCTCATTTCAATGAAGGAATTGAAGGGAAAGGGAAGGAGCAGAAGCAGGAGATTGTTCTCTAAGGGGTGAAAACGAAGGGAAGTGTGGGCGACGGTGTCCATATTGACTTTTTCTTTCTTCTTAGCAGATAGAAATAGAATATCGGAATTTATTTAACCATGGCTTCTATATTAAGGACTTGGATTACCTTCTTTTTCTCTTCCCCACCTCTTGATTGTTTCCCTTGTTTTCCTAGCATGTCATTTTCCAGAAGAGTTTTTTCCTTTCTTTTCCATTGGACAAGCACTGTTTTGCACAAAGGTTAGTTCATCTCTTCCTTTCATTTTGAGGAAGGACTAGGAATTTGACTTAAATTGTCTGAGATTTTAGTTTCAACGTAAAGTTACTTTCTTGCTAATTATTAAGCCTGTAATTATTTTAGTTGCTTCGTAGTTTTCTACGGTTCTTTATGTTTCTTTTCTGAATGATGGGTTTTATGATTCATATTAAATGTGGATATCACTAGCCTTGGTTAGATTACAGGGCTTCTCATCCTCGATGAGTTCGCTATCATTCGTGCTAAGTATGCTTGTGTGGTTTCTGAGTGTCCCTGTTGCCTAATTTTTGTTTCCTATATAATTATTCTGGTACAGATGAAATTGACTTTTGTCGACACTTTAATTTTAGGTGATCGGAGTCAATGGGCAGTTTCCAGGGCCTCTTCTGAACGTCACCACTAACTGGAATGTTGTTGTCAATGTCAAGAATAATCTCGATGAGCCCTTGCTTCTCACTTGGTATGTATGAAAAGGTTATATTTTAAACATTTTCTTCTAAAGATAATGTGATTTCAAAGCCAAAACTGAATGCAGGAACGGCATTCAACAAAGAAAAAATTCTTGGCAAGACGGTGTTTCTGGAACAAATTGTCCTATTCCTTCCGGATGGAACTGGACTTATCAGTTTCAAGTGAAAGACCAGATTGGCAGTTTCTATTACTTTCCTTCTGTAAATTTCCAGAAAGCTGCTGGAGGCTACGGGGGCATTGTTGTAAACAACAGAGACGTTATTGCACTGCCCTTCAATTTACCTGATGGTGATATCACCCTGTTTATTAGTGATTGGCACATAAAGAGTCATAAGGTTGGCGCTGAAATGTTCCTTTTGATTTTTTCTTAGTACTTTCTCTATATTCTCCTTCACATGTTCATGATTAGTAACTCTGGAGGATTAGGTTCTCAGACAACAAATTGAAAGTGGAGCCGGCTTTGGAGATCCTGATGGCATCTTATTTAATGGATTAGGGCCGTATCAGTATGATAAAGCTCTTGTGTCTGGTGGGATTGCTTACCTGATAATCAACGTTGAACCCGGTAATTATTATTACAATTTATATCCGTTTTAGTTGCAAAATACAAAGGTTATTAACATAGCATCAAAAAAACTATTTGTATTGGGACCATTCCCACTACTCTTCCCACTATTGTGTAACACAGGCATCTTACAAATACGTTTCTTACGGCATGGATGGTGCAATTATAAATTTCTATAGATTTGCTGTTTTTTTTTTTTTTTTTTTGGGGATGAATTCTCAAATTTATGACTGCTCTGCTTCATGGATCGGTCTTTTAAGAAATACTGTTGTCATTCACGCTAATGTAAAGCTGTTTATTAGCATTTGTTCTTCCTTGTAACAGGCAAAACATACCGTCTACGTGTGCACAACATCGGTTTAACTACCAGCTTAAATTTCAGAATTCAAAACCACAATTTGCTTCTGGTAGAGACTGAAGGATCATACACAGTACAGCAGAACTACACGAACATGGATATTCATGTTGGTCAGTCATATTCATTCTTGGTCACGATGGATCAAAACGCTAGCAGTGATTATTATGTTGTTGCAAGTCCACGTCTTGCAAATTCCTCTACCAATGCCAAGGCAGATGGTGTTGCTGTCTTGCATTACACGAATTCAATGGGACCTGCTTCAGGTCCTCTTCCAGACCCTCCTAATGAATATGACACATATTTCTCAATGACTCAAGCGAGATCCATAAGGTTGTAGTTGAAATATGACATGTTTGTTGCTTTTGGGGACACATATTAGATTTCTCTTTGTTATGTTTTTGTCTTTCATTTGGATACAATAATTTCCATCACAATCACAATCAAGCAACCTACTTTTTTTATTGTTGCAAAAAAAGGAAAGATTTTTTTAATTTTTTTTATTTCAGATAACAAATACTTCACCATAGCCTCAGAGATAAGACAACCAATATACCACCACTTTTTTGTTCATTTGCTTTGTTTCTCCTACACACTGTTTATCTCGCTTTTCATTGAAATCTTGTATAAAAAAAAAACAAAAAAATTGCAGGTGGAATGTTTCTGCTGGTGCTGCTCGCCCAAATCCACAAGGATCCTTTAAATATGGCGATATAACTGTGACTGATGTATATCTTATCCTTAATAAGCCCGCAGATCTCATAGACGGAAAGTGGCGGACTACTCTAAATGGCATTTCATTCTTTGCACCTTCAACACCTCTGAGGCTTGCTCAGCAATTCAACATCGCAGGAATCTTCAAACTTGACTTCCCAAACAGACCGATGAATAGACCAGCAAAAGTTGATACATCAGTAATTAACGGCACTTACAAAGGATTTGTGGAAATAATATTCCAGAATACTGACAAGGCTGTTCAGAGCTATCATCTAGATGGATATGCTTTCTTTGTTGTTGGGTAAGCATGCAACCTTGCCATGGTGCTGCAAAAAATGTTTGGGCTCAACGTTATTTCTCCATGGGATGCAGGATGGATTATGGAGTCTGGACTGAGAATAGCCGAAGTACGTACAACAAATGGGACAGTGTAGCTCGCTGCACAACCCAGGTATTTCACTTGTGTTGTGACATGTTTAACGTTGTTCCCTGTCCTTAGATTTTGCACAAACCATGACATGTTAAAGCACATTTAATCTTTAAAAATCAGAAAACAACACAAGAAAAAGCCTTTTTCTCGAGTCACTTCACTACTTGTAAAGATGATTCATGACATGCCATGGTATGAAACTTCATTTCCATCTCTCTGCCTTCATTCAAGGAATAAATTATTCACAAAACAATTCCTATATCTATTGTTTCTGCCTTTTAGTCCCATTTTTTGTAAATATAATAATTTTGTATCTTTTATTAATTGCTTGGGAAAGGGAGGGATTCCTCATCATAACCCAGGGACTCAGTTCAGTCCTTAGTCTTGGGTCAATCTTAGGGGAGAAGTATAAGCATTTGTTGTAAACATGGTTATCCTCTTGGCAATTTTCTCAAGGCATGGCATTTAAGCGTAATTTGGATGTCATTCTGGATTGCAATTTTGCATAATTTGAATGCTTTTCTTCAAAACATTTTCTGTGTACTTAATTTGATTACACTTAGGGTGAGTGAGACTTTTGGCAACAGTAGGCTTATACTTACCACTTAATCTGAAAATTCTTAGTGTTAGTTGTTGGAATATAGGTCTATATAGGTCCAATTTATGGTGTAATTTGTCTTTTATCTGTTTTCTAAGTATCCTAAATGTGTTGTTAGGATCTTTTTCCTTATTCTAGTCGTTTTTTTTTTCGGCCTGCAGAATACACTGCTCATAGTCGTTGGAGCAAAGTGTATTCTAGCCGTTGGGGGTTTACTCTATATAATGTAATCTTCCCTTATGTTCTCCATAAGGCTTTTATCATTAATAAACAAGTTTCCTCCTATCTTTTCTACATGGTATCAGAGACTTGTGCTTAAGATCTTCATCTTCTTCCTCAATCCCATTTTTCTGAGTTTTTTCAAAAACAAAAAAAAATGGCATCTAGTGCTGATTCCTCTGATGTAACTCCAGCTTCAACTGGAGCTTCTCTCAATCAAGGGGGTAGCAATGATAACTCCCATCTTCTTACCAACCACAGATTCGATGGTAACAATTACCATCTGTGGTCCAGATCCCTGCTCATGTTTATTGCTGGGAAGAGCAGAGAGGGGTATTTAACTGGAGAAATCACTGAGCCTCCTGCTAATGATCCTCAACTGAGGCAATGGAAGGCTGAGAACAATGTGATTATGTCATGGCTTGTGGGGTCTATGACTAAGGAGCAAAGTGAGAACTTCATGTTCTACAACACTGCTGCAGAAATCTGGTCTGCTGTCCATGACCTCCACTCCAAGAAGGACAATACTTCAGCCATCTATGATCTGAAGTCAAAACTGAAGGATCTAAGGCAGGGGGATCAAGAAGTCACCCAGTACTACAATCAGTTGAACAAAATATGGCAACAACTTGATCTTTTCAGTGATTACAAATGGAAGTGCACTGCTGATGCAAAAATCCACAAGGAAAATACTGAAAATGACAGAGTCTTTACTTTTCTTATGGGTCTAAGCCTTAGTCTGGATGATGTGAGGGGTAGGATCCTTGGCAAATCTCCTCTACCTAGCCTCAAGTCTGCTTTTTCAGAAGTCAAACATGAAGAAAGCAGGAGGAATCTGATGCTGGGACCTCAACCTCCTCAACCTACTATTCAATCTGATGTTTCTGCTTCTGCCCTTTTCTCAAAAGGTGGTCCATCCCTAGGTGGTCCATCTCAAAAAGGCAAGAAGGAGAGACCTTTTTGTGATCATTGCAAGAAAGTTGGCCATCTCAGAGAATCTTTTCTTTGGAAGTCAGATGGGAAACTCACTTGATTGGAAACCTAGAATGGTCTTTGGAAAAGAGCCTCATGGTCTCCAATCGCTTTCATATGAGTGAGGGTGCCCTATGGATGCACTCCGCTTCTCTCAAGAAACGGATGGAAGTCCTAAGAAGACTCATGCACCGCTCCTAACTCGCTGCTACTCCTCTACCACTTCCAACGCTTCGTGGCTCATTCAGTAAAACCTCTCTATCTTATACTATCTCTGACCAAGATCAACAACAATGGATTGTTGATTCTGGTGCTTCTGAACATATGACTGGGAATAGGGGGTTGTTTCACTCTCTTATTCCCTGTAAAAGGGAAAGGTTTGTGAAAATTGCAGATGGATCTATCTCCAAGGTTCATGGGGTAGGATCCATCAGTTTTTCAAGGAATATTATCCTTGATCAGGTGCTTTATGTCCCAAATCTGTCCTGTAATCTCTTGTCAGTGAATAAATTGACCAAGAGACAGAACATCTCTGTCATATTTCATAAAAACAAGTGTGTTTTACAGGAGACCAACTCTGGGAAGATGATTGGCAATGCTAGTGCTACTTCTGGCCTCTACATGCTACCTGTTATCAGTGGATCTATGAATAAACAAGACTCAGCTTGTGTATCTAACTCTGACATTATTCAAAATAGTGACCAAGTTATGTTATGGCACTATAGATTGGGTCACCCCAACTTTCTGTACTTGAAGAGGCTCATGCCTCAATTGTTTGTTAATAAAAATATTTCTCAGTTTCAATGTGAAGTATGTTGTATGGCTAAGCAATGTAGAACTGTGTTTCACACTAAGTCTCATGTTCCTTCTAAGCCCTTCCATCTTATACATAGTGATATTTGGGGACCTTCCAAGGTCAAAAATATCACTGGTACAAGATGGTTTATCACCTTCATTGATGATCACACCATACTTTCTTGGGTGTTCTTAATGAAGGAGAAGGCTGAATCAGGTGCTATATTCATGAACTTTCACATCATGATAAAAAATCAGTTTGACAAAGATATCTAGATACTCAAATCTGATAATGGATCAGAATATCTTGAAAAACAACTTGGAAACTTTTTCAGGGAAAAGGGAATCATCCACCTCACCTCTTGTGTTGACACACCCCAACAAAATGGGGTGGCTGAAAGAAAAAATAGGCATCTACTTCATGTTTGCCATGCATGTGCCAAAGCATTTTTGGGGAGAGGCAGTCTTGACTGCTACTTATCTAATAAACAGGATGCCTTCTAGGGTTTTGGGTTTCAAAACCCCTGTTGATGCTATGTCAGAAAGCATAACATTAAGGCACTTAATCCAAAACCTTCCTCCCAAGATTTTTGGGTGTACTGTGTATGTCCACAATCATCACAGGACCAAACTTGAGCCAAAGGCTCTAAAGTGTGTTTTTATTGGGTACTCCCAAGACAAAAGGGATACAAATGCTATCTGCCTCACACTTTGGGAAGTTTTTAACTCCCTGGATGTTACCTTCTTTGAAGATAAACAATTCTTTGATCAAAAGCTCTCAATCAAGACTATATAACCTCCTCCCAAGGATGGGATATGAGTCCTAATACCCTAAGTTCTTTGGATGAGGGAGTATAAATCATGAGGATGTTATTACCTCTCGATAATAATACTCATCCTCAGTATCAAATCTGAATCGAAAATGGATCTTTGTGTCCAAGACCTCTCAGATAACCGGTCTATTCCGGAAAAGCAGGAATAATGTTGATGATCAAGCAGATCAAAATCATTCTGAGGAAATTAATACCTCAGAATCCCCTGAACGATCTGTTAGCACTGTAAACTATGATGATAGACCTATTGCAGTGAGAAAAGGAACTAGAGCTTGTACTCAGTACCCTCTGTACAATCTCCTGGCTATTGAGAACATCTCTAGTTCCTACCAAGTGTTTGTCCAAAACTTGGATGAATATCAGATTCCCATATCTATTCAGGAAGCCCTTGGGTGTCCTGAGTGGAAAAAGGCAGTTCATGAAGAATTGCAAGCTCTGAATGAGAATCATACTTGGACCCTCACTTCTCTTCCCAAGGGTAAGAAAACTGTTGGGTGCAAGTGGATCTTTTCACTTAAATATAACTCAAATGGCACCATAAGCAGGCATAAAGCCAGGTTGGTTGCTAGGGGTTACACCCAGACTCATGGAATAGACTGCCAGGAGACCTTTGCACCAGTGGCAAAGTTAAACACCGTAAGGGTGCTCCTGTCTATTGCTGTGAACCTGGATTGGCCCCTGCATCAACTTGATGTAAAAATGCCTTCCTAAATGGTGACTAAAGGAGGAAGTGTATTTGAAGTCGCCTCCCGGGATTGACTACCAGGGGTGTAAGACAAGGTGTGTAGACTACACAAAGCCCTCTATGGATCAAAAGCAGTCTCCAGAGCTTGGTTTGGTAGATTTACACAAGTAATCAAGAACCTTGGGTATCGCAAGGTCACCTGATCATACTATGTTCACCAGGGTTTCACTCCATCGGAAAAGTGGTCATCCTCATTGTCTATGTAGATGATATTATCATAATGGTGATGATGCCCTGAAATCTTGTCTCTAAAGCATTCTCTTGCAAGGGAGTTTGAGGTTAGAGACCTTGGCCAAATGAAATACTTTCTGGGTATGGAAGTAGCCAGGTCTCAGGAGGGGATTTTCATATCCCAGAGGAAATACATTATTGATCTCCTTACACAGACAGGGATGCTTGAATGCAAGCCTGCTTCCACCCCTATTGATCCAGGGGTAAAGTTGGAAAAGGACAGCAAGTCTGCCCCTGTGGATGTAGGACAATACCAAAGACTAGTGGGAAAACTCATTTACTTGGCTCACACTAGACCAGACATTTGCTATGCTGTTAGTCTGGTTAGCCAGTTTATGCATCATCCTTGCCAAGAACACCTTGACATTGTGCACAGGATGCTGAGGTACCTAAAAGGCACTGTTGGTCAAGGCCTATGCTTCAAAAAGACTCAAGATAGGAAGATCCAAATCTTCACAGATGCTGATTGGGCAGGATCTGTTATTGATAGAAGGTCTACTACAGGTTATTGCTCCTTTTTCTGGGGAAATCTCACAACCTGGAGAAGCAAGAAGCAACCTGTTGTCTACAGGAGAGCGATCTTGAGGTTGAATTGAGGGCTTTGGCCCTAGGAATCTGTGAAGGCTTGTGGCTCAAAAGATTCGATTGATCTAAAATCAAGAAAGAAAATCCTATTCTCCTATCTTGTGATAATGTGTCCGCTTATAAATATGTCGAGAATCCCATTCATCATGATAAGTCTAAACATATAGATATTGATGACACTTTATCAAGGAAAAGGTTGAAGACCAAGACATCACAATTGAGTTCATACCTTCTCAAGATCAAGTGGTCGACATATTCACTAGGGATCTGCTTCTACCTATATTCATCAAAATGAGAAGCAAGCTAGGTTGTTACACCATCCACAACCAAGCTTGAGGAGGGGTGTTGGAATATAGGTCTATATAGGTCCACTTTATGGTGTAATTTGTCTTTTATCTGTTTTCTAAGTATCCTAAATGTGTTGTTAGGATCTTTTTCCTTATTCTAGTCGTTTTTCTGTTTCTGGCCCAGAATACACTGTTCATAGTCGTTGGAACAGTGTATTCTAGCCGTTGGGGGTTTTCTCTATATAATGTAATCTTCCCTTATGTTCTCCATAAGGCTTTTATCATTAATAAACAAGTTTCCTCCTATCTTTTCTACATTAGTTATCCTAGAATCAGACTTTATGGCCGCCTAGCAGTACAAAGTTACTTTAGAAGAAAGATATGTTTTTTAGTTTCACCTAATTAATTGGGATTCAGCACATACTATGCATCAACTAGCAGGCACGCAGCTAGATATAATACACGAGCATAACAATGCAAATTATAAATCTTTTTTTCCTACCTGCCTAACAATTTGCATGGACAGAGCACACTGGACTTGGCAGCTCGAGTGTTGAAAGCTGGCAAGACTCAGGGAACACGCCTCCTAGAATGATAAATATGGTTTTCAAAATAAAAAAAAATATAGAATGATAGATATAAGTTTTATCGCGCTGCCGTTTCTCCTCAAATTAAGGCCTCATCCACAGTGCATCTGTAATATCATAGAGAAAAGCGTGGAAGGGTTCTAGTGTATTTGAAGTAACAAGCTGCAATACCTTAACTTGGTTACACGTTTTCCTTTTCAGACTCGTGTGCTACTACCAAATCACCAAATTTTCTAGTTGTTTGCGCTATCCTTAATCATTGATGATTTCTTTCAGAATAGTTCCCAAATATGCATGACAAGCATGTTGAATATTGCTATTCTTGATAATATTCATTAACTTCTGCAGGTTTACCCTGGTGCTTGGACAGCAATTTTGGTTTTTCTTGACAATCCCGGTATTTGGAATCTTCGTGCACAGAACCTTGATTCTTGGTATCTAGGTCAAGAAGTTTACATAAGTGTGGTAAATCCAGAGGTTGACACAAACGAGCTTCCTTTGCCCGATAACACTATATATTGTGGTGCACTTTCATCTTTACAGAGGTAAGGTGTCCCTTTCAATTTTCTGTTCCCCATTATTCGTAAGAGTGTATCCTTGTTATCTCTTCCAGAATTAAGTCAATTATGTGGATCCACGTAAATATATTCCTCTTGATAGAAAACAATATTGCATAGATGTACATGTACTCATGTCTTCATTTTGTTGCAAGATACCAATTATACTGTGGCATATGTTTTTGGAACGGATGTCTTGATTAAGCACATGAGAAAGATGTCTGTACCACTTATGGCTTATGAGAGCTTTTGCATAGGACAATAATACATAATAATGTACTCGACTCTTGCAGGGACCAGGCTCGAAGAGTTAACTTTTCTTGTGCACCGTCATTTTGTTCTAAGACAATTACAACGATTCTGATTGCATTCGTGGTGGCAGTATGTGGAACCCTTCTAGGGTAATGGTCTTGCTGGTAAGACAAGCCAGAGCTCTAGGATCACATTCCGAAGCCAAGCCTAAGGGATTTCGGCTTGGAGTAAGTGATTATGCCAATGTGCTAGGGTGTAGGATGCTTTATGCCCCGGGCTCTATTTTTCTTTTTCTTTTGGCATCTATTTGCGGTTGCCTTGATTTAACTTGTAAGTACATGATTTTGAAGTATTAATTTGCTATGTTGAGGATATACTTAAATTGTATGAGGAATAGATTATCTTAGATGTAAAAAATTCATTTGACCTAAATGGCATTCTGGTTAGGGAAAATAAAAACATAATGAAACATAGTATGAGTACTCAACATCAACAGCTCAGATTGACTCGATTAGTCTCGTTTATCAAGTACCAATAGCAAATGGCAGTTGTCTATAAAGATCAATAAACCAGTAAGGATAAGGGAATTGGATAACAAAGCTACTCTAATCATTACATAATTGCTGATTTATTGCCAAACAAAGCTAATTATCTGAGCCCTCTGCTAAGATAGGAAAGGTTTTACAGACATGCTTCTCCATTACTAAAATGGGGTTGATTATTTTCAGTTACACAGTAAATGTAGAAAGATAATAACTTTGCTGCATCATCTGTGCTTGAAACAACGGTGTTACATTTCAACAGACAAATTTGACTCTGATTGTTTTGGATAACTTTTTCTGGAATTCACCATGATCGTTTTGGATTTGTGATATCTGATGATGTTCTAAGCTCTGATTACTTCTTCCTTCAATCAGCCTACATCTTTTGTTGGTTCTTATTGCATAAACTTGATCAACGCCTCCTTCAAAGTCTCCGGGTTGATCTTTCTTTTCGCCTTTCAAAATCCAAGAAAATGTTATTAAGCAAATATATTCATGACAAAAAATTCACATTTTTTTTATCAGTTTCAATTCTTTCATTTCAAATGTCAGTATAATAACAGAAGAAAGTATAACTCTGAGGTGTCTTACCTCCACTCTCATAGTGTTAAGTACTAAGCCATTACACGTGGTGACGTTGACATCAACGATTTGAAGTCCCGAGACTTCCATAGCCTGCATCAACTGCAAAAATGCACCTTTTCTTTTCGAGCAAGTTATCCTAACCAAGAATTCTCCAGTTCCTATCTGGTGCACTTCAATTTCAGCCTATAATTGCAGTCAACGTTGAACATAAAGATACAAAATTCTTGACAATTCATCAAAATTCAATGGCAAAAGTCATAATTTGTACCTTGATTGCCTTCTTCTCATCCGGCATTGAATGGCCTTGATTGTCATTGATCTGCATAGCAAGTTTGTTAACATTTTCTTTATCATCACCGAGCAAGTTAGGGCTGCCCTTTTCAGCATTACATGTGGTGGATTCATCCTCTACCATCTCCTTTCTAAGTTCCTCTTCATATTTTTGAATACTTGTCTGCAACTCTTTTATATAGTCAATTGCATCCCCCAATGTTGCAGCTGTGTGCATCTGAGATTCAAATCGATTAAGAACAAGGTTCTCACAGAAAGAAAAACAAACCATACATATTGAAATAAGCTCGCGTGCAACAGTTACTGCAGGGGTATACCAAGTAAAGGGATTAAAGAACTGTCCTTGCTATATGAGAGAGGGTGAGTTAGAATACACCACACCCGTCTACTTAATACACATCTGAGTAAATGTTGCACCGAAATTCTTATACAAGAAAGGACCTTGGTGATGTTGGGAACTAATGCGCGTAGGGCATACTGCAATTCCTTGTTTTTCTTTCTTCTTTTTCTTTCTGTGAGTAGATTCTTTGAGCATCCATTTCCTCTCTTTCCTCTGGCTTCTGAATCATCAATACGGACAGCGGTGCTATCAAAATCATCACCATCTTGCTTCCTTTTCGAATTCAGTGAATCACTATTGTTTCCAGGACATCTTCCACTCGATTTTTCCTGTGACACGTCACAGGAAACATGGCCTGAACCTGTACCTAGACGTAACTGTGGGTGAATGTCTGAAGGATCAGAAACTGTGGATGAACCTTCATAACTTAGATGATTGGATATGTTGGGAATCAGATTTGGTCTAGAAGTGAAATTGAGCTCATGCATAGTTCCACTAGGTAATATGTTTAGGGGGTCATAGAAGGAATTGCAAACAGGTTCTCTTGTAAATGTATGAGCAGCCATGGATACTTGTTCATCAGATATACACTGTGCCCTGATAAAATTTATTGTCTTTTCATCTCTTGGTACCTAAAAAATTCACAACTTGATGATTTCCTCAATCTCAACAGAAAAAAAGAAAGAAAAAAAAAGACACCAAATCATAAATCTTACATGTTTCCTGGTGCAGAGCTCAACAAGACCACCAGGTACTGGTACTAAAACTTGGGTTCCAATTCTGCAGAATCACATAAAAACAATTAAAATTATAGAAATTCAAGGTGTAAATTTGTGTTTTGATAGAAACATAATTTAGTATAAACTAACGTTTTATCTGAAGTAGAGCTGCTGTTGCTCAAGTGCCACCTAGCTTGCTTTGACATGATTACTTCTCCATGAATACTGGGAAAAAAATTAGAACCCACTTGCATAAAACATTTAATTAACAAAATTATGTTATCAGAGGAACATTTGATGCAATAATAGAATGAGTTATGCAGTACCCAGAATACAATGGTAAGAACAAAGGAAAATTAGCTAGTTCTTTGCAGGCTTCAGTTCTCACAGGATGTTGAATTCCATCATCTCTACATCTAGGAAGAAATACTTGCTCTTTTCCTTTTTCCTCTTTCACTTTCGAGTACCGACCACCACCACCGCCTCCTCCACCACCACCGCCACCGCAGCAACAGCAACCTTTCCACAAGATGAACCTGCAAGTAGTTGATACTGCTCAAAGATTGCAGTTTTTGAAGTCCCAAAATAAAATTGGGAAGAGAAAGAATGTAGTAAACCTTGAAGGATCATCCCCTAAAGTCCAGATAATACAAAACTCCCATGAAGTGGTATTCACTAGAGGTCTTAGACGCTCTAATGCCATCTCTAAAGCTGTCATTTTTCCGCAACCCTTCTGAAATTTTGAACTCTGTTTTGTTAAAAAAATTGGCTCTAGAGGTTTATGCTAACTCGACAAACTTAATGAAACATGTACAAAACGAGACGACGAGGCTTAACGGACTTCGTATACAGTAAACAGTGTCCTTTTTACTCTGTATGAAATCTCTGATTCTGTCAGGAGGATCAAATGAAGATTTGAGATCATGGGCTGGGAAAAAGCTACTTTCTTTTTTAACCGTCCATTTACAGCATCTTCACTCCAATATTAACAGCTACATACTAGAATTTTTTGTGAACATTGGGATAATCTGCACCACACCGTATCATGTTTAGTTGGAACAATGCGTGCAGAGTGTTCCACATGTGTTGGTCTCTACATATACATGTGTTTTTTTTCTTTGGGGGGAGGTGAGGGCTGGGTGTTTTTCAATTACACTTTGAAAATATTATTTCAGTAACTATACGTACAACACTCTGAACACCCTCATTTTAATAAAAAAATATATTAACCTAACTTTAAGGATCCTCACTCCTTCTGTCCAACGAGATGAGTGATATGTTAATCATATAACCTAGGGGTCCAGTGTCATAAACTTGCTATTATACCAAGCAGACTAAAAGAAGTCGTCCATTTACGGGATTCGAGCCTCCACACTCCAAGTCCAGCGTCCAAATTTGGTTTTAAGACTCCGGCTCTTTCTTGGCACAAAGTATCGCTGGGACAACACCTTCATTTTAATTAGTGTGGTCAAAGAGGAGAAAGGTTGGGTGAATGTGCTATAGTTCCCTCCAATGTACACTTGATTTTATGAGTTTTCAAGAATTTTGAGTTGGAATATGTGTGAGACATTTTTTTCATAGATTAGAAGCTGATAGTTGGCATTCGAATTATTGTTCTGATAAATATATGTTACTACCTTGATAAAACGGGTATCGAATTGCAAAGCTAAAGAGACATAGCTCTACATGCAGAGAGCGGTATCTCGTCTTTGCATCATTTCGGAAATGATGTGATTTGCGAAGGCATCAAATTGCAAACATCAGATTATTCAAGTCATAAACATCATCATTACATTTTTAGTGTCTTTAGTTTGATCAAATAACTCACCGTATGAATAAGCACCTTCATTGTATCATTAGATTGATTTTCAACAATTGCCTTGGAATTCATTATTCTGATAATTTTTCAACATGTCATCAACTGTTCATTGTTGACATTGATTAAAGTACACCCCAAATAGACACAGTGGGTTGTTTTGGAGTATCTATTCTGATTTTTAAAAGAAACAAAATTGATGAATTTATAGATTGATTTTAAATATTAGATAGGCAGTGATGGATTTGTGTGTTTTGTTGTAATAATGAATTTAAGTTATTCGGAATAGAGTTTGCTCACCAATAATCGTAAAGACATATCTTTATGTGTAAGATTTAAATTCTGGGAAATTCTTTTAAGATGAGTCATTTTGAAGAGTAAAGCATGTGGATGAATTATTGAAATTACTCTTAAATTCTACTGATACTATCAAAAGTCGAATTTTGAATTAATCAGATCGGATGGTCCCCAATTACCGGCCGTCTATGTAGAATGAAAAAACCAGTGAAAAGACATTTAAATTATTTATAACAACAATTGCGGATAAACATCAATGGATATGTGTCATTGTGAATTTGTGATTGATGCATTATTTAAAGTAGCTTTTTTCCTTTAAAAAAAAAAAAGAGAGAGAGAGAGAGAGTAGCATTTTCAAATGATAATTGTAATGTTTTCCTACGTACTTAAAAAAGATAAACAAATTCTAAGAGAGTGGGTGGGGGGCGGCAGAGGAAAGAATCGTTCAACAAAACCTGTGACAATGTACTATATTTGCAGAGGTACAGTTATTCCGTTTTAATTAGCCTATTTTAGAAACTTATTTAACCTCTTTTTTAAAACTTTTTGGTTTCTTCTCTTTTAGATGTTGATGTGGCCTCCTGCCCTTTTTTTTTTTTTTTTCGTAACGGGGTTCGAACACTGGTTTCCTTACTTTTACTTTATATTATGACAAAAATAATGTTGGATTTCTCTATTCCTTTTTATCTCTCTTAAGGTTTTTAAATAAATAATACTAAAAGCATACCTTGTTTTGTGTGTGGACACTTGTGATGTTTAAATGAGGACCGTCATTAGAGGACAATCAATGTGCAAGTGATGTTTTTTCTTGTAACACCAAGGCTTTGCTACCCAAAGTGGGCAATCTGTTTTAAGGTTTTTTTTCAAGCCATCTCCCAAACATCTACACAACCAAAAGAATTATTCATCAACTTTTACATTCGAGTAGCCGTATAAATAAATGTATAACAATATGGGAATCGACCTAAATGATTACAACTAATGATTTTACCTCAACATAGCCGACAAGATATAGATATAGATCTAGATTGAAGTGAGATGACTGTCACATCTCGTGAATGTATAACATCATTCCAGATGATGTTGATGATGTATAATCCACTTGACTTAAGTTTTGGTTTGAAGTAAACTCATTCTCAAGTTATTGTGTTTCAAAGTATTACTACATACAGTGTAAATTGGCCTCTAACATTTTATCTTTCAAAAAGTTTAAACGATCCCCCTTTCTTTTCTTTTGTAGGTTTACCGTGTCGACATCTCAGATATATTGAATTTCGGAATTATTGAAGAGGATACAAGACACGGTAGCAATATTAACAATGGACGAAATGCTTTTGGATTGTGTGTGTGTGTGTGTTGGGGGGGGGGGGGGGAGGGAGGGAGGGAGGTTGATCGATTTAACAAGAGTGTCTTTTCACACTAAATGTTTCACACATGCCAAGGACGAGAATGAGTTTCGTTTCGACATTTAACATGCATATCATTCTGACCTTAAATGAGTCAGGAATTGTATATTATTCAGACCATGTTATAGGCCAAGAACATTATGTTTTCCGGACCAGTGTTTGGTTTGGATAAAGTGACATTGTTATGTATGCTTGGGAAACAATACGGACCACTTTACAAACCGATAAATTACGTTTTCCGCTCCTATTTCAAAAACGTATCGGACCATTTTAGAGACCGAACATGTAATATTTTTCTGACCACGTTCGAGTCAGAATAAACTAAATTGTTCTGATCACATTTGGGTAGGTATAATCTTATTTCAAGTCAGAATATAAGCACGGCGCTATAAAATTTCGGAAACATATCGGACCATTTTAGAAGCCGAACTTTTCTGACCACGTCGGACTAAATTATTCTGACCACGTTTGGGTAAGTATAATGTTTCACATTCTGACCGAACTCCGATCAAAATGTAGGCGCATAAATGAAAAAATTTAAGGGTAAAGTTGAAAATTAATTACTGTGCAGTAAGACGGCTGTGTGAAAAGACACTTTTCTTTAAAATCCAGTTGGATAGGATGGCCCTTATGTAAGGATTATATTTCCCCCCATTTTTATGAAATCCAAGATGCTCATTGAATACTAAGAAAAAATTTCCGCTTATTCTAAAATTTCAAATATTCAAAGATTGTACGTTCTGTTCTAAATTAACTAGAATAATGGAAGTCTCATTTCTATTTTCTTTAAAATCCAAGTGCATACGACTTCTTAATGATAATAATGAATATATTAAAGAGATGATATAAAGCTCCGATGAGGTAGAATGACCACAATGTTGCAGAGATAAAACGGTTGGTATTGTTTGAATTTGATGTGTTTGACGTTACAAACCGGGTTCGAGCTTGATATCAACGAGTAGCTTAACTAAACGAGTCAAGTTTAACCACAATTTTTCTTTCCCATCTTGCTTCTACTTTCAATTAACACACCCATACTCTTACGCAGAAAATGAAAAAGAAAGCTTAACTCATTGAATTGATGGAGTGGTTAATGACTATCACAAGTCACAATATTCGATTTTCTTATGAGATACTAAAAGAGCTTCGAGCCCCTAAAAAAATCTCCTACTGAATAATCCTTTTTGTTCGGATAAGAAAGGTTACACACACTCAGAGGCGGCTCTACCCACAAGCTTTGGGGTGCGGCCGACCCCTTAAAATAAAAAAATTATGTAACAACAGTGAAGATTTTTTTAATAAACGCATATCTATATGTAATCGAATTTTATTTTTATGCATTGATTTCTATTTTTATCTCATACTCTATAATTACATGTATAGAGTTAAATATACAAATATATGTGTGATACGGAAAAAAATTGATAAATTTCCGACCCCCATGTCAAAATTCCTGCAGCCGCCCCTGCACACACTCATCCTTTTTGTTCGGATACGAAATTTTACACACACCTTAATTATGCCTCTAGCGGGGTTCGAATCATGATCTCCATGTCAAGTTATAGTTTAGCTAACCAGTAAGCCGATGTACTAATTACAAAGTTAAATAGCGCAGCTGAAGGGACTTGAACCTGCGTAGGGTAGGAAGAAGATGCAATAAAATAATGAGAGATTGAGGAAAAAGACAAAAAAAATTACAAAATGAATAAATAAGACACATTCTTTTTTTTAATTGCAAAAAGGACAAATAATTTCAGACAGACAAAATTAACGAGAAAATATACATTCAGGTCACTGTAGACACCCATATTTCAAGTCAGGTCTGTTCAGGCCTGACATTTTTTATTAAGTAGGCCGTGCCTTTTTACACGGGACCGTGGAACTTTTCCACCAGATGCCGTGGAATCGGAAAGGTTAAACGTGGAAATTCAAATTGTGCCAGAAGTTGAATTTCCACGTGACATGAGGGAAATTTAATTGAACGCCACGTGTAAAACCGAGCGCAACGTGGAAATTTGGCACGGTCCCGTGGAAATACTGAAATTGAATTAATAAATGCTCCAACTGTCGTTTTTTCCTACATTTTAGTCAATACCATCATCTTCTTCACCCAAAATCATCAATCTTTTTCACTCGAATTTATCTTCACAAAACTTTCAGACAAAAATTATCAATCTATGGGATATCAATCTACACCGGTCTTACTCCTTTAAACAAATGGGTAAGCATTTCGTATAGAAGTTTTGTTTGATTTATTTTAAATATTGTATTTGTTTTAATTTGATGATATGTTTGAGGTAAATAACCTTATAAAGATATAAATTTTCGATTTTTCGAATGGTGAAAAGGTAAAATTTTGATTATTAAGATATTGAAATGATTAATAATAATGAGATCGTTCGATAATAAAATTGTCATTCGTTGTATAAATTTTGATATTGTAATTATTTTGATTATTTGATAGTTTAGAAAAATTTTAGAATGAAATGCATTAATGATATGATAGTGGCAATGTTAATATTAGAAATGATAATGTAGAAGTTTTGATATTGTACATATTTCGATTATATGATATTGTATGTATGTTATAAGTTGTTTCAAAATTTAGTAGTATAATTTCCTTTCATGTTCCATGCCTTAGTTAATTTTGAAATATGTAGTTTGATACAACTTGAGTTTTCAAATAACACTCGAATAATTTAATTGTTACGGGCAATCACAATGAAAATGCCCTAATTTAATATAAAAAAAATTGAATTTAAAAACGAGAAACAAACGACAAATAAATGTTGTTTGAAATTTCCAAAATAACAGAATTTTGACGTATTCTATGGTACGCCTCGACCTGATGAGGTTCTTTGAAATGCATGCATCCCTAGGGTGTTTTCGAATCTTCCGATCACCGTGTGTCATGCCTAATCTCCAGGCTTTGTATTGGGGCTCTGGTAGGTAGCTCGTAGAAAATTTCATTAGTCCGCTCGATAGAGCATCTTTTCCGTTCTCGGCAGCATTGGTAAAGCCTCCGCCGGAAGTGAGGCATCCGTTAGATCGAAAGCATAAGATCTGCATTGCGTTGCTCTCATCCAACATCCGATCTCCTCGTCATCATCAAATATTCTATGATATTTGGTGAAAACAATCTTCTCTTCTATTACCCTGCCGTCTCTGTCACAACACAACACAACACAACGAAACTTGAATTTTTGACCTAACCTAACCTAACCTAACCTAACCTAACTGTGTGTGTGTGTGTGTCGAGTATGTATATATGCTAAAGAATATTTATTTATTTTAAAGGTTGTTGATGTGTTTTTTTATGGTGGCTATATGCACTTAAATACAAGTAAATATATGTGTATATAAACGAGAAACCAATATTCACACACATATATACTACTAGCCATATATAAGTGTATATATGTATTGTTTCTCATTTATATACACATATATTTATATATAAACATACACAGACAATATATATACACACACATATATATATGTATATGTATATATTTCAATCCAGAATAATGTTACAATAATATTTAGTCAATCCAACAATATTTGGAAAAAAAACCTAATCGTGTGGATAAATGATTGTTTTTTTTTTTGCAGATAACAACACGGTGTCCGTTAAGTTTTTATTTGGCGGAGAGTGGAAATACCATGAAGATAGCGACAAATGGTCTTATAAGAAAGGAAAATTGTATTTGGTTCGTGTGAAAACCGATACGACATTGGATGAAGTGAAGGTCAAAGTGTGTAAGAAAGTAGGATTTGATGTCTCAAACAACACATTGATCATGAAACTAATGTACGCAGATTATGACCAACCGATTGATGTTTTGGGACGATGATACATGGCTAGGCTACATTGATGATATATTTTGAAAAAAAGTCGTGAAACTACGCGTTAACGCCGAACCGGTTATGCACGATCACGATATGGAAGATGAGAACGAATTTGACTTAAATGAGCAACTACATGAAGAAAATGATAGAGGCATTGAGGATTTTACATCCGAGTTGGTAATCGAAATTCGAAAGCATGTTGTACCTAACACATCGACCTTATCCCTCATGAAAGCGCCATCCGACCGAATATAACTTCAATTTGAACAAGTCATTGACATCACAAGTGAACGACTACGATTGGGGAATAATTGCGAATATGATTCGTCACCAATTCACACACCTCCGCCTAATTTTAGCGGATAACGCACACACCGTACATCCAACAACGATTAGACGGGACAAGTCATAATGTCAACATAAATGGAACAAACGGCCAGTTTGACCGTCCGCCTCTTATTATGCCAACACCGATGCAAAAGCGGTGCCCAATATCGTGGATCGTTTACGAGTTTTCTTAGAGCGCCTTTCGAAAGCGAACATTCATATGCCCAACACGATGCAAGCGGGTCCCAATATCGGTGGATCATTTACGAGTTTTTTGAGAGGGCCTTTCGAACAGGGTATGTCAACAATGATGCAATCGGGTCCCAATACTGGTGGATCGTTTACGAGTTTTATGAGAGCACCATTAGAACAGAACCCTGATATTGGTCCTAGATTTAGTATGGCAAGTATTAATCGCAATAGAGGTGTTCATTTCGGTTCGGACATTCGGATTCGGAAATTCCTTCATGTCCACGGGTGGGCGTTTGATCAAGATTCGGATTATTGTATATTGGTAAAAAGTTCAGGGACAAGGATGATATGAAGATGAAAATGAGTTACCATGCATTGAAAAATAATTACATGTGGAAACCTTTCCGGTCCGACAAGGGGAAGTTAAAACTACGATGCTTTACTTCAGAGAAATACGAATGGAAAGTTGTGGGTAGAAAGATGTTTGATTGCAATAACTTCGAGATAACCGAGTACAATGAAACTCACACTTGTGGATTGGAGCGATTAAGCAGCGATCATAGGCAAGCCAGACCCGGAACTATAGGTCATCTCGTTAGAGAGAACCTCATAAAACTCGGCAGTCAGTTCACGACAAAACATTTAATTGTGGAGGTCAAAAGAGTATTCAACATAGACCTTGATTATCAGCATGCATATCATTGTAGGCAGAAAGCGTTGGAATTAATCGGAGGAAGCGTAACACTATCGTATTCTAAATTACCCGCCTACTTTTACATGTTGAAGAGTGAAAATCAAAAAAGCATCACGGCACATGTAGACCATATTGTTTCGCGAGGTTCAAGTAATGTTTCATGGCTTTGAAATCTAGTATTGACGGGTTTAAGTACTGTCGACCTGTCTTAGTCGTGGACGGTACTCATCTAAAAACAAAATGCGAGGGGACATTGTTAGTAGCTATCGGTGTAGACCCAGGTGATAAACTCTTTCCGGTAGCGTTTGCCGTGACCGACGGAAAGAGCAGGGATGCGTGAATGTATTTCATGCTTCAAGTGAAGGGGGTAATCGGGGAACGTGAAGACATGGTGTTCGTATCAGACAGAGGGACTGGCATCATTGGTGCTATTAGAGATGTATTTCCAAACGCTCACCATGGTTTTTGCTACCACCACCTTGTCATGAACCTGAATAAAAAATTCGGAAGCACAGGATACTGTCCATACACTTTCTGGGAAGCCGCGTATACTTTTTCAAAAACGCGATTCGCAATAATGTTTCAAATGATTAAAAGAAGCAGGATAAAGATCCAAACAATAGAGTGTCTAGTTATTTGGAGGCTATTGGATTTCGTTACTGGGCACGATCGCATTTTCCAGGGACACGTTATGCAATAATGACAAGCAACTATGCTGAAAGTTTTAACAACGTGATCAGGGATGCGCGTAAGTTGAGTATCGTGAATTTGTTAGACTACATAAGGGCAACGTTGCAGAAATGGAATTGCGAGAGGAGAGAACTTGCATTGGCATGTCGCTCCGTGTTAGCCCCTGAAGCCGAAAAATTCTTGACTGAAGTATCGCATGCCCGAAGAACCTTCACACTAAAGGCGATCGACCGGGACCAGTTCCAAGTTGGGGACGCTGATACTAGCACAAAGGTAAATATGGCTGAATGGGAGTGTTACTGTGGAGAGTTTCAGGGGCTCAAGATGCCTTGTGTACATGCTTGTGCTGCTATAAGTGAGCGTTATGAGAGTCCGTACGATTATTGTTGTCACTACTACAAAGCTCAATGTTTACAGCGTATTTATGAAGGACGCGTATACCCTGTTCCAGTCGAGGATGATTGGATTGTTCCCACTTCAATTAGAAACCAGCGCATTCCGCCGCCTGAGCCTAGATTGAGCGAAGGAGGGGAAACACAAACAACGGTTGCGAGGCGGGGCCGACCCAGGATCCTCAAGATTGCTTCTCAAGGTGAACCTCCTGGCGGTAGGACCAGCAGGTTGCCTAATGAGAGGACAGTCCCAGGCTCAGTAGGCGTTGCTCGTTGTGTGTGAAACACGGACACAAAAGGCCTAAATGTCCGTTTCATACGCTTGTTGTTCCTAATTGATCTGATCATTTTGTTCCTTTTTTCATGTTTTTAGTATTATCTCAAGTCGTGAAACTTTTTATACATGTTTGTATCTTTTTTGGGACATTGATACTATCGTGATCGTGACTATCTTATATGTTTTGTATCTTTATATTATAATAGCAAATGGGTAATGTAGTTCAAACGAGTGATAACAGGGCTTACAATCATAAAAACAAAGAGTAATGATACATTGAGATAACAATAAGATGATGCTTAAATAAACTAAGGGTGATCATGAAATACGATAGGATGACTCCTAAATAAATGATCTTCAATATTTAGTAATCACCACATTAAACACGACGTGATTTTCTATAGGTTGATCAATGACTTCAAATCTGCATTCATCTCCCGGATTTAGGTCATTGTCCGTAATGAAATCATTCAACCCGCTTAAACGAACTTTTTGATTTACCATATGGACAATTCTAGTAGGCATGATTCCCCTGTGGCAATTCGCAGTTCCACGGTCTTGTTTTGCAACATGTCGTTTGTTCTAGCAAATGCCTTTGGAATATGCTACAAATCATAAACAAATTTAAATATTGTTTCAAATCATAAACAAATTTAAATACTGCTTTCAGCATGTGAATCGGTCTATTGTGCGTGAATTTTACGCTTGTCTAGCAACGGCAGAGCTCAATGAAATGTGTGTCATAGTGCGAGGCGTTCCCGTCCGTTTGAATAATACATGGATCAACGACGTGTATGCCATTCCAGAATTTCCTCAAGGTTTGGATTTCTTTCTTTTTCCGGATGTCCCTGAACTACTACAACGTGACATGGCTGTTTTATTTGGGGAGGCGACGCGTGGGAACGTGTGAGGCCCTCGCCGCCTACCCGCCTTTACCCTGGTCTGATACGGCCCATTCCTTCCTTTCCTTATTATGTTTCTTGCCACCAATATGTATGGTACGGTGAATTACACCGAACCGGCATTTGATTTGTACGCCTGCTTACGCATCTATTACTTCCTATTTCGGACGTTGAGAGTATATTCATCAAGGATTCGACCAGATAGCAAAGGGGCAATGCAAGAGATGGATATATATTTTTCCGTGATCGATCACATGTCTATGCGTCAGTCCGCCGAGTGCGGAATATGTTGAAGATGATGTGACATACGGTCATGATGACGTTATCGCATACGAAACTTAAATATGATGAAAGTGTTTATCTTTTATTCATGTTATTTTAGTATTTATAACTTAGATAGATCAACTTTCATTTCGGTTTATTTATGTTTTGTTATTTTTATGTTCATCTACTATAGATGTTATTTTTATGTCCTCTCGACTATATAAGTTTTTTTAGGTTTTATGTGTTATTGTTGGTTCCCAAAAACCCGTGGACTCGCATTCAAATTTAAAATATAAATATTATAAATTTACAATAAAAAAAAGCAAACACAATTTAGAAGATAAATATTACAACGCCAAAAGTTGAGATATAACCAAAATAAATGTCAAATGTTGGATGTACACGACTCCCGAACAACAAATATATAAATTACACCGCTATACGTTGACAAAATAAATCTACGGCCATTTTGATCCTGAGCTTGTGAAAAGTTGCATCACTCATCTCAAATATGTGTGTGTCGGTGATGAGTGTAAGCTCCATAATCTTCAGACTGAAAACCGGACAGCGTTCCCTGCATATTAAAGCTATAAAAATTAGAACTGAATGTTTGAAATTAAAAAAACTTAATAAGGTTTGATACGTACCGGTACTCCGTCTGTGGACATCCAGTCTCGTCGTGCGGGATTGTATAGAATGGTGTTTGAGATGGATCGATCATCCATTGGATTGTCCTGCAATCTTGTGATGCCGATAACATTAACCTCATGTATAGAGCCCATTTCCGTATGATCCGGTCAATGTGGGTCGAGTCACCGCTTCAGATCGGGCCGTCAGACACCGTTATGGTCCATTCACTGATCGACATGCGCACAAGCACCCAATGCTCCGTGTTAATCATCCAGATAGCATAGGCGATCGTTTTCTTGGTCCATTTAGAAGTTTCCAACGTCAAAACGGCCGGAACCACCGCATCCATGTCGCCTCCCATTTTCTAATTCGAGGCACAAGAGTACTTGCGAATGAGGCATAACACAAACTCGCATATTTTTCATCTTGATCGGGGTAGGTGTCATACGAAAGCGATAACATGATCCCACATACGAGTCAATGTCTTTGCAAATGGGATTTATTACTCGATCCACAATATTACGATAAAAAAAAGTAATACATGTTAAAAAAATTCAAATACAATTTTAAATGAGTTTACCTGGGCATTTATCTGATGACCTTGAAACAAAATACAGCTGAAAAAATCACGATCCGCAGGGAAAAAATCCGATCCATTTTTTCAGTTCGTTGTACTCCTGGTCGATAGTCCTCCGAGCGGGTGTGTGCCTATCGTCCTCAGGCCGTTTTTTAGGCTGAATCCACTGGGCATTATCCCTCCTAACGTACTCAGTCGGCTTAAGGGTCGATCGAAGGCCCATTTTTTTTTTGAAGTGCAGGCTCTTTGTAGCTCCTCCCCTCTCCCTCGTTGTATTCAAACACAGGATCGCTGAGGCCCTAGAAGAGTGCCGGTGTCGTCGAACTCATCTCGCATGCACATCATCAATATCGACTCGGACCTGACCAAAGACACTCAAATGAAAATTCATTCAATGGGTCAAGATGGGTGCTTTGTTTCTATCTCGTGGTCTTGACCTGAACGGATGGTGTGCCTTGTTGACTGAAGACGGCCACTTGGGATCCCGATACACGAAGCCCGGAAGGAGTAACTTGGGACGGTGATGCCATATGAACATTCCTTAGAGGTGTATGCTCCGGGTTTGTATCACAACCTCGAGGTGTGCGGTCCGTGTTTGTATCACGACCTTGAGGTGTCTCGATCTCAGGCTCACGGGCGCCTTGTGTAGGCGAAGACGTCCCAACTTCGTGGATGGTGTGCTTTGGGTCCCGTCGAGATGTGGAGGTGAGTCACCGCCTACAGGAGGCTTTGTGATACTGATGTCCCTCTTCGGGACCTAAGTGTACCCTGTATAATAAAGGAAATTGTGTGAATTTAAATTTGTGTTAACAAGATAAATGCAATTATATTTGTATTTAGAAGTTAATTCAAACCTGTTCCACCGCCGCCCTTTTTAACGACTCGAGGTAACGCGTATGTCGTTCTTCAACTACTCTGGTAGTTGTTACCTGGGCCTCTCTCAGACGTGCCATTTCAGCTTGCATTTCACTCAGCTTAGCAGTCGTTTCAGCATACTTAGCCTTCGTTTCAATCAACTCGGCCTTTGTTTCCATCAACTCAGTCCTGACTTCTTTTAACGCATTGTCAACTATACGCGTGATTTCAGGCACCAGTGAGTCTAACGGCACAACGCCCCCCACAATAGGTATACTACCACCGCCTATTTCGAATTGTTGAGAAAACGATGTGGTACCGGAGGGTTTGCGGATGTAGACGGGCACTCGGTACATTCGTCATGACGGGCTTGTTGAGATGGTCGCCGTCCTCAAGCATCAACCATCGGACGCTCACGAACACGTCATCCAAATTAGACCTTGAGAACAATTCTTTGACCAGGGGCGGGATCCGGGACAACCACGGGGGGAACAGGTAATTGACGAGGTGGAGATGTAACCTCCGCCTCCGGCAACCCCATACCAATTACGAACTGCCTATCTTCGGCGGTTGTCAAAATATCACCGACCATCTCAACCTGCAAAAAGGAAGGGAAAAAAAAGGCAACCGATTTTAAATACAATGTTTAAAAATAACAAAAAACAATGTAGATTGATAACAATGATAATATAATACATACCCATGGAGTAACACCGGATGTAGGATTGACCAAGGATTTGTAATAGACCCCGCCGGCAGTGCATTTCCATCTCAACAAACTTGGACGAGCATTAGCTTGACCTTCTACCAATGTTGCAAATCCCCCGTACTGTATAAGTCTAGGCATTGCATGGAAACACCACAACTGTAACACGTATAAACAATCGGAGAACTGTGGCTTATACGGTTTCCCATTTCTTTTAGGTACAAGACCCTTACACTCAGATACTATCTTACGCCAATTCAACATTAAATTGTTAAAAATATCGCTTTCATGGAAATGTCTCGACCGGTTGTGCGTTCGACAATATAAAAATCTGGGCGGTATTACCACTCCAGTGGTCGTTTCCGATTATTAACCCATAAATAACGTACACAAAGCCATCCGGTATATAGTTTCAACGTCATTCGATGCCATAATCGCTGATTCGATTTTTGCAACGTCACATTCTTGATGTACTTATGGAGAGTACAACTAACATCGAAACACCTTGACTCGATCAGGCAATTCAACATCCAAATCTCCAAATCTGCACCCATGATGAATGCAAACTCGTCTTCCGAACTTCACTCTATTATCGCCAATCTTAAAATGAAGCTCGTGCGTCTCGGTCTGGATAAACCATATTGAAATAAAGGTATGCTATTAGCGCGCCTTGAATTCCCAATTGTTACTTATAAACGAAGAAACGGCCCAAACACTCGATCCTCCAACCTATTCCACAACGCTCTGTTTGGTGTAGCATTGTGCAATAACTCTTGTAGTCTTGTAAGAGTAGCACTTTCCGCATGGAACCGCAATTCGGCATTAAAAAGTTTTCAGCGGATGAATCAATGTCCCACGTGGTGTTGGATAACTAGTAAGTATGAGTGATTAAAAATGTGTTAAGAAGATATATATATATATATATATAATATATATATATATATATATATATATATATATATAAACTTAAGAAAATAAGTGTATATATATCTTTATATATAACGACAATGTATATATACATACATATAAACTTAAGAAAATAAGTGTATATATATCTTTATATATAATCACAATGTATATATATATATATATATATATATATATATATATATATATATATATATATATACCGTGTATAATCTCAATCAATGCTAGTGTATGTGTATATGTCTGTGTGTGTGCTTAAACTGTGTGTAAATTTAAAATTATCTGTGTGTATAATTTCTTTCAATTGATAATAAATATATATGCGATGGCATGAATATGTGATAAAATAAGTGTATATATAACTTTATACATAAATGTCTGGAATATATATACACACACACAAACGAGAAAATATACTCTATATATATATATATATATATATATATATATATATATATATATATATATATATATATATATGTATTAAGATTATATTTTCTCGTTTGTAAATGGCAATGTTGTTGTTATCGATTAAACAATCATTTTTCCTGGTGTGTTTATTTTAGCCACATAGCATAAAAAAATCAATATTCGACAAAAATACTAACCATTTGTCTCTTTATATATATATATATATATATATATAAATGGTTAGATTTTTAGGAATATTGTTGTGTTTTTTGATGTCTAGCAATATTCAGTTATATACAAGTAAATATATGTAAATATATGTGTATATAATCGAAAAACCAATATACACACTAGAAGAGAAATTTTTCGTTTCGTTGTGTTTGTTGTGACTTGATGAAGCGGGGGTAATAGAAGAGAAGATTGTTTTCACCGGCGTCATAGAATATTTGATGATGACGAGGAGATCGAGACGCCGACAGAGCCAACGTAAGCAGATCTTATACTTTCGATCTAACGGATGCCTCACTTCCGGCGGAGACTTTACCAAAGTGCCGAGAACGGAAAAGATGCTCTATTGAGCGAGACTAATGAAAATTCTACGAGCTACCTACCAGAGCCCCAATACAAAGCACGGAGATTAGGCATGACACACGGTGGGTCGAAGGATTAAAAAACACCCAGGGATGCATGCATTTCTAAGAACCTCATCAGGTCGAGGCGTAACACCATAGAATAGGTCAAGAATTTTGTTGTTTTGGAAATTTTTCAAACAACATTTATTTGTCGTTTGTTTCTCGTTTTTAAATTCAATTTTTTTAATATTAAATTAGGGCATTTTCATTGTGATTGCCCGTAACAATTAAATTATTCGAGTGTTATTTGAAAACTCAAGTTGTATCAAACTACATATTTCAAAATTAACTAAGGCATAGAACATGAAAGGAAATTATACTACTAAATTTCGAAACAACTTATAACATACATACAATATCATATAATCGAACTATGTACATTATCATTTCTACATTATCGTTTCTAATAATAACATTGTCACTATAATTACATTAATGCATATCATTCTAAAAAAATTCTAAATTATCAAATAATCAACATAAATACAATATCAAAATTTCTACAACGTCATTATTTGTACAACATCAAGATTTCTACAAATTTTCCAATCATATAATCCAAATAATTACAATATCAAAATTTCTACAACGTCATTATTTGTACAACATCAACATCAACATTTCTACAAATTTTCCAATACAAATTTTCCAATAGCCCGTGCAAAATAATTACAATATCAAAATTTACAAACGTCAAGATTTCTACAACATCAACATTTCTACAAATTTCCCAATATACATAATTCGAAATGTCCAATATCTTATAACCATAATTTCTACAATATCAAAAATTGTACAATATCATTACTACAATTTCCTATCTTATAATCAAAATTTCTACAATATCAAAAATTATGCAATATCAAAAATTTTACAATATCATTACTACAAAATTTATAAAATTAACTCACAATTTCGATTTTTTTGGGTCAATACATAAACATACTATATCACAATATCGATAACATTACAATATCAAAATTTGAAATAAAAAGTTGCAATTCATTAAAATTTGGGGGCAAATTCATCAAAATTAAACCTAATAAACTGTAAATAACTTACTAGAGGATATTTTTCTAAATTAATAACGGCCATTGTTGTATGAAGCTTCAATCCACTCCCGGTTCCAATTCCACGCAATGTAAACTAACCCGTGTCAAACACCTTTCGCAGTGAGAGTGAATTCCTTCCACGTGAAATTAATCAACAGATGTGGGGATAGGGATGTGGGGATAGAGATGTGAAATTTGTGAGTATTTTTTTTTTTGTGTGTGGGGCTATGTCGTTTTCGATTAAAAGTGAGGAAAGAAGAAGATAAAGTCTTTCTGTATATGTTTTACTATTTCCACGGCCCGTGTTTTTCCACGCGTTGCGTTTCCTTTCCACGTGGCCCCATTTAAATTTCCCACAGTCCACGGAAATTCATTTTTTTAAGCACCATTTGAATTTCCACGTGAACCATTCGAATTCCACGCCATCTGGTGGAAATTTGGCACGATCCGTGGAATAAGCACGCCTACTTAAAAAAAAATGTACCGAATGCACCTAAATGAAATATGGGTGTCTACAGTGACCTGAATGTATATTTTCTCCAAAATTAACCCTGCATAGCTCGCGTCCTCAGGCTCTGCCGCTCAAGTACATGTACATTACATCAGGTTATCATGCTTGCTTTTGTTTTTGTTTTTTCATTTTTCAAACACCCGTAACTTTTGATTTATAACTCTGATTATCGAAATTTTTTCATCAAAATTCATAATTTTTTTTGCTCTTTAATTTGAGCCCAAATACGATACCCTTCCGATGTAAATTTTGAAAGCCGAAAAAATATTTGCATTAACCGAAGCGTTTTTCTTATAAACGGCCGTAACTTTTGATTTAGAACACCGATCATCAAAATTGTTTCACCAAAGTTCATATTTTTTTAATCTTCATTTTGAGACCTCATTTGATACCTTTTCGAGGTAGTATTTGAAAACCGAATTTAATCACAGCATTTACACTAACACAGTATCAGTATGAGGCTCATTTAAGGCTTAATTCAAGTGACTACTTCAAGGCACATATCTGGCTCATATAAGACTCATTTAAGACTTATTTCAAGGGAGACAATATCATATCTGGCTCATATAAGGCATACAATATCACTAATAAAAGATCACATCGTGGATACAATATCGATGATCAAAAACGAGATCGTGATCGATGAAGTGATCGCGCTTATTTGGCGCTTAATTCAAGTGACTACTTCAAGGCGTGTATATGTCATAAATTCAGCCAAGTATCTCAATATATAGCATTAAAATCAGCCGTATAAACTCACAATTCAGCTCAATCACAAAGCATCTCAGTGCATCAATTTTCAGCCCAGCTTGATTCGTTTATCAATCATATAAGAATGCTTGAATCATAACAAGAAAACAAAGACAGGAAATCTGAAAATTGTAAACAATCACCCCATCAACTAGTATTGGGATAAGCATTTCATCTCCACAACATATATGCAGCAAAACCAGAATCCATAACAATTTAATAAAAATAGTCATTTCCAAATGACTCCAACAGGAACACAAACTCATAAACTAATAAAGCTAAAAACTTTTAAAGAAATTGCAACAAAGCTAAACTAATCTAGATCACTTATTCCAACTTTTTTCAAACAAAGTTACTATAACTAAATTAATGCAAATCAAGTCCAAAGCACCAATACATTCAGAATGTTAAGCACACTAAGCAAATCAACACCTTAAGTTCAATTGCTGTTGCAAATACTCCATGAACTCTTCGGTGCATAGCCCATTCGAATGCTCTTATAAATTGTTGCCGTTTGATTGCAAATTATCTGATGAACCCATTCTCCGCCGCCGCCGCCGGAAACGACTCGCAAGAAAAAAAGCTCCATTGATTTCAGCTCCATGAATATCAAATAATAATTGTTGTTTATGTCGACGAGAAATCGGAAGAAGAATTGGATGCCCAACGTCGAAGTACTGATCGCTGGAAACTCCCCGGCGAGTCTGCCTTTGAACATCAATCGGTATGGGGATTACGCATTGGAGTTGAAATCCTCCAAGCCCCCAATTTTAAGGATCAGATTTACACTGGAGCCGGGAAGACGAGTCCGATATTGCAGATTTTATTCAGATTGCAGAGAATTGGCAAGGTAATGAAATGGATGATGATCCGGTCGAACTGGAAGTGGAAGAAATGAAGAAAGAATGAGTGAACTTGATCCCTTCCATGAAAAAGTAGCATGGGCCAACAGGATAAAAGACATTTGGTTCTTTTTGGGAAAGCAGGAGTCGTGAGTGAATAGGGTATATTTGTTCGATATAATTTATTTGTCCTTAATGCAACTAAAAAATTGAAGCTGGATTAATATTTAATTAAGGAGGAATAAAATAATCCCTTAAAATAATAATCACCCTCCAATTTATAAAAAATAATAATAACAATAAACCCTAATAATAATAATAATAATATAATTAAACCTTGCCAATTTCCCGCGGGGGATTTTTCGCCTGTTTCTGGTTGGTAGCTGCTGAACTCCACCACCACTTCCGGCCGGAAAATGTATCAGAGACGCCATTTCTTCACCAAATTTCCCAACCCTACTTTCGACCGCATCCCTACAAGAAATATCAACTCCAAGGACCAAAAATGGCCAATTAAGCAAGTAACCAAGTCCAATTTTGCATCCGCATTGGAAGAGATAAAATCCCACATTTCTAATTCTGACTACATCGCTATTTCCTTGCAAAAGACCGGAGCTTTTTCTTTCCCTTGGCAAAAAACACTGCCTATTGATACAGCCGAGACCGCCTACCTTAAAGCCAAGTATGCCGCTGAAAGATTTCAGGTTCTTCAGTTTGCCGTTTGCCCTTTTTCGGTTCAATCATCCAAGGTTATTGCTCACCCGTAAGCCTCTATTGCCTTCGTCACTCTTTCATTGCATAGCTTTCGAATTTGTTGTGGAATCATTATTTGGCATTGTGAAAGAATAATGAATAGAAGTTTGTAGGGAATTATGTTTATGGTTGCACTTAGCTGTGGACTTACATATCTGTGGACGGCAGAGTAGAAGCTAGTTTTTTATGCTACATTCCATATTTTTTACATGATTGAGCATACGTAAAAATGATAAGATAATTTTGTTGAGTAATGAACTGATTCATAGAGGAGGGATTGATTTTTGAATCTAATTAGGTGTTCTTAAAAACACTATTCGGTGGCTACTTGTCAAGTAGTGTTAGGTTTTAATCTCAAGTTCTGTTGTGAGCTTGTATTAAGTGGTTTCTTTGTTTTTATATGAAGTGTTTTCTAACCTCAGCTTGTTCAAGCTAAAGAAACAAAAGACTAACTTCTGAGACAAGTGTATTCCATCCATGCCGGTTATCCTCATAGATAAAGATACTGAAATTAAAACATTGATTCAACGTATATCTGCATTTGTTTCATTCTTTTTTTCATGGTTAGTATTTGAACTGTGTGGGGATTCCCTGTAGCTTGAAGCAACAATTGCCGTTTAATAGTTCTTATTGTCTTCTTTGATTATTCAGGTACAATTTTCACTTGTTCCCTAGGGATGAGTTAAAATTAAAGATGCCTTCTTACAGCTTTTTGTGCCAATCGTCATACTTAACCTCAATGGCTAATGACGGCTTTGATTTTAATGCCTGCATACGTGATGGTAAGTTACTTGCGTTGTACTTTTTCCGGATAATATCCAGGATGTTTCAATCTTTCTTTCACCTTGTAAGTTGTAACAATAATTGCTAGCTACAGGAGACTGCAATGACATTGTCACCCTTGAAAATTTTGGTTTACGAATATGGGTCCATTCATTCATTGATATTTGATGCTCTGTACCCCTTTGTCTGTCTTTATTTTTTTATATTATGTATATAGTATAATGTTCTTCCTGATTTTGAACATTATTGTGCACAAGCTTATTTGCATTCAAAGTAGATTGACTGGATATGTTTCATTCTTTTGAAACAAAGAAATGGTGGGTGATTGGATGGAAGATAAAACTCAACCAGGTTTAAGCTTTTTAACACAAGTTCTTTATTCGTTAGTATAAGGATCTGTTCATAAATAAGTAGATGCATCCACCTATCTATTTCTTGACTATTATTTTTTTGTCGGAATTATTCTGAGGTTCAGAAACATACTGGATATAAAAATTTAATACAACAATGTTGTAAACTTGAATTCTTCGGTGTAATATAAATCCTCATTGTTTTTAGTGTGTAATTATTTTATTTGCAACTTAATTGTGTTATCTTGCCCTATATGATTCTCCTAATTGTTGTTTTCTGTGAAGTCTGAATTGTTTACATGTTTTTTTTTCAATAGACTTAAAATTGGTTGCAACTTGCAAGTATACCATCAATTTTGTAGATTTCACTGTCTTTGTTATTAAGCAACATCTTACTGTGTTCACTCTATTTAAACAGGCATATCTTACTTATCCAGGGCCCAGGAATCAGCTGCAAAAGGTCAAACAGAAAATATGTTGCCCAGTAGTTTTATTGCTCAATCTGAGTTACCTTCGACATATTCAGTTGCAGACTCTATGTTTCTACAACGGATTAAAACTCGAGTTAAACATTGGACAGGAGCTAGTAGAGAAACAAGGAAGGCAGACGAGGGTAAAGAAAATTCTGTTGTTGTATTAGACGTGTGCTCTTTCAGATATTCATTCATTTGTATTTTACTCTAGCAGATCCGTTGCTTAGTACCTTGAGAAAAATGATCTCGGGAAATGAGTTATTTGGCTCCAGACCTTGCTTAACCATAGATGTTTGCAGTGAACGTCAGGTCCTGCTCGCAATGGAGGTGAACTACCTGGCTTGTGGTGCATTATTATGCTCTAATTTTGGTGGCTGCCTTGTTACTTCATCTGGTTTCCTACTATTATACTGTAATTTGATCGACTTATACTTGTGGTTTTGTGTTTTCTCATTTTCAGGTGTTGAAGGACACTGTAAATGTTGTTCCATTATTAGTTCCTTCTAAGGGTGGGGGAATACAGGCCATTCGAGCTGTGTTGGCGAATTCAAAAGAGGACAAGGATATTCTGGAGGTTTACTTACTTACTTTCCAATACCCAGGATTATCAGTTGGACCATGTTTTATGAGTTTGTGTTTTGATTTATTACTAATTTTGGGCATGTGAATTTACAGAAGGAATTACTTAATATGCAAGATGAGCATGGCATGCAGGTCCGAGGCTTCAGAACAGTGATCGATTTGATTTCCACTTCTGAGAAACCTATTGTTGCGCACAACCCACTTAACGGTCTGTATCTTTATATACATTGCTCGGCTACATAGCTTTCCATTCTCATCCCATGTGTCACTCTCTTGCCTGTTTTGTGCAGAATTTTCATTTGTTCACTCAAAGTTCTTAGCTCCTCTGCCTTCTACTGTCAATGAGTTCAGGTGTTCCTTGGGCACCATCTTTCCAAGCATAATTGACGTAAACCATCTTTTGAAGGAAATTGGTCATGTAAAAAATGTAAAAAGCCTACCTGCAGCCCTTGGCTACTTGAAAGAAAGAACCTCAGTGTCTGTCAGTATGGAGATTCCTCAGCAAGGTTAGTAGTAGGGAATCTAATCCATTCGTTCTCTGGCTGTGATTCATTACCAACCTCTTGTTGCATCTCCAAAATATCAATCCAGTTAATTATCGGAACATCTGAAAAATATATTTTAGGATAATATGCTTGAATTTGGCTTTCCATTTAAGGTTTGAATATTTTGGTGAGGCTCAGGCTTATTCAAGTTTGTGCCTTTTTTCGTTCTAGGTGAGGCGGGTGATCTCAAGAGTCATGGATCTGATGTTTTGAGGTTAAGCCAAATGTTTGGCAACTTGGGTTTAATGTTAAAAGCACCAGATTCTGCTGAAGCCGGTGATAATCGTGTTTCTTCCGTTTTTGAATCATATGCAAACGTCTTCAGTCCTTGCTTGGCCAGTTTTGGAGACCCTTTAGAAGAGGATATCCAGATTTCACCGGAGAAGTCTAGTAGCATCAGCAGCCGTAATTTGGTACTCTTGTGGGGATTTGGAGGTGGGATGTCTGCTCGTAAGCTGAAAGAACTGCTTAATGGTTCACATGACGTGTTCTCTGAAGAATTTCATGTTCGGTTAGTGGATTGTAATTGTGCAGCGGTTGTGTTCTTGAAAGCTGGTTTTGCTGAACGGTTTTTAGAGTTGGTGGATTCTGGAGGAATATGTTGTAAACCTATACAGGAGATGATTGCAGATGGTGTAAGGGCTGCAGGATATCTAACCTATGTAAAAGTCTGTGAGTTGGGTTTTTGGGATGCTAATTTACCGGACGCTTTAGACAAAGCGTATGAAGAAACTGAAAAGTTGGCGGCAGAAGCCAATTCAAAAGAGGATTTGCATGTGACATACTGGAACAGTGACGATATTGTTGACCTGGATTCCTTGTAAGATGAAGTCCTCTGTATCCATGTGGCATGAGCAGTGACGAATTGGTTTTCTGGGTCAGAAAACGCGATTTTCATTTCATTTTGTTGGAGCCGAATCTTGCTTAACTAAGCCGGTTGATGTACCATGCACAATGTTGCGGTCCTCTCTACTCTGAAGGGAAGGTGTTAATGATACAGCAGGGAAAAAAATCTTACTTATTAAAGGTACCTAAAAATTGGCACTAAAGATACCCTAAAAATAGATTGGTACCACAAAGCAATCATGTATCAGAGCATTTGTTCATATCAGCCCATCCAGATTCACAAGATGTGATTTGCCACCATCTAATGGTGAGGTGAGTATGTGATTGGCAGTTACGTTTTTTTTTTTTTTTTTTTTTTTTTTTTTTTTTTTTTTTTGTGTGTGTGTGGGGGAAGGGGGCAGGGATGGAACATGGCTCGATTGCATCCCTGATCTCCCATGACATTTGATGATTTACACCAGAAAAATAGGAGACTTATTCTGAATGACAGAGAGAATATTGCTGTAACTAGTCTGCATTAGCAATAGCATTGCCAACAATCCTGGCTAGGATGTGCTGAATTTGAATAAACAGTAGAGTCAGTTGGTTTCCACCTAAATGCCAGACCCTTTATGTATTGGTGCATACAGTAATAGAGATTTTGCTTTTGTTACAAACAAACTTGTTAGGCAAAGAGTGGAGTAGAGAGTAGGGAAGACGACTTTCCACTTATTATCTTGCTTAAGCATATGGGCTAATCCTTTCCCCAAATTGATGTTGATCTTGTCTGTACATTGGTTTCAGGAGATCCTGCATTGGTTTTTCTTGTTGAAGAGAGGTCCTCGAGAATGTTGAAACTCAGATGCACCTGAGAGAGTATTTCAATGCTTACAGCACAATTCCTTATTAGCGATCAAGCTGGTGGTTGATTCATCCCAAAGCGGTGAATGTTTGAATCAGGATTCACGAGTGTAGTTTTCTGTTCCCTTGTTTTACCTATAAAATTTTGAGGAAAGAAATGAGTTAATAGGAACAAAACAATTTTTTTGTCTCTTTGATTACAACATCTTAACATATCTACCCAAAAAAAAAAAAACGATAGCTGAAATTTGTTTTCTGCAAAAAAATAAAAAAATAAATTATATTCATAAGCAATCTCTGCAAGAAGATCCAAGTCCTGTGAGAGGCTCCTCGTAGCGGAAGAGAATGAATATTATTGAATTGATTGAACGCAACTGTTTGGTTGGAGTATCAGCTAATAATATATCCTCAACTCGAAATGGATTTTTGAGTGACACCTTAATTCCTTAGGTTGTAACTATCTGTGTTTGTAATGAAAAGGTAATTGGGTTCATCACGAGGGATACAGCTCCCCAATAACGACAACAAGCATTTCTGTTAATGAGACATTAGAAGCTGAGAACTTTACGACCAACTACATGTCCCGGGTGCAAAACTTTCGTTTCGGTTAAAAGATAACGAGAACAAAGCATTTGTACGCTGCTCCCAAAAGAAAAACTTTCGTTTCGGTTAAAAGATAAAACAACACGAAAGCATTTTTATAAGCAAATACGTTGCTCCCAAAAGAAAAGAAAACATAAATGCAGTGTTTAACATAAACGTAAGAAATCAATTTCAAAGATTAGAAAAAAAATCTCAAAAAGAGAAAAAGAAAAAAGAAAATCGTCTGTGGGCACCACCTTGCCTGCTGTTTGCCAGAAGCACCTCCGTTTGTTTCTCAGCTTCCGGGCGTCCCGCGTCCCGCCCAGAGGCGTATATAATATAATATATCGAAAAATATTTCACACCCCTGAAAAAAAAGGCACGGGATCATCTGTCAAAGATCCCTGTCTATGTTCTCTGTCCAAGTTCTTACGGCAGCGTTTTGTACCATTTTTTTGTTCACTCAATTTTCTTTTTCTATATCCCTCACACCGCACAGCTCAAAATAATGTATACACACAAAAGCTTTTACTTCAACCTTTTTCTTTTGTGAGGGTATTTTTACATCAAACTTCATAAGCTTCCCGCTGACATGTTTGCTTTTAATAATAATAATAATAATAATAATAATAATAATAATTATTATTATTATTATTATTTCATTCTAATAATAATAATAATAATTATTAAATTGATCTGATTCCACATAAGTAGAACAATGTGAAAATTTCTCAACAAAAAAAAATCGTACAATTCTTCGTGTTGTCCGAATGACCTCAACAATTTCAATATACATACGAAACTCGGCCAGTAAGCGATTCAAACTATTCGTAAGTAGATCCGGATCGATCGGCTTGAGTTAGAACTCGACTCAACTCGATTTACATCTGCTCGAACCTGAAATCGACTCGGCTCGAAGATTAAACGAACAATAATACAATACTCGATTCGACTACTAACGAGCAAGTCGAATTTATTTATGTATAAATATAATCATTGATCCCGAAAAATTTCTTGTGCGATAGATATTGAATATATTTAAAATATAATTTAAATTATCACATTGTAATAACAAAATATGTCTTTTCGGATGGTTGTTATACATATTTTTTTTTAACTAAAGATGTAAATAATATTATTTTATTGAGTACCATACAACATTTTAATATAAGGTATTTTGACAACTTTAACATTTAATATAATAATTACAACGTTTATAAATATAAAGATACATATAATCAGGGGCGGTCACACCCTATGGGTAGGGGGCACTCGCCTCCCTCGGATTTAGAGAATAACACAACTATATATGTTATGTATTTTTTCACCCCCTATGAAAATTAATTTCGCTCTATTATAATAATCGGATAATTTGACATAAATTTTTTATCGTGTAAATAAAAATACATAGTTATTATCAAAGTGATACATTTAAATTTGATAGGCCGGCTCCGCCCTCCGGCCCGCATATAATGACAACACTTACCTAAACCCTAAGGTTAAGTCGGCTTATGTTATTGTCATCTTTACCCTTTAATGGGCCTTAACCTCGCGCCTGCTATCATTGCGGCGCTGGACGGTAATTGCTGGGCTGCCCGATGTCGATACCGAGATGACTCGCTGCGTGATCGATGCGGCTTCACCTCAGGGTGATCGACAGGCTCGTTGTCCTACATCGCTAGTGGTGTGGACTCTGTCGCTCTACGGACTTGTCATCTCACTTCGCTTCAAATGTCGATAGTTGTTATCCCGAGTATGGGTGTCGGTATGAACGCTTGGAGCTAATATATGTGTGACCAACCGATAGACGACACGCTGTGGAAAAGTAAAACCCGGTATCGCCATTGAACACTGTGATACTTTCGACGTTATCAAAATTAATATTAATAAGTTTTGAAATGTTGGTTTCTAGAACAATATTGTTTGTAGGATTAGAAATCTTTTCTAATATGAGTTCAAAGATTAATGTGTTTAGGATCTTGTAATATATATTAGTGTTTGTTTTTTTTTTTTTCCAATTATACGCAAATTGTTTAATAATCGTCTTTTTTATTCGATGTATTGAAGTGTTTTTTTCGTATCCAAGGGAACAAAAAAAATATATTAGACATCGTTTTTATTGCAATTTTTTTTTAGAATTATCGCTTCCGTCGCCCGGGATCCTACGTCTGCCCTTACACATGTGATATTTTATTATACATTAATATATATTCAAGTTGCTCGTGAGTAGTCTAATCGAGTATTATATTAATATTCGTTTAATCTTCGAGCCGAGTCGATTTCAAGTTCGAGCAGATTCCAAATCGAGTTTAGTCGAGTTCTAACTCAAGTCGATCTATCTCGATCTACTTACTTAATAATAATTTCGCTTACAACCCTAGTTTTATATGTAGATTGAAATTGTTGAAATCATTCTGAAAACATAAATAATTGTGCGATCCTTTTTTTTTTTTTTTTTTTTTTTTGAGAAATTTTCACATTGTTCTACTTGTGTGGAATTAGTTCAATTTTTAGCTAAACAAAACGTCATCACGCTCATGGCAGCAGCCCTCCTGCAGCGTGGTGGTGTTAATTAGCGCCGTTAAGTGTCGACACATGCGTGAATATGGTGTTCACTCGCCAAGCAACCACGTCCGTGGAACTAAATTTTTGATCATTTATTGAATATTTTCTGCTAAACAAAACGTCATTCTTCATCAGTGTTTCTCCCACTAATGTGATCGACGCCCTTAAGTTGTCCCACTTTTATAACGTAACGCCAATGACACTCGCTGCTCCTCCTCAAACACTAGCTAGTGGGAATGACGTCCTTTTTTTCAAAACAATGATGAGGCCAAAAGTAAATGGATGTCAAAAATAATTTGATATGCGCGCTAATAACCCCACATTTAATTATTATTATTATTATTATTAGTATTAAAAACAAACAACACGTCAGCGGGAAGTTTATGACGTTTGATGTAAAAGCTTTTGTGTGTATATATTATTTTGAGCAGTGCGGTGTGAGGGATATAGAAAAAGAAATGGTGCAAAACGTTGCCGTAAGAACTTGGACAGAGTACATAGACAGTGATCTTTGACAGATGATCCCGTGCCGAAAAAAAATTATCTTCTCTTTTTTGTTAAATAATTATAGACGTCCGTGGAACTAAATTTCTGAATCCGCCGCTCCTCCTCCATCTCTTTCCTCTCTTCTTCTTCTCCCTGTAGTTACCACACTCCCCGAACTCCACTCTCACTAAAACTCAGAGCTCGCCAATACTTTTTTTTGGGCTGCTGCCGACTATACGAGTTTCATGTAATTCTTTTCCAATAATCCCTCAAATTTATCTCCTGTGATGTGCCGGTAATTGTCATTTTTATTAATTTATTCAATTCACCTTGTATTTTTGTGTATTTTAACTGTTACCATTTCGCCCATTGGGTAGGCATCCTGCTCCATTTCGCCCATTAAGTGTTTGATTTGGTTACAGTTTGTGAAATAGCTGCTGATTTATTTCATTGGGAGTGGTTGTAGCAGAAAAAAAAAAAAAAGGCAGTTTCCAGGATTTTAATGCATTATTGGAATTTGGTTTTCACATTCTGTTTGTTAAAGTCTTCTCCTGCATTCAGCACGATGTTGAATGCCTTACTAGGCAAACTTACAGTGGCTAACTTTTTCCTAAAGTGACTTGTTGGTGATAACTGTGTTGTTTTTTTAATAACATGTTATTATATACTTGTATCGGCTGATTTTTGTTTGTTTGTGTGCGCGCGCCTTTTATTGTTCGAGTTGTTTTAGATATAATCCGCTATCAGTTGCCTCTGGAATTACCATATTTCCTGTAGCAGAGTGTGAGTTTCATCTTAAGGTGGTTTCTTAAGGTCAAGGGTTTGCAGGCCTATCTTGAAGTATTATCTTTGTCTTGCATATCTTTGTTGCTTATCCTAAATTTTATCGCCCCATTCATTGCCTGTTTTCCCTTATTTTGACTGATGAAAGGAAAATAGTTAAGTCAGGGAGAGGGGCATTCAGAGCATACGGCCTATGCAGGGTAGGTTAGGAGACTGATGTATATGGTAAGGTAAAATGATGAAAAGCTTGTTTTCCTTTTCTTTTCCTTTTCCCGGGGTGGGGGTGTTTGCATCGAAAGCATACTACTATGGGGGTTCCAAGGAGAAATTGGGCCCTTTAGGCCTGTTGTATGCAGCCTTACCTTATAGCTGTATAAGAGGTGGTTCCCCCTGTTTGCTGCATTCTGCCTGGGAGTATCCTTCCAATTTGTGGCGTTTGAACTTTGTACAGGGCTACTGGGTTGCTTTTTCTTCCTTTTATTCCGCTCTATTTGAAAGGATGAAGTAATTGCAGGATTTGAATTCCTTGCATACATGACTTGCCAATTTACTTTGTGTTTGTTCCACAGGCATATTTGGAAATTGAAAATTTTCTAGTGTTTGAAAGACTCTTAAGGTTCAGCTGTTGAATTGGGAGAGGGATGGTGGGGAGGAGCTTGGCTACTGCTTCCTTTAGCCTATATCGATCACAAAAGCTACAACATATCATTTCTAAATCCTTTCTCACTATTCCTGTCTTCAGTTCTATTAACAATACACCGAGGTATCTTCTCTATAGTACTTCATATGTTTTTTTCTTTTCATTTCTGAAAGACGCTTATGTGGTGCTCAATTGTTCTCACACCGCTGTAGTCACTGTTGTATTGTGTGCAAGGTTCTTGGTGGAGGACCCATCCTTAGTCATTATCATGTGATGCATGAATGTTATACCGGATGTGGTTTAGGAATGCACTCAAAAAGGTTTTACAGTGCTGGTCATAAAGCAGAAGAGATCAAAGCAAATATTGTTGCCGATGATTGTTCTAGTAAGGTTCCTGAAAAGAAGAGGAAGAAGCTCAAGGGGAAAAGGGCAGTTGTGAAGTGGTTGAAGCAATTTAGATGGAAGAAGAAGAAAGAGTTCGACAGATTGATGCCGGATGAAAAAATTCTCTACAAGTTGAGGAAGGTAACTCACTGAATATTGATATATATATATATATTTTTTAATCTTAAGCAAGGTTCTTTTCCTTAATAAGGGCACACTATACTGATTCTCCGTGTTTCCCTCAGGCTCAGAAGAAAGAGGGCAGGCTTTTGGAAGCTCTAAAGAAGATTGAACCAAAGGAGTCCTCAGAGGCTACCCATGATCCAGAGATATTGACACCGGAAGAGCACTTTTACTTTTTGAAGATGGGTAAAAAATCCAAGAATTATGTTCCTGTCGGGAGGAGAGGTATATATCAAGGTGTGATCTTAAACATGCACCTTCATTGGAAGAAGCACCAAACGCTGAAAGTGATTGTGAAGACATTTACCCCGGAGGAGGTCAAAGATATCGCGGCTGAGCTAGCACGATTAAGTGGTGGGATAGTGCTTGATATCGAGGATGACGAGACAATAATCATGTACAGGGGGAAGAATTATTCTCAACCTCCAACTGAGATAATGTCTCCACGCTGCACTCTTCCAAGGAAGAAGGTTTTAATCCCTCTTACCTACCGCTCCATCTATCGTATTTTGGTGCCATTGTCAATCTTCTAACCCTCTTCCCTTTTCCTGCAGGCTTTGGATAAATCGAAATACCGGGACGCACTAAGAGCTGTAAGAAGATATATCCCGAGACTAGAGCAAGAACTTCAGTTGATTCAAGCACAAGCTGAGAATAAGACGAAACCTTGTGGAGAAAACGGGTCGACAATAACTCGAGCAGTTGACATGCAATCATCCTCTTCAGAAGTAGCACAGAAGGCATCTCAAAGACTGAAAGAAATACTTGCTAAAAACGCCGACATTTGTAGTGATGAGGAGGATACCGATGATCCAGTAAACTCGGTCTCTGTTTCTGATTCGGAAGATTTATCAGACACCTTTGATACAGATTCTGAATCAGAGTATGAGAAGGTAGAGCAACCTCTTTATTTGGATAAGTTTGATACGTTTCCTGATGAAAAAACCGGGGAAACAGAAGATTTTGCAGAGCAAATGCATCGAATATCTAGTAGTGCTAGGAAAGAAAAATCAGGTGGTAAAGGATCAGATGTAGCGGAACTCGATGAGATTGATAGGATGATTTTACAGGCTGCTTCTCTTCTAAAGAAGAGGAGATGATTGACTCTGGCTGTTGTGATTACTAGAGTGGTCTTCAAACGGGACGATTTGCCGACAGTCTTCTGAATGCATCCAAGTGAAGACTCGTCTTCAACATTGTTTGTTAACTTTTGAAAAACATTAAACGAGTCACCCTTAAAGATAACATTTGAGAAACCCTTACCCCACGTAGAGACGAAACCCCAACCTTGGCACCATTATACTTAATTGGTGCCAAAGTTTTCTCCAACCATACTAGTGTTTATCACCAAACCTTGCACCATATATGTTGTTGTCGGGTCTAACCTGACCGCCATCCACCTTTGTAATTTTTTCTTACACTTTTGTGTTTAAGTGTCTTCTTCTAATATCGTGTAAAAAAATGTTTACATTGGTTAATCTAATTATACGATAACTTTAACTGAAATGATTGAAACTAATAGAAGATCATCTTTCGTCGCTTATTTTGTTTCAGTTTTTGTTGAGATAAGGATAAAATGAAGACTTGATTTGAGCCCTACATCTGTGCTGCTGATGTGTAATGATTCAAGAGTTCAGATTAATCAGTTAGTTAGGGATTTGTTATTAGATTCTCTTATGAGTAGTATTTATGGATTATGATGTAATCAGTACTATTCATATCAAATGAATACATTTATGTTGGGTTAACTTTCTTTACTTGGTATCAGAGCTATGGTATCCTCAGCCATGAGCTCCACCACTATTCCACCGGACACCACCGGTGTTGTTACAGAGCCACCACAAATCACCGTCGTTTCTCAACCAAAAAGTAACCCAACTTCCACTATTTCTCCTGTCACAATACCAGGAGCTCAATTTCCTTTCTCTCTTCCAGTCTACTCGTCGGTTCCGTCATTTCCGACCACCTTTCCGGCCTCTTTATCTCCTTCTCTTGGAATACCAGGTAGTTATGTCTCTGGAATCCCTTACCTGTCGTCTTCAGGTGTCTTATCCCCAAGTTTGGATCTGTTTCCATCCATCCTTCGTCCACCGGCAACTCTTGCTCCGCCGTTCACCGGCAATCTCAGTCAAGCATGCACTGTTAAACTCACTCGTGACAACTATTTACTGTGGAAGTACACCGTTCTTACGATTATAAAGGGATATAATCTTGAGTCCTTTTTGACTGGTATGAAACCAAGACCCCCTGCAGTTCTTTTTTATGGAGGAGTTGCCCGTCAGAATACAGTAGTTGTAGCTCAGTGGGATTCCACCGATCATCTTCTTAAGGGTTGGCTGTTAAGTTCTATGACAGATCAGGCCTTGCTTGAAATTCTGGGCTGTGAAACATCACAAGAAGTATGGTCCACTCTTGAAGCGTTGTTCAACAGCCAATCTGAGGCTAGGATGCTTGAATTCAAGAGTGCTCTTACAAAAACTGAAAAAGGCAACAGATCTATGGCGGATTATCTGGCTCTAATGAAGTCGTATGCTGATAAACTTGCAGCTGCTGGTTACCCAGTGTCCAAATCGGTGTTGATCCTCACAGTTCTGGGTGGCCTGGACAGGGATTATGAATCGGCAATCGTCAACATCACAACAAGGGTCGGTTCTATGAATTGGAAAGAGTACAATCCCAGCTGCTTACTCACGAACGACTCCTGGCTCATTTCAATCCCAATTCCAACAGTGAAGGTCAAACCCTGAACTCAGCTGCCAATCTTATGCATCTGACTCCTCGTGGTCAATCAAATTCCGATATGCGTCCTCGGTATTCTAATTCTGGCAGAGGACGAGGCGGTTATCAAGGTGGTGGCCGTGGTGGTCGGGGCAGAGGAGGTAGTAGAGGAACCAATCCTAATAACAGGAGCATATGCCAACTGTGTGGTAAAAATGGACATACATTGCTTGAATGCTGGCATAGATTTGATCCTAATTTCACAGATCCTCCTCCTCATAGGTCAAATGCTCCTAGTTCTGGTCTTAGACAAATGTCTGCCCTCATTGCTTCTCCTCAATCTGTGACTGACTCAGCCTGGTATATGGACAGTGGGGCTACAAACCATGTCACTGGGGATCTCAACAACCTGTACATGAGCTCTGGATATAATGGTAATGGTACACACTCAGTTGGTAATGGTAAGCAACTTAAGATTAATAATATTGGTCAATCCGTGTTACCTAATTATTTCCTTAAATTACATTCAATCCTCCATGTTCCTTATATAACCAAGAATCTTCTTAGTGTGTCTAAACTTTCTTGTGATAATGATGTGCTTATTGAGTTCAATGAATCTTTCTGTTTGGTGAAGGACAAGAAGTCAGGGACTGTTCTTCTCAAAGGGGTAATGGAGGATGGTCTGTACAAGATGGTCAATCTCAGTAGAGATCCCAAGAGCTCTCCTCAATCCAACCAACCTGTTCCAGTTCAGTGTCTTCTTAGTTCTGTTAGGTCTGATAATGTAGAAAGAGTCTTGATGTATGGCATAGAAGGCTTGGCCACCCTTCTAAGAAAACTTTGAGTTTAGTTCTTCAAGAATGTAATGATGTTTCTTCTATTAATGAAAGTTTGTCTTTCTGTGAAGCATGCCAATTTGGCAAATCTCATGCTTTTCCTTATCCTGATTCTATTTCACATACTACTCATATGTTTGACCTCATTCATACAGATGTTTGGGGACCTTCTCCTGTTAAATCCACAACTGGACACCTATACTATGTGCATTTCCTAGATGATCATTCTAGGTTCACTTGGATTTACTCTCTAAAAGCTAAATCAGAAGTGTGTGATGTAGTTAAACAATTTCACAAACTTGTTCATACACAGTTCTCTACTCAAATTAAGTGCATACAGTTAGACTGGGGTGGTGAGTATAGAAGCATAGAAACCTGGCTTAAAGATCAGGGCATAGTTTTCAGACACTCATGTCCTCATGCTCATGGCCAACATGGCAGAGCAGAGAGAAAGCATAGGCACATAGTGGAACTAGGGCTCACTCTCCTAGCTTATGAATCCATGCCCTCACCTTTTTGTGGTATAGTTTTCAGGCTGCTACTCTTCTAATCAACAGTTTACCTACTCCTGTGTTACAAAACAAGTCCCCACATGAGATCCTGTTTCATGCTAAGCCAAACTATAACATGTTTAAAGTTTATGGTTGTGCCTGTTACCCCTGTTTAAGACCATATCAAGCTCATAAGTTTCAATTTCATTCCACTAGATGTGTGTATCTTGGCCTAAGTCCTACCCATAAAGGTCATATGTGTCTTGATGAGAGTGGTAGAATATACATCTTTAGAGATGTAGTTTTTGATGAGCATTTCTTCCCGTTTTCCACCAAATTTCAACAGGGACATCACAGATATTTAGTTCTTGATATGTCTGAGCCATCTCCTTGTTTCTCTCTTAGTATACAGCCACAAACTATCTCTCTCCAAACCAGTGCTGCTGATGGTGATCCTGATGGATCCCTATCTCCCCAACCTGATCAGATTTCCAGTCCTGCACCACATCAAAGCCCTTCACATCATATCTCACCACATCCAAGTCCTTCACATTCCACCTCTAGTTCTATCAGCCCTGAGTCTGTATCACCTCATATCTCTAGTCCTGTCAGTTCTGCGGTTGTACCTGACACTTTCACTTCTGGTCCTACATCTAATCCTCCTCAAAGTCCTAGTGTCACTTCTTCTCCTACACCTCCACCCGTGTCTAGATCTGTTAATACTCATCCTATGAAAACCAGGGCCAAACTTGGCATTTTCAAACCTAAAGTTTATACTACTGATTCTTCTGTTGCTCATTATTCTGAACCTGAAAGTGTGCCACAGGCCTTGTCCAGTCCCTCATGGAAGACTGCCATGGATGAAGAATTTTCAACTTTGCAAAGGAATCACACATGGACTTTAGTTCCTCCTAGTCCCAGTCAAACATTGGTTGGCAACAAATGGGTTTTCAAACTTAAACTTAAAGGTGATGGCAGTATACTGAAACATAAAGCTAGATTAGTGGCTAAAGGATTTAGCCAAACATATGGGGTGGACTTTACTGAGACCTTTAGTCCAGTTGCCAAGGCTCCCACTATTAGAATTGTGCTTTCCCTGGATGTGTCATATAACTGGCCAGTTCATCAAATAGATATCAATAATGCCTTTTTGAATGGCCCCTTACAACATCCTGTGTATATGCCTCAACCAGAGGGCTATGTTGATCCACAGAAACCTAATTATGTATGTCAACTTCATAAGGCTCTTTATGGTTTAAAGCAGGCCCCTAGAGCCTGGTTTGAAGCCTTGAAGTTACAGCTGCTGTCTTGGGATTTTAAGCAATCTATGTGTGATAATTCTCTGTTTATTCTCAACACTGGTTCTCACATGCTGTTTGTTTTAGTCTATGTGGATGACATTTTGGTGACAGGGAGTTCCATGAAGTTGATTCACAAGTTCATCAAGATGTTGGATTCCAGATTCTCACTCAAAGATCTGGGCAATGTTTCTCACTTTCTGGGTATGCAGGTGTTCAGGGATGACACTGGTATGTACCTTACTCAAACACATTATGCCAAACAACTGTTGAAAAAGTTCAACTGTGAATCTCTTGGTGGTGACATTTTTCAGAATGCCACATTATACAGAAGCATTATTGGGGGGCTCCAATACCTCACTCAAACAAGACCTGATATCACTTTTGCTGTGAATTGTCTTAGTCAGTACATGCAATCACCTTGTGTTGAGCACTGGAAAGCACTGAAACTCTTACTTAGGTATATTCAAGGCACGGTTGACTATGGACTTCTATTTAAACCTGCTACAACTTTGGCTCTTAATGGTTTTTCAGATGCTGATTGGGGGGGGTTTCCATTGCTGATAGAAAATCAATTGGTGGTTATTATGTTTATTTGGGGGAATCCTTGGTGTCTTGGTCTTCTAAGAAGCAGGGGGTGGTATCCTGTTCTAGTATAGAGTCAGAATATCGTGCCCTTTCAGATTTAACAACTGAAATGAAATGGATCACTTACCTACTTGTTGAAATGCAGATTCCTATTGCAAAGGTACCCACTGCTTGGTGTGATAACACTAGTGCCTCTTATCTGGCATAAAATCCAGTCTATCATGCTCGTACCGAACATATAGAGATTGATGTCCATTTCGTCAGAAATGAAGTGCTGGCCAAGAAGCTGCAAGTCTGTTATGTTCCCTCAGCAGACCAACTGGCTGACTGCTTGACGAAACCTCTTGCTCCTACTCAGTTTCAACATTTTCGATCCAAACTCAATATTGTGGTCACACCCTTGAGTTTGAAGGGGGATGTTGAGATAAGGATAAAATGAAGAGTTGATCTGAGCCCTACATCTGTGCTGCTGATGTGTAATGATCCAAGAGTTCAGATTAATCAGTTAGTTAGAGATTTGTTATTAGATTCTCTTATGAGTAGTATTTAGGGACTATGATGTAATCAATACTATTCAGATCAAATGAATACATTTTTGTTGGGTTAACTTTCTTTATTGTTTCATTCTCCATTTTATCTGTCAAAATATAAGTAAATATTCATGTTCATCGTTTAGTTATACATGGTCTTTTCCTCAAATAGACTCACCATAGAATAAATTCTCCTAGATATCACACCATACCCTAAACTAGTCAAGTACACACAGGAGTCTTTCCATCCAAAGATAACTATCTTCTCTCTGTTGATCTTGATTTACTAAAAGCATCGTCATTTGTTATTAACCTTTGCACCTCCTTGATGCTTCGGGTGGTGGCATTGTTCTTAAGGCTTCAACTTTGTCGGGTTAGCCTTAATTCCTTCTTTTGAAATCATGTAACCAGGAATTTACTTGACGACCCCAAATGTACACTTTTTTGGGTTAAGTTTCATTTGGAGTGCTGAGTACCCCAAACACTTCTCGGACGTCGGTCATGTCTTGATCTAGAGACTGCTCTTGATCAAGAGATCATCCACTTAGACTTCCATGCACTTCCCAATCTGTTTCTCGAAGATTTTATTCTTTGCTCTTTGATAAGTGGCGCCCAGCGCGTTTTTAATCCAAGCGGCATAGTACGCGTAACGAGAAAGTTCCTTCTTACATGATAAATGCCGTCTTCTGCATCGTCCGGGTCCATGCTTAATCTGGTGGTAGCCTTTGTATGCATCTAGAAATGCGAAGATTTCAAACCCAACTGTTGAGTCAACTAACTTTGTCGATCTTAGGCGGGGGTAACAATCTTTGGGACATGCTCTGTTCGGTCGGTAAAATCTACGCGACATTCGCCGACTCCGTATGGCTTTTTTACTAGGAGGTGGGTTGGAGAGCCGGTCGGGTAAAAAACTTCACGTATGATCCCGGCTGTAATAACTTCTCAACCTCCCTTTGAATGGCCTCCATTCGGTCTTTTTGCAAAGCGTCTTTCTTTTTACTGTCGGTTTCGGTACGGGTCCACGTGCAACTTTGTCGCGAGCCAACTCGAGGGGACAAGCCTGGCATGTCATCCGTCTTCCATGCAAACACGTCTTTAAACTCCTTTAAGATCTCAACGAGCTCTGTTTTAAACCGATCTGGGATCCATGATCCTATGTTGACTGACAAGCTTTCTTGTTCCTTTCCCAAATTTACTACCTCGATTTTATCATCTGATGACCAACTTTCCTCTGGGAGCAACTCTTCCACAGATACCTGTTGTACCATCATTCTTCCGTTTACAGTGGCCGTGTAGCAGCTCCTGGCTGTTTCGACGTCACCTTTGACCTCTGCTGTCCCCTCCCAGGTCGGGAACTTCAAACTAATGTGAGCCGGAGAGATCACCGCTCAGATCTATTAGGAGGCGTGTCGCCAGCTGATAACATTGTAGAGGTGATGGGGCCACGACTACCACATAGCTCACCATAAGGATCTGTCCCGAGTGCTTTCCCAAAAGTAGTTGGTAAGGTGATCATACCCGTAGGGAATTGGTGGTGGCCTGCAAACCCGAGCAATGAGGGATGATCTGAGGGCTAGCTCACGCATCTTTTAACTTCATGGATTGAAACACATTGTAGTACTGAGACATTGACTTCACTTCCGTGTCTACACAAATACGCTTCACCGTATGTTTATTGATTACCGCCTCGATAACCAAGCCTTCATTATTGCGGCGAGGAAGAGGATCGCGAGGGCCATAAGCGACCTCCCGGACAACCTTCGTCTCTTTCTGAGTCGGTCTTTGGTCGGTGCCCGGTTACCACTCTGCTCACCGAGTCGGGACGGTGTACTCGGACCGCCTGAGATGGTATTAATGGTATTAATGGGGCGATTATCCGGCTGGCCTCTCGGTCCTGGGGCCGGATCCCTCCTTCGCCTCATGCACTTCATCCTTTCGGTCATGACCGAAATCTCTCTCTTGTATTCCCGTCTTCCTACAGGTTCGGGTGCGGGACCTATCTATGACCTCATCAAGTTTCCACTTCCATAACAAATGGCGTCGATCTCTCTCTGTAAATCCACGCCTTGCTCCGAGTCGTGACCAATGTCTTCATGAAACTTACGAGTATTTTGTCGATCCTTTTTTTCCGGGGACCCTTCATAGGAGGTGGAGTCACGGGCAATACCTTTTCTGCATTATGGCGAGGACTGCTCGCGTGATCTGCATTCAAAGGGATAAAGTCCCTCTCTTGAAGGACTCGCTTTCTTCCGAGTCGGTCATTATAAGCGTGACCACTCGGTCCTATACCGTTTCACGCTTTATCGATCTCGTCATGGCTCTCTCTCTCTCTCTCTCTCTCTCTCTCTCTCTCTTAGGGGTATTTTCTCTCTCTCTCTCTCTTAGGGGTATTTTCTCCCCTTTCTAAGAAAAATAACGAATTTTCAAAAAAGAAAATGGAAAATAACGATTTGAATTTACCCTAAACTAGTCAAGTACACACAGGAGTCTTTCCATCCAAAGATAACTATCTTCTCTTCTGTTGATCTTGATTTACTAAAAGCATCGTCATTTGTTTGTGTGAGTCCCAATATGGATCCTTCCCAAAAGAGCTCAAAGGGAAGTGATTCCATATCTTCCCCAAAAAATCCCCTTAATTTGTGGCCAGGACAGTATAGGTCACCAGTGACAGATGCTCTTTGGGAAACAAGGTCTAATATATTTGAAAGGCTTCTTGATCCTCCAATTGATGCACCCCCTCAAACTCATTTGCTCACTAGAACTCCCTCTCACAGCCGAACAACCATTCTCTATAATTTTCCCACTGACTATTTTTTGAGAGAGCAGTATAGGGATCCTTGGAATGAGGTCAGAATTGGTAAATTGCTTGAGGATCTTGATGCTCTTGCTGGTTCAATCTCTGTTAAGGTATACTACTTTTTTTGGACTCCCTGGTTTTCTTTTGGTTATCTGAATTATGTTTTTTTGGTCTCCAGCCAATTTGGTAGTCCAACCCCTTCAATTTAATATGTTCTGTGGTGATAATGTGATATTGATTTCAAATTCTTGTTTTTTTATACCCTTTTCTGCATTGTAATGGTGGGGGGTATCTTGCCCTATTGTATTACTGCTTGGGCGTGTTGCAATGCTATCTTTCTGCTTGATGACTGAGGATTTTGGCCATCTATGCTCTGTAATGCAAATGGGGGTGATGCTTATGGCAGTTTATTGTGTCAAGATCATTTCTTTGTTACTAGAGGAGGCATCTTGCTCAAGTCTTTTTAGTGCACAATTAAGTTCTAAATGTTGCTTTGTTGATTTAGTACCTAGCATTTTATGGTGAGAGGCATAATCCTAACATACTGGTACAATGGCGTGTGTAGTTTATATCTTCTTGGATCATTATTATCATCGTTGTTGATTATATTATACAGCTACCAAGCAAGGAAACATCAACGAGTCAAACCTTGTTGACGTTTCACGTGGATGACTCACTTGTTATGATGTTAGTGAACCTTACCGTGTAAAAGGCACTAATTATGGTTTTTCATAGAATAATATGTTGCTTGTATGTTGTTAGCATTGTGTGGATGATGACAGCATGACAAGGCCACTCTTGATTGTGACTGCTTCAGTTGACAAAATGATACTGAAGAAACCAATTAGCGTTGATATTGACCTGAAAATGGATGGTTCTGTTATTTGGGTTGGGAACTCTTCTATTGAGGTTCAACTGGAAATAACACAGCCTTCAGATGGTAATAATACCTGACTCTAACTCTCTGGATTTTTGTTTTGATTATGCTGCCTTCAGAAAGTATGAAAGCTTAGAATCATCTGCCCACTTTTCGGGGTAAATGTAACACCTATATTGCATCATTTAGTCAAACAAAACAGTGGCATTTATGGTCTGTCTTTGTATCAATACTTGCATTCAGCTTGCAACGTTGTAGAAGATTCATGCCGCATGACAGTTGCTAAAATTAGCACTCATCCTGGTTCTTGATTTCTTATTTTATAATACATTGGATTTCTTTATTATGCAAGTTTGTGTAGTGGTAAAACAGTTGTCGCCATATGTGCATGTGACCATACGTCACAGGTTCAAGCCGTATGTGCATTTGCATAGCTGATGACTGTAATTATATCTTAAGAGCCTCAGGCAAGATCAATATGTTGGTAAATCATTTGATTGTTCCCCTGGTAGGTGGCAGTGATTGTGTAGTGCTGGCTGCCAACTTCATTTTTGTTGCTCGTGACTACAAGACGAGGAAAGCAGCCAAAGTAAACCGCTTGTCCCCAGAAACCGACGAAGAAAAACAGCTGTATGAAGCAGCTGAAGCAAGAAACAAGCTGAGGAAAAGAAAGACGGAAGGAAACCAAAAGGAGTTTGAAAACGTGGAAGTGAATCGACTTGAAGCATTATTGGCTGAAGGAAGGATCTTCTGCGACATGCCAGCACTGGCGGATAGAGACAGTATTCTTCTTAGAGACACCCGACTTGAGAACTCGTTAATCTGCCAGCCGCAGCAAAGGAACCTTCATGGCCGTATTTTCGGAGGATTCTTAATGCATAGAGCATTTGAGCTGGCTTTTTCAACAGCTTATACTTTTGCTGGCATGATGCCGTCCTTTCTGGAAGTAGATCATGTTGATTTTCTTAGACCGGTGGGTCCACCTTCTTGATCTTGTCCTCCACTTTCATTATCAACCTTTCTCGCATCAAATCTCATTGATTTCAAGACAGTTTCATGCTCATAACATTCTTTTAAATGGTGCAGGTGGATGTAGGAGATTTCCTGCGTTTGAAATCGTGCGTGTTGTACACAGAGTCCCACAATGCAGATCAGCCTTTAATCAGCATTGAAGTTATTGCTCATGTTACAAGGCCTGAATTGAGATCTAGTGAGGTAACCCCACCTCTCCTTCATTCCTTGATGTACAATATATACACGCAAGAAATAGACCCGTCCCTGGCCATAGATTCACACCACACTAGTGTTGCACTACATACAGACCATCTTTTTTTTTTAAAGTGCATTTTAGACCATGTAATCGACTTTTAGTAGGTCGACTGGTAATACTTGATCTCAGGACCAAATAATCGACTGACTTTTAAAAGAAAGGTCGAATGTATGTGATGTCAACGTGGTGTCATTAAAGACTTCATTTTTCTCTTAACAAAATGCACGTGTATTGGGGTGCAGGTGTCAAACAGGTTCTATTTCACGTTCACAGTTCGTCCAGAGGCAAAGGCCATGAACAATGCACATAGTATCCGAAAGGTGGTACCTGCCACTGAGGAAGAAGCACGGCGAATACTTGAGCGCATGGATGCTGATTCATTGCAGACAAGCTTAAGATAAAAGATGGGACAAACAAATGGTTGAAAGACTGCAGAATAATTATGTATTTTAGGATGACCCTTATTTCTAGGTTCTAGGTTCTAGGTTCTAGGTTGTATTATTATTATTATTTTTAGTATCGGACAAAAACTAGTTTTTGCCTGGGCATGTGACAGCAAAAGGTATAATTGACTTATACAAGTCAACCCTATATCTTCTTCCCAACATGCAGCATATATATATATATATATGTTGAAACTCAGCAACCACCGACAGCTGAATTAATACCTGTTTGCATGTGCACCATGTGCTTGCTTGAATGATTTAATTATAACATACGTTACGTAGTGTCCTTTTGAATCTAAGTGTTTGGCCAACATTATCCCACTTGAGCATAAATTAAGCGTCGTTGTTTATAAGTGCACCGATGATTCCCCTAAAAGCATTTCAAACGAGTTGTTCGGCGGTAAGGCCATAAGTGAACCGGTCTATCCGTACCCGATTCGTATAAGTGTTTGATTTGATTCAACTTTTACAAGTTTGAGCTCGAGTCGAGCTACTTGGATACTTAATCAAGCCGATCTCGAGCTTTAAAAAAATAGTAATCAGGTAGCTCACAACTTATTTGAGCTATATTAAATAATATTTTATATAAAGCATTAATTACTAGTCAAGTCGAGCTCGATCCTGCCATAATGTATTAAATAAAATGAACTCGAAAATAATAATCGAACTTACGAGCCGACTCGAGTTATGTCGAGTACTTAACAAGTCAAGTTCGATCTTTCTTATGTATGGCTCAATCGAGTTTTTTAGTTGAGTCGAGCTCAAGCCTCCTAAAAAATATCGACTCTGCTCGGCTCGATTACGCCCTGATTCAACACCAGAGAAAGTGGTAGCCTACATTTAGCATGAGAGCAACGATCCCTTACAACAGACATATAAATTTGATAAACAAAACATTTCAAAACAATGCCGGTTTGATGTACTACCGAATTGCAATGTTTTAACTCCATTGATGTAGCACGAATAAGTGGTAAAATGGTAAAATACGTTGATTTTTTTTTTCCAGAGACAAATTCAAAATTATAAATGTACACATTTTTTTTTTTTTAATAAAGGCTTGAACGAAACAATGAGCGTTCAAGCCTCTTATTTTTTTCTTTTAAATTTAACCTCAAAACGATGTTGTTTTAGTAATATTAAACAACTGCATGAGGCTTAGATGATCAGTGATTGTTAGAATTTATTTGTTGTTTTTTTGGTGAGCTTCATGTAAACGTTTGTTTGGTTGACAGAGCTAGGAATATTCGATTAGCATGGGGCTTAGATGATCAGTGATTGTTAGACTTTATTTGTTGCTTTTTTGGTGAGCTTCATGTAAACGTTTGTTTGGTTTTTGTGAGTATGAAATAAAACGGACCGTTTCTATAAATAAAAAACCAATTGCATTGCATAGTGAACTAGTCAATTGCGTTTGGGACTCACACAAAAAGCATGTCATTGTGAATTACTATCCCCGTCCCAAAATATAAATCCGTTTGATGTTTTTCACACATATTAAAAAAGTAGATTAAATTGGTTATATGTCATTATCATTAATTTTGATGAAAAAATCTATAATGACCTTTGACTATTATTAGTGTGAAATAATGAAAAACAGGTAATAAATGAGAGATAAAAAAAAAAAAATATATAATTAATACTTCAGTAGTTAGATAAATAGAATTACACAAAATTTAAAAACTTTTTTTTAGAAACAAAATTAAAAAACTAAATGAAATTATATTTTGGATACATTATCCAACCTTCCAAAATGCACATTCATACCAATACAATGGATTTATACGGAGTCATTAAATGCATTACACCTAACTTACTATGCATATTTTACTTCATTTAAAGGGTTATATTATCAAACATTTGGCTTTTACAAAATGAATGATCCGATTATTTGAAAATGATTTTCAATATGTTACCGCAACTAAATGATTATATTGTCTCAGAATCATTTAATAATAATAATAATAATAATAATAATAATAATAATAATAATGAAGTCGAGCAATTTAATGTATTTTTTAGTTCAGGTTCAAGCAGAAGTATTTCGAACATGAAGTTTTTTTTTTTTTTTTTTTTTTTTTTTTAAGCTCCCAGATCCAGAACCCACCTCATCCGACTATTGCAGTGTTCGACCCGGATCGTGTTTACAGAAATCGACTCTTCTTACTGGGCAGTAGAGTCCCCACCATGAAATCTTTCAAAATGGCGCCTCAGAGGCGAACATGTAGTTTTAGATAATCGAGCCTAATAGGTTTTGAAATATTTAAAGACGGGTTCTATTGACACAACATTTTTAGTTCTATAGGCACACTTGCTTTAGGCACTCAAAAAAATTGTTGTTGGCACCACCGTAATATTTTTTTACTTTTATGCAACATAACGTCTGTGTCACTGACATTTTTTTCGATTCGCGTGTCACTGACACTGACGTTAGTTTTTAATACCAACGTCAGTGACACTGATATTATAATTATAAATGTATCGTTGGTGAAAAAGTCAGTGCCACTGACGTTGTTAGCGAAAATGAACGTCAGTGGCTCGCGCGCGCGTTCTGTGGTGCCAAAAGCAATTTGATGGTGGTGGTGAAGTAAATGAAAAATAATAAATTAAAAGATGCCAATAAAAAACATGTGGTGCCGATAGAAGCCGCCTATTTAAATTATCACATAATATTAGCAAAAGCAAAATATCACATAATAATAACAAAACTACATTATTCCAGACGATTATTATATGAAAAAAAAAGGAGGGGAGGGGGGCGCAGGAAAAACATACTGAAAAATGCAATACACGCAAAATAAGATTAATTTGCACTTGAGAATTGAATTTGGCCTAGTGATAGATGCCGTTTTGGTGAAACCATGATTCGATTCTCATCGCCCCTCCCAAACCCTTTGTATAATCATAGGCAAGTTGAATTTAAGTTTGAGCTGATTTAAACCGAATCGAGTCGAGTTCTGACCACCAATTTCATTTGCAGTAACGATAATCATCATCATATAATTCTTTTTGTTTTGAACCATTACTACATGCATAATAAAAAAAAACTACACTCAAACATACAACAAACAAAGACATGAAAATGGAGTTTTCAAGATTTCATCATGAGCCAGCCTTAAATCAGAGGGCCTAATAAAACATAGTTAAGTAACATAAAAATTAAAAAGAATCTACCAACATCCACTCTCTTTTACTTGAAGGAGGATTATTTTTGCTAGGAGTCACTACCCTAATTTATCTATCTATTGGACAATCTTCTTGAATGTTCTCTAGGAGTCACTATCATCTATATGATTACCAAAACAGAAAAATCAGAGAAAATGATACTATATCATATAGAAATATATATACCTATGTAAACCCCATTAGCAGAAACCCTCATCCTATTTGACCATAATATACATGGACAACCATTCCTCCTGGCAAACTGGCAAAGCAGTAAAAAGCGGGAAAAAAACGCTTTTCACGGCTATGAGCTATCGTTGTCTGAAAAACTGTTAAGCTGCCTTACTAGTTGAAAAGTAGGATTTACTGGAATGGGGAACTTATGTGCAGCACTGACTGTTGTTCTTTCGTTTATCGATCCAACTTCTTTGCATACACGATCGAGACACGTGAGAAAGTCCCTGACCACCATGAATATTCTGAACGGATGAGCTTCTTCTTTAGCTGAGTTCCCATGGAAGTATTCGGTGATCTCTTTGACTAGAGTCAAAGCGACACTTTCTTGTGCGCGTAGCTTTATGATTTCCTCCTCAGCTGTTATCATGAATTTAGCCACTGACTCTGTAAATTTATTCTCCTCCTTCCCTGTGGTTCCAACTAGCCGTAGAATTTCAGCAATGTTTTCAAGCCCATTAGATAGCTTCAAAACATCACCGTGAAGCACTTCTGAATCCATGGCAGCGGCTTTCTTCACATTATTGAGTTCTGAACCGATGCTAGAGACGACCTGAAGCCCAAGTTTCCGGCTTTTGACATCATCGTTCACAGAGGAACCTGTAGCTTTATCTGCACTATGGAGACGAACGCCTTCACTTCTTATAATTTCCTGAACAACAAAGTGCAAAAGAGTTGTTTTCCCATCAGCTCCTTTGATGTCCACGAGCTTGAGCAACGTATCTAGCTTGAAAGCATGTGCATCGCCACGGTTCGTGCCAACATTCATACGGTTTCCGGTCTTCAGCACAGCTTCTAGAAGCTTCAAGAACATTCTGCTGTTCCTTAACTCTTCACAAGCTGTCTGTTTAGTTCATAAGTGGGCGTCAGCAGTAGTGATAAACAACAAATACGTATATCCCATCAAATACAAACGCTAAAACTTATTACCTCTAAAGTCTGGAATGAGTTTTTGAGATACTCGGTTTCAGATTCGAAGTTTGAAATATAGAGCAAAGCCTCCACTCTTTTAAATGCAAAAGGAATATCCAGTACAGCCTTGAGGAATTTTTCAGCTGGTCCAAGCTTGCCTGGAGAATCGTCTTTGTATTCCTTAAGTTTACGCTCCTCTTCTTTAGTAGGTGCCATCTTTAATAAACTCTCAAGAAGTTCAGTTCCAAGATAATCTGCACTGCCTGTGTACAAACAAAAATTGATCTAGTTCATTCCGATTTTATCATGAATGTCTACACAAACAAAGGACACAATGAGAAAAATGCTGATATCTGATTCCCATTAATATGAATTGTAATGCAGCTGCACAGATGCAATCGATATGCCAATTGATTGGAGTGGGTTACCGGTTTCCACTCACGATTTCAAGCCCCCTTTCTCTCTTTTTTTAAGGCTAGCACATTCAATGATTGCAGTATAACTATTAATATGAAACGTCAAAGATGTTCAGCGTGTATCATCCAAAAAATAAATAAATTAATCTTAATCAGCTGTGAGAGAAATAATTATACAAGGAGCATTGAGTGAAGTACATCTTGGATGCTCGGAAAGTATTATCTACTGGCACGTATAAAAGTACAACAAGAGCATACCTATCAAATGGAACACAAACCAAACATTTGCATATGAGATGTCAAAGCAACAGCTAAAACAGCAAGCAGCATCTTAAGTGCTCCAGAAAGGCATCAAATAACAATCGAAACATCAATAGCTGGTGGAGCATTTACACAATCATCGTTCGGGAAATCTAAAGCAGTAAAAAGTTAAGGGACAACACAAAAGATCAATTAATCCATAAGCCGTCAACAGCCAACAAGGCCGTCTTAAATGCTAAAACACCAGTAACCGTTAAAAGAATCAAAAGGGGCAACTTTACTGGCACAAATCCACATTAAAAGAAAATCACACGCCGGAATGTATGTTCCACTTTGATACAGACACATTCAAACATATTAATAACCATCGTATTCTTCTAAGTCAACAAACACGCAAATAGACAATTTCTGGTTATAATTCAATCAAATTGGCACCTTTTTTTAGAAGTCTACCAAACACATACAAGCACGCAAATAGGTGAAGTCTACCGCACGTTAATCATATGCAGAAACCGTAACGTAAGCAACGAACCTTCCAGAAGGGAATCACAAACTTCATCCACGGTGACATTGAGAGCCCTCAGCAAAATGGCAATATTTTGAGACTTCTTAGGGTCGAGCACCCTATTCCCTTGAGTAGGTAAAGGGAGAACTTGCCATCGAGTTGTTTCCTTAGGAGCTTGAATAGGAGGAGCCTTCGCAACAAACAAGGTTTCAATCATCTCCTCATTCAACCTGCATTCAACCCAGCATTAACACATCAAATATCATACATTAATATGCAAGAGATTATAAAAAAAACAGATAAAGGGATTCGAATATCATACTTAAATGAACTCGACTTGATGAGTTGATCCCACACCATTTCGCGGCCAGAACTTGCTCTTACTTTATCCCAGTGCAATGGCTTCAACTTTGGTTTTGAAACCTCTTCATTATCATCTGAATCGACTTTACAGTCGACTGTCTTGTCGTCCTTCTCATCACCCTTCAAATTAGAGGGTAATTGAATCGGCGAAATTAAGGAGGGACTTTCCACCGACATTGGTTTTAGAGGCGCCACCAAAACTGGTGGCTCTGATATTAAATTCCTTGCTTGTGGAGTCGGAGTTCTTGGACTTCCCAAGTTTTTAAATGATAGTGGCGGAGGTGGAGGTGGAGGTGGAGGCGGAACACCACGAGGGACGTGTCTCGTAGGAGGACTTTTAATTGGCTGCGGCGTATCTAAGTTCTCATCATTAGAACAATAGGAAATTCCAGGAGATGTCTCCCTGCTTCTGCTATAAACTCTTTCCGGCGATGATGAACTAGGTGGTGACGGTGAAGGCGATGGAGAGAGCGAGGGTGACTGGGATTTAACTAATGGCACACGGAAGAAGGGTACAGGAGGGGGAGGGGGAGGGGGAGGTGGGCGAAAAGGTGGAGGGGCTTGAGCAGCAACCAGTTCCGGCGACTTACGCCTGAACTCTTTCGGGCTAAAAGTAACAGGTGGAGAAATGCTGAGAGACACCGACCTTACCGGAGAGGCAGAATCTGAACTAGAAGACGAAAACGAAGAAGATGAACCAAATTTCTGTAAAGCTACAGCAGATGATGCCCTCATGGAGAAGGATCCAGTGCCAAATGAACTCTCTTTACATCCTAAAGATCCTCTCGGTGAGTAAAACACTTCTTCTTCTTCTTCATCATCAAGTCCACCGGAACCGAATTCAGCATTCCCGTTCTTACCACAAGTTGTACTTTGTAGTCTCAAAGGAGGCAACGGACGGAGATCCGGCGAGTCCGATTTCCGGGAATTGGGAGCAGCACTGACAGCAGCTGGATTTTGTCGGTGATTGTTGGTGCCAGCGGTAGTACCAATTCCACCATAAGAATCAACCAAAGTACCCAAGTAGAGAAACTCGGAACTAGTCTGCGATGGCCTCTCAAGCTTGGGGACATCCATCTGACCCGAACCAGGACCCGAACCAGGACCAGTATAGTTGATCCGTGAACTATTATCGGATCTCTGGGTTTTAGAAGCAGTAGAATCTCTATTTCTCTTTTTCCGGAAATGCAAACAAACGGCAATGGAGACGACAATGACAGCGGAGACAACAGCAGCAATGGCAACAACAGCAAGGTTAGAGGAAGCGCGTTTAGATTTAGAATCACGAGGGAAAGTGATAGAGGAAACATTAACAGGCAAGGAGACCGGAATAGGAGGAGAAGGAGGGGAGAGAGAAGAAGAGGAAGGGAAAAAAGGGGGGGCAGGAACGGTAGGAGGAGAAAGAGCAGAGGAAGGGGAATTAGGTGGCTGTGAATCGAGTGGGAAAAAGGGCTGGTGGAGAAAGCGGCGGTTGTGGGCGGCGGCTGAATGTAGAAGTAGAGGGAGTGTGACGGAGATGATGAAGAAGAAGAAGGAGGAGGAGGCCGTGATATGCATCGTTGCGTTGCGAGAAGATTGGTTATTTTCACACTGTTTGTTCACCGAGTGTGTGTGTGTGTGCAGGGTGAAAAGGAAAACAGAGACTCCGGAGAGAGTCAGAGAAAATGGATGTGGCGTGCCGCGTGCACCAAATCGCATTTGCAATATGCATGGACGATAGCCAAAGATGAGTGTTATACAGGACAGAGTATCTTACTTTTTTTTACCTTCAGTTTTTTTCCTTTTTTTATTTTTATTTTTTAGGGTAATGATTTTTGTCACAATCAGTGGCACAATTGTAGAAACATCATTATTAATTAATTAATTGATTTTCATTCATTTAAATCTGGAAGAAGGCCACATCATTTACATTTTAACCTTTCCTACTACAATATTTGTTTTATTTTTCTAACAACAGTACAATATTGTAACTCAATTAATATTGTTGTTTTCTTATTATGAATATATTTATATATACCCTAACACTTTAAAAGCAACGTTTTTATTTAAATCATTATAGTATGGCGGTGTCACGTCTTCTGGTTGTATCGTGTTCATTAAGCTTCGTTGTATTGCAATCATCTCCACGACCTCCACCACGTGTAATCCGTCAATATTTTCTGAAATTGCATGGACGACTCGGCCATCATTAATTTTTGATTTGATCTTATGTAGTTATTGATTAGTTGTGGTTATGTCTCCACGTGTATATCGTACATCGTTCATTTATTTATGTTGTTCGTTTCTTATCATGTCTTTTTAATATTGTCGTTTATGTCCACGTGTGTTTCAGTGTTTCTATTTTTACCTGTAATTTTTTCATCTTAATCATGTAAATGTTTATTTGATGACTAATTGTTTGTTCGTTATATTTGATTTTACTATTGTAAAGTCTCACATCGATAAAATAAGAGAATACTCACGCCCATATAAGTGTGAGACATAAATGTCTTGTCAACTCGGGTTAGCGCTTTAGACAGCGAGGGCGGCGGCGGTCCAAGCAATTGACCGGACCATTTATGACTATTTAAGCTACTGCACCCGGAGTGCAGGGCGTTCTGAATCGGTATCGAGCCGACTATCGAAGGGAACTATGCTACGTGACCGCATAAAGAAGACGGTGTAAGGATGGCCTCTAGTTACCTCTCTTAGTAGGACGATCCGGAAACGAAGATTGGTAAATCCTGGCGATGACGCCAAGGAGAATATAAGGGGAGAATGTAATGTCCCACATAGGAAAATAGTAGAATGATCACCCCCTATTAAGTTAGTGCAGAGACATAAATGTCTCATTAACTCGGTTAAGCCTTTTGCACTCAAGCGATGAGGACGGCGGTCAAGCGATTGACCGGACATTTATGACTCATCTAGCGTTACCAGGCTGGGGGTGCAGGGCGTTCTGAGAATCGGTATCAAAGCCGACTATCGACGGAACTATGCTACCGCACCGCACAAGAAGACGGTGTAAGGATGGCCTCTAGTTACCTCTACGGGTAGGACGATCCGGAAAGCGATCTCGGCCGCCCTGGCGAGGACGCCGATCCCTTATAGAGGGGAGAATGTAAAGTCCCACATCGATAAAATAAGAGAATGCTCACGCCCATATAAGTGTGAGACATAAATGTCTTGTCAACTCGGGTTAGCCATTTTAGACCAAGCGAGGACGGCGGTCTAAGCAGTTGACCGGATCATTTATGACTCATTTAGCAAGCTACCAGGCCCGGTGCTGGGGCGTTACAAAAATAGTAGAATGATCACCCCCATATAAGTGTGAGACATAAAGGTCTCATTAACTCGAGGTTAGCCTTTTTGCACAAGCGAGGACGGCGGTCTCAAGCGATTGATCGGACATTTATGACTATTTAATGCTACTAGTCAAAGTGCAGGGGCGTTACAACTATGTGTTTGTATTTTTATTTTCACCGTGAAGCATAATGACACTTACTATTAGGTCAGATTCAATATTCCTATTTTCTCAATTTAATATAGGGGGAATGAGGGAGATGGAAATATTTCATCAATTGAGTAGAAGGACAACCTTTTGAAACTTTTGCATAAAGGACAAAACTATTTGTTCACTGTCGAAATTCACTTGTGTTCGAAATTCACTGTTTAAATTCACCGCCGAAATTCACCGTCAAAATTCACTAATTTTCAAAATTCATCATCGAAATTCACCGATTTTTGGGATTCATTGAAATTCGAAATTCGATTTCGGGATTCATTTGGGAGATTCACCGATTTTGGGATTCACTGTTTGTCTTCTCGCTATAAAAATTATGCAATTGTGTTCTTCTCCTTGTAAAAAATATGTAATTGTCTTTATTCTTAAAAATATTTTGATTATTATCATTATCCCTAATTTCCCATTTAATATATATAGATATATAGATATAGATAGATTATTATTCATCTCTAAATTAAATGTGTGTATTGTGCATTTTTTATTGTAAGTTAGTTGTTTTGTAATGTAGTTTCTTTTTTAACTTTTGTTGTTTACGCATGTTTCCTTCTTTTTTATTCGCCGTGTGATTGATTGTCAAAGACATCTTTTATTCATCGTGGTTTGTTTTTTTCTGACACTTTAAGGATCTTCACCCCGGGTGACGTTTTTAATAGCACTGTTTGGCGGATCTTGATTAATAAAATGTTTGGTTTCTCAAAACAAAAAAACATTCACCGTGGACATCTCAAAAAAAAATAAAAAAAAATATTCACCGTGGTTTTTTTATCTAAAAATAAATAAAGAAAGTTTAGAATTCTGTGTATATATGTTAAATGGTTGCTTTCTACGATTATCGTCAAATTGTTATCGTTTAACCGCAGCTTTTTTGTCATACATTCTTCTTTCTTTGTGTTTATGTTTTCTAATGAAGTTTTTATTGTTATAGTTCTGTTATATTTAATGATAAATTTTATTATCGTTGACTCTGCAAAAGGAATGTCCTCAAATATGTAGAAAAATAAATAAACAAGAAAAACGTGATATCCATTCCAGGGTCAATGAAATTGTAAACATAAAATAAAAATAAAAATTTACTGGAATAAAATGAAAATTTGTCTAAAGGTCTGTTTACTTACACCACTTAACACTTATTCTTAAAAGAATAAGTGATTATTAAAATAAGTGTTGTTTGATAATACTTTTAACACCTCTTAATTAATTAAGATCTTTCGAATTTTTTGTGAAAAATTATGGAAAATTTTAAGTGGTTAAGGAACTACTTAATCTTTGAATTTTTCAATAAATCTATTACAGAGTGTGACACCCCACACCCATACCTACCTCACACCTACACCCCACCCTCACCTTACCCCCAACCCCACCCCCACCCCACCTATACCCCCACCCACCCCACACCCATACCCCCACCCACCCTACACCCACACACCCACACAACCCATACCCCTACACACCACACACCCGCCCACACCCTCACCCACCCATACCCACCCACACACACCCCACACCCTCATACCCACCTACACCCGACCAAACCACACCCACCTACACCCTCACACCGCCCACATCAACACCCCCACTCCCACCCACCCTACACCCACACCCACCACACCACACCCACATCCACACCCACCACCCCACACCCACACCCACCACCCGCCCATACCCACCCCCACACCCTACACCCACACCCACGCCCACACAACCCACCGCACACACCCACTCCCACACCCCACCCTACACCCCTATTACCCCACACTAACACCCTCACCCACCCTACACCCACCCTCCACACACCCACACCCACACCCACATACACACTCACGAAACAAATTCTAATTTCAGATATAATAAGTGTTACTAAATAGTCTAATCAATTTCAAAGACTTAAAATATTGGCCATTTAATTTATTCAATTAAGACTTTGATTCGATCTTGATTTTAACAAACGGCCCCTAAATCGGAACATTCTTATTTTCCCGGTAAAATTGCATAGAAATACTTCGAATGCCGAAAGCAGTTACCTGAGCGTCGCTTAACAAATTATTTATAATTATTTATTTTACGTAATCATATACGGTATTTTTCATAAGTGCAGAGTCTAACTTCGGATTAGTCGGACTAGTAGGTTCCGGATACCGGAGGCTTTAAGCAAAAAAAAAAACATCATTTACCCTAAAAATAAACATCATTATTATTAATCAAAGTCCGTAAAACAAGTGGAAACAAATCGTGCGAGGTTGATGTAATGTCTCACATAGGAAAAATAGTAAAATGCTCACTCATATAAGTATGAGACATAAAAATCTTGTCAACTCGGGTTTGCTCTTTTAGACCAAGCGAGGACGACGGTCTAAGCAGTTGACCGGACCATTTATGACTTATGTAGCGCTACTAGTCACAGGTCTAAGGGCATTACAGAATGATATTCAGAGCCGACTATCAGACGGAACTATGCACTGCACCTTACAAGAAGGCGGTATAAGGATGGCCTCTAGTTACCTCTGGTAGGGACGATCCGGGAACAGTCTTGGCCGTCCTGCCGAGGACGTCAGTCCCTTATAAAGGGAGGATAATGTAATGTCTCACATAGGAAAAATAGTAGAATGCTCACCTCATGTAAGTGTGAGACATAAAGATCTTGTCAACAACTCGGGTTAGCCCTTTTAAACCAAGCGAGAAAAACGGTCTAAGCAGTTGACCGGACCATTTATGACTCATGTAGCGCTACTATGCATAGGTTTGGGGGCGTTACAGTTGATAACCCAAAGAAATAACACCAATATAAGATAAATCATGTCTAGCCAACAATCAAGGGCAGAGTCAGGATTTTGATATGGGATGGGCTAATGGACTATATCGAGGTCGTCGGGTGGCTGGATTAAGAATATTTTACGGATCAAAATAGACTACATAGATTTTATAGTGTGATTTTTTTTCCCGGGTGGGCTTAATGATCGCGTGCAAAGCACTTACTAGCAATAGGACTAGGTCTATCGTAGTAGAGTACTGGCAAGTCAAGGTCGAATCCCATAGAGACTCGTAAGAACGTCTAATTATCAAGATTGAGTTGTCACAATAACGGTCTACGACCAACTATAATATATAGACAGTAGTATTGGTGCCTCAAACTAACAAGAATATGCAAGTTCAATGATGTATTATTTTTATATGATTAAATATACGTTATATTATTATGTTTTATCAACGAATTCTATGTAAAATATATGAAATTATGATATAAATAGTATGAAATGTTAATCTTTATACTTTAGAGTAGTTAGTAGTAAAAATAGTAAAAAGTTGTAATTTTGTACCGATTTTAGTAAATCGGAGTGTCGTGTCAGATTTACGTGGGTATTTGTGGTATCTTATTGCAGATTTATAAACCGAGACCCCGAGAATCGACATATTAAAGTATAATCATATCTCGGAATGATTTAGAGAGTGCCACGAGCTTAAATGGTCAATTGAATAAACTTTAAGTTGACAAGTGGCCAACCAATCTGGTTAAGTAAAAAATCGAGAAATGTCTTCAACAAACGAATGGCTCATCAAAATGACATTATCTCGAAAGAGTGTTCTTCACGAAAGTTGTAGATTTTACCGAAAGCTTTCCGATGCAATTTAAATTTTGAAGATCGGAGGTCTACAACTTAAACAAATGATCAAGTGGCTAATCGATTTGGGTTAAGAAAATCCCGTAAAAGCTTCGGAGGAACACGAGGTTATCAAGAAGGCGTTATCTGGAAAAGTGTCCTTCATGAAAGTTGTAGAGTTTCTCGAGACCTTAATTTTGGCATTTCGTTTGCAATTTTGGAGGGCCGTAACTCGAGATATGAATTTTAGAAGTTTAATAATTATATATAAAAATAATATCTTCACCGCATATGCTGGAGTGATCAAGTTAGTGGGGTAATCATTATACCGGACCGATCCGCTTAATCTCGGACCGGTCCGGCCTTGAAACCTTTGCCTATATAAAGGAGATGATCGAGAAGCATTCAAAGGTGTACAAAAATATATATACATCTCATATATATATTCTCTCCTCTTCTTTTTTTTTTATTTTTTTATTTTGTAGTTTGTAAATAAGGCCTTACGCCGTAATAATGTAGTTTTAGTATCGTTGTAATGCTCGGAAAATCTCGGAAGTCGGTTTTGCTAAAGAAGTTGTAATGTCCGGGAAATACGATTTCGAATCAACTCGCCGTATTAAGGTAACTTTTCTTAAGTATTTATGTTTGTTTTTATATTTTTCGTTGTTATAATGTTTTTAGGCTAAATATAATCATGGCCAAAACTATGTAATCGGTTTTATTTCGATCTTTTCGTTAAAGAAATGTTGTTAAGTTAAAATGACTAAAATTGAGTTAATTGAATCTTTTTCTATTTTAATCGTATTCGTATTGACATATTTAATTGATCCGAGGAATTCATAATCTAATTATGAATTGACGCCTCGTAGTCGAGGATATGAGATAAAAATAGAAAACCGGAGGGTAAAATTGGCCGTGTGAATAACGTGATAACGGAATCCGATTTCCTACCCGGGGTAAATTTGTTTTGGGAGAAATGAATTTTATTATAATTTGTACTCGAGATCGTAATAATGTTAAATCATCAGTTAATCGAAACTTAAACCGGAAAGTTGAATCGCCCGGCTTTGACAACCGGAGCCTTTAAAATAAAATTGACCGCTTGTGAACGGAATGACTCCTTTTATCTAAAGGTAGATTTGTACGGGACCGCTCGTAAAAACCGTGAATGATTGTGGACCTTGGGTGATGCAATGGACATATGACAATTTCATACGCCACGTGAGGAGGAATTGTTTACCTCGTGAGTGCACCCGTTTCATTTACTCAATTGGACCTAAAATAAAAGGAGAGATCGAACGCATTTCATTTAATCGAAAAGATCGTATAAATCAATTATATAAGTTTTGGGTGATTCTCTAAAATTATCTGCTTAATATATTGGTACATATATATATATATATATATATATACTTTGCAATTTATGTACATCTATATATATTATATTAGAATAACTTTTAAATTACGTTTTTATTTTATGTTGACTAGAATAGTAGTGATCCGTGTTATAAAATTGCGGTTTAGATCGAGTTAATACTTGACTTCTTTGGTGTTTAACCACACGTAAAAGAAATTACCAAGTTCCTGTGGATACGATACTCGACTCACCATACTAGCACCACAATTTGACCCGGCACATCGCCGGTTAGAATCGCTTAACTCGGGAATTGTCTGGTCGATTTTCGCACCATTCTCGGGACAAAGTTAGGCGTCGTCGACTTTTTGGCGCCGTTGCCGGGGAACGTCGCTAATTTCTTTTTTTTTTTTTGTGTCTATGGTTACTACTTGTATTAGCTTAAAATTCTAGAGAATAAGTCAACACTTTTCTTATCTCATTTCTATTTTATTTTTCGTTGGTTGTTACCTTATAGGTAAATTACCAATTTTACTACTATCTATTTCAGTGTTATTTTCTATTTTCGTTAGTTGATGACCGAAGTGGTAAGCCCCGCCACTCCTTATAAGCCTGACATAAACACTTACGAAAGGCGATTAAGAGTAGAGAGTAAACGCGGTCATACTAGTCGGAAATCTCGATCAAGAATCATCTTCAAACAAAAATACGAGAATGGTCAAATCGATTGATGAAACACCGAACAAGTGGTTGGAACATGCTCAGGGCATGGACAAAACCTTGTTAACCCTAATAATAATAATAATAATAGAAATAATCGAATCGAACCAGTAATAATCGTAATAATCCGCCAAACCCGAGACCAATCTGTGATCAAACCGTAGGAGAAACCCGGACTAATAATCCCATACTTTTACCTAATGAAGGAGCGAATAATTTCAAATTAAGTCTCATCTTTTGGTTTAATTGACGAAGAGCCCAATTTCTAGGAGAGGATGATGAAGATCCACATCATCATCTCTATCTTTTGAAGAATCGTGCAATACTGACCAAAAGTCAAGGTGCTCATAAGGAATTAACGAGGATGACTATGTTTCCTTTTTTTTCTAAAAGGACGAGCCCGAGATTGGTTTATGTCTCTTCCACATCATTCACTTACAAGTTGGGAGGAGATTCAAACTGAATTTTTCAAACAATATTTCACTCTGGACTAAATTTGGAATTAAAAGTCGAGGTTGCTAACTTTAGACAAGGATCCGAGGAAACTCTTGGGAATGCGTGGGAAAGGTTTAAAAATTGTTAAGAGCGTGTCCCGATCAAGGTTATTCCTTAGATATGCAAATTCAACTCTTCCGTCAGTAAATTGAGAAAAGATTCACGTGCGGATGTAGATCATGCATGTGGTGGTTCGTTAATGATGAGTGAAGCTCAAGCAGCTTTTACGATGCTATAGAAAAGATTTCCAAAAATAATGAGAATGTGGGAAACCGGTTCTAGCACGGAAGAAAAGTAGCTTTTGCAGGAGAATGTACGTCTAATACGGAAGTTCTAGCACATTTAGAAAATTTGAGTAGGAAATTTGATGGTCTACAATGTAATAAGAACCTAAATTCGTAAAAATAGTACACCAAATGAATACTCAAGTCATGATAATGTGTCATTAGGAGTGAAGAACCAACAGGATATTCAAGGAGGAGGTGAGTTTTCTTCAAAGAAAGATAGAATTTGAACAATGCATATTCAAACTCGTTTAATGCTATTAGAAGAGATCACCCTACTTATCGATGGTCCGAAAACCCTAGTAAGCCAGACAACCGCCATATCCAATCCCATATAGGAATAATAATCAAGTTTATCAAGAAAATACATCTAATCGAATTTACGGTCATTACCTAGATCCTATCCTCAACATACCACTCAAAGTATACCAAGACTCTCGAGTTCAACTCAACTGCGCAGAAGGAGTTGAAAAATGGGAAAACTAATGGAAAATATGATGGGTGTAGTATCTACTCAAGCTAAGAATATGGAAACAATGATGACTTCTATTGGTACAGTCACTAAAGATATGAGTACAATAAAAACATCTATGAGTGGACATGATACCAGAATGAGAACGATAGAAGCTTCATTGAGGAATATGGAAGATCATTTGAGTAGGGAAGGTGAACGTAACAACAGTAGACCACCAGGAGGATTACCAAGCAACACTGAAAGAAACCCAAGAGAGGTAAATGTTGTGTTATTACGAGAAGTAGAAGCTCGGTGGAAGCAATGGAGTTGAAAACTTCGGGAATAATGAAGTAGAAAATGATTTAGATGGAAAGAATGATGAAACTAAAGATGAAATTGAATTCACTGATGAGGAAGAAGAAATTATAGATAATTTCTTGAAAAGGAATAAGTTCGAACCCGAGAATGAAAGTGAAAAATGGGTAAAAATCCTAGGATTTTGAAAGACCCTATGGATAAAGATTTAAGGAATTTATTCAAGGAACATGTTAGAATAGATGAAACCGGTAATAAGGATGAGAAACAGAAGAATCGAAAGAATCGAAGAAGAGATTGATTCAGGGGAACAATTTAAAAGAAAAATTCAAGAACTCACGAAACATGGCGACTAAGTAATACTCAAAGGTTTAAGGAAAAGAAAAGAGAAATTGACTAGGGAGCCAAAGGTTATAGATTTAGAATCTTTACCTTACCCTCCTAAAGATCAAATCAAAAAGGCAAAAATCGATAAGAAGTATGCTCGCTTCTTGACACTTTCGTCATATTCATGTTAATATCCCGTTATCGAAGCTCGATTAATATACCCGCTATGGAAAGTTTAGAAAGATATACTATCAAATAAGAAAAATTAGAGGACTATGAGAATATATGCCTGAATGAAAAATGTTCTCATAGCTTTTAAAGATAAGTTACCACCTAAAGCGAAAGATCCTGGAAGTTTTACTATTCCATGTGAAATTGGAGGATTTCTGTTTAAGAAGGTCTTATGTGATCTAGGAGCTAGTATAAATCTCATGTCTTATGAGGATTATAAAAAGCTAGGCATAGGAAAGCTTACTAAGACTGAAATGACTCTGCAAATGGCAGATAGATCGATTAAGTACCCTAAAGGAATGATTAAGGGACGTATTGGTTAAAGTAGACAAATTCTATTTTCCAAGAGATTTTGTAGTTATGGAAATGGAAGAAGGATATTCGGCGCCTCTTATTCTAGGTCGTCCATTTCTAGCTACAGGAAGAACTTTAATCGATGTTCAGAAAGGAGAATTAGTTTTGAGATTCAATGAAGATGAAGTTGCTTTCAATATTTTCAAAGCTATGAACCATCCATATACATCACGTAATCATGTTCTTTTATAGAAGATATTCATTCGCATCTATGATAATCGATTACCAACTTTTGAAGACAGATTAGAAGAATGCTTAACTCGTCTATCTATAAAGAAGATGAGAAAGACATTGAAATGAAAGAGATAATCCTTTCTCTAGATAAAGGAAGCTTTACTTTTAAGCCACCATGGCATAAGTATTTGGAGTTAGAACTAGAAGGACCGAGTTCTTAAATCATCAATAGAAGATCCGCCGAAGAATCGGAATTGAAACCGTTACCTTTAAATCGAAATATGCTTTTCTTGAAAGCGATAATCTATTACCGATTATTATTTCATCAACTTTAATCGAGCAACAAGAAGATCAATTACTTAGAATGTTAAGAAAGCATAAGAAAGCTTTTGGATGGACAATTGCCGATATTCGAGGTATTAGCCCCGAGATTTGTGTTCATAAGATAATTTCGAAAGAAGATGCTAAACCTTGTATTCAACCGCAACGCCGCCTCAACCCGAATTCTGATTAATCGTTAAGAAAGAGGTGATTAAGCTATTAGAAATGGGGATAATCTTTCCTATATCGAGATAGTGAATGGGTAAGTCCAACTCAAGTTGTACCAAAGAAAGGAGGTTTCACGGTGAAAGAGAATGATAAGAATGAATGGATTCCAACAAGGAAATTACAGTTATCGAATGTGCATTGATTTTAGAAAACTAAATGATCATACTAAGAAAGATCATCATCCGCTTCCATTCATAGTTCGGATGTTGGAACGTTTAAGTGGACATAAGTATTACTTGTTTCTTAGATGGTTATTCAGATATTTACTGATTTTCATTGCAGCTGTAGAGATAGGAAAAGACTACTTTCACTTGTCCTTATGGAACTTTTGCGTATAAAAGAATGCCGTTTGGTTTATGTAATGCTCCCTGCCACGTTTCAAAGATGTATGATGTCTATATTTTACGATATGGTTGAGAAATTCTTAGAAATTTTTATGGACGACTTTAGTGTTTACGGAGATTCTTTTGGTAAATGTTTGTCGCACTTAGAGAGGGTGTTACAATTATTTGTGAGGATACCAATTTAGTTCTAAACTAGAAAATGTCATTTAATGGTATCGTAAGGAATTGTTCTAGGTCATAGAATCTCAAATAGGAATTGAAGTTGATAAAGCTAAAGTCGAGGTGATTGAAAAATTGCCACCACCAGGTGAATCTAAGGACTCTAAGAGGATTTCTTGGACATGCAGAGATTTTATAGGAGATTTATTGCAGATTTTTCAAGATATCAAAGCCTCTAAGTCATTTGCTTGAAAAAGAAGTACCTTTTAACTTTGATAGTAAATGTATGGAAGCTTTTCAGACCTTGAAAGCGAAGTTGATTACTGCACCAGTGTTGGTAGCACCAGACTGGGATTTGCCTTTTGAGATTATGTGTGATGCTAGCGATTTAGCTGTAGGAGCTGTTTTAGGTCAAAGGTATAACAAAATTCTCAAAGCTATTTACTATGCATCCCACACATTAAACGCAGCTCAGCTTAATTATGCAACTACGTAAAAGAATCGTCATTGTAATTTTTGCCTTAGATAAGTTTAGATCATATATTGTTGGTTCTAAGGTAATAATCTACACAGACCATTCACTCAAGTATTTACTAAGTAAGAAGGATGCGAAACCACGCCTTCTTAGATGGATTCTCCTACTTCAAGAATTTGATATTGAAATTAAAGATAAAAAGGAAGTGAGAATGTAGAGTGCAGATCATCTAAGTAGAATGGAGACTAAGGAAGAGATAGGGAATGAAATTAAAGATTCATTTCACGATGAACAACTATTTAGAATAGATACTCCTTCAACCATGCAGTTATTAAAAATAGAATTCCTTCTAAAGAAATTTCACCTTGGTTTGGAGATATCATTAATTACTTAACTTTGTGATTATATTCCGTCTCATTGGACTTGGCAATTGAAAAAAAAAGTTCTTTTTTACGACTTAAAATTTTATTACTGGGAGGAACCAGGACTTTTTCGTAAATGTTCGGATGGGATAATCGAGAAAATGTGTGCCTGATAATGAAATTTTAAGTATTTTATCGTTTTGTCATGATCGTGAGGCAGGGAGGTCATCATGGAGGATGGAAAAGCGCTTTTAAAGTTTTACAAATGGTTTTTTATTGGCCAACGCTATATAAAGATGCTTATAAGTATGTTAAATCTTGTGAATCTTGTCAAAAATGGGAAATGTATCGAAAAAACATGAAATGCCTATGCAACCTATTTTAGAATGTGAGTTATTTGATGTTTGGGGCATAGATTTCATGGGACCTTTCCCTATATCTTTTGTAAAAGATTTATTCTTGTAATGGTAGATTATGTTTCAAAATGGGTAGAAAAGTGAAGCTCTTCCCACTAATGATACCAAGGTTGTCATACGATTCCTTAAAAAGAACATATTCACTAGATATGGCATTCGAGGCGATCATTAGTGATAGAGGTTCACACTTTTGTAATAGACCATTTACTAAAATAGTTGAAAATATGGTGTAACGCATAAACCAGAACGCCTATCATCCGCAAACTAGTAGTGGTCGCAGAGGTGTCGAATAGAGAGATTAAAAGAATCGTGGAAAAACAGTTGATTCAAATCGTAAAAATCTGGCGATTAAATTAGATGATGCATTATGGGCATACTGAGCGACTTTTAAAACACCAAATGGTTGTTCTCCTATAAGCTAGTCTTTGGGAAGTCATGTCATCTCAGTTGAGTTAGAACACCGAGCCTTACGGGCTATTAGATTTCTAAATTTCGATCCTAAGAATTTGTCGGTGATCATAGATTGCTTCAATTGATGTAACTAGAAGAATTTCGACTGATTCTTATGAAAACGCCGAATCTACAAGAACGCATGAAATCTTTCCATGATAAGAAAATCTTTAAACGTGAGTTCCATGTAGGTGATCGAGTGCTTTTGTACAATTCACGTTTAAAGTTGTTTCGTGTAAGCTTAAATCAAGATGGGAAAGTCAATTTAAAGTAACACGGGTTTACAAAACCGAGTCGTTGAACTAATCGATGGAAATACAACTTTTATAGCCAATGGCCACAGAGTAAAGTTATTTGTAGAGGAAAGAATCACACCTGAAAGAAGAAATAATGCTACTTGATTGATCCCCGACAAATTGAAAAAGAGAAAAATGAAAATCGAAAAGCAGAGAAACTGGAATTAGCCGAATACCAGGTTCTATCTATCCTTACTTTTCTGTATTTTTAATTATGTTTAAACTCTTTTTCGCCTTTTACCGGATAGGCGTAAAAGAACCTGGATGTCTTTTTTTTAGATAGAATAGGAGTTTTTATTTTACTTTTGAAATTAGGCCTTGATAAAGATGTCGCGTTTTTATAGAAGCTTTAGTTTTTGAACAAAACAAGAAATTGTTGAGAGATCAGATTGAGAGAAGTATGTAATGGAACATCAAGAAGTGCGATAAAAAGAAGGGCAAAGTTTCTAATGAGATGCAGAATCTGTGGAAAAAGTGAACATGTTGGACGCTGTGGGAAAAACACAACTAAATCCCAGGATGAGTGTTTGAATATTGTTAGGAAGGGAACGATTAGGTGGTTATCCGAAAATCCCGATGGAATTCCGAGAGATAATTCGAATGCTTCGTTTTTAGGAGTTAGGTTGATCGAGCGTTATATCAGAACTTTGGAAGATTTAGAGATCGAAGAATCATGAACCCCTTAAGTTTCGAGTCTTTTATTTTATTTTATTTTATAAAATTTTCACATAACTTCTGAGAATTTTATAAAATTGGATCTTTATGAAATTTGAGGAGTTTTATAAAAGTTTTATAAAAGTTTTTTCAGTTTTAATTTAAATGTTTTATAAGGGTTGATATAAATTTATTAAATTTTTATAAGCTTTTTATTAAAGTGTTATAAAGATTTTATTAAATTTTTAGAAATTGTTATAAAATTATAAAATTTCCTTCAAATTTTATTTTTAGTAAGTTTTAAAAATTATTTTTAAGGTTTTAATTAAGTTTTATTAGAATTTTTATAAGTTTTCATAAAAATCATAAAAAGTCAAAAAATCGAAAAAGTGGAAAAAGTTGGGCACGGACCGATCCGCCTTAATCCGACCTGGTCCGGGTCTAAAACATAAAAAAGACGGGACCCTTCTTTTCTTCTTCTTCTTCCCTAATTTTTTTTACACCACACTTTTACACCAAACCCCACCATTACTTAATTTTTTTACTTTTCTTCCACAAAAATTCATATCACACTACACCATTACTTAATTTCTTCTCATTATCATCTCCTCTCTTCAACACAAATTGAAAAATTCAAAAAGGGTCAAAAACAAGCTCCATTTCATTCCGCGACTTTTCAACTTTTCCGGCCTACTTTTCAACGTTTTTTATATATTAAGGTATAATTTAGTTTATCTAGTTATCAATTTCGTATTTTTCATAATTTTTAGATTAATTTCAACTGTTTTGATTTTTGAGTGTGTTGTGACATTTTTATTTTTGTTGTTTTTTGTTGTTGATTTTGTTGTTGATTGACATTACCAATATCGTAGAATATTGAGTCGAGTACTAGAGTCTCTAAAGAGAAAATCAAAATTCTATATCAACTCCCGTCGTAAAGCGCTGATAATTTTATCATCCGAGGAAGAAGCCGTAAGCTTTGAAAACCGCATCACCCGAGGCTAAGAAAGCGTATAAGAAAATTTATAGTAAATGTGATGTTACGGTTGAAAAAGGGTTAGACTTGGATGACTTAGGTGATGAAGTTAAGAATATCTTTCAAAGCGTCGGTGGTTAGATTTAGCAACTAGAAGGGAAGGGAGATTAACACGACTATAGTAGTTGAGTTTTATTCGGTTTTATCTACATTGTCGGAAGAACGACTTACTCACCGGAAGCTGCACTTTACGAGCGTAAATATTCCTTTTAACCTGCCGTCATAAATGCAATTTTAGGAGTTGAGATTTTTCCTAATGAGGAGGATTACTGAGGTAGTTTATAATTTAGATGATCCTGCTAGCTTTGAGAGATGATACCGAGAGCCTGTGACTGCTTTTTGACCCGACATTTGTGTGGGTTGAAAATCGGTTTAATTACGGAACTGTTTTAGAGGTTTAAGGGCAATTAAAAGATTCATTAGCCATAATCTCTATCCTTCTCGTAAACATACCGCTTTTGGAAAGGAAGATGTTTGTATCGCTTGGGCGATGGTAAATGATGTTAGAGTGGATGTTGGAAAGGTCATGTTTAAAAGAATTTTTGAAAGTATTGTCATCGCTGCACTGTGGAGTCATCTATACTTCCTTTGTTTTATCTCCGATTTATGTCGTAGGTTGGGAGTACCATTCACGCCTAATGACAAGTTATCTCTGGTCGATGGAAATCTGATTGGACCTAGTTTGACTAGTCTTCCGGATGGTAGTATTAGATCTTTGCTTAAGACGCCAAACTCGGCCCATTTCCACCAGTTTTACATCATCTTCCTCTTTTCCATCTTTTTCTAGTCGGCCTCAACAAACTCCTTTCTCCAACACTATCACATATGACATGTTTCAATCTTTAGTGATGAGATGTTGCACGTGGTCAAGCCAATGTGGCTTTATTTCTTTGAGAGTACTAAGCAAAGTGGTGTGATGATCTTCGTAGAGGGTTAGAAGGAGCGAGCGATTTGCTTCGTAATCCTACTTTGATGACCCCGCCTATCCACCTTGTCACCGATCCTTATACCTTACGAGTGGGTAACACCTATTCCACCACCTTCGAGCTTTCATCCATCGTCATATCCTTTTGGAAGCCAATCTAGTGGGATGTGTGTATTTCGACAGTGTTCGAGAGACCAAAGAATGTCGAGTTGGGGAGGATTCACTAAGTTTGCACATGTCACGACTGGCATGAGTTCGATGGGTCTTGATAGTTCGGTCAGGACCACGACTACAGTTCAGCCGCCAGCTTCTCAGTCGTTTCCGAGTTCGAGTTTTCAAGTTGATCCTGAGGAAGACTACGATGAAGATTGAATTTAATAATTTTGATTAAACATTTTTATTGCACTTTTTATTCGACATTTGTCATTTAGATATTGGTTTGTTTTCGTTTTTGTTTAGTTTTACAATCGTTTTTATAAAACTTTGGTTTGCATTCTAGATCGTTTAGTTTTTATAAACTATAAAAATCACAAAAATAATTTTGTATCATTATTGAGTCGTTTTCAAAATATAACTAATGTGTCATTTTATCCGTCCGTATCAAGGTGGATGAATTAATTCAACGTTTATCAAAATATCTTCAAGGCAAGTGGAAGCCTTGTTACACCTGTGAAGTAAAAAAACAAAACACAAGTTGTCTTTCACCTCTGTCCCTCAGTAAAAGTAAGATGAGGCCGGACCGAGCCGCATATTTCCGGACCGGGCCGTGAAGAACGTATAGGTGAGTCATTTTAGAGTGTCATTTAATGCAGCCCACGCACGTATAATTTTACCATCTATTTAAAGAAGTAAAATTTGGAGCAACAAATGCTCATTCTTTTCACCGTCTATCTAACTTAAATCTGTATTTCTTTCACTTTTTATCAAGTTTTAAAAATGTCAAACCACTCTTCACCATCGGTTAATTCTTACGAGCCTCATACACCGGATCATCCGGAATCTCAAGCTTCTAATGAGAATATCATTTTACACAATCGTTTTGCAAATTCTCCAATCCTATTGGAGAAAGGTTTAAATTTAGATAAGCTTGATCAATGGGGAAAACTATCATTCGAAGTTTTGGTTGGAAAAAATTTGTCAGTACACCGAGAGGACGGGTAAATGTCTCGATAGTGCGAGAATTTTATTCTGCGCTTATGACGACATCTATGATCGATATCACTCAGATTGTTCTAGTAAGAGGAGTGGCTGTTCCTCTTCTCTTCATCTCATATCAATCAAATCTTTGAAATTCCACCAGTTACGATGCCACATTTTGAAATGCAATGGGGACTACAAAATCCCTATAATCATTTGAATAAAGTACACGAGTCATTCCAATGTCTGTTCCCGCTTTTTGATACAAATCACGACATGTCAACACGAGCTCTACTTCCACATCTAAAGGCATGGAAGCATTTTATAAATTCTCGAGTTTATCCCACACCGGGATTTTGGAAGTTTGGTGAGAATGAAATGCTTCTACTTTTGCTTTGGCATTTGGTGTATTTGTTGATTGGGGTATATTGATTCAAAGGACGGTGTTGGAGTTTGCGATCACGAGAGGTAGTAGAGGGAAGCCTATGCCTAATTCATGGATGATATCACGTTTGTGTATTCTTTCGAATGGAGTAGAAGAGTTTGGAGACGGATGAAATTTTTCCGTCAGAGATAGTCGGTTTGGATTGCTACCGGTTGATACACCGGGTTGTTAAATCTACCATCTACAGAGAATTGTTAGTAGTTTGTTTAAGTATTAATAAGTTAAATTAAGTTAGGTTTGAAGTTTCTTTAGTTAAGTTTATGTTTTTCTTTTAAGTTTGTATCTTTTTTAATATATATGTCTTAGTTTTTAAGTTGTTTGTTTTTATTTAATGATATAATTAGTATACGCTAAAATAAAATTAGAAAAATAACGTTAATAGATAATTTTAATTTTATTTTCGAACCTACTTCTTTACTACTCATTGAACATCGGGACGATGCCACTTCGTAAGTGGGGAGTAGAGTTAGGTTAGAAAATTCATTAAAATTTTCGAAAAATAGTCAAAAATAATTATATTATATGTCTAATTTAGATTTTAATAAGATTTTAAGTTTATATAATTGAGTAATTAATATTAGATATCGTTTTTATGAAATTATATAAGTATGTTGATATTTATAAGTAAAATTTTTAGAATCATTTTCAATATGAATTATGAGTTTGGAATTGGACTAAGTTTGTTGATTTTTGGCACCACAAAAATATAACTATAGCCAAATAACCTACCTCAGCCTTGATTAGAGTGATCAAGACCTCACTCGAAATTGTCAAATGTGATTAAATAACCAAGCTTTAGCTTATTTTGGTCTACATTTCCTTGAAATACCGCAAGTTTGTACGTACTTATGAAAAGAAATGGAGACATAAAAGCTAAGTTTTGGTATATGCTGAGATTGGAAAGATTAGATAAGTAGTAGTATATTCGATCTTACCTCATGACACTTGCAAGATAGTCGATTTTGGTAATAAGCTCGGATATATTAATATTCTATAAAAGAATTAAGAACGAAGCACCATATTTACACAGAATTAATCGAATATCATGTATCTTCCTTATCTGTGATTAACAACTTTAAAATAAAAAGAAATGATCGGTTGTAGCTACCAATGATTGGAGTGAGTAGGGTATTATCACGAAATGTCCTATATCACTATGAGGTAATTAAGCTCCGATTGCCTGATGATAGTAGTCAAAATTAGGGTATTATCTCGAAATGTCCTATTCTTTGGGAATGAAGGCACAAGATAAAATGAAAAAGGAAAATTAAGTTGAATCATAAGATCTAAGAATTATTACAAGTTTAAGGAAACCGGACTTGTAATTTTCGATCGAAAGAGTAGTACTCCGATCAATCTTGATGAAGCAATGCCTGTAAGTTTGATTTTCTACACACACTCACGCTTTTAGTTCTTAATCTTAGGAAAAAAAAAAAAAAAAGATGCTATTAATCGAGATTACGCTTTTTTTTCAAGAATATGAAGATGTATGAATGACGCATTTACTTGCTTCTCTCTTTTTGATTTCTTTTTTCCGATTAACCAACATCTTGAACCTAAACTCTATAAGCCATTTTTGTCGACTACCTGACCGAAGTTTCCAATTCCAAAATTTCATAATAGTTGCGATTAAAAATAATTCTGATATTTTATTTATACTTATTAAGTGTTACATGTACAATTTCATCTAAATAATATTTAATGTTTAGTTATTTTAGTTATATACTCTTTCTGTCTTCTTAAGATTTTAAATTAAGATAAATAATATATTTATAATATTGACACTATTACATTAAAAATTATAATCTGAAAAATTATACTATCTTTTATTACCGCTTATTTTTGTTCGAGGACGATCAAAAGCTAAGTGGGGAGTAATTTGATGTATTATTTTTATATGATTAAATATACGTTATATTATTATGTTTTATCAACGAATTCTATGTAAAATATATGAAATTATGATATAAATAGTATGAAATGTTAATCTTTATACTTTAGAGTAGTTAGTAGTAAAAATAGTAAAAGTTGTAATTTTGTACCGATTTTAGTAAATCGAAGATGTCGTGTCGATTTACGTGGGTATTTGTGGTATCTTATTGCGATTTATAAACCGAGACCCGAGAATCGACATATTAAAGTATAATCATATCTCCTGGAATGATTTAGAGAGTGCCACGAGCTTAAATGGTCAATTGAATAGCTTAAGTGAATGAGTGGCCAACCAATCTGGTTAAGTAAAAATCGAGAAATGTCTTCAACAAACGAATGACTCATCAAAATGACATTATCTGAAAGAGTGTTCTTCACGAAAGTTGTAGATTTTACCGAAAGCTTTCCGATGCAATTTAAATTTTGAAGATCGGAGGTCTACAACTTAAACAGTGATCAAGTGGCTAATCGATTTGGGTTAAGAAAAATCCCGTAAAAGCTTCGGAGGAACACGAGGTTATCAAGAAGGCGTTATCTGGAAAAGTATCCTTCATGAAAGTTGTAGAGTTTCTCGAGACCTTAATTTTGCCATTTCGTTTGCAATTTTTGGAGGGCCAGAACTCGAGATATGAATTTTAGAAGTTTAATAATTATATATAAAAAATAATATCTTCACCTGCATCTTTGGGTGATCAAGTTAGTGGGGTAATCATTATACCGGACCGATCCGGCTTAATCTCGTGCATCGGTCCGGCCTTGAAACCTTTGCCTATATAAAGGAGATGATCAGAGAGCATTCGGGGTGTACCAAAAATATATATACATCTCATATATATATTCTCTCCTCTTCTTTTCTTTTTTTATTTTTTTTATTTTGTAGTTTGTAAATAAGGCCTTACGCCGTAATAATGTAGTTTTAGTATCGTTGTAATGCTCGGGAAAATCTCGGAAGTCGGTTTTGCTAAAGAAGTTGTAATGTCCGGGAAATACGATTTCTGAATCAACTGCCGTATTCGGGTAACTTTTCTTAAGTATTTATGTTTGTTTTTATATTTTTCGTTGTTATAATGTTTTTAGGCTAAATATAATACTGGCCAAAACTATGTAATCGGTTTTATTTCGATCTTTTCGTTAAAGAAATGTTGTTAAGTTAAAATGACTAAAATTGAGTTAATTGAATCTTTTTCTATTTTAATCGTATTCGTATTGACATATTTAATTGATCTCGAGGAATTCATAATCTAATTATGAATTGGCGCTCGTAGTCGAGGATATGAGATAAAAATAGAAAAACCGGAGGGGTAAAATTGGCCGTGTGAATAACGTGATAACGGAATCCGATTTCTACCCGGGGTAAATTTGTTTTGGGAGAAATGAATTTTATTATAATTTGTACTCGAGATCGTAATAATGTTAAATCATCGATTAATCGAAACTTAAACCGGAAAGTTGAATCGCCCGGCTTTGACAACCGGAGCCTTTAAAATAAAATTGACCGTTTGTGAACGGAATGACTCCTTTTATCTAAAGGTAGATTTGTACTCGGGACTGCATTGAAAAAAACCGTAATGATTGTGGACCTTGGGTGATGCAATGGACATATGACAATTTCATACGCTCATGTGAGGAGGAATTGTTTACCTCAGGAGTGCACCGTTTCATTTACTCAATTGGACCTAAAATAAAAGGAGAGATCGAACGCATTTCATTTAATCGAAAAGATCGTATAAATCAATTATATAAGTTTTGGCCAGTTCTCTAAAATTATCTGTTTAATATATTGGTACCTATATATTTATATATATATATATATATATATACTTTGCAATTTATGTACATCTATATATATATTTATATATCTATATATATTATATTAGAATAACTTTTAAATTACGTTTTTATTTTATGTTGACTAGAATAGTAGTGATCTGTGTTATAAAATTGCGGTTTAGATCGAGTTAATAATGACTCTTTGGTGTTTAACCACACGTAAAAGAAATTACCAAGTTCCTGTGGATACGATACTCGACTCACCATACTAGCACCACAATTTGACCCGGTACACTGCCGGTTAGAATCGTTTAACTCGGGAATTGTCTGTCAGATTTCTGGCACCATTCTCAGGGACAGGTTAGGCGTCGTCATTCAACTAAGCAACAAGAGTTTATAATGGATTAGTTCAATTATGAGTAATTAGTTATTTCCCCCACACATGCAACAGTCCTCCCCATTAGTGAATTTATTCATTGTTGAGCTACGGGTACAACTCCTAACCCTATCTACTCCGATAATGGCAGTAGACAATCTATATGCAAGCTACCCTCCTTAATTGGTCCGTAATTGCCCATACGCATAAAGAACTAGAGCTGCCGATATTGAGTGTTACATCATACCGCAAACCCGCCTAGACAGCTGTCGACATTGACCAGCACGTTCCTAGGGTCCATTCTAGATAATGTCCTAATTAACACTTCACTTGCGGTCCTTCATGTTAATTTACGATAACATGCAAATAGTTGATCAGGCTACTAACATGTAAATTAAATCTATCGATCGACGTAGCTGGCGCCGATTATCATGAATTAGCAATTTACTAGGTATTCAGATCTAGCGATATAGACCGTCGCAGATCTGAAGAACGCAACTACTATCTCATGATTTCTTCACCAACGAATCATATCTATAACACATGGGGTAAAATAAACTAACTACTACATAATTAAACTAAATAAGCAATTAAAACATACTAGTCGAATAGAAAAACGATAGATCTACATCTTGGAAAAGATAGAAAATCATACTCTCGAAGACGAGCGTAGATTTCCTTCGGATCTCTCCCTAGGCGGCGACTCCGTCGTCTCTCCGACCAGAACTCATAAAATAAATAAAATAAAGAACAAAGAACTTTTATTGCATAATTTCCTTGAATAATTTAAGTACATTGAGTTCTGAGGCGAAGCCTCTTATTTATAGCTATCTAAACCGACTAGAATCATCTAGTTTGACCCTTCGTCCAAGAAAACACGTTTCGGAAGATTCTGGACCCTCGGTAAGCCGGCACCGCCCCTCGGGTTACCGAGGGTATTTTTGTCCTTTTTCTTCAACCGACTTAACTTGGATGCTTCTAGAATACCCTAGGTCCATTCATTTCGTTTAGTCCACTCCAGATATGTCCATCATGCTCAGCCCAATATCTCGTATCCTGAAAATCATCAAATAATGCACGAAATAATATCAAAATAGGGGAAATAAACGTTAGGTGCAGATTTCTCGACTCACGAACCCGACATATGATATTCAACGTAAATGGTTCATATTTATAGGTCGAAACAACTATTTTTAGCTCGTAATGGATAGAAAATTGATGCCGTAGGATAGACTATTTTAACCGTCATCACTTAACACCCCTTTGTCCAACTACTAGATCCTTCCTTGCCAACAAATATGGAGATATATTACCGGAACGCTTAACAAAAGAATAAGGAAGGCAAAAGGGAACAACATTCCCGAGCCAAACAATTGACTATCAGAAGGTCTTAGAGATAGACGAAATACAGATTAAACAGTCACTTTCAATGATGATAGAGGCAAAACTCACTCTAGTTGCCTCTTCTAGAGCTAGGAAAATAAATTTCATTTCCAAGAACTCCACTCCAATACCGATCAAAATGGTACGAGAAGACGCCGTGATAGAGCATGTAATGTCACTAAAAAAATCTCTACTATAATATATTAAGTCTTATCATGGTATAATATAATATTATAAGAGAGCGGCTACAGTCCAGTTTCTAATTGTCCAGTTTTTTAATCTTTACCGTTGAAAAACATACAAATAATTATGAACGTTGGATCATTCTTTTAATACATCATAGTTAATGTGCACAATAACACACTTAATCAATCATTTAACCTCATTTAACCTGCTAAACCGGTAAACAATTTTTAAAAAAAACAAATTAACTATAGGGCAATAAAATTTTTTCCCTTTTACGTCTATGCAAGAACCGGAAAAACACCTTTGTGCATCCTATTCTCCTCCTCCTGCTCCTGTCGAAAAAAAAGCTCCTGTCAAAAAAAAAAAAAAAAAAAAGTTCTTCAAAGGTTGCTCTGTGAATTCTTCTCCTCCGCTCCAGTCGCCAGTCAGCACTTATTGCGCCTTATCACCATCATACAACTTGAGGCGCATTCCTTTCATCAAAGCAGGTTAGTTTTTAATTTTTTTTTTCTTTTTCTGTGAAACCCTAGGTATGTTGCCGGAATAGTTCACATTTAAATTGTGCCAGAATGTACGGATAATTAATTGTTGCCGATAATTGTTGCCGGAATTGTTCACGTTTGGAGATAATTGTTGCCGGAATTGTTCACGTTTGCCGATAATTGTTGCCGGAATAGTTCACGTTTAAATTGTTGCCGATAAAAATTTTGATCCCAGAATGTATGCTTGATTGTGCCAAAAATAAATTTTGATCCCAGAATTATTTGACGTAACCCATCATACGTTTTAAAAAAAAAGTGCCAATAAAGTTGATTCAAAAGTCGACTCTACGAAAATTGTTGAGTTAAAGCCCTAAAATATGATGTAATGGTTGTATGTAGTGAATGATCTCTGTGTATCCAATTTTTTTCACGTCTTTAAGCTTCTTTTTGTTACTTTATGTAGTCTAAACAAGTGAAGTAAGGAATGCATGTTGTGTTTTTTAAGTGGTCCTTTTTTTGTTTAAATTATTATACAGTATCTCGTGATATGATGGAATACAAAGTGATGGAGGTAGAAGAATCTGAAACTTCTAAAGTATCAGAATTAGACGGTTTGTGTGTTGATGATGTGGATGTTGATAAAGTCCTCGAGATGCAATTCAATTCTATTGAAGATGCTGAACTATTTTATAACCTATACGCAAGGTGTGTTAAGTTTTCTATAAGAAAGGAAGATGTTTTCCGTGACACAGATGGCACTATAAAAATGAGAAAGTTTGTTTGTCATAGGCAAGGGTTTCGTAGGGAGAGAAATTTGGAGTCGGAGGATCGTGTGAGAGAACCGCGTCCATTGACACAAGTTGGTTGTGAAGCAGCTTTCCGGGTTAGGTTAGATGAAGGGTTAGGAAAATTTGTGGTGACTGATTTCGTTAAGGAACACAATCATGAAATGGCAGACTCGTGTAGTGTTTCGTTCCTTTGTTCTCATAGGAGTGTAAAAAGTAGTGATATAGCTCAAGCACGCACTATGCATGAAGTGGGGTGGCGAACTAGTGATATAATGAAATTGTTTGCACACCAAGCCGGTGGCTATGACAAGGTTGGGTTCACTTTGAAAGACTTATACAACCATTTGTATGCCGAGAGACGCGCGGAAATTAAGGATGGGGATGCGGAGGGAGCTTTGGGATATTTGTCTGCGAAGAAATAAGACGATCCATTGTTCTTTTATAAATATGACGTGGATGAGGAGCAACAGTTGTGTAGGCTATTTTGGGCGGATTCAAGGTCCCGAACAGATTACAATTGCTTCGGCGACGTCTTAGTATTTGACACTACATATAAAACCAATGCTTATAGAAAACCATTAGTCATGTTAATGGGTATCAATAATCATTACATGACTACCGTGTTTGCCTGTGCTTTATTGTCGGATGAGACTACAGATACATATGTTTGGGTATTAGAAACTTTGTTTGAATGTATGGATGGGAAGAAACCTGTATCAGTGGTAACTGACGGTGATCTTTCTCAAAACAATTTGGGTTACGGAAAAAATTTAAAATTTTCGATTTCATTCATTGTGCCGCTAATCTATCTTTTTGGTCAAATACATTCATTTTTTTTAAACTGACACAACGATTGGACGACTATTTCTATCATTCACTAAGCCCTTAAACATCGTTCATTATAATAATTATTTTACAAGAAACGAGAGAATCATTTATTCAAACCGAACAAATCCTAGATGGAAAAATAACCACAGTCAGTGTTTTTCCCCTTTTGAGACCTAGAATGAAAAATAGAGCTCATAAATGATCCAATTAGCTAGGAACCGGTCAAACTTTGCAAAATAATACAGCCAAATTCGATCAATCGTTACATTTAACCGTTGTCGGTGTTTCTCCTTTTTTGAGACCTCGAATGGAAAAATATAGCTCATAAATGAGCTTAGAATGATTCAATTAGCTAAGAACCGGTTAAACTTTACAAAATAATAAAGGAAATTCGATCAATTGTCAGATTTGAGTTAATGCGGATTGTTGACCGGTTTAATTTCTGTTCAAAATAGCAACCGGGTCGGGTTGAAACATTTCTTCCTCGCCGGGTGCTCTGCAATTTCAACGAAGGAGTAAAAATAAAAAAAATAAAAAACTTTGATCAATGATATCTTGCAATCTCGAGGTCCGTTTTTCGTACCGTTTGTTCGCGTTAGACTCTAAAAATCGAGAACTATTCAATGGACTATATAAAATTCGATTTTGAGCAATTTCCTGTGTCAGATTTTTTTTGAACAAACCATGATATACATGGAAGAACAAGAATTTTGAAAAAAAAAAAAAAGAGGTGCAAGAAGAAGAGAATGAGACAGGGTTTTCGATTCTGCAAGTCGAGCCGGCGAAGTATTGTCTCCAATTTAGCTAATAAAGACTTAGGAATGATTTAAGAACCATCTTCAAATTCGTGAAACATGAACGCTTTTTTTTGGACGATTATTTTTTTGTTTTTTTTAATGGGTGACCGGTTACCTGTTTGACAGGTTACAAGATTTTTTATGGTACACAATAAGCTACGGTGCGTCAAATTAATCCAATGGTTGTTATTATTTTAATATTGATCTAACGGTTAACTGGACCATCCAATTTTCTTATACTGAGTGGACTGTAGTATTTCCTATACTATAATATACACAACACTAAAATAACAGTAAATCCCCTGGAAAAAAATAACAGTAAATAATAATAATAAACAATATTGACACACCCAGTTTGAAGTTATGTTAACATTTAACAATCTATACTTTTCTCAACCAAAAAAAAAAAATCTATACAATATTAATACATTAATATTTTTAGTTTTATTAGTCTTTTTTTCTTTTTTTTTTCTTCTTAAAACTTCCGGTATCCGGACCCAACTGATCCGAGTAATTCGAAGTTAGTTTTATTAGTCTTTATTTTATTTTATTTTTTTTATTTTTTGCTTAAAACTCTCGGTATCCGGAACCAACTGGTTTGACTAATCCGAAGTTCTGTCTGGGTCATGCCTGCAGAGTCTGACTTTATGCCAAAACCTTTTTCAACATGACGTTTCAGAGGAGAACCGAACCGATGAACTCTCTAGGTATTCTCAAGTCACTTACCACTTAAGCCAAACTACTTGGTTAGTCATTTTCAATTTTCATTGCAGTAACTATAAGAATTTTTTTTTCTCTGAACATATTAAGTAAAACAGAAATTTACCACTAATATTTGAGTCCTTGAGAGTGAACATTACACCGTTTAATATGTTGACGTAAATCTAATAAAGATCTAATGAATATCCAGTGATTAAACCTTCTAATGACCGAAATCTGATAAAGATCTAGTGAATGAACCTCCTAATGATACACCTTTAATAAAGATCTAGTGATTAAACCTCATAATGACGGAATGTAATAAAGATCTAGTAAATATCTAGTGATTAAACCTCCTAATGACATGTGGACAAGTACTAGTAGCTAGATAGTAAATGACATAATAAGGACACATATTAAACACCTCAACATTTAATTATGTTCTAAGAACCCTCTTCAAACTGAATGGGGTCTGCACTACATTGAGTATGGCTCGAAGATAGTTTACATGAGTTTAAGGTAAGATCTTGGTGAGAGCATATGTAACTTGATCATGTGAAGGAACATATTGCACATCCAGAGTTCATTGTATAACTTTGTCTCTGATAAAATGAATGTCAAACTCTGCATGCTTGATTCCATAATGTAGAATTGGATTACGAGGCAATGAACCAGCTCAAAGGTTATCACATCATTTTAAGATAGAAAACATGTCCAGGGCATGATTGATCAACAAAGCCTTCAGGTTGTGGCATAAAAACAGACTCAAAAAGTATTCATTGAGGAATGCATATATATATATATATATATATATATATATATATATATATATATATATATATATATATATATATATATATATAGGTTTGATAGGATAGTCAAATGATATTGCAATGACTAGAATTACTCTGATTGTAAATGCCCTGCCTACTTGAATAAAAGTCTCGGAATAGTCTACTCCTGGATTCTGATGGAAGCCTTTGGCTACTAGCGTAGCCTTGGGCTTCTGTATTATGTCATCAGGGTCGAGCTTAAGCTTGAACACCCATATATTTCAAACTGGACTTTGAGTACTTGAAGAGGGAACCAAATACCGGGCACGGTTTCTGATTAAAGCATTGTATTCATCCTCCATGTCCTTTATCCAACTAGCGTGACTGAAAGCATCTGACTCTTTACTGGGCTCAACGAGAGAGATAAAAAAGAGTTGAGGTTTTTAGATAGGAATAGGTTTCGGGTGTGAAAATGTGTGGTTAGTACAAGCAGTGAGGACCGAGGAATGATATCTTTAAATTTGTCTCGACGATCCCACTGAAATAAATTTCTGCATGGCTCACCTCAAATGATAATAAACATTTCCAAAAGGTTTAGAACCTTTACCACCCACAATCTTAGTGGGATCGAAAATGATATCTTGTATATATGTACTACTAATTGATTATTGGCGTTAAATAAAGTGTAAAATGATTGAATGGCGAATCGACGAGAAAGCTACATCGCCCTGCACTACAAAATAATGTTTGTGGCCGACAACCAAAATCTAATACGACTATAACACAGGCAAAATATATATAACCGCTTTATATCGACACCATGAATTTATTATTGACATAATTTTTTTTTTTTTAATTTACTTCACCACCACCCACAAATTGCTTTTCCGGCAACATATACACGTGTCAGTGCAATTGACATTTTGTTTCGATAACAACGTCATTGGGTCTGGCGTTTTTCACCAATGATACATTTATAACTATAATATCAGTGTCACTTTTGTCGGTATTGAAAATCAATGTCATTGCTAGTGACGCCCGTACCGAAAACAAACATCAGTGACCCAGGAATTATGTTGCACAAAAATAATATAAATAGGAGGCTTATCAATGACCACCAAATCGCTTCACTGCAGCACAATTCTTTCTTTTGACCTCTATAAATCTCTTGTGCACCACACTAAATATTTTTATTATTTTTTTACTTCAGGCACCACCAGAAAAATTAAAAAAATTACTTCATATACCACAATTTTATAAAATTACAATCAAGTCCTTTATTAAATTAATAGAACATTTTAGTCCTTCTTTAATAATATAATCTTAACATTAACCAATAATCCATATCTTCCAAAAATCTTAATCCAAAACACCCATCTTCATCATCATCATCTTTATTCTTCAACAAAATTTCATTAATAAACACCACACTCAACCTTCTTTTTCATCACCATAACAATCCACAAATTCAAATCATCAACATTAACCCAAATACTGCAAATTTCTTCATCTTCGTCATCAAATTCATCTTCATACCCAGAAAAAAATTCACAAACTTCTTCATCTTTTTCTACATACCATTCATCCACAATCTGCACATATTCATATTTTTTCTACACATCTTCATCTCATTTATCAACTCAAAATACATATATTTTATACACACCTTCATCTTCTTCCTCACATCAAAAGCTTCATAAAAAAATCTTGATTTTTATTTCAATACTTGAAATAGATCAATGGGTTACCCTATTACAACATTAAGAACATATAAAAGCATGATTTGTGGAGAAAAATCATGTTTTTATCCAATGAAAGAGAGGGGTTTTCCGGCGTTTTCGAGCATCCCATTTCTGATACTAGAAACGTCGCTAACACAGACGTTTCATGTAAACATAAACGTCGAAATTGTCGACGTTACAAATGTATAAACAACGTCGGAACAATTTTTTACGTCAGCCAAACTGACGTTCCAAATGTATAACAACGTCGGAGTAATCAACGTTACGCAAACGTCACCCACACTGGCGTTGTCTTTCTATTACAACGTCAGGCCTATCGACGTTCCAACGTTTGACTGAGTTTTCAGATTGCTTAAAACGTCAGTTGTCCTGACGTTGTAGCACCAAATCAACGTTAGTACAGGTGATGTTACGAGTCATCTTCATCGCAAATGCACGAACGGTTTTTTCCCGACGGAAATAATTCGAAAACCAACCATTAAAACCCTCGTTTTCTACCAAATTACCAGCGAATTTCTTAAAAAAACAAGATATATACGTGATTTGGTTCAAAGTTATGTTCTTCCTAGCTTGATTCTTGCAACCAATGCTTCAAATTCGGTTTTCCGGCGATATACTTATCTTCTCCGGTGAAGTTCCGGCAAAATATTGTCTTCTCCGGTGAAATTCCGACGAAATATCGTCTTCTCAGGCGATATTTTTTTTCCCAAATGAAAAAAAGGATGTTAGTATTATGTTAAAATGAATTGGTTAAATTAATTAAAGAGTGTTAAAAGACCAAAGGACTAGAGTGTATATTTTTTGAAAGTTATTAAATGGATGTGGTGCCTTTAGTGATTTGGTAGTGTAGGAAAGTAAATGAAAAATAATAAAATAAAGGGTGTCAATAGTAAATCGGTGGTGCCGATAGAAGCCGTCTAAAAATATTATGGTAGCGCCAACAATAATTTTAAAAGTGCCTGAAATAAAGATGACATTTGAGATAAAAACGTGGTGTCAATGGAAGCTATATATATATTCAGCTTACAAACCCCAGAATAATACACAACTAAGTACCAAAGTGTTTACATGGCAGTACTGCAGTAGTACAAGGAGATAGCCACCACATTTCTAGAGAACCAAAGGAGACACGACACAAGTATTTACCGTATAATTCGTGTATTTAAGGTTTGGGTCTTAAGTTTCTGTATATCAAGAAATATTGGATAGCAAATGGTACCGGTGAGTTGTTTAACAAACATTATTAGCGGAGAGATATGTTTGTCACTGTCATTACAAGAAAAACTCATTGTTACCATAGTAATTTTTGCCACATAAAAAATGTGGCTAATATGTAGAACTTAGTTAGATTTATTTGTCACAATAATGTAGCTAAAAGAAAGTATATGGTAACATTTTTTTTTTTTTTTTTTTTTTTTTTTTTTTGTTTTGACAAAAACTACTTAAACTAGTATGAAAAAAAAAAAAAAAAAGTGTTTTAAAGTAGCTTAGTGGTTATACAATGTGTAAAGTTGTTTTTTTTTTTTAGGGATTAACTTTAATTTGATCATTTTTTCCTTTGTATTTTATGTTTACAAACTATTTATTTATCGTAAAAAAAAATACATTATATGTTCTCTATTTTATATTGCATTTAAAAGAAAATAGGGTAGTTAAAACTTGGCTCCAAACCAGCCTCACTCAGAATCAAACCAAATCATTGGTTTTCATAGTTATTTTGGTTTCATTTGGGGTATAAATTTTTCGGACCAAACCGACTAACTAAACACCTAAACCAAACCGAAATTATCCAAACCGACTCAATATCAACACTAGTAGCTATTTTAGTAGTACTAGAGAGAAGAATAACTTATGTACCACCTTCATCCCATAATGTAAAACAATTTTAACAATTTTATTTTATCTCATATTATAAAAGATTCTTACAAACCAATGAATTATTTAATGCACTTTTATTCCTTTTTAACCCATATTTATTCATCTCACCATATTAAATGCAGTGTAAACATAAAAGGGCACAATTCCTAAAAAGATGCATTATTTACAAGCTTTCTTAATTTATATGCACAAGGCTAAAATGTCATATATTACCGGACATAAGTCCTATCGAATTCATCTTTCTTTTAAAGTATCTTGTTTTGTTACTAGGAAAAATGAATCCTACAACATATTTTTATATCGTTTATCCTGGTATATTAACCAATTGGTTGTATGAATTGCACAATATTTGATTATGTAATAATGTATTGTTTTGTTACCCAAGAGAAAGTAAAAAGATGGTCATACTACCATATGATAAAACTAGCAAAAGACAAGATGCACAATTGGAGAATGATTGTCCAAATTGGTTCAAACTGCCAATATATGACAGCTAAGAGTGTGTGTGTATATCTATAAATTTATATTTATTGTTACTACTGGTAGAAAGAGTCGGTAGTAGGAAAATAGTCTATGAAGATAAAGGCTAAAAAGAAGTTGTTGAGATGAATTATCAATATATAGGTAAAAAGGAAGATATAAAGTGCCCATATTCCTTTTCAAAAAAAAAAAAAAAAAAAAAGTGCCCAAATTCAAAACGTGTGACCAAAAGAAAAAAAATATAGTACGTAGTATATAATAAAAATAAGTAAAAAGGCCATCTCATCAAAAGTTAAAAAGTGGATCTAAAAGAGAAGTTGATGTATATTGCCTTTAATAATGATGAAATTTTTATTTATAATCATATTTAATTATGAAAATGGTCTTCCACCCACCTCACATTGAAAGTGAGATACATATATGATATATTAGAGAGAAAAAGAAAAAGAAAAAGAAAAAGAAAACGAAAACGAAAACGAAAACTTTTGTATTGATTATTATTATATAACATTACTGATATTATAAAACAAATTGTTGAAAATATAGTGTGTTTCTATTGGCACAAACATTTTGCTTCGGGACCATAATTAATCAGAGTTCCACACAAATTACTACCTTAAACCATATTTTTATATGCTTATTTTTTCACAAAAAAGAAACATCGCTCAAATTGTTTCCTAACATCATCCTTACCAATGGGGTACAACAACAAATTAGAATCCTCTCCTGTGATTCCATGTCGTCCCCAACAGCGTATCAATGTAAAACACTCAAAACGACGTCGTTTAAGTGTTTCGCCTTTTTATATTTGGGCAAAAACAACGTTTTACTGTTTGGCCTTATCACAGCAAAAAATGTACGATAGACGATCCATGCTCATACTCATACTCATACAACAAGCGTCAAACAGACAAATGTTTCTATCAAACATAATACTCCTCGTGTTAAAAGTAATTTTATTTTCTAGTGTCATCGTATATATATTTATATCCCGAAACAAAATGATGAGTCGATTGAATTACTTTAAAAATATCTTTAGGCAACGAAGTATTAAGCGTCATGTCGAATAAATTTGTGCCAATTAGTATAAAATTAAAAGAATGCAAATACTCCAAATCATACTCCTCATGTTTCCATCGACAGGAAATTCTTCTGTGGTGTCTCCATTTGTGTGGACTGTGTGGTTTAATCTGAACTACACAGTTTTATTGTGGAATGAAACTTTGTGATCACGAATGAACCACACGTTGTCACCACACAAATAGAGACATCACAAAAGAATTTCATGTTGTCAACCGTTGAACACACGACACAATATTTTAGGTATCTTTACAGTTTACATAAATAGATACCTAAACCTTTCACTTCTAGGAATACGAACCAACCGGACACACACACACATAAAGTACGGAATTCGAACATTTATATTGACCATAATGAATTCCTTACAAAAACAAGTTTACTTCATAAGAAAATATTCTATAACACCTACCAGTCAACCTTCAACAAAATGAGGAAAACCATGACTACGCCGCCGAATAGGCCCCTAAACGCACTCGACTGAATACAAAAACAGGGGGGGAAAGCTCATATTTCGAAGGGTAATTTTGAGGGGGGGACCAAAGGTATGCCAAGCGAAAAGGATCAAAGCTAGAAATATCCATCAACATGTCAAAAAGGAAAATGGTCCAAAGATTCCAAACATGACTACTAGTGACACCTATAACATACAAACATGAAATGCTTTTGGCATTTTATTGCTCCATAAGGTGAGCCCATCTCACCTTCACCATCTGTGCATGCAAGAAAGGAAATGAAACCAAAATTAGACTAGACATTATACTGACCAAACGTTACATATTACTTGATTTGTACCACTGAATAATTGATAAGAGAATTAACTTGCACAACAACATATTCCCCACCACAAGCCATACCTAAAACCATGGCAACGTAGTGCTCAGAGGGAAGAAAGGACATTTGAGTTCCCCTTATGTTTAGTTTCAAATGCTCAACTGGGTAAAACGGGTTCATATCTTTTCACACAATCAAAAATCTTGTCACACCATGCTTTTATTTCCAGTTTTGACCTAACTTTTTCTTTTCTTTTCCTGCACGCTAGAGATCAAATGTACACATTGAATCTATCTAACATGTATTGAGCCTAGAAAACACCCAACATTTGACTCAAACTGGTTCAAAAAAATCATCATTTTATGATTGTTATTCACTCAGAATAGTGTGCCCCCCTAAAAACTCTATATCTGGCTACTACATTAACATAATTCAGCATATGTTCAATGTTTTTTTTAATGATATAACCGATAAGAAGGCAATACTAAATGGATGCATCATGACCATTCATTTCTACTCTCTTCCACCAAGTAGGCATGTGTGTGAAAGAGATTAGAAATGGATCTACTAGCTACAACCTTCCTACAACGGTTGTACCATAAAAATTTCTCCATGTTCAAGTCCAGCTGAAAATATTCCTAAATAAGACACGTTGCTAGAAAATCTCAATAATACTTCTTTCTTTAGCTTCATTTTGAACCTTAATATACATGAAATGGCAAGGCTTGCTCAAAGTACCAAACAAGCCAGTACTTAATGAAAGATAGAGAACAGATATATTCGACAGTCCTTTTTTAATACCTTGCAAACACGGACACAATAAACAGGGGCTTCTATTGATTTTCTCAACTGCAACATCTCTGCTCCTATATACCACCACCACCAAAAGCACGGCTGCTTTCAGCCAGCTACTTTTATAGCACCCATCTCATCCATGTTTGGGAGCTTGTGCTGCAACATATCTCAACTCATAAGAAGAAAGCATAACTTGCGAAAAAAATTCACATGACCCTTTATAGTAAGGCGAAGAAGAACATGTAATCTTAACATGGCTACGCAAACAGATTCTCTCCACTGGAGAAATATCAACACCAAAATAAAAGAAAAGAAAAGAAAAGGGGGAGGGGGAGAGGAGGGGGAGAGGAGGGAGAAATGAAAAAATGTGCTCAATCGTGTACCTTACTTTTCTTGAGCTTCTGTATGTCATGAATATCTTCACCCCCATCATGTTTCCTTTTCTACACCCACATCATAAACAGTTGCACCAAAATTAAATGACAGAGGTCAGGAAAACAAAGAGACATCTACCAAACATCTAAAAACTTCATTAACACCACAAGAAATATCAGGGCTTAATCAAAACATAAAGAAAGGAACCTTTACAAAACAAGTCAAAAGCAAGCCAGGAACTAAATGATACAGCACGTCATTCATAGCTACACAGTTCTAGCGCTTCATAAAGGAAACACACAGCAAAATGCAGAATGGTTACGAACCTTCTCATGATGTTTCTTTGAGTGTTCAACACCGGAATCATGATGGCTGCTTTTATCTTTCTTCTTATCCTTGTCTTTGTCTTTGCTTTTATCTTTATGCCGATGTTTGTGCCTCTTATGCTCCTTATCCTTATCCTTGTCCTTGTGCTTTTTATGTTTCTTCTCCTTGTCCTTAGTCTCACTTTTAGATTTCGAAGCTATGGTAGGAACACCCTTTTCAGACTTCAATAAAACAAATCATGTATGAGTATTATTTCTCAAGTTGCCAAGATACACAGTGTATGTGTATAATAGAATGTGAAGAGCATAACTAAATTTAAAAGAAAAAACACGCGAGAAGTATAGGTTGTTAATTTTTTTTTATCCAAAATGCATTTAAGATTCTTTGGAAGGCACGTGCATAAAAACTAGAAAAGACATAACAAAAAGCAAATTAGTAAATCTTACTGCAGGAAGTTCAACAGAAGCTGCTTCCCTAAGTTGGAAAGCCTCTCTTAGAACATCCAAGTCAAATGGCTGTATGCGGGCACCGGTCTCTCTAGTAAAGGAGCTATCCTGAATGAGCTGATCTAACTGCATTCCCTCGCCCTTCCTAATTTCTGTGTCTCCAACCACATTGTGCAGGTAGTGCGTATCCGAAATTGACACAGGAAGTGACTTCTTGCAGAAAAATTCATAATGTGGCAACAATTTAAATTGGCTTATGAGGTCAATGGCACCTGTAAGTTCTCTTGGTCCTTAATTTATAAGAGGACCAAGTTGGCAAGGTTAACAAAATTAGTTGATCAATCTAGTTTACAGTCCAACAGATTAAATGAATTGTTCAGAATCGGAAAACAAATTCAAAGAAACTTGAGACGTGCAACTAATTAACCATTTCAACTGACCCAATTTTATTCAACAAAACAATGTCTAGTGTACCTTGAAAAACCAAAGCAAATACACTAGCTCTTGACAATCATACTCATAAACCATGGAGCAGAACCGCAAGAAACATTATAACTAACATAGTGTTCCCTCCCTCCCTCTCACTCATCCTAAGTCTAGGCAAGAATACACATGCCGACAATTGCACATTATATACTTCTATATCTCTCCACTTTAAAGTCACGTACACAAAAACACTTTATAGCCAAGGTTCAACTCAACGTTTAAATAACCTTGAACGCCAACATATATCAAGAAAATGTTCAACTTCGAAGAGAAATGTGGATCTAGCCTTCTCCAAAATTCAACTAATTCAAGAAGAAAATTCTCCTAGACTCCCCCAGTCACCCCATTCTAAGGGGATGATATGGTAACTTTTTCTTTCGTTCTCTCTTCTCATATTCCTTAGCTAAACTCTAGATACACTGGTTAAGCGTTGCAAGATACAATACAAGGAAAATGCAGAAGAGGGAAACCAAAGAACACGTGGAGGGCCACAATACAAAAGGACATGCCATATATTAGAATAGGGAAGGTATTGCTTATGATAAAGCGCAAAAAAGACAAGAGATTAACAAGGAAATAGAAGGAATAAAGCACGAGAATTATTGTTGTTTGAGGAAGTACAGTTGTAAATGACAATATATTCATGTGAACATCTTCTTGCCATCAGCTTCAAAACGCACAACAGGAAATGAAAAGACAAGAGAGAGAGAGAGAGAGAGAAGGACAGGGTGAGGGGTACAAATTACAAAATCACCTCATAAAAACATGTTACCTCTTCCGAATTTCAGGCTATTAGGATCCATCAATCAGCATCTAGTGTGAAATACAGCATCTATAGCCTGTCATTTCAGGGGGAAAGAAAGGAAACTCGGTAACTATCTAAATCAAGCATGAACGTTTATTCAACATCAAAACATAGTGGTTCTTGATATCTTGTTCATTGAATATGCAATTAGAAAAGAAAGTCCAACTAGAAACTGCCCAATGGTTCAATTATTAGAAAATTAAAGTCAGAAAACAGTCAGAGAGAGGAGAGAAATCATGGAAACAAGACTGACAACCATCTGCCACATCATGCAGTACAATTTTTAAATTGTGTTCAGATACAATTGCACTGATGGATAGGCCAAAAAGAAAACTGTACAATCTTGACTCCCTAAGTAAGTGAGGTTGGAAAATAAATGTGTAGTATAAATTAGTTGTTAAGGCGTTAGGCGAAGCCAAGGCGAGACAAGGTCGCCCGGGCGCCCGAGCGCCTAGGCGAGCAATAAAGTCATGTAATAATGGCCTTACAGATTATAACACATTAAAAAGTCAACAAAGAAGATCACATAATGTAATCAAAACATGTTTTAAGCTTTTAACACTCGAACCGAGTACTACCGATAAACCAAAAGGATTCTGGTGAACAAATCAACTAAAAGGATTCCAGTTTAAAAAGTTCTAAAGAAATCTAATAGACTAATACTAGTCCTAGAGTTCACAAAATGACATAAAAGATAGGCAAAAACAAGTATCAATAACAAAAATAAAAACAAAGCATATTTTTATTATCTCACTTATTAGTTACCATTACCAAACCAAAACAAAACATATTGTTATTTATTACATACCAAACCAAGTAATCATTAGGACATTAACCATAACACTATAGCAGTACATTTTTTGTCACCAATGACCAATCACCATAACCATTCACCCACACCAACTAGTAGTTAGTCACTAAGTGAAATACTTATACACATCATTACTCATTAGTACATTACACATTACATTACACAACACAATACACTGTCACTTAGTCACTTGCATTATAACTACATAACAAAAGAATGAAGAACAACATTAAACAAAGAATTAATCAATTTCACTTGTACAAACTACAAAAGAAAAAAAAAAATACAACTACTGAATTACAAACTAGGCATAACATAAGGCACTACGGAAACAAGGTAAAAATATAACAAAGATCATAGTTATCAAGGCGTAAGGCGAAGCCAAGGCGAGCCAAAGTCGCCCATGCACCTTGGCGCCTAGTTGTCGCCTAGGCAAATGCCCGGCATGCTAGGCGAGCAATAAACTCATGTACACATGTTTTGGCTTTTTAGATTATAACATATTAAAAAGTCAAAAAAGAAGATCACATAATGTCATCAAAACATGTTTTAAGCTTTTAACATACGAACCGAGTACTACCAATAAACCTAAAGGATTCTATTGAACCAATCAACCAAAAGGATTCTAGTTTTAATAGTTATAAATGAATCTAATAGACTTATACTAGTCCTAGAGTTCACAAAATGACTTACAAGATTGGCAAAAACTAGTATCAATAACAAAAGAGCCCTAATTGAGTCTTTAAAGAGCCCTACTGAAGAGGCTTTGATCGTGGTTCTCCCATTGCTCATTAGCTCATCTTGATGCTCCATCAGTTCCTTATCAGGTTGCCTATGCCATGGTCAGTGTTCTTTGTACCATGTGTGCACTTGTCAACTTGTGTTCAGGAAACACAAGGGTCTGAAGATGCAGCCCAGATTGCGTGATTGTTCGAACGGGGTACCGTGACGTGGATAGGTCCGTTCTCCATGTTTTTCGACCAATGTCTGCTATTCTCCCACCCCACCTACCAGCAGCCTCATTCCCCCTCTTCCCAATCCTAGCTCTACGGTTGATTCGAGAAAGAAGATGAAAGATCGTAAGAGAATGTATTGTGGGAAAATCTAGTTTTGGAGGATCATTTCAGATGTTACGTATTTTCCAAAATATATCCCTACAGTCGTCTTTCTTCCATATTTAATAAGCAAACTTAGCAACTAGTGAATAACAGAATTGGATTACGAATTACAGTGAAGGAATATTCACAGTTGAACTTGCTTCTTCATGGGTGTACCCCTTGTTAATGCACATGCTTTTCCCAAGCTCATGTTTCTTGCGCATGATCATTTGACAGTTGAAAACCAGTCAACAAATGACTTCATTTCACATTAATTCCCGAATTTAGAAATTGGTTAGCACCAGACCTGCTTTGTGCTGCAGGTTTTTTTTTTTTTTTTTACTTCAGTCACAGCTTTGGAGGAGTTTTGGAGGCTTGCACAAGATAAGGAATGAAGTAGAAAGGGGCGGGTTGGGGTCAATAGATTAGGTTTAATGGAAATTAACATGGGCTTTTACTTTTTTACCCCTGAAGTTCACTTTTTTTTAAAAGCATACTGGGCGAACGCCTTTTCCTCGCGTAGCGCCTAGCTCGCCCGACATTTTTATCGCCTTACACTACCTCAGGGCGTTGGAAGCTCGCCTAGCGCCTAGGTGTCGCCTTAATAACTATGAAGATCATTACTTAGATTTTCATTCATTATTTCATTAGTTAGAAAAATTATAAACAGGATTTACAACTCCATGAAAACATAAAGACTAATATTAAACACTAACATTTGTAGAGAGAAAAAACGAGAGCGAAGGAAGGCAGTAAAAAGTAAAGGAGGCTTGAGGAAGACGCACAATATATGGAAGGCAGTAAAAAGTGCCGGGTTGGGGTCAATACAGTAGGGTAAATGTAATTTAACATGGGTTTTTACATTTTTACCCCTGAAATTTAAACTTTAAAAAAATACCGGTCGAACACGCCTTTTTCTCGCCTAGCGCCAAGCTCGCCCGACATTTTTTTTGCCTTGCACTACAAAAAGGTGGATGCTCGCCTAGGTATCGCCTTAACAACTATGTCTATACTAAAAAAGGAACGAAATTTGCAAAATATTACAACTATGGTTTATAATGAATAACTGATACACATTGTGGGCGATAAATACAAAGTGTGCTACTTCGAAGCATTTTCTTTAACAGTTTATCTTCTCTTTCTATCAAAGGACAAGCCTTCAATTACGTAGGCCCCACGTATATTCGTCTACAATAATCTACAACTTAACTAAATGAGTAACACAAGCCCTGGAACAACCTTGCAAACTCAAAGTTGCATTTCCTGGAGGGCAAGGAATTCCAGGGATATAAAAGTGATCCTATTCTGCATCGCAAATGCGTATTCTTTACATAAATAGTCCTCATATTCTCTTTGCCATTAGGTGATTCTCTGACTTCGACTACAAAACTTGTGAACGACCCCCCACAAAAGAAATCTTACACAAATGACCAATGGGTACAAGAATGAATGTGTAGTAACAGTATTGCTCCCCCTCCCACCCCCATCCTCCTAATTGAAAAAACATTGCATTTTTCTTGTCCATTTCTTCTTCTTTGAACATCAAAATTATTTAAACCAATTAAGACTAATTATAGAAACCTGAGGTTACTAATAGCAGTGACATTCAGCTGTACAAGATTTATCCAAAATTCTAGCACTAAAGATTGCCTCTTGTCGATTTCATTTCTTTAGAAAACGCCAAAACAAGTAAAATGATGAAAATAATCTGGAGAGACACAATCATAATTACACAAGTATGCTAACGGCGTAGGAATTGGTATAGGACCCTATCATAATGTATTAATGTTTTCATACCTCTGAAAATTTGAACAGAACAATAACTCAATAAACTGTTATACATCCAAACAATTACAAACGTGAAGCAAAAGCCAGTTTGGAAATACACACAAAGAGCAAATCAGCCATCAAACTAAACTGATTCCTAAAGAAGACCAAAGAAGATTCACCTCATCTTCGAAACAGCCTCCAGAGCAGCAAACAACAAAAGGAACTTTGCTTCCGTCGAGAATCGGATCAAAATGGAATATAACGGTTAAGCTAGGGCTTTCAAAACTTCCCCGAACTTCGTCGTCGTCGTCGTCGTCGCCGTCCGCAGTCCCTCAGCTAACTGAAACTAAACCCCAATGAAAAGAATTAACTTAGGATTTGAAGAGAACCCTCCTCCTCTGCGGGCGTGCTCCGACGAGATGCAAAATACAATATTTTAACTTTCTGTGCCGGTGATATATGTTGCCTGAAATCAGTGTTTTTCGATTATTGTTTGTTCTGATTATGATCTTTATATTAAGATAATGACATTATTTGCCCCTTCCTCTGCGGCCTTCGAGGGTTTTGTTAGTCATTTCAATCTACTATATCTTTTTTAGGGTACTGAGTACGATATTGAGCGACCTTATATTTTTCATCGAGAAAAAATCTACTTTTACTTATTATGTAATGTGATTTTGAATATCAAAAAGAGACTATAATTAATGTATATTAAGATAATGACATTATTTGCCCCTTCCTCTGCGGCCTTCGAGGGTTTGTTTCATTTTTACTATATTTTCATTATTTATATTTTTCATCGACAAAAATCTACTACTACTTATTATGTAAGAGATTTGAATAAAAAGAAATTATGTAACTAATTCCGTGTTGTTTCATTTTCATATTTTCATTATATATTTCACATTGGTTTGTAGAGATGTGAAAAAAGAAATAATAAAGCATTAATTTTCTCTGGCATCTTTTCATTTCATTTTCTTGTTATTGTTTTGTTATTTGGTTACACTTACTTCAAAGATAAGCAATCTACTTTTCCCTTCAATCATATAATATTTCTTATATAACGCGTTATCAAAGACGTGTTTCTAAATGAGTATTCCATTGTTGGCGTTTCTTCCGTGGTTTAGGTAAAAATCTTATTTTTGCTCATTTCTTTTATTTTTCTTAATGGCTAATATCACCAAACAAGAGTTTATAACCTTAAACATATCGGGAAAAAATTATTTATCATGGGCCATGGATGTTGAAATGCACTTGGAATCAATGGGGCTTGGTAAAACAATTGTCGTGAACAATACTGAGACAAACCAAGACCGTGCAAAGGCCATGATTTTTCTCCGTCATCATTTTGACGAAGGGTTGAAACATGAATATTTGACGGTGAAAAATCCATGGAACCATTTAAAAGAAAGGTTCGATCACTTGAAACTGGTTGTTTTACCAAAAGCCAGGTATGATTGGCTCCACCTGCGACTGCAGGATTATAAAACTGTCACAGAATATAATTCAGCCATGTTTAAAATTACATCACAGCTAAAATTGTGTGGTGAAAATGTGACTGATGAAGACATGCTAGAAAAAACTTTTTCCACCTTTCATGTCTCGAATGTGCTATTGCAACATCAATATCGAGAGAAAGGGTTTACAAAATATTCTGATCTGATTGCATGTCTATTACTGGCTGAACAAAACAATGAATTACTAATGAAAAATCATGAGTCCCGACCTACTGGTACCAGTCCATTCCCTGAGGTGAATGCGATGTATTCTTCAAATTTTGGTCGTGGACGTGGACGTGGCCGGGGTGGAGACCGTGGTAGAGGCCACGGTCATGGACGCGGTCGTGGAAAATTTGTGGCATATCATAACGACAATCGAGGCAAGAAACGAAATGATCCACCAAAACTGGATCATGATAATAAAAATAAAGAAAAGAAAGTTCGTGGTGACAAGTGCTACAGATGTGGAATGGATGGACATTGGTCCAATACATGCCGTACGGCATTTGGTCGAACTTTACCAGGCATCGCAGAAGAAGTCAGAAATCGAGGCAAATTTGATTGATCAAAAGAATGACAATGATAATCTGGATATTGATATGCCACTGATGTCACACCTGGATGTTGCGGATTTTTTTAACGATACCGCTTGATGGCTTTTCGGATCGTTGTGTCTTTTGCATTTTCTTTTATGTTGTTTTAATATGAATAAAGTTATCTAGTATGGATGTTGTTGGTTTTTTCCTCTTTTGGTTTTTTTTTTAAAAGTAATTTATGATGTAATACCGAACTTTTACTAATAAATAAAATGGTAATTATTCTATATTGTTAGCCTTACGACTATATGTTTTAATGTTGGTTAATTGTTTAATTATTTTCCCGCAATAGACAAGAAAAAATTTGCATGACCCATACGTATACTCTATATATATAAGATAGAGCATTTTATTGCAAACTTTAGATGCTTTATTGTAAAAGTTAAGCTTTCGGTTTGCTTATGCACTTTCAGAGCACATTAGCACAACATATGAAGTTTTAGGCCACCGTTATTTGGAAAAAGAAAATGTAGAAGTTTTGCAGTTAATGATATATTTATAAAAAATAAAGGCACAATATATATATAAAACGTATGTGATAGATGCATCATTTGGTTTTATCCGTTGCCGTATTTTTTTGATCTTCCATTATTTTGGAAACTATAAACAATTAAAGAACGATAAGTGTTATTCATTAAGTGTTATTCATTAAGTGTTACATACATATGTTTATTTTGTAACTCTGCATTTATTAAATGATACATAATTCTTATTCTTAATTTTTTTTCCCCCCTCGTCTCTTTCAGAAGAGAAATGGAAGGTAAATATTTGGGTACGTCTAATGTTGATGACGATATATGCCTCATTGATAGTGCTACGACGCACACTATATTGAAAAACAAAGATTATTTTTTTGATTTGAAAATGGGAGAAACAAATGTCAATACAATTAGTGGTAGTGCAAAATTGATAGAAGGCTGTGAAAAAGCCATTGTTTTCTTCCCGAGGGGAACGAAAATTATTATAAACAATGCATTGTTTTCTCCCAAGTCTCGAAGAAAGTTCAGTGATGAATATTTATTGATTACAAATACAATTTCTGGACAGAAATGTGTATTAGAAAAGCTGCATTCTCTATCTTCTGGCTTATATTATACGAAAATAACAGCAGCTGAAATTCATCACGTAGTAGACCAGAAATCTATTGTTTCTAATGATTTTATGGTATGGCATGATCGCCTTGGGCATCCCGGTTCCACAATGATGGAGCGTATAATAGAGAATTCACATGGTCATTCGTTAAAAGGTCAAAAGTGTTAAATTCTAGTGAATTCTCATGTGTTGCTTGCTCACAAGGCAAATTAATTATTAAACATTCACCGGTTAAAGTTGAGGATGAATCGCTTTGCATTTCTAGAGAGAATCCAAGGTGATATATGTGGACCTATAGATCCACCGTGTGGACCTTTTAAATATTTTATGGTGTTGATTGATGCATCGACAAGATGGTCACACGTATGTTTATTATCTACTCGTAACCATGCATTTGCTAGATTGCTAGCTCAAATAATCAAGTTACGAGCACAATTTCCTGACTATCCAATTAAGAAAATTCGTTTGGATAATGCCGGTGAATATTCATCGCATACGTTTGATGATCATTGCATGTCAATTGGCATAAGTGTGGAACATCCCGTGGCTCATGTTCACACACAAAATGGCTTAGCCGAATCATTTATTAAAAGAATGCAATTGATTGCAAGACCATTACTAATGAGGTCTCAACTTCCTGTATCGGCTTGGGGACATGCTATATTACATGCAGCAACACTTGTAAGAATTAGACCGACAAGTTATCAAAATCATTCTCCCCTGCAATTAGTATTTGGCCATGAGCCTAATGTTTCACATTTGCGAATTTTTGGATGTGCGGTATACGTTCCAATTGCACCACCTAAACGTACAAAAATGGGACCTCAACGAAGATTGGGGATATATATCGGGTATGAATCACCGTCTATAATTAAATATGTTGAACCATTAACAGGTGATTTATTTATCGCACGATTTATGATTGTCATTTTGATGAATCACATTTTCCGACATTAGGGAGGGAAAGATCAACCGAAAAAGAAATTAATTGGAAAATATCATTGAATTTCCTTGATCCTCGTGACAAAAGAAAGTGAACTAGAAGTTCAAAGAATTGTCCATTTGCGAAAATTGCGAATCAATTGCCGGATGCATTTAGTGAGACTAAAAGAATCACAAAATCTCACATTCCTGCTTGAAAATGTTTGGTTAAAATTGATATTCTGAAAGACAAATTACAAGTGCTAATGAATCCAAAGGTGCGCTGAAGCGTGGTAGACCTCTTGGTTCTAAAGATAAAAATCCTCGTAAGAAAAGAGGAATGAATAATAATATTGTATATGAAACCGATGATGGTCAAAATAATGTTAGTGACAAAATTCAACCTCATGAAGAGGTAGCTCTTGAAGTGCGCGATCCTGAAGAAAATGAAATTGTTGAAAATTCAGTCAATTTTGTCACTACAAGAAAAAGGTGGAATCGAAAAGATACGATTATTGATAGTATCTTTGCATATAATGTAGCACTTGATATTAAAGAAGATGACGAGGATCATGAACCAAGATCGGTTGATGAATGTCGGAAAAGAAACTATTGGCCAAAATGGAAAGAGGCGATTCAAAGTGAATCAAATTCACTAGCCAAAAGAAGTGTTTTTGGACCTGTAGTGCGAACACCTGAAAATGTGAAGCCTGTCGGATATAAATGTCTTTGTAAGAAAAAGAAATGAAAACAATGAAATTATGAGATACAAAGCTAGATTGGTAGCACAAGGATTTTCACAAAGACCAGGGCATGATTATGATGAAACATATTCGCCGGTGATGGATGGAATAACGTTTCGATATCTTGTGTGTTTAGCGGTACATGAAAAACTTGATATGCGCCTGATGGATGTAGTTACCGCGTATCTCTATGGATCATTAGATATTAATATCTATATGAAAATTCCTGAAGGATTTAACATGCCTGAAGCATGTAGATCAAGCCCCAAACAAATGTATTCCATCAAGTTACAGAAATCCTTGTATGGACTCAAACAATCTGGACGTATGTGGTACAACCGCCTCAGTGAATGTTTAGTTAAAAAAGGTTATACAAATGACCCAATATGTCCATGTGTTTTCATAAAGAAAAATGGGTCGGAATATGTGATTATAGCCGTATATGTTGATGATCTCAATCTGATTGGAACTCCTGAAGAGCTACAAAAAGCGGTTGAATACTTAAAGAAAGAGTTTGAGATCAAAGATTTCGGTAAGACTAAGTTTTGTCTTGGTTTACAAATTGAGCATTTACATAATGGAATCTTTGTTCATCAAACTACTTATACCCAGAAGTTACTAAAGCGGTTTTATATGGATAAAGCACATTCTTTAAGTACTCCAATGGTCGTCAAGTCGTTAGATCCTGTTAAAGATCCGTTTAGACCTCGAGAGGATGATGAAGATATAATGGGTCCTGAAATACCATATCTCAGTGCAATTGGCGCACTTATGTATCTTGCTAACTGCACTCGACCTGATATATCATTTGCAGTAAATTTATTGACAAGATTTAGTTCATCTCCTACGAAACGACATTGGAATGGTATTAAACAAATTTTTTCGCTATCTTCAAGGAACAATTGATTTAGGTTTATTTTATTCATATAATTCTAAACCTGAAATAATTGGCTATGCCGATGCGGGGTACTTATCTGACCCGCATAAAGCAAGATCCCAGACTGGTTATTTGTTTACATGTGGTGGTACAGCTATTTCGTGGTGATCAACAAAACAATCGATTGCAGCCACTTCTTCGAATCATGCTGAAATAATAGCAGTGCATGAAGCTAGTCGGGAATGTGTTTGGTTGAGATCAATGTCCCATTTTATCCGTAAAAACTGTGGGCTATCACATGACAAAGAAAATCCTCCAACTGTGTTGTATGAAGACAATGCAGCTTGCATATCTCAATTAAAGGGAGGATATATTAAAGGAGATAGAACAAAACATATTTCGCCGAAATTCTTCTTTACCCATGAATTACAAAAGAAGGGTGAAATTGCTGTGGAACAAATCCGATCAAGTGACAATCGATGATTTATTTACAAAGGCCTTGCCGATCGCAACGCTCGAAAGACTAGTGAAGAATATCGGGATGCGGCGACTAAAGGATCTTAACTGATATTTGATTCGGGGGGAGAGAATAATACACAAAGAATGATGTACTCTTTTTCTTTACTAAGATTTTTTTTCCCACTGGGTTTTTTCTTAGTAGGGTTTTAACGAGGCATATTCTTTGTGTCGTTGACATCCAAAAGGGGGAGTATTATGTAATAAGTTTTGAATGTCAAAAGTCTCAAATTAATGTACCACTAATTGTCTAATTGTACATGTGTTGTTCATTTCCATATTGTCATTATATATAACCCCCATCCCCATTGGTGTTGTAGAGATGTGAAGAAAGAAATAATAGAACACTACTGTATTTTTTATTTAATTTTTTTAGCAAAAACTACTGTATTTATGTTGAATGGATTCTTTTCACAATATCTAAGATGAGATATTCTTTAAATTATATGCATCAACGATGAGCAAATTTTGAATGCATGTTTCTTTGTTTTCACATGAAAAATATCAAGATTATGGATAGTAAAATGTAACTTAACAAAATTATACGGTCATCAAGAAAAATTAAAAAGTGTCGAGCTATAAAATTAATGTGTCCAAGCTAATCGGAGCTACCGAGTTTTCTACACAGCTTGTGAGTTGTGACACAAAATTCATCGAAGAGCATAAAAGTTGTGTGTGCACTTTTGGCATTATGATGATGTTAAATTTTAAATATTATCTCACAAAACACGTCAAGATATATTGTGTTTTTTACATACTAATCCTTCAATCATCCCGGAGAAAATATAGCCTACATTCATGTCCCACCTGTTCTTACGGGTGATAACTTCCGGAGTCAGAAGAGGGCTATGCAAATGTCTAAAAACCAAAAACAAACTTGGTTTTGTCGATATTAATCAAGACATACAATGGACAATAATTGTCTAGAGATATTAAAATAATTACGAGATTTAATGGACAATAATTTAACATGTCCATGTTCTACAATGCCCGATGCACAATACATGCAACTTAATGTGTGGATACACCACAACAAAATGAATGATATTATAGAAGGGGAAAAAAAAAACACCAACGCATTCTTAATGTTGGCAATGCATTGAAAATTCACTCTAGTGTTTCTGTTACATACTAGGGATACTGTGCTATGCATGCTACAAAACTCATAAATATGACCCCAAGAAATACTATATAACAAATCTACTTCTGAATATTTGGAGCAATGAGAGGGCATGACGACATGACACAATACAAATGGTCCAACACATACACATGAGTCTTACCGACTCTTGCAACTGTTAACGATTGGAACTTACATCAACTTGATGTGAACATTGCCGTACTACATAGCAATTTAGAACAAAAGGTATACATGATGATACCATCACAAGGTTATGAAACAAGGAAGCAGGGTCTTGTCTGCAAATTAACAAGATATCTTTATGGTTTGAAACAAGCTAGTAGACAGTGAAATCGGAAAGTCAAGGTTTCATGCAATCTTCTAATCTTCTAGCCTTAGATGGACCATCGATGGAGCAAATACAAAAAGTAAAAGACTTCCGGCATGACCAGTTCACAATCAAGAATTTAGGACCTCTAATATTTTTGGGACTAGAACTAGCAAGGGAATATCTCTATCTCAAAGAAAATATGGAGCTCCTTATAGGGATTACGATTACAAAAACGGTAAACCTGCTAAGATACCAATGGATACATTTAAAGGACTAACCGAGGGCGATTATTCTAGTTTACATGAGACTAGCTGGCAAATTGTTATATTTGAGCCTAACAAGACCTGACATCGCCTATGCAGTACAACAACTAAGTAAACATTTAGATGCACCAAATGAGTCACTTCAAGTTACAAGGTTGTTATTTACGCATTTTTATGACACGCGGTAATAGTTCAACTATCACTTTCCTATCTTCAGAAGTATACATCCAACTTTCGCTGATTGTATTAAGACATTTCACAAACAATCATGTTTCTGAACGTGCATGCAAAATCTATTGTTCTTCCTTCTAGCACAAGTGTTAAACACCTCTACCTGCGGAAGTATTGTAACTTCACTCATTATATACAAATCCAGAAATATTTTATAGGTAGACTAATTAGGTGCCACACTCATAATGTAAACCGTTATTCTGCAAAAAAAAACATGTTAACCAGTGTAATGTAGTTTTATCAATAACTATATGAGGCAACTCTTGGTTCATTCTTTCAGTGAAACCATTTCACCGGGAGGTTCTAAAGGTTGAGCATCAGTACTAAAGACTACGTTATAACATGATTATGAGTATTTAATACTCGCTTCTCTTGTCGTATCAAAGATTCCTCCAAATATTTAGTCAAACTTATCCGTGTTTTGAGTAGTCATCAGACAAATCGTCGACCATTCAAAGAATTCCCAATAGCTTGCATCTTTCAAAGACCTCAAAGGTCAACATGAACAAGCTATGATGTTTTTTTTAGCTTTATTACCCTATATCTAATTGAGAAGTTACTTAGTATTTTTTCCTTTGAGATGATGTGGGAGATAAGAATATCTTTAGGAAATATACACTAGTTAATAGACGCAAAAGAGTTGTCATCTTAGTATGAAACCATTTGTCTCAATAGTTTAACGATCCTTAATTGTTATGACATCATCACGTAATGTCCGAGTTTCTAATCGTACTACAAGTATCATATTCACTTTTTAAATTAGCAACCATACTATCATCGTGATAGTGGATTCATTTGTTCCAACAAAACTGAAAAATCTAATCTGATATCAGAAAAACTACTGCCCATTGATTTCTCTTTAACCATGAATCAACAAACGAAAGATAAGGTAAAATTGAAAATAAAATATCGGACTATAAAGACATTTTTAAGTGTGACGAAAAAAAAATTAAAAAAATGGTCAATCGAATACACACGCATAAGTACTGAATTCAAACATTTACTATTGAAGATAACGATTTCCTTGCAAAAACAAGTTCACATCATAAATAATTATTCTATAACATCTACTCTTCAAATCTTCTTGAACAAAATCGGGAATATCAGACCACATCGAATATTCCCCTCAACATACTCAATTAGATTTAAAAAAAAATTTGCAAAAATGCTCATATTTAAGTAGAATTTAGAGGGGGGGGGCAAAGCTTAGAGAGAGAGATATTCATCAACATGTCAAAAAGGAAAATGGTCCAAAGATTCCAAGCATGACTATATATATATACAAACATGAAATACTTTTTGCTGCATAAGGTGAACTGAACCCATCTCACCTTCAGTACCATCTTTAGTAAATCCAAGCACTTCTCCATGCAAGAAAGGAAATTAAACCAAAATTAGACTAGACAATATACTGACCAAAACATTATATATTACTTTATTTGTACCACTGAATAATTCATAAGAGAACTAACTTACACAACAACATATTTCCCACTACAAGCCACATACCTAAACCCATGGCAAGGTAGAGCTCGGAGGGAAGGAAAGACATTCAGTTCCCATATCTTTAGTTTCAAATGAACAAGTGGGTAAAACGGCTTCATATCTTTTCACACAATCAAAAACCGTATCACACGATATTTTTTTGGGTTTCACACACGCTTTGATTCTGATATAAGTTTAGGCAGAATGTTGGAGATTTAGAGGACCTATTTTTAGTCAGAAGAGACCAAATGTACACATTGGATCTTTCACATGGATATTAAGCCTAGAAAATACCCAACATCTGACTCAAACTGGGTCCAAATCATCATCATTTTCGATTGTTATTCAGTACGAATACTGTTGTGTGAAAATATGCTCCCTAAAACAAAAGCAGAACCTCAACTCTCACCCCTCCCCCTGAAAACTCTCTGTCTGGCTACATTCAATGAATTTTTTTTTAAGATACAACCGTTGTAACAAGGTTGTACTAAATGGACATATCATGTCCGTTCATTTCTACTCACTTTCACATAGTAGGGGGTTGTGTGAAATAGAGTAGAAATGGATGAACATGTTGTATCTACTTAGCACAACCATCCTACGACAATTGTACCATAAAATTTCTCTATGGTCAAGTACAGCTAAAAATATTCCTAACTAGGAGGCTTTCACATCGCTAACAAATCCTGATACTTCTTTCTTTAGCTTCATTTTGAACCTTAATATACATGAAATGGCAAGGCTTTTGCTCAAGTACCAAACGAGCCGGTACTTAATGAAGGAAAGAACAGATATATTTGACAATCCTTTTTTAATACCTTGCAAACACGGACACAATAAACAGGGGCTTCTCTTGATTTTCTCAACTGCAACATCTCTGCTCCTATATAATACAACCAAAGGCACGGCCACTTTCAGCCTGCCACTTTTATAACACCCACCTCATCCATGTTTGGGGGCTTGTGCTGCAACATATCTCAACTCATAAGAAGAAAGCAAAACTCGGGAAAATTTTCACATGTAAATATGAGAAAACCCTTTATAGTAGGCGAAAAGGCACATGTATCCTTAACATGGCTACGCAAACAGATTCTCTCCACTGGAGAAAGATCAACACCAAAAGAAAGAAAAAGGGGGATGGAGAAAAGAAAAAATGTGCTCAATCGTGTACCTTACTTTTCTTGTGCTTCTGTATGTCGTGAACATCTTCACCCCCATCATGTTTCCTTTTCTACACCCACATCAAAAACAGTTGCACCAAAATTAAATGACAGAGTCAGGACAACAAGGAGACATCTACAAAACATCTTAAAACTTCAGTAACAACACAAGAAATATCAGGGTTAAACAAAACATAAAAAAGGAGCATTTAAAAAACAAGTAAAACTCAAGCAAGGAACTAAATGATACAGCACGTCATTCATAGCTACATAGTTCTAGCGCTTCACAAAGGAAACACACAGCAAAATGCTGAATAGTTACGAACCTTCTCATGATGTTTCTTTGAGTGTTCAAGACCAGAATCATGATGGCCGCTTTTATCTTTCTTCTTATCCTTGTCTTTGTCTTTGCTTTTATCTTTATGCCGATGTTTGTGCTTCTTATGCTCCTTATCCTTGTGCTTTTTATGTTTCTTCTCCTTGTCCTTAGTCTCACTTTTAGATTTTGAAGCTATGGTAGGAACACCTTTTTCAGACTTCAATAAAACATGTCATGGATGAGTATTATTTCTCAAGTTGCCCAGACACATGGGTACACACACACACCTACATGTGTGTGTATAATAGAATGTGAAGGGTATAATTAAACTAAAAAGAAAAAGCAACTGAGAAGTATAGGTTGTTCATTTTTTTATCCAGAATGCTAATAACAAATATATCACAAGCAAGATCCTTTGGAAGGCACATGCATAAAAACTAAAAAAGCCTTAACAAATAGCGAATTAGCAAATCTTACTGCAGGAAGTTCAACAGGAGCTGCTTCCCTAAGTTGGAAAGCTTCTCTTAGAACATCCAAGTCAAATGGCTGTATGCGGGCACCGGTCTCTCTAGTAAAAGAGCTATCCTGAATGAGCTGATCTAACTGCATTCCCTCGCCCTTCCTAATTTCCGTGTCTCCAACCACATTGTGCAGGTAGTGCGTATCCGAAATTGACAAAGGAAGTGACTTCTTGCAGAAAAATTCGTAATGTGGCAACAATTTAAATTGGCTTATGAGGTCAATGGCACCTGTAAGTTCTCTTGGTCCTTAATTTATAAGAAGACCAAGTTGGCAACGTTTACAAAATTAGTTAATCAAACTAGCTTACAGTACAACAGATTAAATGAATTGTTCAGAATCGGAAAACCAATTCAAGGAAACTTGAGACATGCAACTGATTAACCATTTAAAATTTAAAACTGAACCAATTTTATTCAACAAAACAATGTCTTCTGTACCTTGAAAGTAATCCAAAGCAAATAATACACTAGCTCTTGACAATCATACTCACAAACCATGGAGCAGACTCGCAAGAAACATGATAACTAACATAACACGATCCCTTCAAAAAAAAAACATAGTGTGATCTTTTCTATCTCTCTCTCTCTCTCTCTCATCCTAAGTCTAGGCAAGAATACACATGCCGACAATTGCACATTATATACTTCTATAAATCTCCACTTTAAAGTCACGTAAACAGAAATTTTATAGCCGAAGCTCAACGTTTAAATAACCCTGATCACCAACATATATCAAGAAAATGTTCAACTTCCAGGAGAAATGTGGATCTAGCGTTCTCCAAAATTCAACTAATTCAAGAAGAAAAATCTCCTAGACTTCCCCAGTCACCCATTCTAAGGGGATGATATGGTTACTTTTTCTTTCGTTCTCTCTTGCTCTTCCCATTTTCCTTAGCCAAACTCTAGAAGCATTGCAAGATACAATACAAGCAAAATGCAGAAGAGGGACACCGAAGAACGCGTGGAGGGGCAAAAAAAAGCACATTCCGTATATTAGAATATGGAAGGTATTGCTTATGATAAAGCGCAGCAAAGACAAGAGATTAATAAAGAAAAAAATAGAGGGAATGAAGCTCGAGAATTATTGTTGTGTGTGGAAGTACAATTGTAAATGACAAAATATTCATGTGAACATCTTCCTTGCCATCAGCTTCAAAACGCACAATAAGAAATGAAAAGACAGGACAGAGAGAGAGGGGACAGGGTGAGGGGGTACAAATAACAAAACACCTCTTAAGAACATGTCTAAGTCCCAAAACATGTTACCTCTTCCGAATTTCAGGCTATTGGGATCCATCAATCAGCATCTAGTGTGAAATACAGCGTCTATAACCTGTCATTTCAGAGGGGAAAAAAAACGAAAACTCTGTAACTATCTAAATCAAGCATAAACCTTTATTCAACATCAAAACATAGTGGTTCTTGATATCTTGTTAGTTGATTATGCAATTAGAAAAGAAAGTTCTACCAGGAACTACCCAATGGTTCAATTATTAGAAAATGGAGATGAATCATGGAAACAAGACCTGCCAACCATCTGCCACATCATGCAGTACAATTTTAAAATTGTGCTCAGAAACAATTGCACTGATGGATAGGCCAAAAAGAAAACTGCACAATCCTGACTCCCTAAGCAAGTGAGGTCGGAAAATAAACATGAAGTATAATTAAAAAGGAATGCAATTTGCAAAATATTCTAACTGAGGTTTTAGGTGAACACCTGATACACATTTTCGGCAATCGATACAAAGTATGCTAATTTGAAGCATGTTCTTTAACACTTTATCTTCTCTTTCCATCAAAGGAGAAACCTTCAATTATGTAGGCCCACATATAATTGTCTACAATAATCTACAACTTAACTGAATGAGTAACACAAACCCTGGAACAACCATGCAAACTCACAGTTACATTTCCAGGAGGGCAGGGAATTCCAGGGGTATAAAAGTGATCCTACTCATGCATTGCAAATGCGTATTCTTTACATAAATAGTCCTCCTCATACTCTCTTTACCACTAGGTGATTCTCTGACTTCGACTACAAAACCATGAGCTTGTCACCAGCTGTCCAGAAAAGAAATCCTACACAAATGACTAATGGGTCCAAGAATGAATGTGTAGTTACAGTAATGCTCCCCCTCCCAGGCTTCCACCCCCATCCTCCTAGTTGGAAAAAGAAAAAAACTTATCTTCTTCCACGACACTAGAAGCATCTTTCTTGTCCATTTCTTCTTCTTTGTAAATCAAAATTATTTAAACCAATTAAGACTAATTACAGAAACCTGAGTTTGCAAATAGCAGTGACATTCTACCGTATCGAGATTTATCGAAATTCTAGCACTAAAGATTGCCTCTTGTCAATTTCATGTTGTTTAGAAAACGCCAAAAGATATAACAAGTAAAATGATGAAAATAAATTGGAGAGACACAATCTTAATTACACAAGTATGTATAGGACCCTATCATAATGCATTAATGTGTTCATACCTCTGAATTTGAACAGTAACTCAATAAACTGTCATCTCAACATCCAAACAATTACAAACGTACTTGGAGCCAAAGCCAGTTTGGGAATTCACCTAAAGAGCAAATCAACCATAAAAAACAACTGATTCCTAAAGATTCACCTCATCTTCGAAACAGCCTGCAGAGCAGCACAGAACAAAGGGAACTTGCTTCCGTCGATAATCAGATCAAAAAAATGAATACGGCGGTTAAGCTAGGGCTTCAAAACTTCCACGAACTTCGTCGCCGTTCGCAATCCCTGAGCTAACTGAAATTAAACCCTAATGAAAAAATTAACTTCGGATTTGAAGAGAACCCACCTCCTCTGCGGGCGTGCTCCGACGAGATGCAAAATACAATATTTTAACTGATGTCTGTGTTTTTCTATTGTTGTTATTATTATTGTTATGATTTTATATTACTTTGACATTATTTGCCCCTTCTTCTGCGGTCTTCGAGGGGTTTGTTGGTCATTTCCTATTTATATCACAAAATCTAATAACGTATTTTCTCTTTAAATTAAATCATATAAGCAAGCACCACTATTTTTTATTTTTTTGAAAATATGAGCACCGTTTTTTTTATTTTTAATAACCTTGTAAGTTTTATTAATAGGAGAAAAAGATTTACAAGGTTTTGGACCGGCCTCCTCACAAAATACATGTGTCCTCAAACACCGTTTCTTATCCATATAAATATTGGAATAATGATACATGCACAACATGTAAGACAGAACGAGTGATACAACCATCATCTACAATGTTGGAGTAACAAGTCTTTTTGCAAACGAAGCTACTGATGAGGTTAACATTTTTAGTGATATGTACAACTTTACAACATTGAAAATCTTTAATTAGAGATTCCATATCCTTTAGAGTAATGATATAGACACAACATGTGAGACATAACGAGTGACGCAACCATTATCTACACCGGCATGTTTACGGATCAATACATAATCATTTAACCGCCTTACTTAATGTTAATTAAAATTGATTTTTGGTATGATTACTTTAAGAACTCATACTTGAACACTAGCCGAGCCGGCCGGCCAATGGCGGCGCGTGTGATGAACAAATAGTCATCTAAATCTTTTACTCAAACAAAAGTGCTCTTGCCCTCTATGACACATCCTAAAGTGTCGACTTGACATATAAATTTAGAATCAAAGGCACTTCAAACAACCAATGTGAGATAATGGAGTTGAAACCATCTTCAACCTCCCTGTCACACACATGTTGCTATAAATTTAAGTATTAATTTATTAATTACTCGATATCCAAATCGATTGGTTCAAAAGTCGATCGTTAACTTCTAAATACTTAGTATTTAATGATATCATAAACTCTCGATGATACATATTGAAGCTTATCTGAAATTAACGTCAAAGTTGATTGTTCATCGTTTAACCACAACCCATTTCATGGGCCGATTCTCGAGCATAATTTCCATCAGTGAACAATTTCAAATACACATGTGTAGTAGTCTCAATATAAACCAGACAATTCAAAAGCATATCGTTATCCGATAAAAATGTTCATGACATAAGAGGCAGAAGCGGGTAGGGCTTCATGCCAGATCAACCAAATAAGAAGATTTTCTCTCTGTGATCCTTTAATAATCCAAATACGCATCCACTTGCCTCGTTTCCGGCTTGCATTGAGTTATCAAGTTGAAGCAAATAAGCTCTACTAACATTTATTTTTTCGAACGAGTCAAAAACCACCCAATTATATTATCACACCTCGGTTATCTACGCTCCACTAATGAAAATCCTAGTCGTTGCACAAGTAGCACACCAATTAAAGGAACAAGCATACTTACATGCATTTTGCCTCAAAAGGACACGTAACCGTCTTTTGCAAATACAAGTTGCCAAGATTTTTTGCGTTAGTAAAGCTAAATTCACATGTACCGAGTCCCCCACACGATTTAGGTTGGAATATGGTATCCCAAGAGACAATTTGAAGTATTATCTCATCTTTGGGCTCCTAATATAATGCACTGATCATCTTCTCAATCTCATCAATCACAACAACCGGTATTTTCATCCCTTGTTGCATAATATAGCATCACATTGTCGTTAGTATTGATTGAACAAAGATTTGCCGTGCTACCTGAGATAGATGTTTTACCTTCTAAATTGAAGTTTTGAGTGCAATTTGTCCGCTATAAAATTACCATCCGCCTTTTCTTTTCTTAACTCTTTTATTTTGTTGCGATGTAATGTATTAATCATATTATTTTGTTGTCACTTCTCCAAACGCACAACTCTAAATATGTTGCTTGTCCACCTAAGTGACTTAAATTTTTTTATTTTCACGACAAATAATCATAATTATTGGGCGTGATAAGCTTCTGTGGTACTCGAAGCAATCCGGATGTGTCAATTATAGCCATTTTTTCCTTTTCCTTTTTCTTTTTCTTTTTCTGGGAGATTTATTTTCTCTCTCCTTTTTTTTTTTTTAATTCTATTTTATAACACTCTGAAAAATGGGCCTATGTAAAAATGAAACCAAGCCCAAAAGCCCACTTCCCGTCTTAGTTAGGGTTTTAGGTTTCCGTCCTTGTATAAAAGGTTCTCTGTCATTCACACACTCTCCTCTAGTCCCCTCTCTTGGAATCGCTTCAGGAACACAAAGGATTCACATTTGGGAGCAGAAATGGTACGCAGAATCGTTCTCTCTTCAGCTCTTGTTTCTAAGATTGCTTCTACTGTCTAAGTATTTGTACGCCTTTGAACGTGATTTTTGGCTTTACGTTTATTTTATGTTCGCTTCGAGAAATTATAGCTGTATATTGTTTATATCGGTAACTGTGTTTTTAGTAATTGTTGTTCGAACTTGTGGCAATGGAAGTCGCCTCATTTGATATTTTTGAAAGCAATCGTAGATTTTGAGACCGGATGATTTCGGTAACTTTTCCAAATTACGTTGTAGTTGTGATTTCCCAGCTGTATATTTTTTATTAATATGTATTTCGGCTATGCCTTCAGCAGATTTATGTTGACTTTTTTTTCCCGTTCGTACTTTGTGTATAGGTGTTTGTTAAAGCTCAGAAGTCCAGGGCTTATTTCAAACGGTACCAAGTTCCATTTAAGAGAAGAAGAGGTATGTATCTAATTATTTAGTGTTATAGATTCTCTTATTTTTTAGCTCATTTTATTTGTTTTGCATTTGTAGAGGGAAAGACAGACTATCGAGCCAGGGTCAGATTGATCAATCAGGACAAGAACAAATACAACACCCCAAAATATCGTTTTGTTGTCAGATTTGTATCCTTATGTTATCAAACATTTTTGCTTATGTTACCTGAAAATTTCATTTTACTGTCAGATTTGTGTTGCATTGTATGGCGTTTTTGATGTATTGACTACTGCTGCTGCCAGTGCCTTTTGATGTTCATCTATCCTCTTCGTCTCATATAATACCACTTGGGTTTGTCACTCTACTACTCCTTTGTAGTTGTTTCCTGCTCGTATGCCTATGTTGCCGTCCTTTTTTGTCTTAACATTGTGCTCGTTTGTACTGTAAACTAGGTGAAATGTTTAAGTTTGTTCGTCTGCCTTGTCATTGTGCTCATACTTCTAATTGGCAATTTGGCATGTTTTGTTTATTTATCAATTATCAATTGACAGTTTATCCTACCAGTAGTTTTTCCCATTGTTGTTCCCTTTCTGGTACGCTTCCTTAATGCTGATCGTAGACCAACAAAGACATAACTGCCCAAATCGTGTCTGCTAGCATTGCTGGTGATCTGGTTCTTGCTTCTGCGTATGCACATGAACTGCCTCATTATGGTCTTGAGGTTGGCTTGACAAACTATGCTGCAGGTATCTGTAACCTTCACTCAACTTTCTCTTTTTGGTTCTTTTGTTTATCTTTCTAACATGTTCTTTCTTTAGCCTACTGTACTGGGCTTCTGCTTGCTCGCCGAGTTCTTAAAAAGCTTGAAATGGATGCTGAGTATGAAGGAAATGTTGAGGTAACATAGTTAAGCATATCATTCCTCAACCTCACCCTCACCCTCTTTAGTTACTTCGATACTTTATGAAACTTTTGTATGTTCATTGGGGAGGCCTTTCATTAGTAAAATTTCCTTCACGTAAGGGAGGCGTCCTGTTTGCGCTTAGAGCCTTTTTTTTTACTAAGACTGGCAGGTGTAGCTCCTTTGTTGTGTTGAATAAATAAATATTTTTATTTTATGACAGGCAAGCGGTGAAGATTATTCTGTTGAGCCTTCTGAAAACAGGAGGCCTTTCCGTGCTCTTTTGGATGTTGGCCTCATCCGTACTACTACTGGAAATCGTGTATTTGGAGCCCTGAAGGTACTTAAATTATTGCAATTCTGCTCGTTCGATATTTATTTACTAACGTTTGCTAAAGTATTCTCGTAGCTCCCCTTTGTGGTGGCATAAGTGGTCAAAATCCCCTGTGTTTCTTCTAATGAAGTCTTTGTTGCTTGTCTAATGATTCCAGCTAACACTTTGTCCTTTGTCTGTTGGTCGTAGGGAGCATTGGATGGAGGGCTTGATATTCCTCACAGCGACAAGCGCTTTGCTGGATTCGAGAAGGATGGCAAGCAACTCAACTCTGATGTTCACCGCAAATATCTCCTTGGTGGTCATGTGTCTGCCTATATGAAGGTGACGATACCATCGTGTTTTTCCTTCTTCTTGTTTAATCGTATTTGATATACATACCTTTGTGAAGACGTTTGTTACCCATGTCAATTGCTGAGAGGGTGGGTCTTATGGGCCTTTTTCTGGATTATTGCAGACTTTAAATGAAGACGAGCCTGAGAGGTTCCAGACTCATTTTAGCAGGTATATCAACAAAGGTATTGACCCAGATCATCTTGAAGAGCTGTACAAGAAGGTTCATGCAGCGATCCGTGCAGACCCCACACCAAAGAAAATAGTGAAAGAGCCCCCGAAAGAGCACAAGAGGTTAGAACTTCTTTAAAGAACCTGAGATTGTAGTCACACATAATGCATCACTTCATTTTTTTCTTTTTGTGGACTGTTTCATCTTTCGTTTTTTAAAAATGTACATTGTTTTTTGTCTCTTGAAGGTACAACCTGAAGAAGCTGACATATGATGAAAGGAAGGCTAGGTTGATAGAGAGGTTGAATTTACTCAACGCAGAAGCTACTGGCAATGCCGATGACGATGATGAGGATGATGAATAGAGGAAGAAAGTTGAATTTGGAAGTTATTGTTTCTTTGTTTTTGTTTTTAAGTAATGTCTGGACGTGCAACTTTTCTTCTAGGGTGTTTGACGACCTATTTAGAGAGAAGTGGGAACATGTATGTCTGCCTTTATTTAATTATCTACCTAAGATGACTTTGTTCGGATTGATGAAATTTTGGGATGAAATTTGTTGCTTTAAATGTTTGATTTGGTGCTATTTCCCATTCTCTGAAATTTTACTTTTGCCTCTGAGTGATGTCTTTCATATAATTCTTAGTACAGAAACTACCAGTTGAATTTTTTATTTTCTGTAAGTTGAGTTGTTTTCCCCACCTTTTATAGAAGTTACAATAAAGTTTTTATAGTATTTTCAAGGTTCTTAGCAAACAATTTTACACGTTTGGGTTTTAGGCAGTTTACACTTTAAAAGTTAATGTTATCCTTTCTTATAATTTGCAGGTTTATTAATATTTTTTTCAGTAGAGTAAAATGATTATTTAGCCTTGTATATATATTTATATATATATTTTGGGACAAGGAAAAGCAATTTATTCATTGGCACAAGTCAGAGTTACGTGGGATGGGACGGCAGGGAAGGTTTAGCAAACAACACACCCAGTATTTCCCCCGGTAAAGATATTCATTATCCTTCAAAAAAAAAAAAAGTAAGATATTCATTAACCAGAGATCTTTCCAAAGGAAAATGGAAACATAGACGTTTCGATGTTACTTCCTTTTTTAACATAGGAAAATGAAACAAAGACAAAAACTAGCCTCGACTCGACTGATGATAGTACATAGCGCATAAAAATGTTGGGATTGAGGGAGAGAAGCTTTCGGTGAATCATCTCTTTCCGTCAGTGAAAGGCAGCCTTTTCACAAACTAGCTGACTTTGCTCCGCATTTCACACAACCAGACTGTCCGACTTGGCACTCGTATGAAAACTTTACTGGTAGCTTGCAATGAAATTTAATCTAGAGTGAGGAAAGGGGTATTCAGTTGGCTAAAAGAATCTGCTTGAAGCAAATAAAAATTGAGGAATGAATAAAATCATTTTGATAATCTGAACGAACGCATCCCATCCCATGGCATGAATGCTTTACTCGTCGGGGAAGCAAATTCAAGAAATTTCAAACACAATCAATCACTTACGAGTGATCCATCCATAGACAATAAAAAAACCTTACCTTTATCCTTGTGAATTTGAGAGTACTATCTTATTCCCTCTACTTGTATTTGGGTCTATTTACTTTATCAAGAAAAAGGGAAGGGTGGGGGAGGGGGGGTGGGGGTGTCTATTCGGATATATTATCTAAATGGTTAGACTCACCCCAGTGGTTTTACTTTAAACCACACTTCAAACACATCGTTTTTCGTTCCAGTTACACTTTTTTAACACTTTAAAATATCATTCACTCCAACAAGCACACTTAATAAACCACTCCAAAATCATTTTTTTTTTCATTAAACACCAATTTATTTTCCCTCCACCTACCTTAAATTATTCCACCATAATTCAAATAAAATATTTTATATTTTGGATTACAAAATATTTTATATTTGCAACGTGTGAAAAAATCATTTTGCCTTTTTGTTGTTGTTGTTGTTGTTTTTTTTTTTTCTTTTAGTAATAATTATCATCACCATAAATAAATTTTCATGAAAGAAATTGATACATAAAAAAAATAGTTGAGATAAAAAAAAGGAGTAGAGATGAGAGAGAATGAATGATTTGTGGTATTTTTTTTTACTCTAAAGACAACTCCAAATCACAAGTGAGGCTTCAATGAATTTGGAGGGAAGAGTATCTGCCAGTATTCTTGTGATAATAAAGTGGATAAAGTTTACTTTAAAAAGCTTTGGAGTGTTGAATCCAGAGCCCATTGGAGACAGTCTTAGCTCCATCTATAAACCTTTTTACATAAAAAATCAAAATGGTATGAGTTTGTGAAAGATGCAATTTTTTCTATATTAAATTTTCAAAGGTTGGGCTCCTAAGGTTTTCCAGACCAATTAAGAGGAACTGAAGAGAAGAAATATTTCGGTAACTCTAAATAATTTGCAACACAAAGTTCTTATGCTTTTGAAAGCGGTTAAAAAAAAAAAACACAGATAATGTAGAAGCCCCTATTAACTTGATCTAATTTATTAAGTATGTGTAATGTGTATTTTATCCAACACTAGTTATATTAAAAATCTTAGTAAAGATTTTGCTGAAAATGAATTTCGACCAGTCTGAGTAACAGGGGTGAATTTGTTGATCAGTATTATAGACCATTTGCTCCAAACATGACAGAATCTTGAATCTAAATTTCTATTTCAAAGATTTACAAAACGGGTTAAAAAAACGGATCCTTTCTCCCACAATCAATCTACCAAAAACCCCAACACAGACATATCTACATTTTTTTTTTTGACAAAAAGAACAGATAAAATGGCACAATTAACCTTGTACCTACTGCTAATTCTGATTATCTATCTAACACATATATATACATCATATATCTACCATCATCAGTAAACTTCAACTGCAAAACTACCACTACCAAGTACCATCACCTCAGGATTGTTCTGCAAATAACCGCGTTTGTAAAAGCACCTTGTTCACAAGCTCTTCATTGATCTTCGACGGAAGAGGCGCCATCGGATACATATTTTCCGTCACATCCATATCACATTTATTCAACCTGCGTTGGGCACACACACACACACACACACAACGTGTGATTAGTATAACCTTCTGGATGAATACTTACACCCCTCAAAACAAACGACACACTCATCTCTATTCAGAATGAAAGGTGCATCAGAATACGTATAATTTGAATAAAGAATACGTCTTTTATGCAGTAAACATAGTAAAAAATTCAGAAAATTTGAGATTATGCAAGCAGATGGTTTTTGACAGTGCAATGCTACATTCTAAGAGTATAACTTACTCATTTAAGACGGAAATGGCAATGTCATGAACTTGGGATAAGAGATGTATGTTGTCCCGTAACTGCACATAATAAGATAAGAAGGAAAACAAGACGTCACAATACTTTCTGAACCTCGTTTTTGGTAAAATTTACTGTCATAAAGATTGATTTTTAAAAGGGGTAAAAGAACATAGCACATGAATCACAATCATTTACTTCTTTGAGGTGTAAAATCGACACAGTACTACAGGGTAACTGATAATGAGAAGCTCTGAATTATTACAACGCTATAACATCTGAATAATATGAGTAATGAAACAGACGCAAAGGGTGCGGCAAGTATGTTTATTTTCTAAGAAATATATAGAAAGCGATCACTTGCATTCTCTTTTCTTTTCCTGTTTCTCCACATCATTTCAACTTATTTCACATTATGGACTTGAAATCAACAGAACAGATTGTGCCACACAATCAATATCCACATGTGGAGTCATTATACAAATACTTCCTGCTGGAAACCTCCTATGCCTTATATCAAGTCATTAAATAAGCTTGGGGAAACATGTTTAAAAACTAAACAGATTAAAATAACATTTACCTTGAGAGTGTTTATATTTTCACAAACTTGACCCATAACCTGAGCACTTTGATGAGTCAGCAGTCTCATTGGACCAAAAATGGCTGCAAACGGCAAATGTCTTGCTTCAGCAAATGAGTAAATCAAAATGATCTTTGCAATGAATGTACAATGCATTAAAGCCACAGGAGAGAGTAAATTCCATTGATTTTTTTATTTTATACCAAATCAGAAATGAAACTAGGTATAACCCAACAGACATGTCCCTCGGTTTAAACCATTTATTAAGAGAGGGATGCACATTAACCGTGTATTCAGGATTGATACTCTACCCTAGTTAATTAGAAGTAAAGAAAAATAGTAGACGCCTGATCTATGCACAACCACATGAAGGCCATAATACATGACAGTCTTCTTGGTAGATACAGTTCTCTCAAGGGAAAAAATCAGCAACACAGAAATTAGTGTGAAACAAGAATGATGATTATCAATTCAAAGATAACTCGATCTTTTAACTTTAAGGGGTTTTAATACACTTATGAGAAAGACAAATACTTAAATAAAATAGCTCTACCATTTTTCTAAGTAATATTGTATTATTTTAAGCCAATTAGCAGCCTCTAAATAAAATACACCCCCTGAATTCCACCACAAGAGATGGAGGGAGGGGCGCTTCCCCTTCGTTCTCACGTAGGGATAATTAGAAGTCATTCAAAATGTGGAAGAAGATAGACCCTATTGTGTGATATGTTAATGGATAAATGCTTCTTTTGTTTCTGTTACTATTACTATCTTAGACATTTGAACGCCACCAACCTTCGTCGGGGATGCCATCATTGCCGTCCATGGGCCTGAATGATTCAGCAAAAGGAGGCGGAGGGCAACTTGTTCTGTTGGGGACTTGGGATCTTGGAGCAGAATCTGTAGCCTTCACCTGAGAACCCCCAAAAAAAACTAGGGTCAAACCATCGAAGTAACTGAAACTAAAAAAAACAGGCAACAAGGGAATAGCACAATGAAGAATAGAATAATGAAAATACGAATTCAGATATAATGTCTTCACTACGTGGATGACTCTTCTTCATGTGTCAACTGTCTAGCTATTCTGAGGATTGTCAGCACCCAAGACCATGATTGCATAGCAAAAGAGAAAAATAAAGTATGCAAAGAATCCTTGTAAGTTCTACAAGGCTTCTTCCTTTTTTTTTTTGGGTCTTGCGATGGGAGGTAGGTGTCCCTTCATTCCATCGGAGAAGGGTGAAGTTATATACCTAGCATGCAACCTAAGGCCAACCAAGCATGTTATCTTATATCCCACTTCTTTTAACTGAAAATATCATATTCATTCACAAATCACGATAAATACAACAAAAAGTTCCTATTTAACAACACCATAAATAAGTTTGCAACTAGCTTCGGGAACTACAAGAAAGAATTTATCAGCTGGACAACGGGAAGGACTCCTGCAGTGGCCATAGCTAATACTAGTTGATTTTCAAGTCAGTGAAGGATCAAGATAAATACATGAGGCCATGAGGGTGATAAGCAATTTTGTGTCATATATGTTGATGCATGAAAGCCTTAGCTTCTATACCCGAGACAAATTTTCACTTCGTTTATCTCTGATGACTCCACTTGTACACAGACTGCCCAGGCAAAACCAGGAATATAAGGGGTATACTCCTCTGTGTTAAAACTTGAATATCCCAACTAAAATCCAGAGTGGTAAACCTTTCAGATAATTTTTTTATTCTTAATATCAGGCATAATACAAGACTTTGAAGAAGCAACACATTGACATCTCAAATTGAACATGTTTATTATGTAATACTGAGTCTTCATAAAAGGAAAATAATAATAATTGAAACACAAAGTAACTATAGTAAAAAGCCTAAATGGCCCAGCCATAACTTAGACCATGCATAGGAGGAATGGTTTAATGGACCCGGCTGCAGTTCTTTGTATAAAGATTGTCTAATGTCAAAGCTCAACATCAATATAGGATACATCACTTAACACCTCTGGAAATACACCGAGAAAATGATGTACCAAGTAACTACAATCTCTGGTTTTAAAGGTGAAAAGAACCGAAGAAAAGGTAATGAGGGCAATAATTGTTTCAGTTGAACAATGGAAGTGGATATGAAATAATCAGCTGAGTATTCACAATACCTTTCTCTCTTTGCTCTTCCTGGGGTTATGGTCATCTTTTCTTTGCTTACCATTTTCCATATCCTGCAAAAGGTAAATCGTTTGAGTCGGGTTTCCCTGTCTTGGATTGGGTGAAAAGAGGAAAAGAAAAGAAGGATTTGGAGGGATTTGATTATACGTGTTTAATAAACTTTAAACGTAAATGAAGGGGGAAGGGAAGACCAAAAGGTCCAATACAGTTATAGCTTCTACATTTTCACGCGTAGTTAAGAAAAATCCTCTAAGATAACTTAGAAAAGACCCAAGACTCGTCTTTTGATAATCCAAGTCTTCCTACCAACATAGAAGGAAATATTTGCTGCAGCAGCAGCAAACACAAGCTTGTCTAGACATTTCCTTATCAAGTAATCTTATGAAACAGCAGGATTAACAATTACTCTTATCTGTTTCTATAGTTCCGTATTTTCATGCCAAAAGACGCATAATCAGTTAAAATGTTCAATATAGTAGAAAAAAGATTAAAAGCAAAAACAGGGCATAGAAAGGAAAAAAAACAAAAAAAAAACATGAACTTACTCTCATCCATTTATACCGCAAGGCTATATCCCGAATACTTTTATTTAATTCTTTCGCAATTCTAGCATAGCAATCAATGAACCTTTTTGAATCATAGCAATCAATGAAGCTTTTTGGAGCATATCTGCACAAGTGAACATGTAACTTTATTTCAATGCCAGCAGTTACAAAGAAAAGACTTCTCCAGAAAAGTTCCAAAGCGGCTTATTATAGATATTTCTTATGTGTAGATAAGATACAGGCGGAGTGACCTGTGACCCTCTTTTGAGTTGGTCCAAATAGTATTGAAAGCCAAGAACATCATAGATTCACAGGAAGGGAGTCTTTGTTTTTCACTACACCCAATTACGGGGCTACCAATAACAAATACACCACACCTAATAAACTTTCAGAAAGTCGTTTGCATGGACTGAAATCAAATTTCAAAACGCCAATCATCATAATCGACCTTCGGAAAGTTGATTTTGACTAAATAATCGGCTTTTGAAAGTTCGATTGCGTGTGGTGACTAAAGTAGCGTGGTACCGTACCACAATAAACTTGCGGTGGTGCAAATAAAGGGTCCCTTGTGACTTACTCTGCTGCATCAACAAGCCCCGCCCCATCCTGCCCCACACCGCCCCAGGCCAACTAAACAAAAAAACCACTAGTACCCCAACCTGCTAAGTTAGCAATTAATGATGTAGTCTTTTTAAAGCGTTGTTATGCAGCAATGCATACAAATCCTATTATTGATTATGGAAAACGCAAACAATTAGCAAAATCATCTTCAAAATAGCCTGAAGAGTGACAAGGCATTCAAAGTTCCCTCAGCAAATACCTACAAGGAAATAAATACCACTTTACACAAATTCAAGAACGATTCTATACAATTGGTTGGGAATTTCTACACAATAAGTATCCAGCTTACAATATCCATAGATACTAATCTCCAAGAAAATAATACAAGTAGCAGCAAAATCATGAAGCATAAACAGATAAAACAAATTGTGCAAAAATAGAATTACTTGGCAAGCAATTCTTTCAAAGTAGCATCTTCCATAGGCGTCCAGACAACTGAAAGATTCGAACTGTAACGGAGGGCGGACTGAGTTTGTGCCAACAATGTGTTCTCATCGCCGTTGTTAACGAAACCCCTTCCGTTTACGCTGCCACAACCGTTTCCGTGTACGCTAATGCCACAACCGCTACCGGTAACGGTATGACTGCTAATATGGTTGTAGTAATTATTATTATTATTATTAACAAAAGAGGCGCCGGCGCCGGCGCCGCCAGATAGGTTCACAGACGGTGGCATCATGTTCTTCCAAAGATTTTTACTCTCGCAAATGATTGAAAATTACTGGGAATGGCGGTTACAGTATTCAGTTTGCAAGCTTTGGTGAAATTTATGATACGGGGAAGTGTCATATTTTAGTGCTTGATTTTTATTTTTTATTTTTTGAAAAAATAATTTTTAATTACTTGGTTTCTCAAAAAAGAATTTTTTAATTATTTTATATACATATCAAAAAAATATAATTTTATATACAATATACTTTTATCATATGTGAATGATTATAAATAAAATAAAATACTTTATATTATTTAATAAAATATTACTAGAACCATTGTAGTGCAGAATTTGTCAAATACCTATTAGGTCTCGAAGATTAATATATTTTGAGTTACTTTTTCTTTGAGGAATGATATATTATTTGGATTTGGTAGGAATGTAGCATCGTGTGAAAAGAAAAGCGTCCATCTAAAAAAATGTAATGTATTATTTGAAGAATAAATTTAATTTGAAATATTAAACAAATATCGGTTGTTATATAACGCAAGTATTATAGTAAGAGATTAAATATTATTTTATTAAATATAAATAAAATAAATATAAGCGTTGGCAAGTGAACGATGGATATCCGGATTCTTCATATATATCACAAAATTGAATGCATGCTTATCTATAATTTGAATGACACGCCGAATAAATATTATAGATAATTATAAGATAAAACATTTTTTGAAAAATTTCTAAGTAAAATGGTCCAATAATAGTATTTATTAGGACAATGACAATTTCCGTAAGATTTATATATCGGAAAAAAAACAGCTGACACCTAAACAAACATGGTAGTTGCATTTTATATTTTTTGTTTGTATTTTTCCTCTAACACCCTCTTTAAATACCAATATGTTTTGATTTAGATATGTAAACGTGTTTCACTAGATTTTTCATTTTTTTCTACTTGTTGTTGTGAGACTTGATTTCATATCAATTTATCGTTTTTTTATGAGATTCACCGTCGAAATTCATTTAATGAATTTCACCGGTAAATTTTGAAAAACACCAACTATTTAAGGTGAATTTTCAAAAATTACGTCGGAATATGGTTATTATGGTCTCAAAATAAAGAATACGAATAATAAAAATTTGATCGTTGTGGTCTTGAAATGAAAAACACGAAATAATTTTAAAAAATGGTGAAAAAACTATCGATTTTGGGGTTATGATGATAAGATATAAGTTTTTTAAAATAATGGACGTGGAAGAGAATGTGTGTATTTTTTTAAATTTTTTTTCCTTGAAGATGCACAACATTTATGTTTTAGTTTTTTTTTTTATATCATTTATGCAAAAAATTTAAAAAGATATGCTATTAATTATTTTTTTAGGGAACATATACTTTTATTAATCAATATCCGCCAAATAAACGGCTAAAACGTCACTCGGGGGCGATGTGCCCTAAGATGTCCGAGCTGTAACTAACAAAGCATGTCTAGCAGTCTAGCTATTAAATGCGCTGGGATATTTCCCACGCGTCAAACGAAAGAAAAAGGAAACATAAAAAAAACTAGAAAAAAGGCCAAGCAATTATGTACCAAATACCCATGAAGGTGTGAACCGTAAGATCGATGCCCGTGTTGCAAAGACGTGAGACAACGCCAAACAATCACTTTCCACCATCAGTTGTGAATTCCCAACTGCCGCGCTTCTTCCAAAGCTAAGGAAATAGCCTTAAGCTTCATATATTCCATCGAGTCTCCTGGGTCAAAGTGATACGCGAAAGAATGGATAATTGCACCAGACGAGTCACGAAAAATGTCTCCACCCCTCGCACCTTGATCACCCCATCCAAGGGCTTCGCCCATTTGTACGGAAAATGTTGGACCGAGACATGCGTCCGATAAGCCTCCAATGCCTTTACATACTCAGCCGATGCAGCCAACGATCTCGTACATACCGCATAAACGTGAACAACCTGATCATCAAAAAACCGCAGAGCAACGCGCCTTTCAAATCCCCCACACAAGCCACACGAATCTCGCGGTGTCCTGCACTCCCTGATCTTCAAGTAGTCGTAGAGCTCCACAAAAGAATGAGAACGAAGGTGCCCTAAGACTCCATAAAACGGTGACACCCTCCAGATTAGGTCCGCCATTTCACATTCGAAAAAGCACATGTCGCATTGTCTCCAGAGTCTCCCCACAAGAGAAACAAATACCCTCCACAAATTCCTCCGCCGCAACCCCTGGCCAATAGCAAGACAGTAATGAAGGCATCGACATAAGAAATGCCGAATGTGCGGCTGCACAGGAGTGTGAACAAATACTCCACAACATGTTGTCCCCTGTCGAAGTACCATGACCTAACAATATAGACTCTTACGATCAGATCTGTCTATCTGGATGGCTCACTGGTGCTACGGTGGTCGCCAAAATGACATCAAACTCCCAAGGCCTAAACAACTATTGTATCCGATGCACATCTCATAATCCGGTGTTGGGAAGGAACAAATCTGAAACCAAAGAGTTTGCTGGGAGTTCATGTTGGAATAGTGTCCTAAACCCAATCGGGTTGGACCGGATCCGACCGGGTCGGATCATTTCTACTATTTCTTTATGTTTGTACATATATTAAATGGCTTTTCTGTTGTCATATATATGTTCTTTTTAAAGAACCAATTATGAATTGTTATATGATAACGCCCTTAGTATTAAAGCGTGGTAGAGAAACCATGATAAGCGATTATGGTTGATGAGATCTCTAATCACTTTAATAAGTTTGATACTTAAATGTCTCTAGCCGATGTACTATTAAAGCAGGGCATTGATAGTATAAAAGCAGACTAGCACGTATTAGATGTCTTCGCTCTTTAAGGCGTGGATAGATCTCGCTCTATCGAAGTGTAGTAGACACTTGACCGTGACGTGGACGTGTATTAGAGAACGCGCACGTTGGGGATCGACCCACTTACACGGATAAGTGTCACACTATGTGGCGCTTGTGTAATTATCCTTAAGACCGAGTCTTCATGGCATCACGGTGTGGATTGTCATGCTTTGACACTATTGAGGTTTCCACAGCCACGGGCGATCATGCGGTAGTGATTGGGTATGATCATCAAGCACGCGGAGTATACATGATTGGTCGTCCGGGAATCGCGTATCCTATGATTGGGATCGAATATCCGAAATGGCCTTCTTATAAGGAATGTCTTACTCTCGTGAATCTTTGCAAAGTGGGAGTAAATGTGTTACTTCGAGAGAGCATGATATCAGGATTATAAGATACGGTCGTTGATGTTTTGACACTCGACTAACGACCGTATGGATATTATTACAAATGATAGATTGTAAGTTACACGGTAATCGTTTCACATGAAAGGTAGTAGTCATTGCATTTGACTCTTCCGATGATTGGGGTCACGGTGTGTTGCTAGACGCTATCCCGTGATCGTTAGGCATGAAGGGCATTTTCGTAATTTGCACTTTGTGTCTACGGCCAACATATTCGAAGCCTATCGGGTCACACATATGAACATCTAGCCGGATTAAAATGTGGTTATAGATGATAACCAAATAAGGAAAGTTTATCTCGAGACTATAAAGGTTATAGTGGTAAATTAATATGGTGGTATTTATTTATTATGAATAAATTAAATACAAGATATTAATAATATTATATTAATTAAAGAATATTCGGAAGCCAATTTATGGCTAAAGGTATGAACTTATTTGTGTATAAGATACAACTTGGATTGTAAGTAATTTAATTAATGGTATTACTATATATTAATATTAGATATTAATATTTATAAATATGTACATACAGCGTGTGTTTGCACCAATTCAAATTGGTGATTCATGCGCACCATATATTTATATATATATAGATTTATTTGTGTTATATATATGTGATATATAAACACGTATGTAAATTGATTTATGGTAATATAATAAAAGATAAATATTGTCAATATATGATCTTGACAATATCTTAGGAATATTCAATATAAGATATTGATAATATCCTGATTTATTTAATATGAGATATTATAATAAATGAGATAAATCAATCTATTATATTTTCCTTATTTTATTGGGAAAAGGTTTTTTCTCTCCACTCATATTTGGCGCCATATACACTATAAATATAGTGTGGGTGTCAAGCTCTTTTCAGACATCATAATTCCAAGAAATTTAATAGTTCTTGTGTAAAAATAGAGAGCATCCTTTAGTGAGTTGGAGAGAGGGAAAAGCGGTCGGTCTAAGAACCGGAGTTTTCCAATAAGAATCCATGATGGGATTCCGGGGTGCTCGGTGTGTGGTGGCGGTAGAGGCCGAACACTTGGGCGGCTCCATGCAGAACTACTCTCCCAGACGGTCAAAGCGTCGATCTTTTAGATCAACCAAGGTAACCACCGTCTACTAGCTTAATTGTTTATTGCTTAAACGAAGTCGATCTTGGGTCGATAGGAAATAAATTTTTGAATTCCGCTGCGTTCGCGTGAGATTTCTAACAAATGGTATCGAGCGAGCTTTGAGCTTAAGCAATAAGCATTTTATTTTGCGTAGTTAATTTTATCGCTTAAATCACATAATTAAAAGATGAAAGATTTTTGATTCAAGCAAATCTATACAAAAAAAAAAAAAAAAAAAGGGGCGGCTTTTGGGGTGCTCGGCCGATCGGCGGCACACCCACCGAAATTGCGGCGGCGGCGGCTCCCTTTGGGGCGATCAACGTCGGTGGTGCATCTTTTGGTAGATCCACAAATTTTGTTTTGTGTATTTTGTGTTTCAATATTGTTCATAGTTGTGATTAATATCTCCTTTGTTTAGTTGTGTGTGTACGCTACTAACCAAATGGTTCAAATAGTTTGGCTATCGGACGGATACTAAGATTAAAATAATAATGGCCTTTCCAAATTTTATTTGGAATAAGCGCAAGTTTCTTCCAAATATTTGATTTGGGAAAAGCGCAAGCGCAAAGCCACTTTCAAAATTTTGATTTTGGAAAGTGGCTGAGGCTAAACCAAAATTATTTGGCCTTTCCAAATATTTGATTTGGAATAAGCGCTTGCGCACTTTCAAATATTTGATTTGTAAAAGCTTGAAGCGCAAGTTTACTTCCAAAATTTTGATTTTGGAAAGTGGCTGCGATCTAGTGCCAAATTTGGTTTAGGAAGTGAAAAAGCATCCCTTTCGATTACGAATCAAAATGAAAGAAAAAAAAGAATAAATAATTTTAATTTTGATTTATTTTGGAATAGTTCTAATTAATTAAAATTAAAATTAAAATCGGTTTAAAATTAATCGTTAATTTTATTTCGATTAAAATCATTTAATTAATTAAATGTTAATTAGTTAATTGATTGGATAAAATTATTTAATAGATTAAATGTTAATTGATTAATTAAGACGCAAGTAGTTAAATTTTAATTTTATCTTTTTCATAAGATTTTATTGTATGGATTAGATATAGTAGATATAATATGATTATATGGACCCGATTGATCGTTGACTCGACAGATAGGATAGATGTGAATGATTTAATTTTTTCGTTGGTTTAAAAATTGTCCTAGGCGTTATGAAGAACGTGACCTAGTTTATTTTCTCGCATTCATCCCATTCCCATTAGCTCCCCCGTGTGCGGCGGGTGTATTTATTTTATTCGATAAGAATTAAATGTAACAAGAATGGAGCAAAAGATGGAGACCAAAGAAAGCGAAAATAAAGATCCCATTGGAGAATGGAGCATTAAAGATCCTATTGGCGGTTGCAGCTACCCTTAGAATGTGACCAGCGGTTTCGTCGCTTTGTATTCAAACCGCACTCAAGGAAAAGTCCATGATCATACCGGTTATTTTACGATTTGTTTATTTTGTGCTTGTATTTATTTTATATGATACGATAGATGCATGACTAAGCACGATCTAGATAAATGTGTAGGATGTATGTTTATAGAGATAGACATATTTATGATGAGACCGAAGTTAAAATTAATTAAGTGAATTAATTTACTGAAAAAATACTTCCACAACAAAAATCAAGTCGAAATATTGTCTCCCAATATTATAACGACGGTGAAGAGCCTGTGTTCGGATCCAACCGATCGACCACCGCCGGGAGTAGACTCTACCACGGGTATATCGTCGTTATTGAGATATGATCGTATGAGATCTCGTGAATATTGGGTTATGACTTGACTAGAGTCTTTCGGTGATTGGCCACCGTCGGGGCCGTCGACTTTAGAGACAAGGGTTGACTAACACATAGTGATGTGTATCGCCAAAGAGTTGACTAGTCAACCACCGAGAATCACATAGAGATGTGAATGGTAAATAGTTACCTACCTTTCGAAATTATCTTGGTTGATCGACCACCGCCGGGAATCAAGGTAACTAGATTGGATCTCAGCCACTAAAGAATTTTGAGATATTCTTGAAAGTCAATTGGGAGTAGTTGACTAGTGGAAGCAAAATCATAGTCCCAAAGACCATATTTGATTTTGCGTGTATAAACAACAACACTCTTTTATTTTCATTTTTTTTTATGTTGTAGTTTTAGCAGACTTTATATTTATGTTTATTTCTCGATTAGTAAAACCAAATTATGATCAAGTACTTTGAGAAACGTTCTCAAATATGGTTAAGTAATTTTAATCCTTTTAAAGTAAGCAATGACATGAGCAATCCCGTTACGGTAGTTAGAGACAAGGAGGCTACATATTTGATGGAGTACTCCAAGGCTTTAATTATTAATGAAAGCGGAAGCTCATGATATGATTAAATCATTTGAAAATTAGTTTCAACGAATTAGTCATATATTGGATACGATCCAAGATGATCATTCGGTCATACGATGACGAGTTATTCAAACGTTGGATAAGAATGACTAGACCGAATTTTGGAAATGATGTTTTCAAATTGTAAGATTTAAGTATCGACTTAATTCTACCATTGCTTAAAGGTTAATTAAATAGTCAATGTTTTGAATACGATTCAAAAGGTTAAATAAACTATTTAATAAACTTTAGATTTTCTTTATAAAAGGAAATTGAAGACATAGCTCTTGTGATCTTTCTTAAGTCTTATGAAGACTACAATAAGAAACATATCTCAAGTGCTTAAAGGATTAAAAAGGAAATTTTAGGGCATGTGCTTAAATAGAGAACTTATTGAAGTTTCTATTATAGGCAAGCAAGTTGAGATAAATCTATCTAAGTTCAGGTCGACTCTTAGATATATGATATCTTGCGAGTGTGATTAAATTAGAAAGATTAAATACAGATATGGAAGGTGAAGCAAACGTTGTAACACTTACCATATTCTGGATCTAGTAAACTGAAAAGGGAACCAAATAAATGTTATTATGTTCCGGTTCTTATGAAGAACACACTTTCAGTTATTTGTTAGGATTTGGTAGACATACTCAATTGTAAAGAATAAATGTTATTCCGATAAAGTTGGAAGGTCACTGAATCTAACATACTAGATTGTTGTCACTATATAGTTGATATATGTGATGAGATCTCAACTAAATATTTGTATGGCTGTTATCCTTAATATTTGTGGTTACTCTAGACATAGTCTCTCTAGAAGGGAAGCGTGTAATTAAACGTCATTCTGATGATGTTGAACCATGTGATTATGAATCGTGTGGGTTATACGTATCTTATCTAAAGATGACTAAAATACCCTTTTTCGAAAAGGTTATAAAATCTAGAAAAATTGTCTAAAGCCTAAACATACCGATGTTCGTTGGCTTATGACAATTAATGCCACAAATAATTGTTTATTAGTCTCTACGACTATTTTTAGAAATAGTCAAGTGTACTCAGTGAAGTGCATAATTCGGAAAGCCCGAAAAGTTCGAGCTAGTACGAGTGTGAGATTGATGAGCTACTTAGGAATTAATCTTCAATTGAATTGAAGTAATTGATACCGGGCGGTGTTTCGAAGTCGCCAAAAGGAATAAGATTCTCCCTTCAAGGATACCATATTTGGGATACACAATTGGATTGTGTTCCCAAAATGGAAACAACACTTTATATGATAAAGGTGTGACGCAAGCCATGCGAAGTATCCCTTACCCGTTTCGGGATAGTGCCCTTATACTTAACCGAGTTCCAAAGAATAAAGGTTGAATAAATTCCATATTAGATATGGAAGAGGATAATGTCAAATCTGTCTTAACCGATGATTTGAAGTTGTCATAAGCAAAGTCAGAAAGGCTTGGAGCCTAGTACGACATATGCAACTTTGTGAAATGTCTTAGCTAGCATGCTAGATATTATTTACTTGTCCGCGGAGCAAAAATGTTTGTCTCCAAACATGCTGTCTTCTTGAGGAAGTGTTTCTTCCGAAAGAAAGCGATGGAGTGAATCAGATCTCAAAAGAGTTTGAGAACCACAAAGATATATTCGACCAATGGAACATGAAAGCAGACGCCACATAGCGATGAGGTGTATAACAACCGCTCAGTGCACACAAAAGTTCTCAGAAGTCTGTGGATAACCTCAAGCCTGAAAAAGTTTGTTGGTATGTTCATCTTGAAGAATGAATGTCTCACGACTTATGAAAGAATGTTTGAAAGGCAAGGTTGAGAGATATGGCTAGGAGCCATAATATCTCGAATTAGATTCCATCAAGTGACAACCAGGTTGTGAACCTAGTCTGTCTTACCTGGGAGTGTCCTCGAAAGGTCGACATGGATAGTAATATGATTACCATAAGGCTATAGTGGACGGTGAAGGGTATGAGGTGTAAACCTTGTAATTGTCTTTATGATGCCGGCTGTGCCCAGTTCTATTCAGACTATGCTTGTTATAACTTCGTATCATGACTATATGATAGTGTTGAAGACGTTGGGCAGACAGCTCGATGTTCATAGACAATAACATGATATGTAAGCCCACGAGATCCATTTATGGACTCAAACAAGTTTCTCTAGACAATTTCTTTGTTTGATAATCAAAGGAGTTTGATTTAGTCAAAAGAAGGATATGCCCAATGTGCAAGATGGATAGTGGGAGTGTGTTACGATTTTTGAGTAAGGTATTGGATATCTCTCTCATGAATCATCTCCCCATGTCACGGTCAATTAATGTTTGGTAATTCAAGATCTTTACGAAAGCACTTGGATTAGCGGTTCTTATTTTAGAAATGAGAATCTATAGCGATAGATTTAGGCTCTTTGTTAGATTATTGTTTACCTATATAGATGTGATGCTAAAAGAAGTTTAGCATAGATCGCAAGATCTATCTCGTGTTAGGACGTTGGTCCCAAAGATGAGGTGAAAGATGATGTGTATGGAAGGTTTCTTCGCTCTGCGATAGGAACCATCATAAAGGAATGCCGGATGTTCATAGTTCATGAATAGTCATGAGCAAGTATGAAAGTAAACTGGTGAATGTCGAGAATATCCTTAAACAAGTTAAGGAAAGTTTCCTAGTTTATCGAAACTTGGAGTTAGATAAATATAGTTATACTGCACGTATATCTGAGTCTTATGAAGGCAAGTGGGAGCTACTGATGCTGGGTTTGCAATCACTTCGATTAAGTGATATACAAAGGAGTGGAAATGTTCTAGCCTATGGGTCATCAGTAAACTCTACAACTTAGCCAAAACACAGTAGTGCCTTAGAAGCGCGGCGGGAGCAAAGATACATGGATCTACAGAAGGTTCATTCCTGAACCTTGTACGGTTCTTCCACCTTTCTATATAGGCGATATAGTAAGTGGATTCATTGCTTGAAGCAAGGACCAGTGGTCTCGTCAGAGATTCGTGTGTGTGTTGAGAAACATGCCTTTGACTTGGTCATTTTGGAACATGATATGAAGATAGTCTCGAGTCCCCATGGATAGCGATCCGTTTATGGCTGTGGTGGTTGCGAGTATTGCATAAGATTCTTGTGTTTCAACTTGGTCTTGTGTGTACGAGTGATTGGTTTTAGGCCAAGTGGGAGATTGTTGGAATAGTGTCCTAAACCCAATCGGGTTGGACCGGATCCGACCGGTCGGATCATTTCTACTATTTCTTTATGTTTGTACATATATTAAATGGCTTTTACGTTGTCATATATATGTTCTTTTAAAGAACCAATTATGAATTGTTATATGATAACGTCCTTAGTATTAAAGCGTGGTAGAGAAACCATGATAAGCGATTATGGTTGATGAGATCTCTAATCACTTTAATAAGTTTGATACTTAAATGTCTCTGAAGTCGATGTACTATTAAACAGGCATTGATAGTATAAGCAGGACTAGCACGTATTAGATGTCTTACGTCTTTAAGCGGCGGGGATAGATCTCGTCTATCGAAGTGTAGAGACACTTGGACCGCACGTGGACGTGTATTAGAGAATGCGACGTTAGATCGACCCACTTACACGGATAAGTGTCACACTATGTGGCGCTTGTGTAATTATCCTTAAGACCGAGTCTTCATGGCATCACGGTGTGGATTGTCATGCTTTGACACTATTGAGGTTTCCACAGCCACGGGCGATCATGCGGTAGTGATTGGGTATGATCATCAAGCATCGCGGAGTATACATGATTGGTCGTCCGGGAATCGCGTATCCTATGATTGGGATCGAATATCGAAATGGCCTTCTTATAAGGAATGTCTTACTCTCGTGAATCTTTGCAAAGTGGGAGTAAATGTGTTACTTCGAGAGAGCATGATATCCAGATTATAAGATACGGTCGTTGATGTTTTGACACTCGACTAACGATCGTATGGATATTATTACAAATGATAGGATTGTAAGTTACACGGTAAATCGTTTCACATGAAAGGTAGTAGTCATTGCATTTGACTCTTCCGATGATTCGGGGTCACGGTGTGTTGCTAGACGCTATCCCGTGATCGTTAGGCATGAAGGGCATTTTCGTAATTTGCACTTTGTGTCTCACGGCCAACATATTCGAAGCCTATCGGGTCACACACATATGAACATCTAGCCGGATTAAAATGTGGTTATAGATGATAACCAAATAAGGAAAGTTTATCTCGAGACTATAAAGGTTATAGTGGTAAATTAATATGGTGGTATTTATTTATTATGAATAAATTAAATACAAGATATTAATAATATTATATTAATTAAAGAATATTCCGGAAGCCAATTTATGGCTAAAGGTGGCGCAACTTATTTGTGTATAAGATACACTTGGATTGTGCAATTTAATTAATGGTATTACCATATATTAATATTAGATATTAATATTTATAAATATGTACATACAGCGTGTGTTTGCACCAATTCAAATTGGTGATTCATGCGCACCATATATTTATATATATATAGATTTATTTGTGTTATATATATGTGATATATAAACATGTGTAAATTGATTTATGGTAATATAATAAAAGATAAATATTGTCAATATATGATCTTGACAATATCTTGGGAATATTCAATATAAGATATTGACAATATCCTAGATTTATTTAATATGAGATATTATAATAAATGAGATAAATCAATCTATTATATTTTCCTTATTTTATCGGGAAAAGGTTTTCTTCCTCCACTCATATTTGGGCGCCATATACACTATAAATATAGTGTGGGTGTCAAGCTCTTTCAGACATCATAATTCCAAGAGCTAATAGTTCTTGTGTAAAAATAGAGAGCATCCTTTAGTGAGTTGGAGAGAGGGAAAGGGCGGTCCCAAGCAACCGGAGTTTTCCAATAAGCAATCCATGATGGGATTCCGCGGGTCGTTCGTGTGGGGTGGGCGGTAGAGGCCGAACACTGGGCGGCTCCATGCGAACTACTCTCCTCCCAGACGGTCAAAGCGTCGATCTTTTAGATCAACCAAGGTAACCACCGCTCTACTAGCTTAATTGTTTATTGCTTAAACGAAGTCGATCTTGGGTCGATAGGAAATAAATTTTTTGAATTCCGCTGCGTTCCCGCGTAGATTTCCTAACAGTTCATGCCCTGCAAAAGGAATGCAAAAAGAAGGTTGTCGGGAAGTCCAAGCATCAAGAAATACAAACACCGACTCCTCGTGCCCCACCCTCCATTGTATCCCACTGAGCAATATGTTGTGCCCTTCTAAAATGCTGCGCTAGAGAAAAGATGGCCGTAGCCCCAATCGAGCCGAAAGAATAATACTTCCTACAAAAAACTTTGCGTGCAACGCCTGCGCAACCAACGAACCCAGACTAGTCATAATTCTCCAGGACTGTTTAGCCAGCAAGGCCAAGTTAAAGCATTCCAAGTCACGAAATCCCACCCCCCAGTTTTTTTGGTAAGCAACAAGCCTCCCAGCTCTTCCAATGCACCTGACACTTGTTCTCTGTATCCCCCCAAAAGAAACCCCGGATCACTTGCTCAAGTTCCCGAATAAGAGTGCTGAGGACCTTGAAGCACTGCATAGTAAATGTGGGAATAGTCTGAAGGGCCGATTTAATGAACACCTCATTCCCTGCCGGCGAGAGCAATTTATCCTTCCATCTTGCCACCTTTTTTTTCGAATTTTGTCCTTAAAAAATGCAAAAACTTGGCGTTTATTCCTCCCTATCTGATATGGCAACCCCAAATACTTGCTAGAGCCATCCTCCATAGGAATCTGTAACAAATCTGACACCATCTCACGGTCCGCCTCCGAGACACCCCTTCGAGAAATAAATGTTAGATTTATGAAAGTTGATAGCTGACCAGAAAGAGCACCATACATGTCAAACAAATCAGCCAAGGCCTCTACCACCCCCTTCAACAGCTCAAAAAACACCATACAATCTTCATCAGCTATTAACTAATTTAGATTTTTTTCCTTCTCCCTAATTCCCACTAAATATTAGATTGGTTGATTAGTTGATTATATGTTCAAATTTCAATAATAATAATTCAATAAATAACATAATAAAATCATAATTCAATAAATGTTTGTTCGGGTGCGGGGGTGGGACCAAGGAAAAAAATTATAGTTTTAATTGTTGGAGAAATTCACATAACAAACAAACAAAAAATAAAAACAATTAGCAGTTCCTAGTTCGTACTACATCAAATCATATAAAACCATGGTAAACATGTACTGTAAATATCATTAATATATATTTTTGTCCATTTTTTCCCCTAATTTTTAATAAATGGAAATGATGTTTGCAAAAAATAATAAAAATGGAAATGATTGTGCAATTTTTTTAAGTTTCTATATCCCAGTAATGCTAAATCACGCATATCAAGGAGGTTAATACATTAATTTTTTCAATGAAATGACAAGAAAGTCATTGGTTATAATTAATGTGACATTCATTTCTATATTCCTACCGTAATAAATAAGGTTAAATCAAGTAAAAACACAATAAATGTTGTATTGGAAATTGTATTGCCTCATATAAAATAGAACAAAACATTTTGACAGTTGCATCAATTATTTTAAAACGGAAGGAGTACATATTAGACTGCAAAAAGTGTTTTGCCAAAAATTATTGTACATAAAGTTAATAAGCTCGCCAAATGAATAATTTTCTTGATTCTGATTTGGAGAAAAGGGTTTGAAATAATGTTAGATAAATAAATAATCTTGCTAAACGAATTTTTTTTTCGTCATGAGGGTTTTTATTTATTGAGGTTTAACTGTAAATGACAATTTTTGTTTGTTATTGGAACATGATTATCAATCTACGATTTGTGCTTGTGTTTAATTATGCGTTGTTCTTTAGTTCTAGTTTCTTCAGAATCATGATAGGTGAATGCGTATCCGGTTGTCCTCGTTGTTGATGCAAATATGACTAGACATATGTCTCTTCTCTTGTGTTATTATTTGAAAAATTCTGATGTAGAGACTCCGAATTCAAACGTGTCGTCGGATGATTGTTATGTGTATAACAATACAAAATTATTTAATCCGATTGTCCATTTTAATATGGACTCCATGCAACAGGATTACCTTTCCTTTTCTTGGGCTCTCTCTCCCTATCGTAATTTGACAAAGAACTGAAGCGTACGTTTCTTTCTCAACAGTTACTACTCCCTCCGTCTTAAATTGTTTGAGACTTATTCCTTTTATGAAGGTCTCATAACTAGTATTTAAAATTGAAAATTCTTCTTAAATTCCTTAAATGCCCACATAACTATATTTATTAAGAAGATTAAACACAATAAAAGAAGGATATAATTGTAAAGTAGAAATATTTTTAATAACTAGACAAGCTAATAAATGATGTCCCCTTAAATTTTTAGACTTTCAAAATGTCCCAAACAAATTGGGACGGAGGGAGTATTATTTTTACTTCAATAGATTTCATCGGAAAATCATACGCGCTCACTATCACATCACACGTAAAATAAGAATACAAAATATTCTATCGTGACATTGCTTTCTCCTTTGATTCAGTCCGATGGTGATTCCATGTTTTGTGATTTTCCAGTTAATTATACCATCGTTTTCATTAACTTATTTTATTTTTTGTATTTTTGATTTTATCAAAAAGTCCGTCTGAAATCTTCCTTTCTTTTCCACTTATCTTTTTTAAAATTATTGCATTTATGGTATCATCGCCGTCCGTCGGTCCCCAGGCAAAGACAAATGCTATTAGCAAGTTATATAATAATAATAAATAAAAACAGATAATGATAGTACTATGCAGAGACAACTTTATATAAGTTTTATAATTTAAATAAATGTCATCGATAAAGTCTGTTTCACATTCAAACCAATGGATCAATGGGCGAACGCAGGATCTTGAGTAAGGGACAATAATTTTTTTAAAGATAAATAAAAAATTTAAGAGAAGACAAACTATATGATCGCATAAATTTTCAGATCGCTTTTTTTGGATTAGAGAGGAGCAGCGATTCTTTTAGCGCCATTGAAATATTCAATGAATCATGAATGAATGTATAAGATGATGATGTTATTACAAATGATACGTCATCTGTGTTCACGAAGAAAGAGACCCAGTAAAACTAGTTAGCCGTTTTCATTATCATTAATTAGAAACAAAATCATTTTTGACAAATTCTAGATATTAATGTCATTATGTCCTTCGCACAGAACCGGCCCAGGCCAGCCACATTCTCGTAATCTATGGAGGGAGAGAAAACAAAAATAAACGTTATTCTCTATCCAAAATATGATATGATGTCTTATATGAGTTTTATCCTTTTTCATAAACCGAATCAAACAAATAATGTCATAATGCTTTGTTGTTGTTGTAATTTTCATTCACTTTAATGTTATACTCATTCTCATAAAGGTAATTGAATAAAATAAATTTTCTTTACCATGAAATGAAAAGATAGCATGTTTTTAATTCATTTCGAAAATTGATGGAATTAAAATTTATAAAATGCCACGTCCCACCCTACTTTATCCTAACATCATGTACATCATCCTTTTACCTTTTTTTTTCTTTTAATAAATTTTTTATTATTTTATAAAAGGGCAAACCTCACAAGGCCGAGGTTCATAGCCGACAAACGCTGCGAAAAAGGAAAAAACGCGTGGTTGTCGCCGTATAGATCTGGATAGGAAAAATGTCGACTCCACAAAAATCACAAAGATGTAATAGATATTTAGACAAAATTAAAAATAATATTCGTAGTCATCATCGTGATTTGCACAGAGCTCTTGTTTTTCGCCTGTCGTTACTTTCTTGATAGGGTGCCTCTGTCAAGTAGTCTTCATTCTCGGATGCCTCTGTCCATTCTTCATAATTGTCATATGATTTTGAATTTAGGTACTGCTTTGATTCCTTATCTGAGGCGTCAAGTTGATTTTTTATTTTATCTATATCCGAGCTGCATGCAAATTTATCATGTTGATACGAGCGTTTCTTGGGCGGTGTCTTGTCTTTCTTTCCAGCTCGTCCTTTCTTTTTTGTAACATCATCCTTTTACAATACACTACCATACACTTTTAACCTACGTAACTTACCCTACCCAACCCTCAACCCCCTTATCCATTCTACCTTACCATGTGCTTCCCAACATCTACCGAATTATTTTACCCCTACCATACCCCACAATTGGTTTACCAAACCCTACCATCGCTTACCCTAGCTTACCCCACTTTGAATCCTACCCTATGGCACCTTGAATCCCCATTGTACGTGTTAGTGAGATTATTATTGTGGTAAATGGTATATTTGTCTTGTCGTGTATATTGGTGTAACTAGGGTTTACTATACTTGTATTATAAATACCGGAGCATATGTATAATACAATACAGAGAATCTTCCCACAATCTTCTTAGATTATCATGGTATCAGAGCCAACCTCAATGAGGGATTGATTTCGATCCTCTCGTATCTTTTTTTTTTTCCGTTTTCTGTGTTTAAAAAAAAAAAAAAAACCAGCAAACTCTAACAGCGTTGATCATCATCTTCTTCATCATGCCCGGAGAAGACGCCGCCGCCATTAAAGCTCCTCCTTATGAGCTTTTCTCTGCATATTCCCTTCATCATAGCGAAGGTATGGGTGCTCATATCAGCCCCGTTTTTCTCAGACCGGACAATTATGAAGAATGGTCCCGATCGATTCGAAATAATTTACGTGCCAAGAACAAACTCGGGTTCATTGATGGCACGATAAAGCCTCCCGCCGCTACTTCCCCGTCCCCGGATTTTGCTCAATGGGGTATTGTCAATTCGATACTAGTTGCGTGGATTGTCAATACCATTGATGTTTCGATTCGTTCCACCGTCCGTTTTCCGGATCACGTTAAGGATTTGTGGGATGAACTCCGTGATCGTTATTCTCTTGGTAATGGTCCCAGAATTTTGGAACTTAAATTCCAGATCGCGAATTGTCTGCAGCGCAGTCGTCCTGTTGTTGTGGCTAATAGCAGCCTTGCTGCACGCAATTTTGCCTCTCATGTCAGCTGTTTTCGACAATCTGGGGGTGTTGATAGTGAGCCAGAACGCAGCAGCCTCCCTTCCCTTTCCGATGAGCAATGGTGCCAGGTTCTTGCTGCTATTAAAAATGTTAAATCTTCCGCTTCCAACTCTGAAAAATTGGCGGGTATGTATGATTCTAATGATTGGATTCTTGATACGGGTGCATCCAACCATATGTCGGGTAATCTTGCGTTGTTTACCGATTTACAAAATTTGTCCTCTACTGTTGGTTTGCCTAATGGGAGTGCTCTCGTTGCTACTAAGCAAGGGCGTGTTGAATTAAACGGCCTCACTTTACATAATGTTCTTTATGTTCCTGATATGGAGTGTAACTTGCTCTCGGTGTCCCATTTGCTTGATACTCGGCCTTATATTGTTATGTTTACTAACAAGTTGTGTGTTATACAGGACCATATCTCGAGGAACCTGATTGGAGTGGGGGTGCAATTTAATGGGGTCTATCTCTTCCGATCAGTTTATGCTTCTCAAGCGAATGCAATTGCGGTTACCAGTTCCAGTTTGTTATGGCATCGGCGTTTAGGTCATCCCTCCATGACTGTTGTTGCTTCCTTACCGGGTGTTATTACTGATTCCAATAAAAGGTGTGCTCTTGATTGTTCTGTCTGTTATATGAGCAAACAGCCGCAAAACTCGTTTCCGTTAAGTTCTAATAGAGCCGCTGCTATTTTTGATTTAATTCATTGTGATATTTAGGGGCCTAATAAGGTTTTGTCTAGTTGTGATGCTCGTTACTTTCTTACGATTGTTGATGATTATTCCCGCTCTACTTGGGTATATTTAATGGTTGGTAAACATGAAGTTGGTCAATTGATTCGTGATTTTTATGCCATGGTTAAAACGCAATTTAATAAAAAGATCAAAATTTTGCGTAGTGACAACGGACAGGAGTTTATCGGCTTACACCAATTTTTTGTGGATAAAGGAATCGTACATCATACCTCTTGCGTTGACACTGCTCAACAAAATGGTAGGGTTGAACGCAAGCACCGCCATATCCTTAATATTGCTCGTGCCTTGCTTTCAGGCTAAATTGCCTAAGTACTTTTGGGGAGAATGTGTTCTCTTCTGGCCATACATCTGATTAATTTAATGCCTACTCTGGTTTTATCTGGTAAAACACCTTACGAATGTCTTTTTGGTCGTCCTCCCTCTTATGATTAGATTAGGGTCTTTGGCCTATGCTACGCAGCTAATCGACATTTTGTTAAAGATAAGTTTGATTCCCGTTCTCGTAAGTGTACATTTGTTGGGTATCCTTTTGGAAAAAAAGGCTGGAGACTATATGATCTTGACACACATGATTTTTTTGCTAGTCGTGACGTTCAATTCCATGAGGATAAATTTCCTTTTCTTGAGTCCCTTCCGGATCCTGCTCGTGCTCAGTGGGAATTATATTTTAATCAACCTCCTATATGGGATGATGACGATGATCCTGTACTGATTGATACTGTGCCGGTTGGTCCTTCACTTTCCCCTGTCAGTTCTGTTGGTCCCTCGGACTCCAAGGGGAGTACAATTGTTTCTTCTCAGCCTCCTGCGGTTTTGGGTCGTGGTCTTCGTACCAAGACTCCTTCTACGAAGCTACGTGATTATGTTACTCATACTGCTGTTCAACAACATATAGACCCTTCTACCCCTACTGCACTCCCTCCTCCTTCAGGCTCCTCAGGTAAGCCCGTTGACATAGCTTGTTTTGTGAATTATAATAATTTTTCTGCACGCCACAAATGTTTTTAACAGCCCTTTCCAAGGGCAAAGAACCAGCCACATTTCAGGAAGCTGTTCAACATCCCGGTTGGCGTCAGGCTATGCAGGAGGAGATTGATGCTCTTGAACGTAATGGTACCTGGACATTGGAGGATTTACCTCTTGGCAAGCGTGCTATTAGTAGTGGTTGGGTTTACAAGATCAAATACATGTCCACTGGTGCGGTTGAGCGCCTTAAGGGGCGTTTTGTTGTACATGGCAATCGGCAGGTTGCAGGTGTTGACTACACTGATACTTTCGCTCCTGTTGCTAAGATGGATATTGTTCGCGTTTTCCTTTCTGTTGCTGCTGCACGTCATTGGGAGTTGCACCAGATGGATGTTCATAATGCCTTTTTACATGGCGATTACATGAGGAAGTTTACATGCAACTTCCTCCTGGATATCGTAGTCCGACTCCAGGGAAAGTTTGCCGTCTTCGTAAGTCTCTTTATGGTCTGAAACAGGCACCTCGCCAGTGGTTTGCTAAATTATCTGCGGCTTTGAAGTCCTATGGTTTCAAACAATCGTATGCTGACTACTCCTTGTTTAGCTATGTTCGGGATGGCCTGTCATTACATGTCCTTGTTTATGTTGATGATTTGGTTCTTGCTGGTTCTTCGTCTGAGGTAATGCTTCGCTTTAAACAATACTTGCATTCTTGTTTTCATATGAAAGACTTGGGGTCCTTGAAGTATTTTCTTGGTCTCGAGGTCGCCCGTAGTCCTGTTGGGATTTTTCTCTCTCAGCGCCAATATACTCTGGATATTTTACGTGAGACAGGGATGTTGGGATGTCGTCCTATTGACACACCAATGGAACAAAACCATCACCTTGCTACACTTCAGGGGGAGCCCTTTCCTCGACCCGATCAGTATCGTCGCCTTGTGGGTCGGTTGGTTTATCTCTCTGTTACTTGTCCTGAGCTTAGCTACACGGTGCATACTTTGGCTCAATTTTTGAGCCGGCCCATGGTCCATCATTGGGATGCTGTTGTTCGTGTTCTTCGCTATTTGAAGGGTAGTCCTGGACAGGGTATTTTGCTTCGTGCTGCTTCTGATTTGTCTTTGTTGGCCTATTGTGATAGTGATTGGGCGGCTTGCCCTCTAACTCGCCGTTCGTTGTCTGCTTATTTAGTGTTTCTCGGCCACTCTCCAGTCTCTTGGAAAACTAAGAAGCAACCTACTATGTCTCGTTCCTCTGCTGAGGCGGAATATCGTGCTATGGCCGTGGCTACGTGTGAATTGAAATGGTTAAAGTCCTTGCTTGCTTCTCTTGAAGTCTCGAATCCTTCTCCGGTGCGTTTGTTTTGTGACAGTTGATATACTACTTTTATATGATTAAATATACGTTATATTATTATGTTTTATCAACGAATTCTATATAAAATATATGAAATTATGATATAAATAGTATGAAATGTTAATCTTTATAGTTTAGAGTAGTTAGTAGTAAAACATAGTAATATTAGTGAAAAGTTATCATTTTGTACCGATTTTAGTAAATCGGAATGTCGTGTCAGATTTACGTGGGTATTTGTGGTATTTTATTGCAGATGTATAAGCCAAGACCCCGAGAATCGACATTTTGAAGTATAATCATATCTCTGAAAGGATTTAGAGAATGTCACGAGCTTAAGTGATCAATCGAATTGCTTAAGTGGTCAAGTGGTCAATCGAAGTGGTCAAGTGGCTAATCGATTCGATTTAGTGGTAATCGAGAAATATCTTCGACAAACGAATGGCTCATCAAAACGACATTTTCAAGAAAAGTCCTTCATGAAAGTTGTAGATTTTTCCGAGAGCTTTCGATGCCTCTTGAATTATGTTGTTTGGAGATCCAGAACCGAGATATGAATTTTAGAAGTTTTATTCCAAAAATTATATAATTTTATCCGAAATTGGATAATTAAGGGGATGAATGTGATGATTACACCGCCCAATCCGGCTATGACCCGGCCCGGTCCGGCCTTCATCCAAATTTCTATATAAGGAGCATCGGGCAGAGAGCAGATCGATTGTACCAATATATATATACATATAGCATATATATATATATCTCCTCCTTCTTATTTTCTTTTATTTAGTAGTTGTAAATAGGCCTTATGCCAAAAATAAGAATATCGTAGTATTGTTGTAATGCTCGGAAATTATCGGAAGTTCGGTGTTGTTGAAATCGTTGTAATATCCGGAAGAATACGACCTCCGATTCAAAGATCTGTGAATCGGGTAAAATTTCTAAAGTATTTACGTTTGTTATGTTTGTTTTTATCTTTTAGTCGTTATAATGTTTTTAGGCTAAATCTAATAACTAGCCAAAGTTATGTAATCGTTTTATTTCGATCTTTTGGTAAAGAAATGTCGCTCTAAGTAAAATTTTACTAAAATTGAGTTAATTGAATCTTTTTCTATTTTGCAACGTATTGATAATATTCGGATTGAAGTAATTAACCAAGATGAATCGCAACATATAACCTAACGATGAACTGACCAGAGAAGTTAGGATATGTGATAAAATCGGCCGTCTGACTAACGGAATAACCTCTTTTATCCGGGGTAGATTTGTACTCGGTACCTGTTCAGACTAACTGAGATTAGCATGGGGCAGTTGTGGAGATTAAACTGATGACAATTTGACATATGACAATTTCATACGCTCGTGTGAGGAGGAATTGTTAACCTCAGGAGTGCACCATTTCATTTACTCAATTGGACCTAATATAAAATGAAAGATCGAGCACATTCCGTTTCATTGAAAAAGATCGTATAAATCAATTATATAAACTTTGGCTAGTTCTATAAAATTATCTGTCTAGTCTATTATTATAAACTATATATTGGTATCTATACATTTATATATATATATATATATATATATATATATATATATATATTTTACAATCCATGTACATCTATATATATTTATATATCTATATATATTATATTAGAATAACTTTTAAATTACGCATTTACTTTATGTTAAGTAGAATAGTAGTAATCTGTGTTATAAAATTACGATTTAGATCGAGTTAATAACAGCTCTTTGGTGTTTACCCATACTTAAAAGAATTACCACGTTTTCCTGAGGATTCGACACTGACTCACCACACTAGCACTATGATTTGACCCGGCACACGCCGGTAAGGATTGTAACACTCTAGAAAACGTCCGTCGACTTTTCTCGGCGCCGTTGCCGGGACCACGTCGCTAATTTCTTTCTTTGTGTCTATGGTTACTACTTGTATTAGCTAAAAATTCTCGAGGATAAATCAACACTTTTTCTTATCTCATTTCTATTTTATTTTTCGTTGGTATCTACTTTCTTTTAGTACCAATTTTCTTCTTCTATAAAACTCGAGCATTTTTCTATTTTCGTTAGTTGATGACCGTAAGTCGTAAAGCCTCACTTACTCCTTATAAGCTCGACATAAACGCTACGAAAGACAAGCGATTCTGAATAGAGAGTAAACGTGGTCAAACCAAACTTAGGACTCTTGGAAAATCTCCAACGGAATCATCTTCTAATAAAAATACGTAAATGGTGAAACAGGTGATGAAACAAATGAACAGAGGCTAGATCATGCTCCAGGCATGGACAAAACCCTCGTTAACCCTAATAATAATCAAAATCATAATAATAGAAATAATCAAGATCGGAACCGAGAATAATCGTAATAACCCACCAAACCCGAGACCTATCTCGTGATCAAACCATAAGAAGAAACCGGACTAATAATCCCATACTTTTACCCAATGAAGGAGCGAATAATTTCAAATTAAATCTCATCTTTTGGTTTAATTGACGAATAGCCCAATTCTAGGAGAGGATGATGAAGATCCACATCATCATCTCTATCTTTTTGAAGAACTCATGCAATACTGACCAAAAGTCAAGGTGCTCATAAGGAACTAACGAGGATGACTATGTTTCTTTTTCTTTAAAAGGACGAGCCCGAGATTGGTTTATGTCTCTTCCACATCATTCACTTACTAGTTGGGAGGATATTCAAACTGAATTTTCAAACAATATTTCACTGTGACTAAATTTGGAATTAAAAGTCGAGGTTGCTAACTTTAGACAGGATCCAAGAAACGCTTTGGGAATGCCTGGGAAAGATTTAAAAATTGTTAAGAGCTTGTCCCGACCATGGTTATTCCTTAGATATGCAAATTCAACTTTTCGTCAGTAAATTAAGAAAAGATTCACGTGTGGATGTAGATCATGCATGTGGTGGTTCTTTAATGATGAGTGAAGCTCAAATAGTTTACGATGCTATAGAAAAGATTTCCAAAAATAACAGAATGTGGGAAACCGGTTCTAGTACCGGAAAAGTAGCTTTTTGCGGGAGAATGTACATCTAATACGGAAGTTCTAGCACATTTAGAAAATTTGAGTAGGAAATTTGATGGCCTACAATCGAACAAAACCAAAGTTCGTAAAATAGTACACCAACCGAATACTCAAATCAGGATAATATGCCATTAGGGATCGAAGAACCAACAGGATATTCAAGAGAGAAGGTGAGTTTTCTTCAAGAAGATAGAATTTGAACAATGCATATTCAAACTCGCTTAATGCTATTAGAAGAGATCACCCTACTTTTCGATGGTCCGAAAACCCTAGTAAGCAAGGACAACCGCCATATCCAGCTTCAAAGATAGGAACATGAATAATAATCAAGTTTATCAAGAAAATACATCTAATCAGAATTTACAATCATTACCTAGATCCTATCCTCAACATACCACTCAAAGTATACCAGTAACTCAAAGTTCAACTCAACCTGCAGAAGGAGTTGAAAAATGGGAAAAACTAATGGAAAATATGATGGGTGTAGTATCTACTCAAGCTAAGAATATGGAAACAATGATGACTTCTATAGGTACAGTCTCGAAGGATTTGAGTTCGATGAAAACATCTATGAGTGGACATGATACCAGAATGAGAACGATAGAAGCCTCATTAAGGAATATGGAAGATCATTTGAGTATGGAAGGTGAACGTAATAACAGTAGACCTCCTGGAGGATTACCAAGCAATACGGAAAGAAACCCAAGAGAGGTAAATGTTGTAGTTACGAGAAGTAGAAAACTCTGTGGTAGTAATGGAGTAGAAAACTTCGGAAATAATGAAGCAGAAAATGATTTAGATGGAAAAAAATAATGAAACTAAAGATGAACTTGAATTCACTGATGAGGAAGAAGAAATTATAGAGAATTTCTTGAAAAGGAATAGAAGTTTGGAACCTGAGAATGAAGGTGAAAAATGGGTAAAAATCCCTAGGATTTTGAAAGATCCCATGGATAAAGATTTAAGGACTTTATTCAAGGAACATGTTAGAATAGAAGATAATGAAAACAAGGATGAAAAACAAGAAGAACTGAAGGAATCTGAAGTAGAGATTGATTCAGGGAATGTTTTAAAAGAAAAAACTCAAGATCATGATACTTGGCGATCAAGTAATACTCAAAAGTTTAAGGAGAAAGAAAAAGAGAAAATGACTTTGGGATCAAAGGTTATAGATTTAGAATCTTTACCTTACCCACCTAAAGATCAAATTAAAAAGATTAAAACTGATCAGAAGTATGCTCGTTTCCTTGATACTTTTCGTCATATTCATGTTAATATCCTTGTTATCGAAGCTCTAATTAGTATGCTCGCTTATGGAAAGTTTCAAAGATATTTCACAAACAAGAAAAAATTAGAGGAATATGAGAATATATGCCTAAATGAAGAATGTTCTCATAGCTTTTGCAAAAGATAAGTTACCACCTAAACTCGAAAGATCTCGGAAGTTTTACCATCCCATGTGAAATTGGAGGATTTATGTTTAAGAAGGTCTTATGTGATCTTGGAGCTAGTATAAATCTCATGTCTTATGAGGATTATAGAAAGCTAGGCATAGGAAAGCTTACTTAAGATCGAAATGACTCGCAAATGGCGAGATAGATCGATTAAATACCCTAAAGGAATTATTGAGGACGATTGGTTAAAGTAGACAAGTTCTATTTTCCAAGAGACTTTGTAGTTATGGAAATGGAAGAAGGATATTCAGCGCCACTTATCTTAGGTCGACCATTTCTAGCTACTGGGAAGAACTTTAATAGATGTCGAGAAAGGAGAGTTAATTCGAGAGTCAATGAAGATGAAGTTGCTTTCAATATTTTCAAAGCTATGAACCATCCATACTGAGATCACCGTAATCATGTTCTTTTATAGAAGATATTCATTCATTCATGATATTCGATTACCAACTTTTGAAGACAGATTAGAAGAATGCTTAACTCGTCTATCTATAAGGAAGATGAGAAAGACACCGAAATGAAAGAGATAATCATTTCTCTAGATAAATGAAGTTTTACTTTTAAACCATCATGGCATAAGTATTTGGAATTAGAACTAGAAGGACCGGGTTCTTAAACCATCACCTGGAAGATCCACCTAAGAATCTGAATTGAAACCGTTACCTTTAAATCAAGTATGCTTTTCTTGAAACTAATAATCTATTACCGGTTATTATTTCATCATCTTTAATCGAGCAACAAGAAGATCAATTACTTAGAATGTTGAAAAAGCATAAGAAAGCTTTTGGATGGACAGATTGCCGATATTCGAGCTATTAGCCCCGAGATTTTGCGTTCATAAGATAATTCGAAGGAAGATGCTAAACCTTGTATTCAACCGCAACGCCGCCTCAACCCAAATTTGCGGTTAATTGTTAAGAAAGAGGTCATTAAGCTATTAGAAAGGGGATAATTTTTCCCATATCGGATAGTGAATGGGTAAGTCCAACTCAAGTGGTACCAAAGAAAGGAGGTTTCACAAAGTGAAAGAGAATGAAAAGAATGAATAGATTCCGACAAGAGAGATTACAAAGTTATCGAATGTGCATTGATTTTAGAAAACTAAATGATCATACTAAGAAAGATCATCATCCACTTCCATTCATAGTTCGGGATGTTGGAACGTGTAAGTGGACATAAGTATTCTCATTTCTTAGATGGTTATTCAGGATATTTGAGATATTCATTGCAGCAGGAGATAGAGAAAAAACTACTTTCACTTGTCCTTATGGAACTTTTGCTTATAAAAGAATGCCGTTTGGTTTATGTAATGCACCAGCTACGTTTCAAAGGTGTATGATGGCTATATTTGCTGATATGGTTGAGAAATTCTTAGAAATTTTTATGGATGACTTTAGTGTTTACGGAGACTCATTTGATGTTTGTTTGTTACACTTAGAACGAGTGTTACAACGCTGTGAAGATACCAATCTAGTACTAAACTGGGAAAAATGTCATCTAATGGTATCAGAAGGAATTGTTTTAGGTCATAGAATCTCTGAAGAAGGTATTGAAGTTGATAAAGCTAAAGTCGAGGTAATCGAAAAGTTACCTCCACCAGTTAATTTAAGAACTCTAAGAGGATTTCTGGGACATGCAGGATTTTATAGAAGATTCATTGCCGATTTCTCAAAAATAGCAAAGCCTCTAAGTCATTTGCTTGAAAAAGAAGTACCTTTTAACTTTGACAGTAAATGTATGGAAGCTTTTCAGACCCTAAAAGTGAGATTAACTCATCGCACTGCTTTTAGTAGCACCAAACGGAGTTTGCCGTTTGAGATTATGTGTGATGCAAGTGATTTAATTTGTAGGAGTGTTTTAGGTCAAAGATATAACAAAATTCTCAAAGCTATTTACTATGCATCTCACACATTAAACATCGCTCAACTAAATTATGCAACTACTGAGAAAAAAGAACTGCTGGTGTGATTTTTGCCTTAGATAAGTTTCGATCGTATATTGTTGGTTCTAAGGTAATAATTTATCTGAGCACCATTCAAAGATCAAGTATTTCTTGAGTAAGAAAGATGCTAAACCTCGTCTTCTTAGATGGATTCTCTTGCTTCAAGAATTCGATATTGAAATTAAAGATAAAAAAGGAAGTGAGAATGTAAGAGTGCATCATCTAAGTAGAATGGAAAATGATGAAGAAATAGGAGATGAAATTAAAGATTCATTTCGATGAACAACTATTTAGAATAGATACTCCTTCAACCATGCAGTTATTAAAGAATAGAATTCATTCTAAGGAAATGTCACCTTGGTTTGGAGATATCATTAATTACTTAACCTGTGATTATATTCCGTCTCATTGGACTTGGCAGCAGAAAAAGAAGTTCTTTTATGACTTAAAATTTTATTACTGGGAGGAACCAGACCTTTTCCGTAAATGTTCGGATAGGATAATCGGAAAATATGTGCCTGATAATGAAATTTTAAGTGTTTTATCATTTTGTCATAATCGTGAGGCAGGAGGTCATCATGAAGGTTGGAAAACTGCTTTTAAAGTTTTACAATGTGGTTTTTATTGGCCTACACTATATAGAGATGCTTATAAGTATGTTAAATCTTGTGAGTCTTGTCAAAAATGGGGAAATATATCTAAAAAACATGAAATGCCTATGCAACCTATTTTAGAATGTGAGTTATTTGATGTTTGGGGTATAGATTTCATGAGACCTTTCCCTATATCTTTTGGAAAAAGATTTATTCTTGTAATGGTAGATTATGTCTCGAAATGGGTAGAAAGTTTGAAGCTCTTCCCACTAATGATACCAAAGTTGTCATCACGATTCCTTAAAAGAATATATTTACCGAGATATGGCATTCCGAGGCTATCATTAGTGATAGAGGTCACACTTTTGCAATAGACCATTTACTAAGATAGTTGAAAAATATGGTGTAACGCATAAGTTAGGAACGCCTATCATCCATGAAACCAGTGGGCGGTAGAGGTGTCAAATAGAGAAATCAAAAGAATCGTGGAGAAAGCAAAGGATTCAAATCGTAAAAATCGGGCGCTTAAATTAGATGATGCATTATGGGCGTACATAATGACTTTTAAAACACCAATTGGTTGTTCTCCTATAAGCAAGTCTTTGGTAAGTCTTGTCATCTCCTGGGTTGAGTTAGAACACCGAGCCTTCGGGCTATTAGATTTTGAATTTCGATCCTAAGGTTGTCGGTGATCATAGATTGCTTCAATTAACAGAACTAGATGAATTTCGTCTCGATTCTTATGAAAATGCTCGAATCTACAAGGAACGCACGAAATCTTTCCATGCTAAGAGAATCTTTAAATGTGAGTTCCATGTAGGTGATCGAGTGCTCTTGTACAATTCACGTTTAAAGTTGTTTCCAGGTAAGCTTAAATCAAGATGGACAGGTCCATTTAAAGTAACATGGGTTTACAAATCTGGAGCTGTTGAACTAACTGATGGAAATACGACTTTTATAGCCAATGGCCACAGAGTAAAGTTATTTGTGGAGGGAGAAGGAATCACACTGAAAGAAGAAGTAATGCTACTGATTGATCCCCCGACAAATTGAAAAAGCAGAAAAACCAAAAAACTGAAAAGCAGAGAAACTGAAATCAGCCGAATACCAGGTGCTATATATCTTTACTTTACTTTTCTGTGTTTTTATTTATGTTTAAACTCTTTTCGTCTTTTACCGGATAGACGTAAAAGAACTTGATGTCTTTTTTAGATAGATTAGGAGTTTTTGTTTTACTTTTGAAATTAGGCCTTGATAAAGATGTCGCGTTTGCTATAGAAGCTTTAGTTTTTGAACAAAACAAGAAATTGTTGAGATAGATTAGATTGAAAGAAGTTTGTAATGGAACATCAAGGAGTGCAATAAAAGAAGAAGGCAAAGTTTCGATGAGATGAATAACTGTGGAAAAAAGTGAACATGTTGGATATTTGTGGGAAAAACACAACCAAATCCTGGATGAGTGTTTGAATATTGTTAGGAAGGAACGATTAGGTGGTTATCCGAAAATCCCGACGGAATTCCAAGAGATAATTCAAATGCTTCGCTTTTAGGAGTTAGAGTTGATTTAACGTTATATCGTAACTACGGAAGATTTAGAAATCGAAGAATCGTGAACCCTTAAGTTTGAGTCTTTTCTTATGTTTTATTAATATTTTATAAAATTTTCTCATAACTTCTGAAAATTTTAAAAAATTGGATCTTTATAAAATTAAGGAGTTTTATAAATTTTTTATAATTTTTTTTTTTAGTTTTAATTTAGATATTTTATAAGAATTAATATAAAATTTATTAAATTTTTATAAGCTTTTTATTAAGTTTTATAAAGATTTTATTAAATTTTTAAAAATTGTTATAAAATTATTTTTAAGATTTTAATCAAGTTTAATTAAGTTTTATTAGAGTTTTTATTAGTTTTTAATCAAAAATCATAAAAAGTAAAAAAAAAAAAATCATAAAAAGTAAAAAAAAAAAAAAAAAAATTGTGCACGGACCGATCCGGCCATTAACCCGGACCGATCCGGGGTCTATTTGCATAAAAAAAAAACGGCTTCTCCATCTTCTTCTTCCCTAATTTTTTGCCGCCGCCCCACACCCCAAAACCCCACTACTCAAATTTTTTTTCAATTCTTCCATAAAATTTCATCTAACATTACACCACCACTTGATTTCTTCCTCCTTTCATCTCCTCTCTTCCATACTCTTAGTATCGATCTTGATCCAGTATTCAATAGCGATCTTTTGTCTAAGATCAAAATGGAGAGTTTTCCAATCAAAATGTTTTAAAGTTAAAAAAATCGAAAAGGATCGAAAACAAACTCCATTTTTATTCCGGCGACTTTACAACTTTTTCGGCCTATTTTTCAACGTTTTCTTCATTATAAGGTATTATTCAGTTTATTTAGTTATCAATTTCGTATTTTTCATAATTTTTTAGATTAATTTCAACTGTTTTGATTTTTGAGTGTGTTGTGACATTTTTATTTTTTTGTTGTTTTTTGTTGTTGTTGTGTTGTTGATTGGCTTTACCAATATCGTAGAATGGCTGAGTCGAGTAGAAAGGCCTCTAAGAAGCGGAAATCGAACATTCCTATAGCAACTCCGGTAGTAGGCACGATAATTTTATCACCTGAAGAAGAAGCCGCAAGTTTCAATAAAACAGCATCACAAGAAGCTAAGAATGCTTATCAAAGGATTTATAGTAAATGTGATGTTTTGGTTGAAAGAGGATTAGATTTTGATGACTTAGGTGATGAAGTTAAGGATATTTTTACGAGACGTCAGTGGTTAGAGTTAGCAGCCAAAAGAGAAGGGGAAATAAATACGACTTTAGTAGCTGAGTTTTATTCGGTTTTGTCTACATTTTCACAGGATGAGCTTACTAAGTCGCAAGCTTTACCCCTAAGAGCTAGAAATGTTATCTTTAACCCTGCCGTAATAAATGCGATTTTGGGAGTTGAAGTTTTTCCGGATAATGAAGATTACAGGTAGTTTGGAGTTTAGATGATCTGCAAGATTTGAGCAGATCGCTTGAGAGCTCAAAGATGCTTTTGATTCAACATTGTGTGGGTTGAAAAATAAGTTTAACTACGGGAAGTGTTTTAGAGGTTTAAGCGGCGATTAAAAGGTTTATTAGCCATAATCTCTATCCTTCGAGTAAACATACGGCTTATGGAAAAGAAGATGTTTGTATCGCATGGGCGATGGTAAATGATGTAAAGGTGGATGTTGGAAAGGTAATGTTTAAAAGAGTTTTCGAAAGCATTGTCATCGCCAGACCAGGGAGTCATCTGTACTTCCCTTGTTTTATTTCGGATTTATGTCGTAGGTCGGGAGTACCATTCCTGCTTAATGACAAGTTAGCTCGCGGATGCACCTACGATTGGACCAAGTTTGACTAGGCTTCCAGATGGTAAAATAAGCTCTTTGATTAGAAGCCGTCAAACTCAACCAGCTCCACCAGTTTCCACATCTTCTTCTTTTCCATCTTTTTCTAGTCAGCCTCAACAAACTCCTTTCTCCAACACTATCACTTATGACATGTTTCAATCTTTAGTTTCGGACGTTGCACGTGGTAAGCCAACATGGCTTTGTTAGCTGAAAGTAATAGGCAGTGGTGTGACGATATTCGTAGAGGTTTAAGGAGGAACGAGCAGTTGCTTCGTGATCCTACTTTTGATGATCCTGCCTATCCACCTTGTCAGTCCAATCCGTATACCTTACCAGAGTGGTTAGCACCTATTCCACCACCCTCGAGCATTCATCCAATGTCATATCCTTTTGGAAGCCAATCGAGTGGTACATGTGTATTTTCGACAGGTATTCAGAGACCCGCGATGTCTAGTTGGGGAGGATTCGCTGAGTTTGCGCATATCACTACTGGCATGAGTTCTATGCTATTAATCAAGATTGTTTTTTGATCAAGAATATGAATATGTAGGTACGTACGACTTGCCTCTTTCTCTTTCTCTTTTTGATTTCTTTTTTTCGATTAACCAACATCTTGAGCCTAAACTTTATAAGCCATTTTGTCAACTACCTGGCCAAGTTTACGATTCCAGGATTTCATAATAGTTGCGATTAAAAATAATTATAATATTTTATTTATACTTATTAAGTATTACATGTACAATTTCATCTAAATAATATTTGATGTTTAAGCTATTTAAGTTATATACACTTTTTGTCTTCTTACAATTTTAAATTAGAATAAGTAATATATTTATAATATTGACAATATAAATTACATTAAAAATTATAATCTGATCAATTATATTATCTTTTATTACCGCTTATTTTTGCTCGAGGACGATCAAAAGCTAAGTGGGGAGTAGTTGATATACTACTTTTATATGATTAAATATACGTTATATTATTATGTTTTATCAACGAATTCTATATAAAATATATGAAATTATGATATAAATAGTATGAAATGTTAATCTTTATAGTTTAGAGTAGTTAGTAGTAAAACTTAGTAATAATAGTGAAAAGTTATCATTTTGTACCGATTTTAGTAAATCGGAATGTCGTGTCAGATTTACGTGGGTATTTGTGGTATTTTATTGCAGATGTATAGGCCAAGACCCCGAGAATCGACATTTTGAAGTATAATCATATCTCTGAAAGGATTTAGAGAATGTCACGAGCTTAAGTGGTCAATCGAATTGCTTAAGTGGTCAAGTGGTCAATCGAAGTGGTCAAGTGGCTAATCGATTCGATTTAGTGGTAATCGAGAAATATCTTCGACAAACGAATGGCTCATCAAAACGACATTTTCTGAAGAAGAGTCCTTCATGAAAGTTGTAGATTTTTCCGAGAGCTTTCCGATGCCTCTTGAATTATGTTGTTTGGAGATCCAGAACTCGAGATATGAATTTTAGAAGTTTTATTCCAAAAAATTATATAATTTTATCCGGAAATTGGATAATTAAGGGGGATGAATGTGATGATTACACCGGCCCAGTCCGGCTATGACCCGGCCCGGTCCGGCCTTCATCCAAATTTCTATATAAGGAGCATCAGTGCAGAGCAGATCGATTGTACCAATATATATATACATATAGCATATATATATATCTCCTCCTTCTTATTTTCTTTTTATATAGTAGTTGTAAATAGGCCTTATTGCAAAAATAAGAATATCGTAGTATTGTTGTAATGCTCGGGAAATTATCGGAAGTTCGGTGTTGTTGAAGTCGTTGTAATATCCGGAAGAATACGACCTCTAATTCAGCATTTGTAATCGGGTAAAATTTCTAAAGTATTTACGTTTGTTATGTTTGTTTTTATCTTTTTAGTCGTTATAATGTTTTTAGGCTAAATCTAATAACTAGCCAAAGTTATGTAATCGTTTTATTTCGATCTTTTTGGTAAAGGAATATTGCTGTCTAAGTAAAATTTTACTAAAATTGAGTTAATTGAATCTTTTTCTATTTTGCAACGTATTGATAATATTCGGATTGAAGTAATTAACCAAGATGAATCGCAACATATAACCTAACGATGAACTGACCAGAGAAGTTAAGATATGAGATAAAAGATAGAAAAACCGGAGGGTAAAATTAGCCGCGGCGAAAAGCGTGACAACGGAATCCTATTTCCTACCCGGGGCGATTTGTCTTGGGAAAGATGAATCTTATTAAATTTGTGCTCAAGATCGTAATAATGTTAAAATCAACGGTTTAATTGAAACTAACACCGGAAAGTTAAATCGATCCGCCGACAACCGGAGCCTTTTGAATAACATCGGCCGCCTCGACAAGCAGAATAACCTCTTTTATCCGGGGTAGATTTGTACTCTGTACTGCTCGACTAATCGAGATTAGCATGGGGCGGTTGTGGAGATTAAATCGATGACAATTTGACATATGACAATTTCATACGCCGTGTGAGGAGGAATTGTTAACTCGTGAGTGCACGTTTCATTTACTCAATTGGACCTAATATAAAAGGAAAGATCGAGCACATTCCGTTTATTGAAAAAGATCGTATAAATCAATTATATAAACTTTATTTAGTTCTATAAAATTATATCTGTCTAGTCTATTATTATAAACTATATATTGGTATCTATACATTTATATATATATATATATATATATATATATATATATATATATATATATATATATATATATATATATATATATATATTTTACAATCCATGTACATCTATATATATTTATATATCTTTATATATTATATTAGAATAACTTTTAAATTACGCATTTACTTTATGTTAAGTAGAATAGTAGTAATGTCTGTGTTATAAAATTGCGGTTTAGATCGAGTTAATAATGATTTCTTTGGTGTTTACCCACACTTAAAAGAATTAACACGTTTCTCGAGGATTCGACACTCGACTCACCACACTAGCACTATGATTTGACCCGGCACAATCGCGGTAAGGATTGTAACACTCTAGAAAACGTCCGTCAACGGTCAATCACCGCTTCTTCACATCGCTCGTAATCCTGTCCTTCATGATCGCACGAAGCATATTGAGGTTGATTGTCACTTTGTTCGTGATAAGCTCCTTTCCGGAAATCTTGTGACTGCACATGTTCCTACTGCTCATTAGTTGGCGGATATTTTGACCAAGGCCCTTGGGAAACCGGCTTTTACTTGGCTTTTACTTTCTTGTTGCGCAAGTTAGGCATTTGTCACCCTCATGCTCCAACTTGAGGGGGAGTGTTAGTGAGATTATTATTGTGGTAAAGGGTATATTTGTCTTGTCATGTATATTGGTGTAACTAGGGTTTACTATACTTGTATTATAAATACCGGAGCATATGTATAATACAATACAGAGAATCTTCCCACAATCTTCTTAGATTATCAGTACGGTGCACACGCATGTGCACCCACGCTACTTTGCTCCACCGTACGTACATTTCCACCCATTCTCTCCCACGTTAATATTTCAACCTTTCCCCCACATTTACCCAACCATACAACCTTATAGACTCAACATCACCTGTACTCCCACACCACCCCATCATTCTCTCATTTAGTTTTTCCTTACCCTATCCAGGGCTGCTTCAGATTTTTTCCAATATATATGGGTCATAAATTTATCATTGTCTTTTACACATACGTTTGTATATTCAACTTTATACAATTAATTATGAGTCAATAAAAAAAGATAGCTAGCGGCAGTCAATTTCACACACACACACACACACACACATATATATATATATTCTACTCCTTTTACATATTAATATTTTATTAGGGGGTCGGCCGCCCCGCCCAAGGGTAGAGACGCAACTCTACCCCACACCACATTACAACCTTGCCCTTTTTCCCACCCTATGTTGCCATCTCACCCTTACCTTACTCATATCTCATCTGAACCTCTCACCCCATCTTATCCTGTTATGTCACACCATCTTATCCCGTCACCCACCTTTTGTATGTCATATAGTTTGGAATATAGTTTATTTTATTCTTTTATCTGTCAAACATAACAATGTAATACATTTATTTCATTTCATTACATTCGTTTGTTTTATCATATTATATTCCATTTCATCCGAACAAACATATCATCATCTTCGACTCACAAAATCAAATTCTCTTTATGGTCGATATCATCTGTTTTACCTCGTGGGAATGCAAAAAAAAAAAAAAAAACATATATCATGTTTGAACAATAACTAACTACGAATAGTTCAAAAAATGTTATGTATTAAAAAAATGTTATGGCGATACCGTATACGTTGTGTGAAACTCAATTGTCAACCATAATTTTTATTTTTTATTTTGTTATCAAAAGAAAAAACATTTACTGCGTATAAAAGTCTTAATGTCTCATGTTAAATGGGAACATTAAAAAAATCAACACCACCGCACTGTAAGAATACATATGACCGGTGACCATTTGATCAATAGGATGTATTAAAATATATAAAATGTTAATTATAAACCATTAGTTTAAGGATTTAAGAGATATAATAATTCAACATAAAATCTGTCTATAAACATTGTGTTTAAGAAAATATATTTTTTAAGTGTTGACCTCTCTCAAAAGTCAAAACTACATAATAGGAGTGTTGGGCATCCCTCAAAACTATATAATAGGCCAATATAAAAGAAACACGTTGTATTATATAAAATGTTAATTATCTATATTTCAATTAGTTTAAATTTTTGGACGAGGTCGTAATTCAATGTTAACACATTAAATATCTTATACTAACATTTATGAGTTAACATTCGTTGTAACTTGAGAGCCTTTCTGAAATTACGAATACATTTATTTGATTATTATATGAGTTATAGTTATTCTTATTGATGGTATTCAATAAACAATTAAAAAGCAACATAATTTAAATATACAAAAAAAAAAAAACATAAAATTGGTAAAATTCAAAAGTGTAGTTGGTATGAATTCAGGCTTAGCCTACGTAGCTGCATCATGTAATGGGTCACACTCGATCGTTAATTGAATCTCTCTCTCTATATATTCTCTTTTATTAAATTGAATGAATCTTTGTAAGAATGGAAGTCTAAACACAATGAGGTTTTTCTTCTTCCCCTTCCATAGACAAAAGGAATATATCATTGAACAATCAAAGTTGCATACTACACCTTCAAATGAAGTGATGTCATGTAACTCCTTGCAAAATTATATTGAATAATAACATTATATACGCATCTTATTCTTATTGGTGGAATTATATAATCAAAATACAATGAATATGGTGTATCTATCGATCACAAGTTGAGATTTGTTCATCTCATATCTTAGATACTACTACCCCTGTCCCAAAATTCAAGTCATCTTAGATTTTTAGATTTGTCTCACAATATAAATCATTCTACATTATGAATGCAACATTTACTATTTTTTCTTTATCTTATCATTAATTTATTATCAATTCAACCAATTTTAATTACTTAACAACTATTGATAGTCAAAAGATATTTTAGACATTTACTTTTAAATTTATGGCATTCAACCATTTTTTAATCTGTGTAAAAACTCCAAGGATGACTATTATTTTGATAAGGAGATAGTAGTTCCAAGATAATAGGTTTTTGTCAGGAGGGACAAAATAATAAAGAAACCATGATGTAAGGACATTGTCAATTAATGAGGACAAAACCAATGTGACTTTCCAAAAACACCATTTTCCTATATATCTATAAAATAAAAAACCTTCCTTCTAAAAAAACAAAACAAGCTGCAACAATAATTGGCAAATCCGCGTTCCAGAAATCAGCGTTCCAGATCGGCATCAACGTTCCTTCTCCGGCCAATTGCACCACCGGCATCAGCGTTCCTTCTCCTGTCAATTGCTACGTTTAGGGAAGGTTTTAATGGCACCGGCTGGAAAGACACACAACCATCTTGAATCAGGACGGCATGGTCTTTCTATAATGCTAAATCGAAGCTCAATTTTCGATTTTCAGGAAGTTTCATCACGCGTTTTTAAAGGCATCGGCAGTAGCCGCGCATCACCGTGCAGATGCGATCAATCAAAGAAAGACGGCGCACTGCAGATTGAACGATTTAGGGATTAGGATTTGTGGAGGAGAGGAGGAGGTGTGACGGGTGAAATTTTTTGAAAAACTTTGAAATGAAATTTTTTGATGGTGATTTTTTTTTTTCTTTTTTGAAAAACTTTAGGGCTTAGGATTGTTACTATTAATTTTCGGATATTACTACGCTTTTTTTTTATGAACTTTATCTATTTTACGTATTCACATTATTTGTTTTTAATTACATTATTACTTGTTTTTAGGATGTTATGACATTTTACGAGATCATTACGACTTGTTTATTGGCCGTTACTATATTTTTACGGTACATTATTACTTGTTTTTAGTCATTACATTACTTTTTCATTGGATGTTACGATATTTTATGGACTGTTATCACTTGTTTTCGTGGTATTACTGCATTATATCTAGTGTTACTACGTGTTTAATGTGTAAAAGGGTATTTTTGTCCATTTATTATGAATTTGTCATTTCTAATCACAAAACATGTAGTAACGTCCTTCTGGACCCATTTTTGATTTTTTTTTGTCCTTGTAGCCCCTTCCCCACCAAAATAAATGGTCAACCCGTAGATAAAAAAATTTGTCATAGTAAATGATGATAGGGAATGATAGATGCACAACGATTGTGCCACAACCAAAGACACAACGGTGATCTACACGATAACATATTTTTAGACATATGATAATATTGAATCGCCTATTGATTCATACAAATCACGTTACACCATTAATAATCGTATATAACAAATTGATTGATAAAAGTCACATTGTAGTCAATTGTGCAAAAAAGTGTTGGGACATTTTTGCCTTTTGTCTTGGAAGCAGAATTATTGATCTTCTAAAATTCTAGATAAAGTGTACATCTCGTGTCCCCTCAGTTGTTATTTAATCGCTCAGAAACAACGAGTGATATAATAGGGATAATTAGTAAAGAAGGGTGTTTTGGAAAAAAAGTTTGGAAAAAAGGTTGTTTTGGATTTTAGTGAAGTTTGACCCGCGATTTTCTCCCATTTCTTTCACAAATGTGTACGATCTTAAGGCGCCTCAAATCCCTAAGCAAGGTCACTCCTTCCCAAAATAGGGTTTTAGTTTGGTTCAAAAACACCTAAAACGGGAGAAAAAAATTCAAATTTTGTATATAAAATTGCTTTTTTCCTCACTTTTTGGTCAAACAAATTGTTTTAACCAAAGCTCCCGATATAATATATATTCTTTCCGTTATATTTTATTTATTTAGTGTAACGCCTCATACCCCAGGCGCAGTAGCTGGCTTAAATGAGTCATAAATGTCCGGTCAACTGCTTGAACGCCGCCCCCTCGCTTAGTCTAAAAAGGCTAACTCAAGTTGACAAGAGCTTTATGTCTCACACTTATATGGGGGTGAAAGATTCTCTTATTTTACCGATGTGAGACTTTACATTCTCCCCCTCCCTTATAAGGGGATGGCGTCCTCGCCAGACGGGCTAAGACTTGTTTGGATCGTCCCTACCGGAGGTAATTAGAGGCCATCCTTACACCGTCTTCTTTGTACGGTGCAACGCATAGTTAATTCGCCTCGATAGTCGGCTTTGATACACTCATAACGCCCCAGGACACAGTAGCGCTTAAATGAGTCATAAATATCCGGTCAATCGCTTGAACCGTGGTCATCGCTTTTGGTCTAAAAGGGCTAACTCAAGTTGACAAGACCTTTATGTCTCACACTTATATGAGGGTGAGCATTCATTTACTTTATCGATGTGAGACTTTACATTTCGTTTGATCTTTTACACAGATTAAAAAAATGTTGTTAATAATTTGAATATCATTAAATAACCCAATATTTGAAGCTTTTAATGTTACACATTTTTTTTTTATTATAAATATTGTAATAGAAGGGTATTTGAAGAAATTTTACAATTAATGCACAAATTAGACACTTATTTTGGGACAAATCAAAAAAAACGTGGACAGTTAAAATAAGACGGAGGGACGTATGACTCAATCACTCACACAACGAATGACAGAATATACTTCATCCGTTCTGAATTATCTGAGACAGTTGTCAAAATCACGCATATTAAGAAAGTGTGTTAATGCAATGACTCTAAAATGAAATGACTAAAAAGTCATTGAATATAATTAATGTGACATTATTTTTTATTTATCATATTGCAATAAATAAAGGATAAAAGCAAGGAAAAATAGCATTAATGTTACATTGGAAATGTAAATGCATCAGATAATATGAAACAAATGATTTTGACAACTGCCTCAGATAAATTGGAACAGAGAGAGTACATTACATCATTGATCATGACGGATGATCCATTAATTATGATGTTTACGTATCATAATTAAGATGTATGAGTCGTTGTGTCCGAATAATTGTGATAATAAGATTACATCATGGATGGTGATACAACCACTACGCATATGTATCACTACACAATCTTGACTATTCATTTCAAAAGTTACACTTTAATGCTTGGTGGATGTGGAGGTAGTGTATGTACACTACACAACATGCGTAGTGTTTCCTTAGAGTAATGATAGAGGCACATACCAAAAATACACAACATGTATAGTACACATATCATTTTTCTTAAAGTAATGAGTGTTAATTGATTGTGATATAGATCCAACAAAATCAAGGATCAAAAATCACGTTATGACATCCGTTATGTAATTTTTATTGTGTCTCCATCATTACTCTTTACTTTACATCATTCCCTTCTAATTCAATCCACCTGCTCTACAACCACAACCGGCGGTATGTTCATGTCGAATAGGCGCTCCATTAGCACAATGACAATATTCCAACCAACTTTTTTTTTTGTTGGGATTATTTAAATCCCAATTTTCTATTTCCCCTAATTAACAACGAACACTCACGACTCACGCGTCGTTTACTTTGAAAGCAAAACCCAGTTCCAGTTCCATTTCCATTTTTGAATATATATATATCAAACCCCCAATTTTCTAATTCGATCCAAAGCTTCTTAGAACAAGTTTTTAATTCAATCAGAGCGATGAAGATTTCATCTTCTCTGCTCTTGATTATACTTTTTGCTCTGTTTTATTCCACTGTGAATTCCCAATCTTCAGATTCATGTAACACTACTATCAACAACCTCAATGGTCGGATTCCCTTCGATACCACCTCCTTCATCTGCAATTCCGTATGGCCTTCCCAAAGTTTCATCATCCGAGTAAGTGTATTTCAACATTCATCTACCTAATTTTCAGAGATTTGAATTTTAAAAAAATAACTGTTTATTTCTATTTTTCAGTATAAGCAAACTGGTACGGATCAATGGAGCTTCTTACTATCGGCACCGAATTCAAATGGCTACGTAGCTATGGGATTTTCGCCGAACGGACAGATGGTAGGGTCCAGTGCGATCGTCGGTTGGGTAGGAACTAACAATGTTCCTTTAATGAAGAGCTATTTTCTCGGAGGGCAAGTGCCGAACCAGGTTCAGCCGGATTCCGGTGACCTACAAGTCGGAAAGTCGTCGATGGTAGCTACGGCGACGCAGATTTATATGGCGTTTCAGCTGAACAACACTGCTATGCCGCAGACGAAAGTGTTGTACGCCGTTGGTCCTCCGAATCAAATCCCGTCGCCGAACGGATTCCGGCTGTCGCAACATCTTGACCGAATCTCCACTTCTCTCAATTATGCCACAGGTGCGTGTATTACAATACAAACCATTATTAAATATATATCAGTATTTTTTTCCCCAGGCTTTCCTTCTTACTTTATAATATAATCAAGGTTATGTATATAAGTTACATTTTTGGGACATAAATCAATTATTTTATAGGAAAAAAAATGTTCTTTTTTAGAGTAAATTGGTTTAACTTATTAATGTTGATTATCAGTAAATTAACTAAACCGCTGGAAAAAGAATTACTAATTCTCTCTCTTTTTTTATTTATTAATTTAACAATTCATATTTTTTAAATTATCTGTTATTATATAAAAAAACGATGATAAACTATGTAAACGTCAAAGATGGGCCGAAAGAAAATAGGGGCCCAGAAATAAAAAAGCAACATGACGTGGTTTTTGGAGGAGTCGTTGGCATGATTCATCATAAAACACAAGATAAGAAACAATAATTTGTTGATTTGTTGATAGTTATAATCAATAAGCCATTAATTGAGTATACAATTACTTTTTTTCTTTTTTTTTTTTTTTTTTTTCCTCGGAAACGAAAGGAGGCGGTGATCGAGCACCGGGACCTCATCTAGAAGTAGGAGTAGAGCGCAGTTCATCATCACAAGATATGAGCGCAGCTCATAAAATGATTTTCTTTTGGAAAGTTAAAATGATTTATTTAAAAATGTGACACATTCCCTCAATAATAGTATATTTTTTACCGGTCACAAATAAATAAGATGAGAGGGAAAATTGACGTTGACCCACAAAGGGGGGCCCAGAATGGCGGGAAGTTTTGGCGTAGTGTGTCACTCACGTGAAGTGCTGTGGCGCGTGCAACATGCTTCTGTCCACACGATTTCATTCTGTATTTAACTATGTGGTTCAGATCGTGCCACGTCGTGTGTACCTACATAGGTACACACTATAAAAAAACTTCACCAGAATGGCTGCTTCATCAATAAATGAGAGACAATTGAAAATAACGCGGTATACTCTTATTATGGCGGCTGACTAATCCTAACAACTAACTTTGTTGCTTATTTTGATATAAAAGTTGGTAGGGATGTAAGAGAAAAAGATTGGGAAAAATGTACTTCTTTCCAAATATTTTGTTTCGATGCCTTTATATAACATTTAATAAAGGTATCGGAACAACTTATATGTATAAAGGTGGTCTAAAGGTACCATATGTAATCAAAATTTAATACTCCTCCGTCCCGTAATATAAGTCATTTTGATCATTTCACACAGTTTAAGAAAACCTAATAAATGAGTTACTTTTTAATATTTCAATGCAAAATATTGTATTGTTTTCTGGGACTGACTAATAATATTACATTGTTTAGTGTAAAAGTGAAAAACAATTCATTGTTTTGTGAAAAAGACTTGTATTTTGGGACACCACTAAAAAGCTAAAAGGACTTATATTACGGGACGGAGGGAGTACGTATGAGTACTAACTTAGGCATGGTGAACGACAAAAACTACAATATGTTGAGTTTATTATTATTATTATTATGAGTAGGAGGTGTTCGTCCATACTCCATATGCTTTCAAGGTTAGAGCCTCGACAACACAAAGCTTTTCCAACTAATTCTAAAAGATAAAAGATTACACAAAGGATCAAACATACTAAAGCGATTGCTATCTGGACAGAGACACAAGAACATCAAGTATTGCCTATATATAAACACTTCTTGTCTCAAAACTTATAAACATACTGCGAGAGCTCAACATATCCTCTACACTCTTTCTATTTTTTTTGTTTAACATACTGTTGGGAAATTAATCATCTAGCATACTGTTTAACACGTAATTTAAGCAAAAACGAAAGAAAAAAAATTTAGGACAGAAAACTTATTGACTGAGGAGAGTGTAGCACTCTGTCCGTAAGACGTTTTTGCCCCGATTATGTGCACACGGTAATGGCAATCGTCTCTCAAGATACAACATTCATTCCTTCTTCTAGTCTTGCACTTAGATGTGAAGAAGACGGCGAGCCGGTCATGTTCTGTAAATCTCTTATTGACTCGAAAATATATGCAAAGTATTTAGATGAGTATTTGAAAGCATTTGACCAGAATTTTATCTAAGGAAAACATATAAAATCTGCACTTTTTTCATTATAGTGAAGGGAATTTATAGGAGAAAGATGTCCGTTCATTTAACAGTTGCAACATTTAACCGAAGAGTTATAACCCTTATTTGGTTGTAACCTTTCACCAAAGTGATGCAACTCTTAGCATTAATATAAATTCAAATTTCTCCAACAATCCCCCACATGAATGGAAATTAATGCAAATGCAATGCAGACTCTAAAGAGATCACATGCAGAAATCTGTTACATCGGGCGAGGTGGTTTGTTGCTTTGAACCTTCCGTAGTAGAGTACCATCGGACATACTCGACTAAGCATTGAACTAGGTCTTGAACTGCTCAGGCTTTGGTGCATGCCTAGACAATGATACCTACACAACAAATCTCCTAACATTCTCGAGGTTCTCATGGTTGTGACCCCACTTCCACTTACATAGGTGACCTCCTATAAAGAGTACTCTGCAATACCCCACTTGGCTTGACCAAGATATAGGAATCATTAAAAGCTTAATGCTTAACCTAACAAAATCACAGAAAGCACTTTTGTTTTTAACAGAATGAGTAAGTGCTAACTATCCCTCATAACTCAGTTGTCCCTTTTGAACCATGATCTTGGGATCTCCGTCACTATGGTTGAGTTACCATTATAAGGGAACATGCGTAATAGGCTTAAGTCCCATCTCGTTTGTCAAAAATTGACACCCGATGATCTCTAGCTAAACCTTTTTAGAAGCGGATCCGCAAGATTCTCCTTCGACTCTATATATAATCGAGGAAATCAAACCATTAGAGATCAATTTTAATGGTATTGTGTCTACGATGAATATATCTAGACTTACCATTATACATACAATTTTGTGCGTGTCCTATGGCCGACATACTATCACAAAATGGCCGACATACTATCACAATGTATGTTTATAGAAGGAATTGGCTTTGGCCAACACGGAAGATCCTCTAAGAAATTCTGAAGCTACTCTGCTTCTTCTCCAGCTACGTCCAATGCAATAAACTCATACTCCATAGTAGATTGAGCTATGCATTTTGCTTTGAGAATTTCCAGGACACTGCACAACCACCAACAGTGAGTACATATCCACCATTGGATTTTGAGTCTTTACAGTCAGATATCCAGTTGCATCCTAGTATTTGTACAATGCTGCCTGATATCTTGTATACTGTATTCCGAGGTTCTTGTAATCTTCAAATTACCTAACATCCGGTCAATGGCTATATATTGAACTTGAACATTCTTTTCCTTGTCTTTACAAGGAAATATCTCCTCAACAAATACAACATTCCTTTAATCAATGTTCACATTTTAATGTACATGCATCAAGAATGTCTGAGTTGTGCACCAGAAACCGATAGACACTACTGTTATTTACATATCAAAAGATTATGCAAGCTTTTGTTTCCGGCCCTTATTTTGACATGCTTTAACTTAGGTATTTCGACTTTGCCAAGCAACCCCACACTTTCAGGAATATGTTGGTAGGATTGTAGCCTTTCCACTATTCCATGGTGGCATTCCGTTGAGAATAATAATTGTTGAGAGAATTGTCTCCCCCACAGTTCTAGATAAATCCGAACTGATCAACATGGCACTTAATCATTTCATCCAATGTTCTTGCAGTTAAGCAAACATTGTTCGATGGTGGTTTGTATGGTGTAGTGGTTTGATGAATGATGTTGGTACCAGAACAAAATTCATTAAACCATACATTATACTATCCACCTCAATCACTACGAATTGTCCTAATTTGTTTGTCATGTTGATTCTCAACATCAAGGGTTGCACAAACTTTAAATTATGGACAGCTCTGTGAATCAAATCCAAATGTTGAGCGTTCCTTCTAATAGATTTGTGAAAGAGAGAAATGAGAAAGGCTTATGTTATTTTATTCAATGGAAAACTTTAAATATATGGAGGCTTCTCAGGAAGCTTAACAATAATAATAATAATAATAATAACAACAATAATAATAAGTCTAATATATCTCTAATATATATCTCTAATACCTTCTCATCGTTGGAAAGGTGACATAGTCATCTTGGTAACGCATCAAAGAGAAAATGTAGACGCTAATAACAATGTCAGTACACCCAAATATTCAGATTTTTCACAAACCAGAGTAACATACACGATCATTAGTATCAAAGAGCATGCAATACATTTTGCATACTGAACTATCCTACTAGCAGTATCTAAGAAGATAGTATATTTGCAATCTCTTCGGCACAGATTTGGGATCACATAACCATATTTATGAGTACTGTATTTTACACTTTATATATTATCCCCATTTTCCCCCTCAATAAACAATATTAATTATATGTTGCACAAAATTGGCATCATTTTCTAAATAGACAATTTAACATCCAGTATTGTTACGTAAACCAAACAGCACAACGGTTATTTGGGAGTTAAAAAGTAACTTCCAAACTAAGAGTTGTGACTTAGGAACCAAATTTAATTGATTTTTTTTTTTTTTTCCATGTATGATTGGTACACAACCATAAACATATACATGTACGACAAGGTTATGCCATTGTTTTTCAACAATCGACTAATTAATCAACAAATACATGAACAATCCTCTTCAAGAAAATAATTATAATCCTTAGGATTTATGAGTTCAATAGTTATAATGCTAACTAATGATGAAGATAACAGTGTCCATTAGTAGAGCCGAATCAAGAGCCACAATTGGTAACCTTTCGTATAGTGACACCTTCAATCAAGTGTCACATCCATAAAACAATTTATTTGAATACAAAATGTGTCTGAACTTTATACGTTCACCAACTTCTATTAAATTGAGCGGTAGTGATACATCCACGACTCTTTCAACCACAACATCTTACACAACACAATCAACACCACATATTCTGTTGGAACCCATCACAAAAAATCCTTGATCACTTTAATCAAGGGCTATCTTTAGTGTAATGGTTTGTGCACTACACAAAAGTGTAGTGCACATATCATTATTCTAAATTGAGATGATAAGACACAAAGGTTCCTTTTTATTTTATCAATTTACTTGGCAAATCAGATTTAATTAACATATCTATTCAAAATAAACACACGTACTACTGTTCTTAAATATTCTAAACCCAAAGAAGACATCATGGATTGATAGAAACAGTAACACATGTTGTTCCCTGTTTAAAATTTAACGTGCACTCCAGAATTGAAGTTAACATGCACAATTCATATATTCAACAAATTATCCAGAATTGTTCTAAGCATGTATTATTATTATTATTATTTTTTCATTTTGAGGAAAGATCAAAACAATTTGGAAGTGCATATTAGCACAACTAATGTGCAAGCATAAACTAATATACCAGGGCACTGAAAATGAATTCACAATTTACTGCCTTTCGTAACCAAGGAATTCTAACAGGTATAGATTATATCAGTTCCTTTAGAGGACCAAGGGTTAATTATGAACATACTATTTATAACAATGAAGTGAACAAAAGTTTCCGCTTCTGCTTTTTCAAGGCATAGATGTAGATAGTTATAACCAAAGTCAATTAACTCTACATAAGTACTAACATATGCATACAAAAGATCCAGAATATCACCTATGTTCAATTTCCCTCTACTTGAACAACACAAAACATACACACAAAAAAACGTCTTAAGATTGTTGGGAAATTAATCATCTAGCATGCTGTTTAACACGTAATTCAAGCAAAAACGAAAGCAAAAAAAATTAGGACAGAAAACTTATTGACTGAGGCGAGTGTAGCACTCTGTCCTTAAGACGTTTTTGCCCCGATTATGTGCACACGGTAATGGCAATCATCTCCCAAGATACAACAGTCATTCCTTCTTCTAGTCTTGCACTTAGATGTGAAGAAGACGGCGAACCGATCATGTTCTGTAAATCTCTTATTGACTCGAAAATATATGCAAAGTATTTAGATGAGTATTTGAAAGCATTTGACCAGAATTTTATCTAAGGAAAACATATAAAATATGCACTTTTTTCATTATAATGAAGGGAATTTATAGGAGAAAGATGTCCGTTCATTTTAACAGTTGCAACATTTAACCGAAGAGTTATAACCCTTATTTGGTTGTAACCTTTCACCGAAGTGATGCAACTCTTAGCATTAATATTAATTCAAATTTCTCCAACACATACACCTCTTCTAGAAAGTCAAAAAGAGAGGAAGGGGAATGACTACTCAAGAAGGGTACTTCTTCCGTGGTGACTCTGTTTGAGGAGTGATCTGACGTGATATCATCTTGACCACAATCTATAAATCATATGTGACCAGAATAATTTCACATCGAAACACTTCTCAAATGGAGTGACCATATATAGCAGAATTTCCCACTCAAGAATACTTGTAAATAAAAAGTGCTATAACATCATTGCTTAAGAAATTCATGATTGTTCATGAGCACTAGGTAAGCCATGCGCTCACTTTCATATGAATCATGCAATACATATATAATGACTGACATGAGAGTAACTTGCTCATCCCATGTACATTAATTGCACTTCAAATCTTCGTGAATTTGTCTTGATAGTTGTTATAACATGTATTAATTGCATGATAGAAATAGCACTTTTCATAGAAAAAAAGTTTATTCACATGACATTTTAGTTTGTTGTAACATATGAAACACACATTACATTATATCATTATACTGTACCAATGGTTTGTTTATGGTAAATCATTTTAACCCTCCTAATCACTAAGATTTACTTTTGTGTGTGTGGGGTATGGTAGGTCAAAGCCAAACACAAAGCAGCCCATATTCAAGACTGAAGAGAAGCCATGGAATCCTAAACTTGATAGGTTGGGCCATTCTAATGACAATAGGTGCAATTGTGGCTCGTCACATGAGGCAATGGGACCCAGTGTGGTTCTACTCTCACACTGCAATCCAATCTCTTGGGTTCATTCTTGGAGTAGCTGGTGTCATTTCTGGGCTTGTCTTGAACCATCGTCTTGGGTCCGACGTTAAACACCACAAAGCCATTGGCGTCACTGTTCTTACACTCGGCTGCGTTCAGGTTTGTCCCCTCATCCTCCTATTAAATTTCACATTTTTGGGAGAATCATCATAATCAACCCGAGTGTACTACACTCTGCAGTGCAATGCATTGTGGGATGACTCCCAGAATGCACTGCACGGTGCAATAAGCATGAGGACCCGAGGTCCATAGAGATGCACTTTTCAATCAGAATCCAGAATGTAGTTTAACGCATTTAACAATGTGATTTTTACCGATTGTTGACTATATAACATATATGTATGTATATGTATATAGGCAGTAGCAGTATTGGCAAGGCCAGATAAAGAATCAAAAGTAAGGAAATACTGGAATTGGTACCATCACAATGCAGGAAGAATCTTAATAGTATTAGCAATAGCCAATGTTTTCTATGGAGTCCATCTTGCCAAAGCCGGAAAAAACTGGAATGCTGGTTTCGGTTCAGCTATTGCCATTTTGTTCGTTGTCTCCGTTATTCTAGAAGTCAGGCTGCATATGAGAAAATAGTGTTTCGATTTTTCTGTTTTAACTTCTTAGGCAATCTTTACACTGTTGGTTTTGTATTTTTATATAATTTTTTATTAGTGATTTTGTATTTTTGAATCTGTACTGATGCCCTGCAACTTTTTTTTTTTTTTTTTTCTTTCTTTAGCTTATTATATTGTATATGTTAAATAAATAACCACAATGTAAGTCGTCAGTACCCTTTTTGAGTGAGTTATGTGCATTTGTTGCCCCCCCATTGATTCAATTATTTGCTGCACTTTAAAAATATGTTCACTGGGGAATTTTTGGATAGTGTCTACATGTGGAGACATCTACACAACACATTCACAATAGAAAATGTAAATATACGGTGTAGATGTCTCCACACATTGTGACACAATACAAAAAATCACACGCGTTTACTTGGTAAAACAGTAGTATATAATTAATCATCTAGCGAGATATATATACGTATAGGGGGACCAAATCGTAAATGTAAAAAGAAGGTACAAATGATATTAGTCATTCCAGACAGGAAGTAATCCTTGAGCAGCTAAACGTTTTTCCACCCAGAATACAATCTGATTCGCTGTGATTTTCTTCTCATCAACCAGAAATGGCTCCACAGTGCTCACTGCTGAGCCGTAGGACGATAAGGAGAAACCTTTAGGACCTGTTTTGTTATATATATAAAATAAAATAAAAAAAGGAATAATTAACTCGAGACATACGGTACACATCTTTTCTATCTATCATTAAAAAGATGTACTGTATTCTAGGAACTATACCTGTAAGGACACCATCAGGGAAGAATGCCCAAAAGCAATAAGGATAACCATTTTTCAGGAATGTGCCTTCAAGCTGTAACAGAATATTATTAACCACGAGTAACACTAATCAACTCAAACCAACAAAGTATTGGATATCTATACACTATTGATACTTCTGTTTCGTAGCATGTCTTGTATCCTATGTGAATAGAATACATACCGGATACTTAGGATACAATACCTGTGGGGAAAATTCACAATTTTTTCAAAGTTTGGCGGTGAATAAAGCACATCCATAACCCGTACAAATTTAATGGAGAAGCTGGTTGGAAATTGAAGACAAGCCCCCTAGAAATTAACGAAAAGCTACCTAAAAAAAGAAGAAAACTCACTAAAAATGTTTTTATTTACAATATGATCCTCATACTTTTACTATGTACAATTTAGTCACTATACTTTTAATATCTATGCATACCTCATCCATACTCGTACGGCCGTACCCTACATTTTTCTAAACTATTGCACCCGCGAATCATGTATCTGTACCTACGTATCCATGTCCGTGCAACCTAAACTAGGGTTAAATCATTATATTGTAGGTGTGATTACGACTAAATTATGATGGAAGAGTTGTCCCAAGAATACATATCGATCAGCAGTTCTTTCTTCCTTTTTCATGGTAACAAGTATGAACAACTTAGACCAAATTAAATGTTGGATCGGGAAACTAGGTACCTTGTTGTCTTGAAAAGATAGCTCAAGTTGTGTAATATCTTGTTGAGCTTGTAGAATTGCAGTCAATGCAGGGATCACGTCCTCCTCCATCATCTGAGGCAATGGTTTCACAGCAGCTTTTGGAGCCGGCTTTGGAGGGGCAGGTGCCGCATTTTCCCCGGTTTTCGCCTCCTCCTCTTTCTTCTTCCCCTTCTTCTCTTCTTTCGTTTCTGCAGCTACTGATAATTTTGACAATTGGTATTACGTAGGACACTCAACAACCCAATCACGAAAATGGATATCAATCAAGGTTCAAAGTAAACCATTGCAGGCATAGACTAGTACATCATGTTATGATGAGCAGAAATGAAGCGAAAAATCACCTGCAGCAGCAGCAGCAGCAGAGGACTCCTGCACTGCAAAACATCGAATTGTTTGGCGGGATGGAATCAATTTATTCACCATCTGATAAGAAAAAAGAGATACATACAATACCTTTAACCGTAACATCCTACAACACTAATTTAAGATAATCCTACAGTGTCATTACAAGACCATAAATGATGGAGCTACTTTAATGGCACCACAACGAATCTACAATGGCACCTTCATCAATGTATGTTTGAATTTATGGAGACCTCTATAAAGTCTAAATGTTCATCTTAAATTCGATTTTCACAAAGTCGAATGCTACTGTGGAGCATTGAAAGTAGATTCGTTACGGTGCATTTAACAGCTGCATAAGATTATTGGTCGTCTAACAATTGCTAGATCATAATAGTAATAGCTCAAAGTTGCAGTACAGACACTGCAGAATTGTTCCCGAAATCTACAAACAGCGAAAATTAGAAGGGAAAAAAATTGCGATAATGGAGGAGGAACAGAAGAGAAGATTATAAATAGTGATTACCAATGGGAGATTGGTACTGGAATTAGCTTTATGGCTGAAATTTGAATTGGACAGAATGCTGGAAACAGCAGCGATTGATCCTCCTCCTGTAGCCGCCATTCTTTTTCGTCTCTGCTTTGCTAATTTAAAGCATTTCGATTCTATGCAATAAATTTTACTGTAATTTAGGAATGTATGTTCAGTGTTTTCCTTGTAGTTTTTTTTTGTTCTTGCTTTTGCTTTTGCATATGGATGGGGAAGAGGGTAGCCAAATGCAGGCTATAGAAGCTTTGTTATCCACCCACTACTTGAAAGAACAAGTGCCACTTATTTTACGAAACCATTTTTAATTCCCTTATTTTATCACTCAAAAAGAGTCGTATTAGGTCAAATTTATTTTAGGCTTCTAGATCGTGGGAGGGGAAAAAAAAAAAAAAAAAAAACCAAGTTGTAGCACTTAAATTACTTTTTTTAATTGGTGCGGTTTTGGTTCGGTTAATGGTTTAGGTTTTCTTTGGGTTGAGTATTCAGTTCGGTTATTGACGATTTATAGAATGAACCGTAACCGAAACGAATAATTTCGATATTCTATGTATTACCAACCGAATCAAGTGACCTCAGTTAGGTTCGATTTTTGGATAAACAATATCCATATACACCCTTAAATACAAAGATATAAATCGGAGGCACTAAGCCATGGCGTTATGATTCTTTGCCCCACTAACACATGTGATCCGAAGAGCGGTTTGATTTTAAGAGAATCAAGTGATGGATTATGTGTAAGATTCATGAGGAACAAATGGACCGACCTTTATGGCTGTTTCTAATAAAATCCTTCGGTTTCGAAGAAAAAGTGATTCACAATAATAATAAGATTTATATCAATCAAGAATCTAAAAAGTAATTCTAATAATCTAAAGAATAATTCTAATACTACATACATATGTTTGGTTGAAAATAGACACACATTGGCTCCTCAAATCAAATGCTACAACCCACACCATACAAACTTAGGCAGTATTATGATATATGGGGGAAAAATTTTCCCCTACTGTCTGCGGAAACATAATTTTACACTTTAAAACACCCAAGTTTTAGAATGTTTTGCTATTTACAACGGAAAACACAAGCATTTTTAAGTGTAAATTATGTCATCACACAGAATAGAAACTCTGCGAGAAAATTTAAAATTTCACATATATATAAAATCCCATTGAAAATAAAAATTGGTCACTGGTGGTTACTTCTAAGCGCCTATGTCTACAATATATATTATTATTGGGGATTGGGGATTGGGGAATACATCACGCAACAATTACAGTTTCACTATCCGCACCTTTACAGGCAATTCCATTTTATAGTATAATTTCAGAGTGGAATAACAAAAAACAAGGAAAACATATGCATAGTTTGTGGGAGTAGTTTCTAATGTCCTATGTGTTTAAAATCTGTTGGAAATATGGGGACCCTGAGGAATCACTGGAATGTATACATCCTGACTTTGAGGCTCTTGATCATATCGTGGTGTTGGCTCATTCGGGTGAGCTTGCTGTGTAGGCTCGTTCGGCTCAGCTAGAGGCGTGGACTCATTCGGCTCAGCTTGAGGTGTTGGCTGTTTCGGGGTAATTGGTTTTAGTTCTCCAACGGTCCAACCGGATTTCAGTTTATCCTGTTTGGCTTTGGCTGCAGCGACTACGTCCTTCAATGCGTTCTTTTTCTTCACTTTCTGAGCCCAACCGAGAAGGCCGGCTTGTACACTCTCATCAAATACTGCTTTCTTGTAATTGCTTCCCATCTTCATTCACATTAAAGTATATCATCATTTTTCAGTTTATACATTATTGATTATGAAGTGAGGCAGAACTTACCTGTGTCACAAGACAGTAAAGGGGCAAAGTGCTGTAGCTTGCAACCAACTGAATTAACGCCCTGAAATAATCAAAATTATCGCTTTTAAAACTGTGAAATAATCAAAATAATCGCATAAAAAAGCATCCCGTCTATGTAGGGACCAAAGACGGGGTTTAAGCCCGTGTCATGACCTCTGATGATCATAGGACGATGACAACTATTTTATTGCCGTGTCAAAGGCTCCCATTTCTGAAAACATACGAAATATTGTGGAAACAAATTTGTATTTACCCGAAGATGAGACGAGGAACAATAAACCGAAGTTGCCCCATTATACACGATTTAAAACCATATTGAACCTGCAGAAATGCCAACATTCAACACTTGAACAAATACAAAAGGGTATTGCATGTGCTTTTGATTGCAAATTAGTAGCAACAAGTTGTTGTTTTTTTTTGGTAAGGTATACTTACCCATATCCAGAAGAAAAATCCAATCTCGAAAGCATTTTGAAATAGGATGAAATGTATAAGCAAAAGAACTAGGTGAGGGCGACGGAACCAAAAGAGACCATCATCTGGTGTTACAACCAAATCTCCTTCGATTGTTGTGTGTTTCTCAGCAATATCCCGAGCCAATTTCGACATGATAAGCTCCAACTTCGTTCCAACCGCTAATAGTAGCTATATTTTACAGAAAACACATAAAATATTGTATAAAAAGCTACTGTCAGAAAGAACATTAGTCTGAACCTTAAACACACAAACATCTCAAAACCGGAATTCTGGAAAAACTAGAAGCAGACTTACAAAAAGAGGTAAAGAAGCTATCCAAAAGTAAGTATGCCAACCTTCACAAAAGAATTTATTAAGTACGATATTTGTCAAGAACAAATCAGAAGATAAATAATCTAAGCTCACCATTTATATTTAGAAACAAGAAGAAGACCACGAATATCCACAAGTACCAACTGCACAATGAAAACATCACAATTAGGCCAAACTAATTAATTGTTGAAAAAAGGACGATATTATAGAGAATTCTTCTATTGATAAGTCCCAAAAAAAAAAAAAAAAAAAAAAAAAAAAGTGTGATTTTAATGCAACTAGAACAATGACTTGCCTTATTCCAACAACAATCTTAAAATCATCTTCCAATGCACGAACCATGTACTTATGGAAATTGAACTTGGGGTTTCTCCTGCAATGTGTCTACAAGAAAAGCAAACGAAATTGCTGATATAATAATAACGACGACACAGCCAAAAGAGAAACTCCATAATATTGTATTGTTGAAGGTGACCTATACGTACCATGATGAAGCCAAGTCTTAGTGCTGCATAATCCGATTTGGTGACCGATCCATGAAATTGCTTGAAGAAGCATTTCTAAAAGTTTACACCCAAAAGAAAAAAAAGTATCAGTACGTATGAACACCAATATTAACAGAACAATGTCGAAATGACTTAATTACCACATTAGCTAGGATGGTCCAATGTGTTTCCATGCCTAGGAAACGACTCTTGATGAAATCGTGTTGGAGTACTTGAGTGATCTTCGGTTTTTGCACTGCGATTTCATTATTATTAGTATATTATTCAATGGATGTCTAACACTGTAAATATCTCCGAATCCATACCTTGTTCACTCTCCAACACTTCTTTTTCAATAGCATCCTCCCATTTTTTCCATAAGTGTATCTGTATACATTATAATTAGGCATTTCAATCACATCACCCAAGGAAATACATATATGAAAGCTAGACGGATATATATATATATATGTTTCGGGTATGTATATATTTACCTTCAACCCACCGAACACAACCGTGAGAACGGAAAAATTGACATGAACAATGGCTAGCACAAAAATGAAGATATGGAGTTGATGCAATGCTTCAAGTGATACTAGTTGAACCTTATGCTGCACGAAATAAACGAAAAATATGATCCTCCTGTTATTTTGGGGCAATCAATTATCTAGCACCAAATTATAAACAGAGCCCTATATATATTGATGACGATCTCACCTCGGCATTACAGTATCCGGTTTCATTTACTTCTTCTTCTTGTAATAAGCGGCGCGTAGTAGGAGAGGACCAATCCAGTGGTGCCTTGCACGGTAAGAGAAAATCGACGACGTGTCTAGGCACACAGATTTTGATTAAACCACTCTGAGCAGCTGTCATTAGCAATGATATGAAACCTAAAAGCATCAACTCTGCATTAAGAAAGAAACCTAATCATCAGTTTAGTTACTTTCAAAATCAAAACAAGAAAAATTAAATATTACTCAAAGCTTTGAACAAGAAAAGATGATCAGAATTAATATTACCCTCTTTAACTTTCTGCAAAGCTTCATAAAGAGGCTTTTGATGACTCCTCTTCAAATACTGCATCAATCACCAGAAATATTCAACAAATTATGAAGATATCACATATTTGAAGTATAAAATCCAATCTAATTATGATGGCTAAATACAATCAAACAATCGAGTTTTTACTAATGCACCACACTACTACTTGCACACCACATCGAATCGACTTTATTGAGGAATCGAGGAATCGACTTTCTAAAAATCAATTATGAGAATCGACCATGATTCTACACGAATGAACTTCTCAAAGGTTGTTTCGGTATGCGGTGCACCGGCAAGTTCGGGATGATGCATTGGCTAATTAATAAAACATGTATGTATGTATAGGAATAAAGAGAAAGAAGACCTGTCCGGCATGGTGAAGGCCTCGCTCAGCGCTGAAGGAAATACCGACAATAACAGCACAGACGGCAGCCACCACCCAAGTTGGCGTGAACTCCAATGATGTTGGAGCTAGTTGTGTATCTAAGGCTTTAGCCACCATTTTGTCACCGGAAATTAAACCCGGAAACCTCCTCCGATCACTCTCTCCAAACTTTTACCGAAATATCAATATGATTAATTCCTTCTTGTTAAGTTCAAAAATTCACAGGCAATTTAAAATCTGCAAGAATATATATATATATATTGCTCCAGCCTGGCCTCCAGGTACACATGCATTTAATGGGAAAACAAATATCAATCATCAGTGATAAACATGTTTTGAGTTAATTGAGTAATTATAAAGACTGATGATATATCAGATGTCTTCTCTCTGTCGTTAAAAACGATATTAATGGAGATGAAAATGGCTGATCTTCAGTCACACTTTGTATATAGCTGTGTATTTTCTGGATACTATAGCTGTGTATTTTCTGTATGATTATATATAATCTGTGTGATGCGGCCTGTTAACTGGATTTTCATAAGGACAACCGTTTGTTGACAAGAATCTTTGTTATGCAACGAATCCAAATCACCGGCGCCGTACGTAGGTTAAATACTCCATTCCTCCCGCTTTAACCGTCTAATTTGAGTTTTCATATCTATATGTATCTCATTATATATTTTAATATTTTATTGTAAAGAATGTAAATATGGAAAGACATTTAATGAAATTTGTTAATTAAGACACACAATTGGCACTTATTTTGGTACATCGGGAAAAAAAAAAAAAGTAATGTAATATTACACATACACAATTTGTTGTGTTATAACGAAGTCGCCACAACTAGATCTGTTTGTTGATTTTAATATAGAATCATTGATCATTATTATGTCCATCGATCATGATCAATAGTGTAAATGCACGTTGTGACATTTGTTGTGTCACAACGGTTGTGTGATGAGAGTCAACTTTGTTATAATTTCGTGTGCGTTTTACCCTCTATTTATAGCATATTCGGTGTAATTTTGGGGTAGTTAAGTATTTTTATGAGCACATTTCACCACGAGTTGAATCACGAGATGATAAGATGTTTACGTCGAAAATCTCGATATTTTTGAGTGATTTGTGTATGTTTTACTGGTGTTTGTCACGCTTGGGTATATGTTTTATTTTTTTTATGCAGGTATAACGTGATCGAGGGCGTGATGAGGATCACAACGATACGAAAATCGTCCAAAACGAAATTTGTATGAAGAAATTACGCGAGATTCAAGCTCGGATGCTCGAGTAAAAAAAAAAATCATAAAATACCATACGAAAAACGGCAGTATCACATATAGAATATGATACAAACTGTTTTCTGTTCCACTCTTTTATAAGAAAAAAGACGGAGAAATCTGACTATTGAAGGGAACGCTTTTTGTGAAAGAGGGGTCCATGTCTCAACCAATAGAAAATTTGGAGGAGGGGGGACCACTGCTGATAATCAATGCCGGAGAAAGGGTACCTTTAATTTGGACGGAAATTTTTTTCGGAAGAGGGACGTTGGTTATTAATATACTAGTGTTCTAAAACTGTGCAAGGCACGGTGTATACCTACTGCAGCTATATATTTATCTATTTTTGAGTATATATATAAATTTAGATGATGAGAATGGTTCTAAACGGACAGCCATTAAAAATATTTGATTAGTACATAAATCATTAATCATTAACTATATTAAAAGAGCCAATGCGTTTCCCCTCGAAAGTGTTTCCCCCTCGGGTGTTTTCCCTAAAAAGAATTTATCCATAATTTAATATATTTTTTAATAAAATAAATTAATATTTTCCATAAAAAAACATTCACGTGAAAACAAAGATAAAAAAGGATTAACATCTACTTGAAAAAAAAGGATTAGCATTGAAGAAAAAAAAGGATTGCCTTAATAATAATAATAATAATAATAATAATAATAATAAAAATGTGTGCATTGTAGGCTCTCCCTGGTGCTATTCGGATGCTTTACTAAGCTGCAAAAAAAAAGAAAAAAAACAGAAGGTTGAGGATTACGTTAATAAGTATTGCATTTTTTCTTTTAATATTTTCAATAAATCATTATCTTATTAACAATAATTCATTTTGTCCACAAATCTATATCTATATAATAATATGTTTTTGAAGGTGCCTAAAATCAATTATTCGATTCATTGACCAACCCCGCTAATTGACCCATTTTAAACCCGTTTCATAAAAAAGTTTGCGATTCAATTAATTTTTCCCCAACATCATCCCTTAAATTACTCTCTCAAATCTCTCATTTACTCCCCAAATCTCTCATTAAATTTAAAACTAAATTCAAATTTTTAATTTCAAAAATGAGTCTTTATCATCACCTTTCATCTTCATCCCTATTTATTTTTGACAAAGACTGTTCAATTATTGTTTAGTTTGTTTTGATGTAATATTAATGTTGTTTGTTTTTTTTTTTTTTTTTTTTTTTTGCAGCATAATAGTCTTTTTGTTTTCTTTTGTTCTACTACCGCTTCTCTCGCTGCATCGCTTATAACCACCATCATCCTCCGGCTAAAATAGTTATTTAGATTCAGTAGTAAAAATGTGTAACTTCTTTCATATAAACTTTATATTTTGTTTATTTCAATAAAATTACAGATTTCTTAATATCCCAATGAATATACATTTTTGAGTTTTTTGGGTTCTCTTTTGTAGTATAGAGGACGATTTTTGGCTCTCTTATCTACTCCAACTTCTATCAGCCATGTTCCAACTATCTATATCGTGTTCTCATTTTATTAAAAGTCGATAGAATGTGTGCACTTTCTTTGATATATCTTTTTTTTCTAATAATTTCGATGTATTATTTGTTTTCTTTTATAGTGTATCCAATTTTTCTCTTTGTGTTTTTATTTTTATCTATTTATTCTTTTGTTCTCTTCAACAATATAATTGATATTTTGTTGTAATGCCTCAATAGTAATAGAGAGTGAATTAGATAAAAGTATAGAACAATTAATGTACCAATAGAATAAAATACCAAAGCTAAATCAACATTCTTTTGCCACCAATGTAAAAATCATAAGAACGGGATGGAAATTGCTTCGTAATACTCACATGAAAAGGAAACAAGTAAAATTGATGTAAGCGAAAGTCAATCGATCAACTCCCGGTTACAAACAATGTAGAATAAAATAAGACTCCTTCACACAAAAAAAAAAAAGCGAGAGAAGGAGACGAAGATTGATTAGTGGAAAGGATTCAATGCTCTAATAATTCTATAAGAGGGGATATGCAAAAATAATTATGGGTGAAATTTCAAGGGTATTGAATTTGAATATTGAATTGTTGATTAAATAAATTGAAGTTTATGTATTTTTTTATTTATTTTTTATTTTTGAAATTGGCGTACTTATACTTTATATCTTTATATTCATATTGAACTGTAATGTATAAGACTATGTTTATTAATTATAAAGTTAAGTTTAGTAGTCATAGATCGAGTGTGATAATATTCTGATTCGTATTTTCAATTTCCTGCTAATGTTTTCCAAACCATATAGATAGATAGATACAATTATCCTACTCAGGTAAAATTTTGTTTTTAACGAAGACGAAAGCTTATTTACTAAATTGACACCTTCTCTTTTGCCTCAAGGGAGGCTTGAAACCCTGACCTCTTGGTCTTCGGGCCTCGATTTTTATCCCCAGGATAATGCTTCATCGGTTGTGCTACATAAATTTGAATAGATTCGGTATTTGTGATAAATAAAATTTATCTTTTATGTACAATTAATAAGAAACGCTTCATCATCTTTTACTATTGTCCAACGACTGTGATGAATTAAAAATAATGTTTTTTTTCCGTAACTTTCAAAGTCCTACTTATTAGAATTTATTCTATGACAATACCATTGCGTTTTTTATTTTTATATTTATAAATTTACCTCCCGTGCATGATGCACGGGTTATTTGGCTAGTTTAATATATTTTCAAATGTAGGTGACTAATTTCATTAGGAAAAAAGTGTAATGATTTTTTTTTTGCGGACACATGTACTAATTTCTATGTCTACTCTCTACAAGGCGCCATAATTATATTATACTGTATAATTTATTCTGTCTAATCAATTCTATCATTTTTGTCATTACACTAACTCAATGATTTTCATAGATTAAAACCATAGATTGATAGGATTTGATTAAATCATTATCTCATTGTTATGTTATATAATTAAATCTTTCTAATCAATTCTATTCTTTTTCTTATTACGATAAGTCAATATTGATAGATCAGCGAAGGATTTTCTATTTAGATCAAAAATCAATTCGTTACTATTCTATTATTTTTCTAGGGGGAAGGGGCCACAAGGACAAAAAAAAAAAAAAAAAAAAGGTCTAGAAGGACAAAAGTAACATTTTCATGATTACAACGGACAAAAATCACAATTGTTACTTTACAATTGTTACTTCACGTGTTAATGTTACTTTGTGTTTCGCACTTGTTACTTCATATTTACTATATTCCACATTTGTTACTTCATAATTGTTACTTTTGTCCTCATTAAATTACAGTGTCCTTTGATGAGCGTTTATTTTTCACCAAACAAATTTATTAAATACTCAAGACAACGGTGACTAAACAAGCTCTCTAACCGGCAGTGTACCGGGTCGATTGCGAGTAAAGCTACAGGAGTCCGAGGTCGATCCCACAGAGAAGATGTGCTTGTAAGTACCAAAGTGAACTTCTAACTTAGTCTAGGCAAACAAGCGGTTGGTTGGTTGTTATTACACTATGCTAAAACATAAAGAGAGAGATAAGATTAAACTACTAGATTCAACGAGGAGAAAGGGACATAGCCGAACCATGATCAATGTGACTAATCTCAACCCTAAGGTAGACAAAACCGGAAGTGTGCATTATACTAAACGAACTCTTGCATTCAATTTCACGGGTGCGAACTCCTAAACCCGGTCTTAGCGTCCCGAACAACTCTCTTCTAACACCTTATGCCATGTTAAGGTCTGAACAACTCTCTCCTAACAAGTCATGTTTTGCACTCGAGCCGCTAAAGCGTATAAACGAGTAACCTCACAACGAGCTCGGCTTAACAACTAAACCGAGACTACACCACGATCCTAGAACCCTTTTCCCACACCCTCTCTCGAACAACTCTCAAGAGTGATGTGTGTGATATTTGACTAGGTAGCTAATCTAGCTCAAATCCGTTATAACAAGTTCTAAGGCGTGAAACATGCAAGAAACAACAATAAAACACACTACCCACTCCCGATTTCATCACCCAAAGGGTGATTTCATCACATATCACATGACCCGGCTATGGGGAGGAATTAACTACTCATTATACTAATTAAAACATGAAAGAAACAATGAATTAAAGACATAATAAGTAAAAGAGAGAAGAAATGTACCATTAAAGTGTAGAAATTGAGTTTGGAGAAGAAGAGCACAAAAGTTGAATACAAAAGATCGAATTTTGCCCAATGAAATGTTATAAATCGAAGCTAAGAGTTAGAGAATCAAAGAGAGGATTGAAAGAGCTTTCTAACGGTATATTACACTAATTCTAACTCCTAAAAACGAAGGAAATCGCCCAAATTGATCTTAAACTACTTCCATTCGCGTCTCCCTTTTCTCGTGAAATTTGCAGCTTTTATAGCAGGAGAACGACCAAACGCTGGTTTGAAGGCTTGGAACCAGCGTTTGGAGGGGTGTACTCTCTGTTTCCAATCTTTGCACTTGAAACGCATTTGGTTTGGGAGCTTGGAACCGGCGTTTCGCATGATGCAGCTTTTTCTGCTGTAGTAAAACCTTCATAACTTCTTCGTCCGAGCTCCGATTGGGGTGATTCAAGATGCGTTGGAAAGATCCTTCAATTATCTACAACTTTCATGAAGAAGTCATGACCAGAAAATGCCTCCATCATGGGTAAAAATGCTTCTGAATCAGAACAGTCACTCGGGCACCAACTCTTTTTCTTCCTTTTCCTATTCTTTCTTCTTTCTTGGCTCATTCTTGCACCTTGATCACACTTATCATCATAAATCTTCGCCTTCCGGGTTCTCGAGACACCAATACCCTACGTCATCACAACAACAAAAAACAACCAAAACATTCCGGAGGGTAAAAGTGCTCGGAATAGGGTCAATATCAATAAAAGGAGGTAGTAAACCATCAAAGTGACGGATTTACTCCCCGTGCTATAAACTCACGATATTACCCCTAAAACGGTCTAAATTACCAAGAAACATGCTAAAAGTGTGGTAAACGGGGGTAAAAGATGCACCGGAATCATGTAAAGTTGACTCTCATCATTACAGTGTCCTTCTATCCCGATTTTTGGATAATTTTGTCCTTCTGGACAAAAATCTAATTTTTCTATTCTAAATATTTCCCTCTCATACCATTGTTAGGATTTTCCTTCCCATTTGTTATAAAAATATACTCGCACGTTGAATTACGATTTACGACATATCCTGCACCATCATCATCTTTTTTCTGTTGTCACAAGATTCTGAATATTTTATTCCTTTTGGCAGTCTTTCGGATCAAAGGAGACATTGTCCGTCATCATCTTAGATTAGAGGTTGCATCTAAAATAATCATTAGAAATAATGCGTAGTACTTTTGCTAGGGACGTGAAGTTTTTCTAGATATTCAACGCTATTGCTTCAAGTAACAAACTCAAAGCAGATTCCAATAAGGTTTTGATGGTGCATATATATATATATATATATATATATATATATATATATATATATATATATATAATACTATTAATCACAGTGCGCTTCTTTTCAATTTTCATTGTTTGATTTATTGTTTGCAAGTTGATTTCGTTAAACCGATTTGTGTTAACTCTTGTTTTAGTTTGTTTGTTTTTTGGGTTTTATTTTATATTAGAATTTTTTTAAATGCAAAAAATTGCAAATAATTACCAGCCTCAATAGGGACTGTGCGAAAAAGTAAATAGATAGATAGAGAGATACCAACCGGGGAGGTCCCAGGGTTCTTATTTGTAGAGACCAACTTCGGGGATGACCTCAAGTTCAATGATTCAACAAGGACATGCACATACTTTACGTTAATTACAACACAACATGCATGCACGCAACTTAGAGTAGGAACACTCCACATTTAGTGCACTTTGTAGTATAAATTAAATTGTTATTCAATGTGTAATAATGGAATCAATTGTGAATGCAATCAAGATGATGCAATTATCATCCTCATAGACAGTGGTGCATCTCACACAATCCTAGACCAACAGGTTTCCAAGGAGTGCAGTGTGACATAACCGACTTACCACATGTTAATAATCACAGTAGTAGACGTGAACAGAATGTGAGTGAGTTTAAGTGTCCTAACTTGCCATGGATCATGCAAGGGGTTAAGTTCTAATAAGATGTGAGATTGATCAAGTTGAGAGTATGTGACATGGTATTAAGGGTGGATTGGATGAAATGGTACAATCCAATGGTCTTGAATTCAACAAAACATATATGGTTTTCACTAACAAGAGAGAACAAATTAAGCTGAGAAGCTTGCATAAGAAGCTTAACTTAAGACTATCAGTTGTAAAATCATTACTAAGGAATTGAGAAAAGAGAACTATGGACTCCTCGGGTGCTTCAATTTGATATAAAAAAACATGCCATGAATCTTGCGCCTACTAAACTTACTCATGTTTTAGAAGAGTATCACGACGTGTTTTCCCACGGATTGCCATCGAATAAGGGCTATAAGCATCCCATAAATTTGAAAGAAGGTGTTGGACCTGTGAAACTAAGGTATGCTCACTGTCAAAAGGATAAAATAGAGTAGTTGGTGGATCAAATACTACAACGGGGGATTATACAGCACAATAGTAGTCCATTTACATCACTCTTGCTCCGGGTGAAAAAGAAAAATGGAACCCGGAGATGTTGTGTGGATTACAGAAGGTTGAATGAGTTGACTGTCAAAGATAGCTACCATATTCCTCTAATTGTTGAATTTTTGGATGAGTTAAGGAGTGCTTGGGCATTTTCAAGAATAGACTTGAGGTCTGGATTCCATCATATTCGATGACGGAAGATTATGTCCAAAAGACTGCATTTGTAACTCATCATGGCCGATTAGAATTAAAGTGATGTCATTTGGGCCCCTAAATTCCCAAGCCACATTCCAAAGAAGTATGATTGAGATGTTGAGACATTGATTGAGGAAGTTTTGCTGGTATTTTTTTGATGACACCAAAATCTTCAGCCCTGGCATGGCTTGCCACATACATTTTAAAGTGCCTCTAAAAGTTTTAAAGAAGAACCAATACTATGCTAAACTGTCCACATGCTCTTTAGGATAAAATAAAGTGGAATACTTAGGCCATATCATACATGAGGGTGAAGTGCATGCTGGCCCAAGAAATATTTAAGCCATGTCGGATTGGACCCAGCCTTATAACGTGACTGAACCGAGAGGGTTTTTGGGCCTAACATGTTTCTATAGGTAATTTGTGCCCTATTGTGGGATTATTGCTAAGCCCTTGAATGACCTCTCAAGAAAGGCGGGTTTTGTTGGTATAAAGTGTATCGAAGCATTCAGAAACTCAATGAGACCATGTGCAAATCACAAGTACTTTTCTTGCCAAATTTTGGAATTCCATTTTGCTTTTTGCATTGAAACAAATGCATGTGGAAAAGGCATAGGAGCTGTTTTACTACAAAACAAGAAAGTTGTGACTTGTCTAAGCAAGGCCTTCAACTATAAGAATATGAGATTATTCATCTACGAGAAGGAACTCCTGACACTCTCCATTGCAATAACTAAATGGAAGCCATTTTTTCAAGGCATGCCTTTTGCCATCAAAATTGGTCAATGGAGTATGAAGTTCATTCTGGATCAGAGGGCCACTACTGCACTACAACAAAAAAGGGTAACCAAGTTACGTGGGTTGGATTTCACTATTGTGTATAAAAAGAGAAGTGAAAATGTAGTGGTTGATGCCTTGTACATACAAAGTCATGTTTAGGCACCACCGTGCGTTGTGAGCACAATATCGATGCAAGAAGTAACAACCAACTACAGAGAGACCTAGATGTGGAGGAAAATTTTTGGGCACTGATGATTAGTACAACCTTAAATCCCATATACACTATGCACCATGAGATTCCTTAAGTACAAAATTAGGATATACATAGGAACCCCATGAAGGTTTGAGATCCATTTTTTTTAGAAGTTTGAGATCCAAATTGATAGGAAAGTTGCACTCAAGTCCAATAAGGGTCATTCAAGGGCCAGGGCATGTTATAGCAGGATTAAGAGACTTTTTATTGGCCCCATCTTAAAATGATGTTCAAAAAATGATCCAAAGGTGTATTACTTGTCAACAGTGCAAAAGTTTACATGATAAACCTCAAGGATTGCTCCAATCATTACCAGTCCCTCACATTCATGGTCCCAACTCAACATGGATTTTATAGATGGATTTTCTAAGTCTAAAAGAAATGAAGTCATCATGGAAGTAGTGGACAGACTGGCCAAGTTCAACCGCTTTATAACACTTGAGAAGAAGAGGCAAATAGCATGACAAAAGTGTGGAATAAAGCATTAATAATACTCAAATGAACAATATAAATATCATTCAAATAAATTCGTATGATTTTTTGCTTGTAAAATTAGTTTATCTTAGAATAAATATAATTCATTAATGCTCATGTGACACAATTAATGATCCTCTGTCTTTAAGAGTATTAAATTTGACCGACAATAAATTATTTAACAAAGAGTGTTTGCAGTTGTAATCGAATGTAAGTATACAATATACGTAATTAAAACATTACACATTTTATGGACACATTATATTTTGATTATGTTTTTTTTAGGTTAGAAGGAACTTAGAAACAGATACTTGAGACAAATCTTCATTCGATACCAATAAACTACATGATTTATAACTAAAAAAGCTTATCGTATTTAAAAGAATGAAAATGTAAATGACAAGTTTGATAATGCCTATAAATAAGAGAAATAAATTAATTCTACCAAACATAAAGTTACTGTATAACAATTGTCATTATTTTATAAATTAAGTGCATGGTCAACAATATAGGTATGATATTAAAAAAAATTAGCCTAACACGTGCTTTTTGCTAGCACAGTTAAACTTCCTGAAGGTGATGCATATAAGAGGGCCAACTAAATTTCCTGAAGGTTTTATGACCATTTACAAAGAACAATTGGTGGGAGATTTCCAATTGTCTTTGAATCCAGCACTCATACATGTCTAGAGATTTGTTCAGAGATTTTTAAGTACATATCCATTCTTATATGCTTCATTATATTGTAACAATAGACGTGTTTATAATGTTATATTGTTTAGATTTTGTTTGTATTGATATTTATTCCATAATTGAATTTACAATTGAAACAATCAACTCATACAAGGTTATCATTATTCATTATATTATTATTTTATAAGTTAAACACGTACTTAACAATGTATAATGTTAAATTACGTTGTTAAATTTCATTTCAATAAATCAATTCAACCAACACGTGCAACGTACGTGCATTTTGCTAGTATGCTGTAAAAGCAGCAAGATAAGTAAATAAATAGTACAAACCTGACCATAATTTACAATAGAAATCCATGTCAGAGCCCTTACAAGGTTATTTCATGTAAGTAGACCATACGTTAGTTTCTTATTTCTTATTGGGAATACAAAAGAAACAGCATATTATCAATTATTAACTTTCAGTAGTGACAGAAAGTTAATAATCTAATATGTTGATGTTAGCTAGTAGAACACATATTATTCCTAGGATTTCTGCAAAAGCACAAGGTAGATAAACCTGATTGAAAGAGATTCTAGGAGTGTTGATCCTTTCCTTTATTCTTTTTTGATGGGGTGGTTTGTAATTGGGCTTTAGATGGTAAGTCGTCTTCAGGAGTACTATCATGTACAGGAGATAAGCAAGCGGAGCCTTCTTCAATGACTGGATTCATTGTTCCAGCTGGTGGAATTTCTTGGAAGGATAACATTCTCTTAGTACCAGAAGTCTGAGTAGGTTCGAGTTGTTTAAGGGAATGTTGATGCGATATCTCTTGCAGGGCAGCTTTTGTGGAAGGAGTAAAGAGTTGTTTCTCAGGTTGTTCTTGTGCAGCAGATGACGAAGATCCAATGTGTTCCAAAGGGGTTGTAGTGGCTAAATCAGGATCGGCTATTGCAGCTGTTTGGTTAATTTGAGAATGTGCTTCGACTTCAGCTTGAGTGTAGATCTTAAGTATTGGGTAATGACGAATCATGATACTTCTTCGGGTTCGATCATAGTACTTTAGAAAACAAATCATATGTTTGTTTTCAACAGCAGCCTCAACTTGTTTTGTGAGTGGAGTATTCTGTCATTTAAATGTAAAGTATATTAGTTAACAATTCTAGAAAGTTTAACTGATACAAGTAATTGGTTTAGTAACTGGGAAGTGCAAACCTTTTCAGCAACAAGTCTGATTTCACTTGGCGTGAAAGGGATGATCTTTTCAAAATCAGGAGATTTAATGGTTGCTTCAACAATCGTAGGCCCATCGCTGAGGAAAACATCAATAGTTCCACTGAATTTGTGCAGAATAATGCATGAGTGAAATAGTTAGTATGTTTCTCACGAAAGGTAAGTAAAAGCAGCTAAGATAAACAGAATAAAGTATAATCATTACCGGACAATCACTTTAGTTAGTTTCTGACAGACTGAGCACCATATTTTCCATTCTGTATCCACGTCCAAGGCAGTTAAGCATTCCTCACATGCTTCGAACCAAATTTTATCTTGAGCAGGCAAATAAGTTAATTTGCCTTCAGTCCAAACAAATTTAACCTGCAATTTATAGCTTATCAGAAGGTATAATTAACTTCCAACAAAATGTAAGCAGAACATTATGAGTGAGAATTACATTTTCGATCCGACAGTTATTTACTCCTTGAAGGTTGGTGCGATTCTGATTGAGCAAGTTGCCCTTTAACTCGTCGGTCCCTGGGTGGGCGGTTTGTATTCCTGGGCCATTCTCCCATCTCCTGGAAGTCGAAGAAACAAGTGACAATCTATCGTTCATATGCGGAAGCTGAATATCGTTCCATGGCGTCCCTCACATGCGAGTTGAAATGGCTTAAGCAACTACTTAATGATCTCGGGGTTCGACATCCTCCCGGCATTCGCATGTTCAGCGATAGTCAATCGGCATTGTATATTGCTCAGAATCTTGTTTTTCATGAAAGCACGAAGCATATTGAGGCGGATTGTCATTTCGTGCGTGATGCTATCACTAATGGTTTGATTATTCCATCCTATGTTCCCAAGAAGGTGCATTTGACAAATATTTTTACCAAAGCTTTGGGCAAGCAACAATTCGAGTTTCTTCCGCGCAAATTGGGCGTTTGTGACCTTCACATTCCACCTTGAGGGGGTATTACGATATTAGTGTGAACAGACGGTGTGAACATAATATTTTGCATTAATTGCGTAGGATTCGTATTAATCGTGTAGGATTCTTTGAGGTGTATATATAAACTATATACTGTGAATTGTGAATGATATAGAAAATCAGAAGTTTTACTTCACGAAATTTGACATGTATCAAAGGCAGAGGTCATAGGATCGAACCCTGGTGTGAATATTATTTCACCATTTATATTGTGCAAGTGGAGGGAGAGATTGCTAACACTTGAAGAAGCGTGTTAAAATGTATAACATGTTAATATCTGTCTCCCCATCAGATTAAGCTTTTAGGAGAGATTGTAGTTCAACAATATAGCTGGCAACCAACTGAATTAAGCCCTGAAATAACCACAATTAATCGAAAACTTGTACTATTGTACCGTTGAGGCTCTATTTTTGAAACTAAACGAGAAAAAGGAAAGGAAAATCAACCATTAGAAGACTTTACCCAATAACAAGACGAGGAACAATAAAACGAAGTTTCCCCAATATACATGACTTAAAGCCCGTATTGAACCTGCAAGGAACGCCAACACTCAACAATCAACACTACACAACTATAAAAGGATATGTACTTCATTGCAAATTATTATAAAGGTGTACTTACCCATATCCAGAAGAAAAATGCAATCTCGAAAGCATTTTGAAATAAAATGAAATGTATCAACAAAAGGACCAACTGAGGACGATGAAATTTATACACCCGTCAATGTTGTCATGAAGGTTTTGGGTGTAGTTGCCCCTCCTTCATCTGGTGGATGATTGGCCTCCATTTGTCGGCGTCATGAAAAAAAGGAGAAAACGCTAGTAGCAGCCATTCATTGTGATTATCGTAGCTATTCGGATTTGTTATGTATCAAAATCGTAGCACTAGTTTGAAAGTTGATTTCAATGACCATAACAAGGATGCTATTTAACTTGCCAAACGTTCATCATTCCAATTTTTGGTTGTAAACTTATCATTTTTCGGATAAAATACCTTCTTGTCGTTCTCTCAAATACCTTCTTCCGGTGATAAGCATGGAGATGTAGAGATATGAAAGTTTAAATGTTGCGAGACATTTTACACCTACGCGTTATTCTGACCGAATTTGAGTCAAGAAATAACTTTTATTTTGACTGAATTTGAGTAGGCACATTTGATACTTACTAAAATTCGGTCAGTAAACTAATCCACATTCTGCCTAAAAATTGAATCAGAATCAAGAGGCCACAAAATCGAAGGGTAAAACTTGAAATAAAAGTGCGGTGTGTTATGAGTCTTTTAGGTGAACATAGAGAATAAGTTTACTGTAAAATAGATGGATGTGTTATTTCATGGTATACAGATGAAAAATAAGGATAAAACTCTCTAAGGTCTTAGAACTAAAAGAGTAATGATATTGTTACAACCATTATGTCACAACAAACGTCGCAATATGATATGGCATTGAGATATCTTACGATGAGAAGAATTATAGTAAAACACTTATTTATGAGTTATACCAAATGGATAGTGTGATGCATTCAAATCACCCCTACACACCGATACTATGTGTGAGAGGGTGTGTTAGAATTAGTCATGCATCTCCACTTGAAATAACTCTCAAATACATGTTGCACCATAATTTCTGCAAGGTATCACTGCCACACCATGAATGTTCCCACTGACATAGAGTTGTAGTAGTATTTATTGTGTCAGGGTGGTTGTTACAGTAGCATTATTCAGACTAAAATACTATTGGGGAAGACACCACATGCCTATTACCCATTCGACTCTTCACATTTGCACACGCAGTATCGTGCATAGTTGAAAACGCTACAACTACAAACGGTTGTGCAATAACGAATGACACATTATATTTTTACATCATTGATTATGATGTAAAACCGATCATATCATGCATAGTTGAAAACGCTACTACCACAAGCGGTTGTGCGATAACGAATGACACATTATACTTTTACATCATTGATTATGATGTAAAACCGAATGATCATGAAGTAGGTCTGCCATAATGAAGGATGCAAAAATATATTGTGTCGTTCGTTGTGACGTAACCGTTTTAACAGTAGCATCATTCATGCATAGTTGGACACAAATATAGAACCCTTTAAGGTCCTATGTCAAAAACCTTATTAGAAGCACGAGGCATTGGGGAAACAGCAGCAACGGATACGTTTTGAGCTTGAGGAGCCTGAGATGTAGAATCATTCGGCAATTTGGCCTTGATTTCTTTAACTATAGTCCACCCACTGTTCAGCTTGCCTGTAGTGGCCGTGTCATTCAATGGCTGTTGTGGCTTTTTCTTAATCTTCTGTGCCCAACCAATAATTCCAGCTTGCACATTCTCGTCAAACACTGCCTTCTTGTAATTGCTTCCCATCTTTATTCATGAAAGCAAATTAACATTTTTAGACAAGCCTTCACATTTAGAATGGAGATTTAAAGAGGGTGGGAGGGGCAGGAGTTTGGGGTCTTTATGTGTAAGGTCTTAGAATTTGGGTGTAATAGCGTTATGTGAGCCATAATAGGCCCTAGAACTTGGGTTTAGGTCTAGTCATAATGCTTCTAGTAACTATTTAGGTCCATCATTTTTGCTCGGCCTTAAATGATAAAGAAGATTATTATCTCTCAACTTTATGTTTCCCCTCAAAAAAAACAAAAAAAACTTTATGTTTCTACCACCCCTAAAAAAAAAAACTTTATGTTTCTACCACATTTTCAACGTGGGATATTACGTTATGAATTGAGGAAGGAAGTAGGAACTCACTTGTGTCACAAGAACATATAAGGGCAAAGTGCTATTGCTGGCAACCAACTGAATTAGCACCCTGAAATACCAAAATATCGCTTTTAGTAAGACCATCTATGTAAATAAGGTGAAAAAACAAATGAAGTAAGAAATAAATGATATTTGAGTGCATAGAATTAGAAACATCAAGCCTACGTAGGTCCTGAAGAAAGGACTAAGATGCGAAAGCTCATTGTATCCGGCCTTAGCTCATTTTTTTATTTTTTCTACGGGAGAGTGTTTCTACAACTGAAACTCATGATCTCTGGTTGCGTTAAAGATCTATCCTTTTGCAAATAAATGAAATATTTGTGGGAATTTCGTATTGATGGATGACTTTACCCAAAGATGAGACGAGGAATAATAAACCGAAGTTGCCCCATTATACATGACTTAAAACCGTATTGCACCTGCAGGAAATGCCAAACATTCAACACTAAACAACTATAAAAAGGGTATGTTTCTTGATTATAAATTAGTAGAAATCTGGTTTTTTAAGGTCTGCTTACCCATATCCAGAAGAAAAATCCAATCTCGAAAGCATTTTGAAATAGGATGAAATGTATCAGCAAAAGAATCAGGTGAGGGCGGCGGAACCAAAAGAGACCATCATCTGGCTTTACAACCAGATCTCCTTCAATTGATGTGTGTTTCTCAGCAATATCTCTAGCCAGATTCGACATGATAAGCTCCAACTTTGTACCAACTGCTAATAGTAGCTATTGTGCGAAAAATATTGAAAGAATATTAGTCTCCCTTTCTATCAAAATAGTATGCTTTGCAGTAACATACTGGTGATGCCAAAAAGTAGAACTGTAAAAAGAGTTCAACAGACATTTGCCACTAAAATAAAGGGCATGAGCATTGCTAAGGGCACCACACCAAATGTATCGTGACATCATATTGGGATCTTAGATTCAATTTTTCAGTGGTTGAACACATTTGGCTTCTGAAAAGTCGAACCGAAGGTCTTTCTCAGAGGTTGAATGTCATTGTGGTGCCCTGATATAGTTGGTTTGATGTGCTGCCAATAACAATCGCCTAAAATAAATAGGAGTATGCAAAAAGGATTTTTACAATTAAGACAAGACTATCTAGAATGTAATGATAGAAAATATGTAAGAGCAGATCAAGAAATACTAAAGGCAGGGCACTTACAAAGAGAGGTACAGAGGCTATCCAAAAGAAAGTATTCCAACCTGCATAAAATCAAAACAAAATATATATAGTCTTATTGTTAAAATCAAATGATGATTCTACATTTCAGGTACAGTACTTACGAAAGAGCTTACCATTTATATCAAGAAACAAGAAGATGACCACAAATATCCACAAGTACCAACTGCATAATGACAACTTCACAATCAGGTCAAATTGCAGACAAAAAAACTAATGAGTATTCTATTCTAAAGGCCAACAAAATATAGAGGGCCGAGACCACCTAAAATTTTCTGTGGCGTCATAATATCACGACACCACACACATTCAATCATTTACAAATCGATTAGCTTATAATCGATTTTTAAGCGGTCGATTCCTTGATCTAGAGTCGACTTTAACTTTATAAGGTCGAATGTGTGTTACTGTGTTATGACAATAAATATTACAAGGTGCCGCTAACATTCCCATAAACATTGACTTGCCTTATTCCAACAACAGTCTTAAAATCATCTTCCAATGCACGAACCATGTATTTGTGGAAATTAAATTTTGGGTTTCCCCTACAATGTGTCTGTAAGAAATGCAAATGAGTTTGCTGATATAATAATACATATGTATATAAGTAAAACTGTATATTACTATGGAAATGACCTACCATGATGAAACCCAGTCTGAGTGCAGCATAATCTGATTTGGTGACGGATCCATAAAATTGCTTAAAAAAGCATTTCTAAAAGTCGACACAAACGGGAAACTCAGCAGTTGAATGCCAAATAATTAAGGGAAGTAAGACAATGATAACTTTAGAATGGTCTTAAGTAAATATGCATAAGAGCATATCCAAAACTCTCCTTTGAGAGCTTATTATTTACAGCTGGTCTTTCTTTATTAGGAAAAAAAAAAAAAAACTGCTTAGTAATTACTAAGAGAAAGGAAGTAGAATGACTTACCAGACTAGCTAGAATGGCCCAATGTGTTCCTGTGCCTAGGAAGCGACCCTTGATGAAATCGTGTTGGAGAACCATTGTCACCTTTGGTTTTTGCCCTGCAATTTCATAATTCATGTATTCAATAGATGGCTGAAAGAAGAAAAACTAACATGCAAATTGCAAAGTCTCTATTAAACTGGATTAATAGATATTGTCTACCTAAGAACCTCTGCATCCAAAGTCCCTATTCGATCAAATTATTTGCAGAATGTATGCCAGTAAACAATTAAGCCATCATCATTGCCATTTTCCCACAATTGTAAATCTTCCAAATACATACCTTTTTGTTCATTGTCCAAAAGATCTTTTGCAATAGCATCCTCCCACTTTTTCCAGAAGTGTATCTGAAACATTATAAGTAGGCATTTCAGTCGGATCACTGAAGGAGCTATGTGTGAAGGCGAATATATATGTGATTTGGGTATATAAATACCTGCAACCCTCCAACCACGACGGTGAGAACTGAAAAAATAACATGAACAATGGCCAGCACAAAAATGAAGATGTGGAGATGATGCAATGCTTCAAGTGATACCAATTGAACCTTATGCTGTAGAATATAAACAAAAATACGATAAAAAGGCGAGGAAAAAGGATAATTATGAGACAAGAACAAGTAGTCAATTGAGGGAGAGAATATGATCTCACCTCGGCATTACAGTATCCAGTTTCATTTAATTCTTCCTGTAGCAAGCGACGCTTGGGAGATGTCCAATCATCTGGTGCCTTACACGGCAGGAGATATTTCACCACGTTTTTAGGTACACAGATTTTGGTTAATGCGCTCTGAAATGCTGTCATTAGCAATGATATAAAACCTAAAAGCATCAACTCTGCATCAAGAATTTTGATCATCAGTTCACTTTCAAACCAATCCAAAAAACCTCAAAGCCCTGAAACAAGAAAGAAACTATGTATGTATGTAGTATAGGTATAGGATTACCCTCTTTAACTTTCTGCAAAGCTTCATACAGAGCCTTTTGGTGGTTATGTTTTAAATACTGCATCATCAATAATAATAAACAGAAATCATGAGAAATTCGATAATCCCAAAACGGAAGACTCTGTATTTAACAAATTATGAACTACGAATATCCACTTATAATTTTGATGAGAGCAGATACCCAGGCCCGCCACCCCCTCTCCTACCGCCCTGCTCCTCTCTCTTATGTGGCCCCTCCTCTCGCACCTACTACTACAACCTCATCCTCTTTCACTCGGCGTGGATACAATACAATCATTGCCCCAACCAATGGTGAGCTGTGGAGGCTGGAGAGGCCTTCTCGTTCTCGTTCCAGCTACTGGTGAAGGTTTTCTATCGAGTGAAATCAAAGAATCGGGGTGTATGCATTGGAGTATTTGCTTTGGCATTTATGGGTGTTTATAATGATTTAATCTTTTGAACTAGAGAGGAAAGAATGGTGTATCTTTTTTTTGGCGGTAAACGGGGGGCAGAAACAGCTAAAGGGTAAAGCTGCGAAAGAAAAAAATGTACTCATTCGGTTTTAAAATAACTGATGCATTTGTTAAAAACATTTATATTAACTAGATAAGTTAATACATTAATTTGAATACCAAAATGATTATAAAAAAAACCTTAGTCTATAACTAATGTCATGTCGTATTTATTCTCCACTCCTAAGATGAGAAAAACACAATAAATATTGCATTGAAAATGTGTTATTATGGAACAAATTTATTAGCCTCAGTTATTTCAGAACGAAATGAGTAATTTCTTATGAGTGAAGAAAGTTTTTATTCTTAACATGAATCTTTTCTCTAATTCGATTCGAGTATTTTGATTTAATTCGAAACAGAATTTTATGTACTTTACATACAAAACAGTCGGAAAGACTTTCAGATAAAAAATTGAACCCAAAACGCTTTCAAAATCAACTAGTGCCTTGTACAAAAATAAAAAAACTAGCGTCAAAAAACATAAATTTGACGCAAAAAATAAAATTAAAAACATAAATTTAAAGTGTAAAAGTATAAAAACAAAGATATTGTGTATTAATATTTTTTTAAAAATAAAAATAGACAAATATAGAAAAACACAAATATAGACATACAATGAATATTTAATATAGAAAAAATATTATTACACAATATCTTTGTTTTTTTTTTTTACCATATAGAGCGGTTAATACTTTGGCTTTGGATTGTGGTAATGGAATAGAATCGAATGATTTTTTCAATACATTCCATCAATTTTACATGTTTGACAACGGAAGAATGTAATATGTTTTCATAATAACGGAATGAAAATGACCATCAAAATTCCAATGAAATAGTCGGAATGAAATGAAAAAATAATCCTGTAATAAGAAACGATTTCATTACATTGCCTACCAAATTCAGTAATGGAATGATATCATTCTATTGCATTCCATTCCAACAGATTCCTTTCATTCCATTACATTTCATCAATCCAAACGAACCATGAAATCAAAATGATAAATAGCAATGCTTAAATATAATTAATACAATTTTATTTTCACTATCACAAATAAAAATAAATATTTTTTTATCAACTGTCACAGCTAAATAGCAACAATATAAAAATAAAAAAAAAGACATTTTCCAAAAAAGAAAGAGAGAATAATCACAGAGGAGAATAAGAATGAAAGGGTTATAATTAGTGATTTTACGGTAATTCAGGACCATCATGTCATCATATTTTCTACTCATCATGACTTTTAAAAATACTTCCCCAGTCTCCATTTTATTTGTTTCGTTTAACTTTTCATACAGATTAAGAAAAGTGTGGTTAATGTTTTAAATCTTATTAAATAATCAAATATTTTTACATTTATACCTTTTAAGTAATTGATTGAGTATTTAATGTTAAACAATTTTTATTGTAAATTTTTATTGTTTTGAGAGCTTTCGGTAACCATCAAGTCATGTTTATGACAAAATTCGCCGGCTATAATAATAAGGAAAAGGTGAGAAAACCAAGAGAAAGAAAAGAGGAGGCGAACCTTGCCGGCCCTGTGAAGGCCGCGCTCAGCCAAGAATGAAAGGCCAACCATAACAGCACAGACGACAGCCACCACCCATGTTGGCGTGAACTCCAATGATGTTGGAGCTAGTTGATAATCTGTGCTTTTACTCCCCATCGTCCGTCGCCGGCCTGAAGCTGTATCTCCTCTCCGACGATTTCACTCTCCAAATTAACTTTAACCAGACAAAATTAATATCAAGGATCTCCCCTTCTTGCTAGCTAGATCGATCCCCTGCAGGCTGCAGGTACGCATACATGCATGAAATTGATCGAGCCGGGAGAGAAAAGGAAAATGTTAATAAATAGTTTCCAACTAATTTCTTGTTGATCGTTGTTCTTAATTTGTAAATTATATATAAAATTGCATAAGAAACTGGCTAAAGATGGTGAAGCACTTTTATATATATATATTGTAGTTGTATGAATACTGAATATACTGATTTTGAAATTGGTGAAGCATCAAATTTGCAAAAGATGACCAGGTAAAGCTTTATTTTTGTCGAAAACCACCAAAAGCCCTTTATTTAAAATATGGATTCTTAATTCTCCGTCTGAGCATGGGTTGACCTACTATCTTTTCATTTCTTAAACGATTCGATCCGAGTCAATTATTTTGCTCAAGATCGATTCGATTAAGTCTTTATTATACTCGAGTTCGGATAGATTATGCTCACCAAAATTTTGAGCAATTTCAATCATATCTCGAATTAGCGCTCGAGCAGCTCGAAAGGAATTTTAAGCCTTAAGGGGTATTCGAATTCGGCTAGTTAAAAAATACGAAAGATTAGTAATATATTATAATAATGTTCGATAAAGCTAACTAACATTTCGAGTCATGTTTTAAGGTGTTCGAGTTTGACTCTTTAACTTTTGATAAACTACTCGAGTTGGACTTGAGTTTGTTTAAATCGTATATGAACGAACATTTCACGAGTCGATTATCGAGCTACTCACGCGTGAGCGGCTCAAATCGTTTACTCCGCTACTCGTTCTATAGTTCTTATTATAACTTTTGGTACCATTTTAGAGTTTGGGCATGCTAATAGATTTTATTTAAATGTTCAGATGGGCTAGATTAGAATTCATTAGTTAATTAAACTGAATTATATATATGTTTTGATAAAAAATATATATATTTTTCGGGTGTTTAGCCTCCTTTAGTAACATGTCATTGATTATTTTTGGATTAATATTAATCAATCAGTCGTAAATCCTAATCAATAAAGTAAAAATATATTGAACCAATTATTATATCATAATTGTTTTTTTAAAAGATATTATACCATTTTGTTGATGTCTCGATAAAAAAATCGGTGTACAAATAATGTATTCGAATGAAGGTGATGTTGGACGAGGGTTATCATGTTTTTTTTTATTAAAATTGCATATTTTATTTTAGATTAATATTTTTTTAAAAAGACAAATTTTATTAAATCAAATCGGAATTACAATCTCCAATACCCTAACCGGAAGATCAACTCCCCAATCAACAAGACCCGTTGTCCGCAACCCTTCCTTTGACAGAAAGTATGACAGTAATTGTCGCTACATTTAACAAAAGAGAAAGAATGAGAAACACAAGACTCCGCAAGAGGGTGGCAGTCCGCCACCAAGCATCCAAATGACGAAAGATCTAACTCCCGCGATAGCAGGCTCTTAATAAAAACCAGTGAATCTGACTCAGTAGCAATACGGTCAAAGCCAAGAGTGCTTTCCTTCAACAACAACAACACAAAAAAAAAAAGCCAAGAGTGCCTGCTAAACTAACCCCAAACTTGATAGCTAGCAAGGGGTCCGGACAATCAACCATACGCAAAGAGTAAGTCGGTCCTCAGTATTCCTCCCGCATGGTCTCGAAAGATAACTCCCACACCATGCGCCGTGTCAAACAAAGCAGCATCCACATTAATCTTCACAATTCCGCTCTCTAGCGTACTCCAACTGGTGGGCCATGGCTCGGTCCCCAAACTTTTAGCAAGACAAGAAGCAACCAGAACATGATTGTGCGTGTCACGTCTATTAGATGATAGAATGTGAGACACACGCACCGGTATCTCCTAAAAAATACATGCACACCGGGCCTTCCATATAAACCAGAGATAGGTAAATTTAGTCGCAACCCGCATTTCGTCACAAGCCTCAAGAATAAACCATACAAAATCGCCATAACTTTGAAATGGTTCGGACCGCCTTATGGACAATCACATCATCGAATTTTCCCCAGATAGCACAATCAAAGAGGGCATACCGAATAGACTCCAGCTCACACCCACATAGCCCACAAATCCCGTCACTCATACCCTGCTTATGGAGAGAAGAACTCGTAGCTCGATAGTCACGACTCACGAAGGCATCGCCAGATAAAGTGCCTGATATGAAGCCGGACCGGAAGGGACCACACCCTATTTCAAACACGGTCAAAGTCAGTCGAAGAGGAGGACCGTGTCGCTAGAAGGGCCGAACGGTTGAGCTCAATAGCCAACATATACCCCGCTTTAACCAAGTAAACACTGCGGTAAGTAACCATAGTGTCAAAAGATGGTAACCATAGTGTCAAATGATATTATCATGGTGATTTCCCTTCCAAATATTTATTTGTTTTTTTAAATAAAAAACCATTGAATATGTAAAATAAGACGGGTCAAACTGATCCACTTTATTAAATTCTCAAGAACTCCCAATATAGGCAATCCTATAAAACTGTAACTTGTCCGTTTGATTTACTTGCCTTTTGCCTTAATTGAAATTTTCTTTTGCAGTTTATTTTATAAACAATACTACTATTAGAACTCGTCTTTTGTAGGATGTTATTTTCCTTAGCTCTAAAACTGCTGACAGTTCAGTCTTCATGTTTTGACTCTTTCTTTAACAAATAATAGTAAGTTATTTGTTCCCTAAGAAATAGTAATTCTATTTGTGAATTTTCAAAGCTAATATACCTGTTGATTGTTTATCCATTTGGAAGTATATCACACTTTCAACATTTGAGACAATACTACACAATTCTAATAAAATAAAAATAAAATAAAAAAGCCCAATGAAACAAGTTGACTGACGATGCTGGAAATCGTCTATTAAATAATGCGGGTCAATCTTCTATTTGACAATGATCTAAAGCCCTAGAAACCCTAGTTTATGCAAAGGAGGGGCGTGTTGTTTTATTTATTTGGACTGAGCTCTCAAATTATTCCTGAGAGTCGCCTACGTATCCAATAGTTGAATTGTAATCAAGTCATTCGTAGTTTCTTAGGGTTGTTTATATAGGTGATGCCTCGCCCCTATGACTTGTTGTGTAAGTATAATAATTAATAATTATTCTCTAAAGATATATACGACTTAATCCCTCTAAATCAAAGATAATTATGGACATATTTAATGTCAAGATTGGAGTCTTTATGGCTGAAGATTCTTTCCATATGTAATCATCCTCACGCGAATAATTGGCGGATTTGCACGGAGCGCCCCACGCCAAATTTCAAGGCTAATATGGATTGAACCTGGCGGCTCCTCTTCGCCAGGCCTTGGCCGTCCTGCAGTGGCTGGAGGAGGAGCTCAGACCGATCTCCCGTGGTAGACGATCCGCCCTCTGTTTGGTTCTTGGGGCCCTTGGCCCTTAAAGCCCTAAACTTAAGGACTGGTCATTTATTAAGCACCCCTAAAAGTGACGTGGCATAACTCAGGTCGGGTATCATCATAAGCCCCCCAGATCTGGCCTAGCTTTTTTAGTTGGTCAGATCTGCTCCATTTGGCGGTTCGGCCGGCCCCTACCCGATCACGCGTTTCAAAATACTTAATTGACAGCTATTTAATAGGCTATCATTATTATTGCGGGACACGAGGCGTTTTACACTCCTTTTCATAACTGACGTCGTCACGTCTGTAGTGGGTTATAAACACGTCCCTTCATATCAGACTTTCCCTCTTCTTGACTCTATTAAATCGAAGATTTCCTTTAAGATCCTCTGCATTTCCAAGTAAGCTTTCTCTCTGACTCTTGTGCTATTATTCTTCATTTCTCCTTCTTTCTGCTTTTCCTAGTTTATGAGGGCGAGTACTGCTTCAAGCAGCTCTATTGATAGGGAGTTTGAGTCCCATTCTAAGTCAGAAACTGAGGTCACCCAGCCATTTATTCAATTTGGAGGCCCAATAGACATTCACGCCTCGAACACGATCCGTTGCTCATGATAATACCGAGCAGATCGTTACAGATCAGCCCTCAACTAGACCATCTAGGTATCATTCCGCATTCGGGTTTACTTCTTTAAACCAGTGTCTTAGAGCCCATATGACTGCGAGGACTGCAATAGGTTGTTTTGGAGTTAGATCCAAAATTACTCAGGACGCTCTCCTGGAGACTTGTACCACATATCATATTGATATGGACCACTATGCTCCCCAGCTTCCTGGTGGTTCACACTTGTATGGTCATCAGCCCCCAGAGGGGTATTGTACCGTGTACAGAGAGCACTTTGTGGCTGGTCTGTGGACCCCTTTCTGCCCCGCCTTTCTCGCTATATTGAGACATTATAACCTGAGCTCTGCTCAGATCGCCCCTAATGGAGTTAGGGCGATCATAGGTTTTGCAATCTTTTGCAGGCTGATGGACACGGAGTTCTCAGTAGACCTTTTCAGGACGTTATACCAACACAAAAATGTTAGGAACCACAATGGGTGGTATTACTTCCCACGCCGAACTGACCATCGTAGGCTTGTCACCATTTTGAACAAGGGGAAGTCTTCCATTCATGAGTGGAAGCATCACTTCTTCTTTATTCGTCATGACAGACACCCTGAGCTGGCCGGGTGGAACATCCTCCAGCCCCCCCTGATGTTTGTCCTACTACAGTCGGTGAGCGCCTGCTGAACGACATTGCTGACGCTCAGATACTTCTTGATTTTGAGCACTGGCCTGCCGCACTGATAGAGGCTGCTCGTTTGTCCGATTCTGGTCCGGAGCCTTATCTAAGGCTTACTCAGGAAGAGTATAATCATCGTAGGGTCTTTTTCCTTGTGATTTCTTTTACCTTATGCACTTGTTTGACTTTGTTGTTTCTTTTTGATTTGCTTTGACACTTTCTCTATTCTTTCAGTGGCCGATGTTGCTGATATCTTCGATCAGGCGCTCGGGAAGAAGAAGATGTGCCTGCACAGGGTGAGCCCCAACAGAACTTGGAGGCTCCAAGGGATGAAACTAAGCCAGAGCCAGAACTGGATGACCCAGAGGCTAATCTTGAAGTTCCCCTTACTGAAAATCTTCAGTAGGGCGTCTTATCCTCTGGTACAAGGCAGGCCGAACAAAGGGATGACAACCTGATCATCCTCGATGTTTTTGACGCTGGTGAACAGGCCCGACAGTGTTCTCGATCCGGGCGAAAGAGGCCCAGAGGTGTTCAGGAGGCCTCTGAAGGAACCTCGGGCTCTTCGGCCGAGTTTCTAGCTGAATTGCCAGATAAAGATCTGGCATCCATTGTAAGATTTGCATCTCTCCATTTTCTGTTCGCTATTCTGGAACCACACTGACCCTGTTCGTCTTACCTTTGTTATTTACAGGTTGTTAAAGCTGGGAAGGAGGTTCTTCATCGCCTCAACGATTTCTCCGCCCAAAAGGCTTCCTTGGAGAAACGGATCACTGACCTGTCCGCCAGCCGCAACAAACACAATGAGGAGTCATTGTCCAAAGATGCCCAAATCGCTGATCTGGAAAAGATCATGCATGCCCAACAAGCTGAGCTAAATGAGCTGTGAACTTCCAGTGCTGCTCGAGAAGAGGTATTGGCCAAGCTTCGAGCTGATCATAAGGGGTTGGAAGCTGCTATGCCAGGGCGAATCGCTCAGGCTATTCATGAGTATAAAAGCTCACCTCACTTCACCGGGGCCTTGAAGGTTTTACTTGGCTCCATTCTAAGCCATGGGTATACCCTAGGCATCAGGCCAAAGAGCAGTGTCCTGAGCTGGTCATCCCAGATCTTCAACACGGTAGGCTTTGCAAACCAGGTGGCAATGAGCTGTACCAGGCCAGGCTTAAGGAATTTCAAGCCGTTGAGGACTTGGCTGAGAAATATGGCCGTCGACCTGCTGCTCATTGGACCAGCACATCTTCAGCTCAACGCTCTGGCACTCCCACTGATCAGCAACGAGAAACAGAAGCCAATCCTTAGAATTATGCTTTTGTTGTTTGAACAACCTTCTGTAATAATTTTCATTCACTACTTGCAATGACTTTTTGTTTCTTGACTATTTATGCCTATTTTAGCACTATTTCTGTAATTACTTCTGCCCCCGGCGTTTAGTCGTTCACTACTCTGGGTTTTTCTCTTTTTGCTTTTGTTTTGGGCAGATTTTCCTTTTATTTTGAGCCTTTTGTTTTGAGCATACGTCCTAAGGAATCCCTTACCCTCCTGAAGAACATCATTTAAGAAGTCCTACCTCTGAATGGTGATCTTCAGTTGTACGAGTCTTGAATTCAATTTGGCGCTGATCGTCTGTCCTGTAGACTTTGAAAGCTTGTTTCAAACTTTCGAAGTATCATTTGGCTAAGTCTGATCATCTGATTGAAAAAATAATTATATATATATATATATATTTTATTTTTTTTGGGTTCTGTGCTTCAGCTCGTTGAGTCTGTCCTGTAGACATATAGTTTGCCCTTCGTCTATAGGACAGACTCACATATAGTTTGCCCTTCTTGAGACCGACCTGCGGTTCAGTTCTTCTACTGGGTCCGACCTGCGGATCAGTTCGTTGGGTCTGTCCTGCAGACTTAATTTAGTTTGTCCTTTGCAAACTTTTCCTGAGACTGACTTGCGGTTCAGTACTTCTACTGAGTCCGACCTGCGGATCAGTTCGTTGGGTCTGTCCTGTAGACTTAATTTAGTTTGTCTTTTGCAACTTTTTCCTGAGACCGACCTGCGGTTCGAAACTTCTATTGAGTCTGACCAGTGGATCAGTTCGTTGGGTCTCTCCTGCAGACTTAATTTAGTTTGTCATTTCCAAACTTTTCTGAGACCGACCTGCAGCTCAGTTACGATCAAGCAATATAATAACAATGCACATATGTAATAAAAACATTTATTTAATATCTGATGCTTAAATACACCTTATTGAGAAATCAAAATTAACAATGCGTAAAATAGTCTGGAACCTGCCCTAGACATAAAACTTCCTCAAGTTAGAGGCATTCCAGCTGCGGGGCACAGTTCTGCCATTCTCATCAGCCAGTTGATAGGCTCATTTTCCATGCACCTTGACCACTTTGTACGGACCTTCCCAGTTCGGATCAAGTTTTCCCTGGGGTAGTTATTTGATCACCTCATTCTTCCTGAGCACCAGGTCCCCTTCTTTAAAGTATGAGTGTTTAACTGGGGAATTGTAATACTGAGAAATTCGTTGTTTATACTTGGCCATTCTTATGAAGGCTATATTACAAGCCTCTTCCAGGTCGTCCTTGGAGTGTCTGAGCTCATCTAGCTGTTGATCCTCGGAGTAGAGCGCTGTCCGTGGAGACGCTATTCCGATCTCGGCCGGGATCACTGACTCGCAACCATATTGTAGGCTGAAGGGGGTTTCTCCGGTGGCTGAGTTGGGAGTTGTTCTGTACGCCCATAATATGTTAGGCAAGTGCTCGGTCCAACTTTCTTTTTCTTCCTCCAGATGTTTTTTCAGCCCTGTCTTGATCTGCCTGTTGGTTTGTTCGACTTGGCCATTAGCTTGGGGATAACCGACTGAGTTGAAGTGTTGAGTAATGTGTAAATCATTGCACCATTCTCTGACGACCCTGTCTTCGAACTGAGTCCCATTGTCTAACACCAAAGTCTTCGGTATTCCGTACCTGCACACTATGTTCTTCTATAGGAATTTTTGTATCTGCTTCCCTGTTATTGTAGCCAATGGTTCAGCCTCAACCCGCTTGGTGAAATAATCTATTGCTACGATCAGGAATCGAACGTTTCCTGGGGCTTTTGGGAGCGGCCCTACCAGATCTACCCCCCACTGATCAAACGGCCAGGGGGATACCATTGGGACCATGTCTTGGGATGGCCGATGTGACAAGTTATCATGCACCTGGCATAATCTACACTTTTCTACCGATTCTTTGGCATCTTCTAACATTCCTTGCTAAGGTCCGAGCTCCAGGATGATTTCCACAAATGCACAAGTGTATTTCTCTGATAAGGTAGTTCCCTTCTTCCTCAGTTACGCATCTTAGCCATGGAGCAATATATGACCTGCGATAAAGTACTTCTTCGAACAACGAGTATCTAGCTGCTAAGAGATTCATCCTCCTGGATTGAATCTTATCTTGGGGCAGGATGTTATCTCTAAGATACAACACGATTGGATCCATCCACGTACTGGCTTGCATGATTGGCTGAACCGCGCGCTGTTCATAGCTCCTTTCCATTAACAATTCCGCCAGTACCTTCTTTTCTGACAAGAAGTTTGAGGCCAATTTTGACAAATCATCTGCCCTTATGTTCTCAGTTCGAGGTATTTGGTCAACTTGGACCTGTCGAAACTTTTCTAAGAGAGTTCTGGTTGTTGCTAAGTATTTCCTCATGGGTTCTTCCTTAGCCTCGTACTCCCCGTTCATGTGATTTACCACGAGCTGTGAATCACTGTATACTTGCAGATCCTCTACCCCAAGCTTATTTGCTAACTTAAGCCCCATGATCAAGGCCTCGTATTCAGCTTCATTATTTGTTGCCTTGAAATCAAACCTTAGTGCATTGGGAAACTCTTCCCCTTTTGGACTGTCGAGTAAGAGACCTGCCCCTGCCCCATCTTTACTTGATGCACCATCAACATACAAGTTCCATTGATGCATCTCCGGTTTCTTTTGATCGTCCCCTAGGCGAACAGATACTCCCTCAGCCAAGAAGTCCGCTAAGGCTTGTGCTTTGATGGCAGTTCGAGGTCTGAAATCAATGTCATACTCTGCCAGTTCGACTACCCATTTAGCCAACCTTCCTGAGGTTTCTGGTCGTCCTAAGATTTGCCGTAGCGGCTGATCGGTGATCACAGTAATGGGATGGGCCTGGAAGTAAGGTCTCAACTTCCTTGAGGCATGCACTAATGCCAATGCTACTTTTTCCGCATTTGAGTATCTGACTTCTGGTCCGTGGAGCGCTTTACTCATAAAGAATACTGGCATATGTTGCCTACTTTGTTCTTTAACCAGTACCGCGCTCAGTGCTTCTTCACACACCGCTAAGTAGACGAACATCGGTTCTCCTACCTGAGGAGCTGTCAAGGTGGGAAGTTCAGCTAAGTACACCTTCAGTTCGTTGAATGCCTTCTGACTCTGATCATCCCAGTGAAAAGGACTGGCCCTTCTCAAAATCTTGAAGAAAGGTAAAGCACGCTGTGCTGATCTCGATAAAAATCTGTTCAAAGCCGCTATTCGTCCGGTCAAACGTTGTACTTCTTTTATATTCTTTGGTGGAGACATGGTCTTTAACGCATCGATCTTATCAGGGCTCGGATTCCGTCTCTGGATATCATGTATCCTAGGAACTTCCCTGACCTGAACCCGAATGTACACTTCTTTGGGTTGAGCTTCATTTGAGTTTTCCTTAGAACTCTAAAGACTTCTTTGACATCGTCCAAGTATTGGTCAAGAGACTTGCTTTTGATTAGGAGGTCATCCACGTACACCTCCATACATCTTCCTATCTGATCGGCAAAAATTGTCTTGACGGCTCTCTGATATGTTGGTCCCGTATTCTTTAGTCCAAACGGCATAGTGACATAACAGTACGTCCCAAACTCTGTTACGAAAGCAGTCTTTTCTGCATCTTCTGGATCCATTACGATCTGGTGGTAACCCCTATACGTATCTAAGAATGCGAACACTTCATATCCTACCGTTGAGTCTACTAGCCGATCAATCTTGGGCAAGGAATAACAAGCCTTGGGACATGCCTTGTTTAGATCCGTGAAATCTACACACATCCTCCAGCTTCCATCTGGTTTCTTAACTAACACTATGTTTGCTAACCATTCAGGGTATATCACCTCTTTGACTATGTTGGCTTGTAGCAGCTTGGTCACTTCCTGCTTAATTGCTTCAATGCGTTCAGGGGCAAAATGCCTTTTCTTTTGCCGAACAGGCTTCCTGTTCAGATCTATGTTCAATCTATGGACTGCCAGGTTGGGGGAAAGTCCTGGCATACCCTCCGCTCTCCAAGCGAACACGTCTCTGAATTCTCTCAAGACTTCGATCAAAGATTCTTTGTGTGGAGGGGGAATCCATGTCCCAATGCTAACTGTTAGGTCCTCATGTTCGTCCCATAGACGAACAGCTTGCGTCTGGTCTTTGGATGACCAGCTTTCTTTTTCTTCTGGAAGAAGTTCTTCAACACTGACCTGTTGAACCATCACTTTCCCATTGATTGTCGCGGTGTAACAGCTTCTTGCTGTTTCCACATCTCCTCTGATCTCTATCGAACCATCGCCCGTTGGAATTTTCATGCTGACATGAGCTGGTGAGATCACAGGCCGGAGATCGATAAGGGTTGGTCTTCCCATAATCACATTGTAGGCCGATGGTGCCTTTACCACCACGTAGTCCACCATTAAGGTCCTGCCCCTGGTTCCTTCTCCAAAAGTAGTGAGCAGTTTGATCACCCCCAGCGGATGAACCGAAGGTCCTGCGAAGCCGAACAAAGGAGTTGAAACAGGAGTTAGGTCGGCGTCCTTCAGTTTCATCGCTCTGAAGGCGTTATAGTATAGGACATTCACAGCACTGCCAGTGTCCACACATATCCTCTTTGTCCGATTTTTGTTGATCACTGCTTCTATCACCAATCCTTCATTATTGACTACCAAGGGTAGTGAATCTCTCGGACCATATACCACCTCTCATGACATCCTTTGCCTTTTGTTCGTGGAGGTGGGAGCGATGAGGTTTGCTCATTGTTTTCTTAACCGATATTCTCGCCTTTGTTCGCCCCCGAGATCATGTTGATCATGTTCACAGGGCGGTTATCTGTGTGACCCTCAGGATCTAGAGAACGGTCCCTTCTCCTCCGATACTCGTCTCTTTGTTCTCTATCATTGTTATTCCGGCGCTTAAATTCACGTCGTCCTCTTGGTTCGGCCTGTTGAGACCGATCTATGACCTCATCAAGTTTTCCTTCCATTATTGCTGCATCAATGTCTCGGATTAAATCTTTGCACTGTTCTGAGTCATGCCCAACATCTTGATGATACTTGCAATACTTGTTAGGGTTTCTGCTTTCTCTAGGCCCTCTCATTGGGGGTGGAATCCTAGCTATGCCTTTTCTTTGCATGATCGCAAGGACTTGTTCGCGAGGCCAGTTATGAAGTCTATGTCATGCAGAGCTCTATTTTTACCTAGCCGATCAGAGATGGGCACAGTTACCCGATTCCAAACTGTCTTTCTTTTCTTATCCGACCTATCATCAGGCTTACTCCTCTTCTTTTCGCCTTTTTCCATTTCTCTTTTGAGTCTATTTGCTTCTTCCCCCTGACAATGTTTGTACGCAACATCCAGACATTCCTCCATCGTGTGAGGGAGCTTACTATTAAGCTTTGCATGTAGCCGTCTTTCACGCAGACCTGCTACGAAAGAGGCGACCAGCAACCGATCATCTGCGTTCTGCACCTGTGCGGCTTCTTCATTGAAACGCTTTATGAAGCGTAGTACTGACTCATCATGTTTTTGTTTCAGTGTCAACAAATGAGTTTGATTTCTTTGGAACGGACGAGCTGCAATAAAGGCATGGACGAATTTCCGGGTTAAGGTCCCAAAGTCGGAGATCGACCTGGGAGGAATCTTGTTGAACCATTCCCTGGCCCTTCCTGTTAGAAGTGTGGGGAAAGCTTTACACTTCATCTCGTCTGAGGCGTTGTACATGTTCATGTGTGAGATGTATTGGTGCATGTGATCATAGGGATCCTTGGATCCATCATATGCACTGATCTTGGGAATTTTGAATCCCGCTGGTCGGGGATAATTATCGATGTGCGTGGTGAAAGGTGACGCACAGAACAGCTCGTCTGGTCGTCTTCCGAGCAGGGTGTCCAGTTCGGCCTCGGCCGTATCATTCGGTTGACGTGTATGCTCATACTCCGTATGGGCACTCGACTCTACGATCTCTGGCTGTTTTGGAGCCTGTTGTTGGAGATCTGTCTCCGGAGTTTTTGGGGGATCCCTTCCCTTGAGTGTTTCATCCAAAATTGCTTTAATAGTGGCGTTGTCCAGATTCGAAAAGAAATCAACCAATGCCTGATTAGATGGATCGAGGAGGACAGGATTAGGCGGATACTCCACAACGTTTGCCTTTTTCTGGACTTCTCCTTGGGCGGTTGAGGTTGTTCCGCCTTGTTGGGCTGGATCCTTTCGATCGATTATCAGTAGAAGGCCCTCCTTCTAGCGCCAATTGACGATGCTGGAAATCGCCTATTAAGTAATGCGGGTCAATCTTTTATGTGACAACGATCTAAAGCCCTAGAAACCCTAGGTTATGCAAAAGAGGGGCGTGTTGTTTTATTTATTTGGACTGAGCTCTCAAATTATTCCTGAGAGTTGCCTACGTATCCAATAGTTGAATTGGAATCAAGTCATCCGTAGTTCCTTAGGGTTGTTTATTTAGGTGATGCCTCGCCCCTATGACTTGTTGTGTAAGTATAATAATTAATAATTATTCCCTAAGGATATATACGACTTAATCCCTCTAAATCAGAGATAATTATGGACATATTTAATGTCAAGATTGGAGTCTTTATGGCTGAGGATTCTTTCCGTATGTAATCATCCCTGACGCAGAATAACAACGGATCTGTACGGAGCGTCCCACGCTCAGCCCCCAAGGCTAATATGGACGAACTGGGAAGCTCCTCTTCGCCAAGCCTTAGCCGTCCTGCGGTGGCTGGAGGAGGAGCTCAAACCGATCTCCCGTGGTAGACGATCCGCCTTCTGTTCGGTTCTTGGGGCCCCTGACCCTTAAAGCCCTAAACTTAAGGACTGGTCATTTATTAAGCACCCTTAAAAGTGACACGTGGCGTAACTCGGGTCGGGTATCATCATTAACATTATTAATTTGATTATCAATTAATTAGGCAAATAGGACAGTTTCAATTTTTCATTGTTTATAATCACAAGATATTAGTACATTGACAAATCTAACCTCCATTAATAAATATAAAAATAAAATTAAAAAAATGCGCTGCTTTTTTTTCAAGGAAGGGCCTGAAAAGTAAATAACAAAAAAAAAGTTTTTTTTATCTCTTATACTTAATATTTCAAACGGTTATATCTTTTGATATAAAACTATTATCGTTTTAATTCCTTCACCATAATACATATTTTTTTCGTTCTATTTATTTTGATATATGATATTTACCCGACTTAATTTCTGAAAATCAAAATTTTCTTCATAAAAATCGACGCAATGCAGTGACATGTGAAGATGCAATGACACCGCGATGCAGTAATATTTGACGATGTAGTGACATGTGAAGATACACTTGAAGTGCTAACTTTTTTTTAAAAAAAATTATGCAATGACAATTGAAGATGCAATGACAATAATAGCTTGTACAATTTTTTAGGCCAAACACGTGCAAGTCACGTGTCACTTCATATTCAGTGTCAATGCAATCAAAAAATCGTATATTCACCAAGTGTCGCTATATATTCTCCTACGCTTTATGGATGACACATCAGTTGTCACTAAACATTTAGAGTCAGTTGAAGAGACGAGGGGACCTTAGTTGGTCAGGAGGTTTCCCGGAGGTTGGGGGAAGCCTCCAAGGAGTCTAATGTCAATAAGAAGAAGATTGCCGAGTTGAGGCAAACCCGAGGGGAGCTCGGGGGCACCGCCGAACTTAAAGACAAGGTGATAAATGCTTTTCGGGATCGGCTTTTGGTCAAAGAGGCAGAGCTGAAGTCCGTGTCGGGCCAATTGGATCCGGAGACAAGGGGCAGGGAGCAGGCCGTGTCCAAGCTTCAATCAAAGTTGTCTGAGTTGGTGCTTCCTCGACTCCTTCTTCAGAGCCGCAGAATCCGACACCCATGGCTTAGCTTAGGGGCTTTTCTGTTGTGTTTTTGTTTGAACTCATTGTAATATTTTAGCAATGAGAATTTTTGTTTTTGGAGATATACTTAAGCGCTTAATTTATTTAGGCTGATTTTTTATTTTTAGCCTACAGCGAGCGAGGCTTAGGTCGAATCTATCTTGCAGATTTGATTTTAAGCTGGTTCCGTACTGCGGAGCTCGGATGTACTCTTGATGAGTTTTCTTAATCCGAATTTTTAGTCTCTTCAGTGCTTTACAACTGGGACGTCTTGCCCCTCAGTATGCCATGCACTAACTTATAGTTTTTGGATGGCATACTTGGTTGATTGTGTGTCTAATCTCGAGTCTAGCCCGTAGACTTAATTTGTTTGGTCTTTGTTGATCATGTTGAGTCCGACCTGCGGAGCTCAAGTGTCAGCCTTAGCGATTTGAGTGAAGTCCGTCCTGCGGAACTCGACTTGTCTGGCCTACAGACAATTTAGAGGACATGTTTGTTTGGTCCGACACGGGAGCGTGGTTGTCATATTTTGGCAAACTGAGTCAGAAGTTTTGCTGAATTCGCATATTAAATTTCTGTGAGTTGGGTCAGTTTTTCAGACCTTATGTGTTTTTTGCTGAGCCCGACTTGGTGGAGCTCAGATATCATATTTTAAGGGAGTCAGAAGTATTTCTGACTATTTCAGTGAATTTGAGCTTTTGATAAAATACATAATAGAACGAGTCAATATTACATTAAAATAGCGTTAAGGAGAACCTACTAGGACGATGTCATCATCGCGGGCTTGACCGCTTGGTGCACAAAAGGTGTTGTCGATCGTACCGATGTAGAATTGTGGCATTCAGGGCGGCCGACTGCTCCGCATATTGTTGGGTGAGCAGGGCCAGTTCGGACTGACTTCTCGCATAAAAGTATTGGACGAGCAGGGCCAGGCTGTGCTGACTTCTCATTTTAAAGCGCGGCGAGCAAGGCCAGGTTAGTGCTGACTTCTCGCATGAAAGTTTAGGACGAGCAGTGCCAGACTAGTGCTGACTTCTCATTTTAAAAGCACGGCGAGCAGAGCCAGTCTAGTGCTGACTTCTCGCGTGAAAGTTTAGGACAAGCATGGCCAGGCTAGTGCTGACTTCTTGTTTTAAAAGCACGGCAAGCAGGGCCAGGTTGGGCTGACTTCTCACGTGAAATAGTTGCACATGTGTTTGTCATGTAAAATCAATAAAGACCATGCGTAATGGAATATAAAATATAGTAAATCTACGTAACATTTGCTTAGTGGTGTAATCTGTTGGTGCCGAACTGAAGTCGGTCTTACAGAAGGCTCGCTCGAAGGCGAGTTCAAAATAATAAAAATATGATGCCGACCTGAAGACAGACTTACAGAAGGCTTGCCCGAAGGCGAGTTCCAAATATGATGCCGACCTGAAATCGGACTTACAGAAGGCTCGCCCGAAGGTGAGTTCCAAATATGATGCTGAACTAAATCGGACTTATAGAAGGCTCTTCCGAAGGCGAGTTCCAAATATGATGCCGAACTAACTTGGACTTATAGAAGGATCGCCCGAAGGCGAGTTCCAAATATGATGCCGACCTGAAGTCGGACTTACAAAAGGCTCGCCCGAAGGCGAGTAACAAATATGATGTCGACCTGAAGTCGGACTTATAGAAGGCTCTTCCCACAATTTCATGTCGGGAGAGTTCCAAAAATAATAAGGTTCGTCCCGACTCTTTAGGTCGGAAGAGTTCCAAAAATAAGAAGGCTCATCCCGACTCTTTAGGTCGGGAGAGTTCCAAAAATAAATAGGAAGTGTGATCATTTAAGTTGTAGAAATAAAACCCGATGATAGCTTGTATCTTGAGAGCTCGGATCTAGAGAGCTGGGGAGCTCGGCTCGGATCATGGAGAGCTGGGGAGCTCGGCTCGGATCATGGAAAATAAGGAAGAAAACTCGAAGCTTATTTTGGTGTTATTGCAGCAACTTTGCAGCGACGACCGGGTATTGAAACGGACTCCGATCGACACGCAATATGGAGGTTTTGTTCGTCCCTCGTTCTTCTTGAATATGAACGGTGGAATTCTTTTTTCAACGGCTCAATATCTGGTAATTAGCCACCGATGTGACTGCTGCGTTTTTTGGTGATACAGGAACAGTAGCAAATTTACGGCGACGATCGGCATTGAAACGGACTCCGATCAGCACAAAATTTAGAGAGCTTGTTCGTCCCTCCTTTGTCTTCAATCTGAATGGTGAAATTTTTGTTTCAACGGTTCAATCACTAGCAATAAACCACCGATCTGGCTGCTGCGTTTTTTGGTGATACAGCAGCAGCAACAACTTTCCGGCGACGATCGGGCATCGAAACGGACTCTGATCGGCATGAAATTTGGAGTGCTCATTCCTTCCACCTTTTTCTTCAATCTGAATGGTGTAATTTTCGTTTTGACGGCTCAATATCTAGGAATCGGCCGTAGATCTGACTGCATTTTTTTTATTAGATTTTGAGCAAAGTCGTCATTAGGAGGCTCTCCTTCTAGCGCTATTTGACGATTCCAAAAATCGTCGATGATAATCCAGGGTTTTTCTCTTAAAGACAACCTGCAGAAGCCCCTAGAACAACAAAAAACGATAAAAAAAAAGGGGATGTTTTGGTGGTGATTTAGACCGGACTTGAGAAACTATATCTCAAGTTGCCTACGTATCCAATGCATGTATTGGAATCAAGTCTTCGTAGTTCCTTAGGGACGGTTTATATAGAGTGGAGTTATGCCCTAAGGCGTCGTGGGCCTTGTCCTAGTTGGGCTTGGATTTCGTGTATTACTATTTAATCTCCTTAATTGTTGGAGATAATTATGGATATATTTGACCGTCAGAATCAGAGTATTAAATATGAGGGATTCTTCTCATATTTATCTGATTATCACACACGTGGGAAATACGATTGATGACGGACTCTGGCCGACTTAGATGGCCCGATCTGAACTGGCTGAATCCTTCTGTGTTTGGGCCGACCTACAGTGGTCGAGGAAGATAGCCGAGCTGGAATCAGCTCGGATTCTTGCGTGCATAAGCGGTTTGGTCCGAGAAGTTAGGAAATCACTAGTTTAATGCAGCAGAATTTAAAATTTTGATTTCATTTTCCAAGATCGTCTTCGTATAACACAATAAAAATGTTAAGTAGTTTGACGGTATATACCTTGGATGATCTACAAGATCGAAGCTTTAATCGTCAATGGAGAGTAGTGTTGTGTGCAAGCCGTCCACGCGTCCGGCCTCTATCGATAATCCACATGAACTCCTCACCGGAATCCTCCTTGGATTGCTATCAGAAAAATCTGGCTGCTAGACCGGCCTTTTTTCTCCCTCTAACTCTCTATTGGAAGCTCTCTATTTTACCCAAGAACTATTAGCTCTTGGAGTTGTGGTGTACAAAAGAGTTATCCAACCCCTTTCTTATATAGGGTGAGTGGCGCCCCATGATGCCCTAATGTGATTAGGAGAAGTTTCCTAGAAGATAGATGAAAAAGAAAAACTTTTTCCCAATAAAATAAGAAAAATATCTTAGATTGATTTTATCTCTTTTATTATAATATCTTATATTAAATAAAAACTAAATATTGCCAATATCTTTTATTGAATATATTTATCTTATTACCATAAATCTATTTTTCCAAAATCAATTAATATCCAATATTAATATTTTGGTAATCATATTAATTAAATTGCACAATCCAAAAGTATCTTATACACTAGTCTTATACGCCCTTTTGACCAACAAATTGGCTTCCGTAATATTCTTTAATTAATATAATTTATGTATAATTAATATCTTGTATTTTATTTAGTCATAATAAATAAATACCACCATATTAATTCAACAATATAACATTTATAGTCTTGAGATAAACTTTCCTTATTTGGTTATCAACTATAACAGCATTTTAATCCGACTCGATGTTCATATGTGTGACCTGATAGGCTTCCGAATATGATGGCCGTAGACACAAAGTGCAAATTACGAAAATGCCCTTAATGCCTAACGATCACGGGATAGCGTCTAGCAACACACCGTGACCCCCAATCATCGGAAGAGTCAAAAGCAATGACTACTACCTTTCATGTGAAACAATTACCGTGTAAATTACAATACTACCGCTGTAATAATATCCATACGATCGTATCTCGAGTGTCATTACATTAATGATCGTATCTTATAATCTGGATATCATGCTCTCTCGGAATAACACATTTACTCCCACTTTGCAAAGATTCACGAGAGTTAGACATTTCTTATAAAAAGACCATTTTGGATATTCAATCTCAATCATAGGACACGCGATTCCCGGACGACCAAACATGTATACTCCGTATGCTTCAGTATCATACCCAATCACTAGCGCATGATCGCTCCATGGCTAGAGGAAATGTCAATAGTGTCAAAGCATGACAATCCACACCGTTCCATGAAGACTCTGGTCTTAAGGATAATTACACAACTGCCACATAGTGTGACACTTAATGTAAGTAGGTCAGTCTAACGTACGCATTCTCTAACACACGTCCACGTACAGTCCAAGTGTCTCTACACTTCGATAGACGAGATCTATCACTATCTTCAATAAGATAGAAGACATCCAATACGTGCTAGTCTAATCGTACTATCAATGTCCCATTTGACAGCACATACGACTAGAGACATTTAAGTGTCAAACTTATTAAAGTGATTAGAAATCTCATCAACCATAATCACTATCATGGTTTCTCTATCACAGTTTGACACTAGGGACGTTATTATATATATACAACTAATAACATGAAGATGAACAATATATAATAACAAAAGTGCTTTTATTAATCATAATAAAGTTATTACATGAACTAAAATAGACTGTAAACGACCCGACCCGGTCGGATCCGGTCCAACCCGATTGGGTTTAGGACACATTTGCAACACCAGAGGGACTTGAGCCGACCTTTAAGGTCGAGCATGGGCAGGTTTGATGACAAGTACAGACCGACCTGGAGGGGTTGGAGGATGGTGACCAAGCTCATACAACTCGGGTACCGGGGGTTCTGGCCCTTGATGAAGGCTTTTCTCTATCTTTATTTATTATTATGCTGATGTGGAGATGACACGTGGGTAAGGTCAATTTTGGGCATCGTCAGACGGCATTTCACAGTAGTATCGCCGGCCTCTGCATTATTCACAAGACTGTGCTCAAGAGCCTCAGGAGCTCTAAAGGGAAGCTGATCTTGATCTCCAACAATTGTCCACCATTGATAAAGTCTGCAAGAGGGATTTTTCCTATTTACATTAGTTTCGATTATTGATTCCCTTTTTACGAAAATGTGTAATCTAGTGTGCGTTGCAAATGGATTGGATGTTGGAGGTCGTCTCGAGAAGCTGGAAGTCTTGATGTTTGATATCGATCGAATACTCAGAGCTGGGGCATATTATGGTTGGATAACATTTATTGCTCTAATGATGTAAGAAAATGGAATTAACTCGTCTAATTGAAAGATTTGGTCATAGACAGGAAAAATGGATTGTTGGTGAAAAGATCAATGGTTAGTTTATCTATCTGTTATTCCGCAAAAGCCTATGAGAGTTTCATAAAAGCATGACATCAACGGCCAATGTGTCTCTAATTGAAAGATTGTCAGTTGTTGTGACTAAGTTGTAAATATGTTTTTTTCTAATACTCATTTTGATGGTGGGTTTCAGTATGATTTGGAATAAAATTGATACAGTGACATTAATGTCGCTGAATATACATTTGGATACATAAATTTGCTAGTCTGTAAAATAATTGTACTCTTTCTTGGTGTAGTGTCATTTGCGATGTAATGTCACTTTTTTTTAATGTACTGTCACTGTTGTTGTAATGTTAAAGTTCCAAGATATACAATTGTTACTTTATTTACAATTGTTAGTGCATTTTGCATTTGACATTTGTCATGCATAAGCAAAATTAAAAAGGTCAGTGAGGCTACCAAAAGCATAGTATCAAAATAAAAAGGATAAACTTTAAGTCTGCATGGAAGACTCGAACTGAGCTTCGTAGGACAAACTCAGTAAAGTTTGTCGGACAAGCTCATTAGGTCCCCAATTCGGACTCGAACCAAAGTCCACGGGTCGGACTCTATTGAGCTCCGTGGGTCCGACTCAAGAAGTTTGTAAAACAATCTCTTAGCTGCATTCGTTGTCTATAGGACAAACCCGAACAAAAACATGACAAAACCTTTAGTATGCCATCCTAAACTGAAAGTTAATGCATGGCATACTGGGGGGCAAGATACCTCACCATTAACGAAGCACTTAACGAAAGTGTGGATTAAATCAAGTACTTAAAGAAGTACTCGGAATAAAGTTAAGGCTGAGAACTTAACGAAACACTCCTTCTATTATCAAATCATTTGAAATAATTTTCAAAACAAAAAACTATAAGTCCACAAGCTTGCTGACCTAAGAACCGGGGGCTGGACTCTGGTGTCTCTAAAGAAGCAAGAAACAAGCAGCCACAACACGGCAAGAGCACTCGGACACAATGTCTGAGTCCCTCCGAGAAGTCCTTCAGACGGTTGTCACAGACCGCACCCATGACCAGCTTATAAAAAGCCTCGCGGGGAAGATTTTCCCTGACCAAGTCTTCAATCTGACCCTCTGCCTTATCTACCCCCAAAGTGTAGCCATGGTTAGCCCGACCTTTCTTCAGGTCGGCAGTCTTCTTCAAAACTCCAGTAAACTTTCCCAGCCCGAGGAAAACGTCCTGGCAAATCCAGTTTCCCTGCAAATAAGAAACACTACCATAGTACAACACTCGAGTAAGAAAAGCAAGCTTGCGTATTCCATGGCCTTGAAGCCAGCGTCAGCTAGCTCCACATCAGTCATCCCAGTGATCGGCTCATGTTCCATAGTTCGAACTCAATAAAGTCTGTTGAACAGACAATATGAGCTTTGCATGTCCGGCTCAGCAAGCATATGTCAACATTGAGTTCGCTTAATAGTGTGGCATCGTAAGCCCGCTTGACAACATGAAAAGTCAGTCTAATCTGGCCCTCAACAAGAAACTTAACGCTAGAATTCAGTCTAATAAGCTCCGAGGGAATATTTTATACGCCCGACTCCAGCTCGGCAACGCATTTAAAGCTCGCCCCCGAGCAAATCATCTAAAAATTGTAGCCTTACGCTCTCAATCCTGGGGCGCTTAAAACCGGTCTATACCTAAGCACAACACCGGTGCACTACGCTAAATGAGCCTTACGTTATCTCAGTAGATCGTTGTGCAACAAGCCACCCCAACAAACGGTGTATCAAGTCGTTACAACTTTACACCATGACTATCGTTTACACATCTGAAAGCTTAAAGAGAAGGGGGCCAAAAATGTGTCGAATCAGTCCGAGTCCCCTGCAACTGGAAAGAGCCTATGGATCCGAACCTAGCCCACACATAAGCCCAGAAACGGATACGCCCCTCGGCCTAGCCAGTCCGCCCGTTAATAGGCCGGACCAAGCCAAGCATGATGAAGCCCGCCTTGCACCATTACGATTCCCATCACGAGCCAAGGTAACGAAAATAAAGCAACAAGCAACTAGTCTAATGTAATGCACTAGGGGCTCGACCCGCTCGCCTCTCCAGTCCGACATCCTTCAACGCGAACAAAGCCAAAACAACTAGTCAACCAAGTTCATAAACGACACTTGTTAAGGGTGATTTTATACGTTTTATAAGGATATATTTTGTAACAATTCTCTCCATATTCGTATGTTTCTCATAGAAATCGAGCTTTATATTGAAATATTGAGCAAATGAGTTTTAGAAGTATTAAAGTGCAAAATCGGGTTAATTATGTAATTTTATTGGATAAATATCTTTAGATGTAAGATGTTACATTTTGCATGTTTTTATCGTGATGTAGGTACGCTTGCATGAGGTGAAAGGAGCTTAAAAGATGTTGAAGTGATGATTTGCATGGAAGGGAAGAGATAGAGATGAAGTTGGAATGAAGATCAAGATGAATTTGGAGGAAAAAAAGAGTGAGCAGCGTCCAAGTCCCGCCTGCAGTGGGTGGCATCGAGAATATATTGATTGGCGCCCAGGAGGAAAAAGTTGAATGAGAGAGTTTGGGACGCTGAAGCAAGCGGGCCCCATCTGCGTCCAAAGAGAATGAACGAAGTCGCCAGTTGAGTGGACGGGCGCCCAACACCGACAGCGGCTGCGCAAGAAATGCCTTTACTTTTCTATAAATAGCGGTAGCGATTTCAACCCTAAAATACACAATTCGATCCCTCTTGACACACAAACATTAGAGAGGAACCCTAGGCGCCCCAGCCCCCTTTTGGGAGGCTGGGGTGGCGGATTAATTAGGTTTTATTTTCGTTTCTTTTCTTTTCTTGTTCGTTCATGGTGCTGTCCTGAAGCTGTGAACTTAGAGCAGCCATGGGAGATTTTCCAGCAGCGTTTTACTTTCTTTCTCTTGGATAATCTTGTGAGTTTAATTTAAAGTTTGTATCTTTCCTTTGTTTATTTGTTTATTCAATCGATATCGGAAGATGTATTGCTATTTGATGTTTACCATATGATGGAAATCGGTGTAAACCTTAGATCACCATAGGAAAGATTAGACTTTTAACCTTGACATAACGGAAGTTGATAGGTTAGATTTCTAGGTTGTTAGATCTAATAAATCTTGCACCTTGTTTTGAGAGCGTTAATCTCTATAGATCGGAAGATGATGAGATTGATAGGCGGATTACTTACGTATAGGAATTCATACCTTTGATTAGGTGAACCACAATTTTGATTGAATCATCATAAGATAATCTAGGGAAGAATTAAGGGTTGCGGGATGGTGGATCATGGTTTGTTCTATGTTGATTTGCTTCAGTCATTATCATGTTCGTTAGTTTTATTGTTTTCCTAGTTGTAGTTTTATTTATTTATTATCGCTTTTATCCTCCTTGGCTTTGGACTGACAATCCTCTGTCCAGTTTAGTTTATCGTTTTTAGTTTCGTTTTAGTAGTAACAACCTTAGGAAAATTAATGAACTAGATACCCCGATTCCCTGTGACCGACTCCGGTATTAATCACTGTACTACGATCCCTACACTTGGGGAATACCGGGTTTATAAATTTTATTACTTGTTTGTTTTGTTAGATAAAATCCGTGACAACACTCTAAGACCGATCTCGGTTCGACAGCTTCCCAGTTTGCCAGCTCGTCCAACAGCCTGGTGACAGCCCACTCATGGCCCGGTAAATAACCGCACACCCTTGACAAAAAAGGGGCTCTCGTCTTCGAAGAACTACGTAAATTAGGCATGATCCCTTACAAGCTAAGGGTACGTAGGCAGCCTTCTATGGCTTAGCTCATAATCTCAAGCAGAACACTTTCTTCATCCTTGTTTTTTAGCGCCACCGCGCGACCACCATCATGGGCTAAAACGCCTTGAATTCAACGAGGTCATAGCAGAGTTACAACGGAATTGGCAGAATAGGCTGCGTATCAACTCTGCAAGTCTAGAGGACCGTAGCCGAGCTACAACATTAAGCAGATCCGAGCTGACCCCAAGGGCTCTGTTGGATCTGGGGGCTTATAACGATGCCCAAAATTGACCTTTCCTACGTGTCGCCTCCACATCAGCATAATAATAAATAAAGATAGAGAAAAGCCTTCATCAAGGGCCAGAACCCCAGCACCCGAGCTGCATGAGCTCGGTCACCATCCTTCTACCCCTCCAGGTTGGCATGTACTTGTAATCAAACCTGCCCCTGCCCGACCTTACAGGTCGGCTCAAGTCCCTCTCGGACCAAACCGCTTATGCACGCAAGAATCCGAGCTGATCCCAGCTCAGCTATCTTTCTGACCTCTGTAGGTAGGCCCAAACACAGAAGGATTCATCCAATTCAGCTCGGGCCATCTAAGTCGGCCAGAGTCCGTCCTCAATCGTATTTCCCACGTGTGTGATAATCAGATAAATATGGGAAGAATCCCTCATCTTTAATACTCTAATTCTGACGGTCAAATATGTCCATAATTATCTCCAACAATTAAGGAGATTAAATCATAATTATCTTTTCCTTAGGGAACACGAAATCCAAGCCCAACTAGGACAAGGCCCACAACGCCTTAGGGTATAACTTCACTCTATATAAACCATCCCCAAGGAACTACGAAGACTTGATTCCAATACAGGCATTGGATACGTAGGCAGCTTGAGATACAGTTTCTCAAGTCCAGTCTAAACCACCACCAAAACATTCCCCTTCTTTTTATCGTTTTTGTTGTTCTTGGGGTTTTTGCAGGTTGTCATTAGGAGAACAGCCATGGATTATCATCGACGATTTTTGGAATCGTCACCGTCTTTGTTTCAAGTCTTACTCTTCAATGAAGGCCATGTATAGGCACATGAGATGACATCTTGAAATGTGGTTGAGAGGAAGTCAGCCTCCTCCCTCCGCCGCCTCCGTCGGTGATGATGATCGAGTGGATTCAGCTGGTGGTGGTGGTGCCGGTGGTGGTGATTCTCTTTCCCCTTTAAGTGAAGTCATTAATACAATCAGCCCATTACTTGGTTGGCCATCCACTACAAAGAAAGGCTGCAACGCCGGCGGCGGCAAGCTTTCTGTCATGGAAGACAAAGAATTTCGTGAAGGCGTTGCTAATCTAGTTCATGTATCCCGTGCTAAAATTTGGGATGATAAATGCTTTGATGACATATTAAATCTCGATTCCCAAAGTTCGGATGATGGAACCGATGAAAACCATGAACTGATCAAATCGAGTCCTGAATCTGAATTCAAGACAAGTACCGCTCTAGAAGAATTTGTAGCAAAGTGTGTTTAAGTTTGAAACAAAGATGACATTTCACAGTAGTACCGCCGGGGACGACGACCTCTCAGACAGTCCAAAATTTGAAGCATGGGGATTAAATTTATAAAAAGGTAATATGGAAAAGTTGATCAAATTTTATCCTTTTTAAATATGATATTTTTTTTTTATGTCCTAAATGTCTAAATAAATCCCAAACCGGTTCTTATAAACAAATAACCATAAATTTTAAATGAATCAAGACTTAATTTTGAATATTAAGTGCAATCAAATATATCGGACTTGTCAGCAAAGCTTGGTATACACACGCCATACACTCGGCTTTGTAGTAATTCATCATATTTCATACATTACTTAGTGTTTGTAGGGAAGGATAAATGATATGCCTTCAGGTTATAAAGGCATATTTGATTTGAGATTTTGTCAAAAATATATGTGGGGTTGTAACGTAACATTTGTCTTGTCACTAACATACGTTGAATAATGATCTCATTATATAATATAAACATTTATTATAAAAGGGAAATACCTTTCTCTCTGTTATACAGCAATTGTTTGTTTGTTTGTTTTTTTTTTTTTTTTTTTTTTTTTGTTGTTGTGAATGAAACAGCAATTGTTTTCAGCCCTTTAAAAAAATGTTTTCACAAAAAAATATTAATCAGTAGTATTTTGATTTTAGCGTAGTCCAATACAATCCACTAAATTATATGAATATAGCCCGCAAGATGATTTAAATAAATTTCCCTTCCCTTCCCCCTTTAAATATACTACTTCTGTTCCATAAAAAATCTCACAGTTTATTATTAGATTAATTAAAAAACTCAATTAATGTGTTGTGTTTTAGTAGTAATAGACATATATACCCCTTTCTTATACTAATTAACGCTTGTTTTGAAATATGAAATGAACATACAATAATAAATGTTAGGTTAGAGGTATTTTTGGAAAAATAGCATTAAGTGATGTTTTGGTTTTTCTAAATGGACACTTTTTAAAGAGAATTATGGATAATGACAGCTTTTAGAATATTTTTGAATAACAAGACAATCATATATTTTTTATTGGAAAAATGACAACTTCTATATTTTCTATATCACGAAGGACATAAAAAAATAAAAATAAAAATCTGTGTGCCTGTATCCTGAAGCTGCTAGGAACATGTTTTTCTCTTTCATCCTCCATTTTCAAACGCTTATATATTTTGATTTAGATATTCAAACGCGATACAATTACATAGTTTTTTGTGAGATTCACTGTCGAAATTCACTCAGTGAATCCCGAAAATTAATGAATTTCGACAGTGAATTTCGAACAATAGTGAATTTCGACAAAGGATTTTTTGAAATCACGTCGGAATATGTTGAATGTGGTCTCAAAATAAAGAGCATGGAAAAATAAAAATTTTGGTGAAAGAATTTTCAAATTTGGAGTTTTAGATTGAGAGATATCAGCGTTTAAAAAAGATGAATGAGAGAGAAAGTGTGTTGGTTTTTTTTTTTTTTAGAAAAACAGGCGCCACAAAAAAAAATTGTTTTGTCCTTTATGCAAAAGTTTCAAAAAAACTCTTATTCTTCTTAATTGATGAAATGTTGGTGTCCTTCTCCTTCTCTTTCTCCCTCTCCCCCCCAACCACTTTTTATGAAACAAAACTTTTTTTTTAAATCTTGACGATTTTTATGGGACGGATGTAGTAGTTCATTAGGCCGCTTGAAGTTTGGCGGACCCAGAATTTTTTTCAAAGACATCAACATAAATTCACAGATCGGATGAAAACTTCAATATTTTTAAAAACAAAATTATATCATGTTCGGATTTTAATAGAGCCACCGACCCCTACCCAACTCAACTTGGGTTTGTCATCGTTCGTCCTTAACTAAAGGGCGGGGAATTGGGGAAATTTTTCTCTAGTATGTCCGCATATAAAGACATACAGTACAATAATGACGTGGAGGATGGAGAGTCATTCAAAAATCAAGTCTCTTTTAAATCATTAAAAATGAAAAAATTATTTGGTAAACACGTTTTTGGCTCATAATTTACAATCATCCACTCCTGCGTGTAAGCTTCTCTCCGGCGACATCTGACCGGCCGCTTGTTCAATCTGCCTGCCGGAATAGTCACCGCCGAATTGAAAATTCTGCAGGTACGACTTCTCCTTTTCTTCTTCCAATGACCCTTGACTCTCTCCTTTCTTACTTTCGCCGGTGCAGATAAGAGTGTTCATGAGATAAAATTAAGGGTATTAGAAATTAATGTGAAAGTGACATGTGTGTCTTTATATTAATGACATGTGTCATCTTGTTGAACAGTGTAATAGAATAGATTTTGTGTGTAAAAATCTAATCCATTCGGTTGAGAGACAATTAATGAAATTGATGATCATTATCTTCTTCATCTAGCTATCACTCCTTCAATGGAGATTTCACAGCTTTAGTTATTATTCAAACTTGGTATCAGAGCAACATCAGACTTGCGTCATGTCTACTGGGACCTCAACTCCACCGTCGTCGGCACCGCCAAACTCTGGAAGCACAGGACCGGAAACCACCACTGTGGTGTCAACGAATCCAAGTTCCACCCCAACTCAGGTGACAGTCAGTTCCGTCATCCCTGCAGCAGATCTTGGTCCTTTTTCTCAGTATCAAACGGCCCTTGGATCGATTCCTTTCCCAAGCATCATGTTTCCCTCTTCGAGCATGCATAGAGCTCCTCCTCTCACTCAGATGTCAGGTACCGTAATACCACCTACGATCTCGTCTATTCCGTCATTTCTCCGGTCACCATCTCCGAGTACACTGAGTCACTCTGGGTCACCCTTTCAAGGACACTTAAATCAAACCTGCACTGTGAAACTCACCAGAGATAACTACTTGTTGTGGAAATACACGATTCTGCCCATAGTGAGAGGTCATAGATTGGATGGTTTCTTGTTTGGTACCACGCCTAGGCCACCAAACATGAATCTATATACTGGATTTCAAAATCCGGCCACTGATGAATGTGACACAGTGGATCAATTGCTAATGGGATGGTTGCTGGGCTCCATGACTGAGCAAGCACTGGTTGAAGTTATTGGTTGTAGCACATCCCATGAGATATGGACAACTTTGGAAACCCTATTTAACAGTCAATCAGAGGCAAGGATGTTGGAGTTTAAGAGTGCCCTCACCAAATCAGAAAAGGGCAGCAAGTCCATGAGTGACTACTTGGCACAAATGAAGTCCTATAGTGACAACTTGGCTGCAGCTGGATACCCTGTGTCCAAATCCGAGTTGATTTTGGCCACATTAGGTGGTTTGGATAAGGACTATGAGGCAGTAATAGTTAACATTACCTCCAGGATTGGCTCTCTCACTTGGCCTGAAGTCCACTCCCAATTGTTGATACATGAGAGACTGCTTGCAAGGTTTAATCCTACAGTTAATTTAACAAGTGGAGCTGTGAGTGGTCAGTCTAACCCCTCTGCTCATATGGCTGCTTATGGTTCTGGGAGGTTTCAAAATCGAAACAGTAACTACAATTCCTCTCAAAGCAATAATAGGGGCAGAGGCAGCTATAGAGGTGGAAGAAGTGCTGGTAGGTCTGGTCCAAAAATGATATGTCAACTTTGTGGGAAGAATGGCCATACAGTTGTGGACTGTTGGCATAGGTTTGAACATGATTTTCAAGGGCCTACAGCCAACAACAATAGCAGTGGAAATAAACAGAACTCAGCCTTTGTTGCTACACCAAGCACAATCTCAGATCACTCCTGGTACTTGGATAGTGGAGCAACAAATCATGTTACTGCTGACATGGGAAACATGAGCATCAACTCCAACTACAATGGTAATGACACACTGACTGTAGGTAATGGTGAGCAATTACCAGTTGCACATCTTGGTCACTCTTTCCTTCACACACCACATGGCACTCTAAAATTGCACAATATACTTCATGTTCCTCAAATAACAAGAAATTTGCTCAGTATCTCTCAATTGATTTCTGACAACCCTGTGTATGTGGAGTTTGATGATCTCTTTTGTTTTGTTAAGGACAAACATACAGGGACAATGCTTCTCAGGGGTCAACTTCAGGATGGCCTTTACAAGATCCATCAACTTGAAGCCACTGATCAGAACTCCTCTCACCCCAAATTTGGTTCAGTTTGCTTTTATGTCTCCAAAAACTCAGTTTCCTGTAATAATTCAGATTTTAGTCTTGATTTGTGGCATATGAGACTTGGCCACCCCTCTAATCATGTCTTAACTACTATCTTGAATGGTTGTAATGTCAAAACTGTTGGTGTTTTATCTTTCTGTGAATCCTGTCAGCTAGGAAAAGCACACAACTTGTTTCATCCTTTGTCTGACTCTCATGCCAATGCTCCCTTTGAACTGGTCCACACAGATCTATGGGGTCCTGCACCCATTAAATCTGTAGAAGGTTACAACTATTATGTGCACTTTGTAGATGATAACACTAGACACACTTGGATATATCCCTTGAAATCCAAATCTGAGACCTTTACTACCTTCCAAAAATTTAAGGCCATGGTAGAAACACAGTTCTCTGTCAAAATCAAATGTCTTCAATCTGATTGGGGAGGTGAGTATAGATCTTTTCAAGACTATCTTAACAATGCAGGAATCACTTTCAGACACCCCTGTCCCCATGACCATGCCCAAAATGGTAGGGCAGAAAGAAAACACAGACACATTGTGGAGACTGGTCTTACTCTTCTGGCTCAAGCCAGCATGCCCTTGAGGTACTGGTGGCACAGCTTTCAAGCCTCAGTCCAACTTATAAACACTCTTCCTACTCCTGTTCTTAAAAATAAATCTCCAGTGGAATGCCTCCTTCAGTCTAGGCCAAATTATAAGACCTTTAAGGTCTTTGGTTGTGCTGTGTACCCAAACCTCAGGCCTTTTCAAACCACTAAATTTCAGTTTCACACCAAGAAGTGTGTCAACCTTGACCTCAGTTCCTGTCACAAAGGGTTTAAGTGTCTAGACAATACTGGGAGAATCTACATCTCCAACAATGTTATCTTTGATGAAACCAACTTTCCTTTTTCTCAAGATTTCACACAAGGTCCTTCCACTCAAGTCCTGTCTGATTACTCTTCCTTCCAGTCCTGTATTCCTATTCCTTCACCATCTCAGGCAGAGGGGGAACAAGGCATCCTGAGGAGATCTACTGATGAAGGCATTGCAGGAAGTCCTACAAATCAGGTAAGTCATTCCAATACTTCAACATCTGCTCCTAGCCCTTGTACTTCTGTTCCTAGTCCTTGTGTTCCTTCTAGTCCCACACAGTCAAGTGAGTCTATGACTGATCCATCACAACAAGTCACTATAGAAGATCAGTTGCCTAGTCAACCCCAAAGTCCTGTAAATATTCAAACCACTCAAGTCATATCTCATCATATGCAAACCAGGTCAAAAAGTGGCATTTACAAGCCTAAGGTCTACTCTGCTGTTATTAGTAATGCTCACTCTTATCATGCTGAACCAACTAGTGTGTCACAAGCATTGCAGTCAGAGGACTGGAAGGATGCTATGTCTGCTGAATACAGGGCACTTATACATAACAAAACTTGGGAATTGGTTAGACTCCCACCAGGAAAAAGTGCTGTTGGAAATAGGTGGATTTTTAAATTAAAATTAAGACCTGATGGTACAGTTTTGAAGCATAAGGCAAGGTTGGTTGCTAAAGGGTATAGTCAAAACTATGGTATAGACTTCACTGAGACCTTCAGTCCAGTTGCCAAGTCAACAACAATCAGAATAGTTCGGCCTGGCGTGTCTCATGAATTGGTCTCAAATCAAATAGACATAAATAATGCCTTTTGAATGGTCCTCTGCGAGGAACGATCTATATGGAGCGACCTGGAAGGATTTGTGGATATGTCCAGACCTAATTATGTATGCAGGTTGCACAAGGCATTATATGGCCTGAAACAGGCTCCCAGGGCATGGTTTGATGCTTTCAAATCTCAGATGGTCAGCTGGGGCTTCACTCAGTCTGTATCAGACAACTCTCTCTTCATACTGCATATCAATGATATAGTCATGTTTGTTTTGGTGTATGTGGATGACATCCTTGTTACAGGAAACTCACACTCCATGATCCAGAAGTTCATTAGGCAGCTGGACACAAAATTCTCCCTCAAGGATCTAGGGCCTGTCTCACACTTCTTGGGAATGCAGGTCACCAGAAATGAATCTGGTTTATATTTAACTCAGTCCTACTATGCATCTCAGTTACTAAAGAGGTTAAATCTGGAGCATCTCAAACCTTGTCCAACACCTATGGTGGCAGGAAAGCAACTAGAACATGAGCAGGGTGAGCCCTTATCTAATCCCAGCATATACAGAAGTGCTATAGGAGCACTTCAGTACTTGACAATTACCAGGCCTGACATTGCTTATACTGTAAACACTCTGAGTCAGTTTATGCAAAAGCCTTGCACTGAACACTGGCAAGCATTGAAGAGGTTACTGAGGTTTGTTCAGGGGACACTGAAGCAGGGGCTTCATTTTATTCCTAGTATTGATTTGTCCCTCCAAGGCTTCACTGATGCCAACTGGGCTGCTGATCCCAGTGATAGAAAATCCACAGGAGGTTACTGTGTGTATTTGGGCAATTCTCTTATCACATGGAGTTCTAAGAAACAACAAGTGGTTGCTAGATCCAGTTGTGAGTCAGAGTACAGGGCTTTGTCTAACTTGGGTGCTGAGATTCAGTGGATCATGCAGATTCTGAAAGAAATGAAGTTCAATCTGCCAGGAATTCCCGTTATGTGGTGTGATAACACAGGAGCCACAACTCTGGCTCAAAATCCAGTATATCATGCAAGGACAAAGCATATAGAAGTGGATGTCCACTACATTCGAAACCTGATCCTGGACAAAAAGATGAAAGTCTGCTTCATCCCATCTTCAGCACAAGTGGCTGACATCTTCACCAAGTCATTGCCGATTTCTACATTCTGCAACTTCAAGACCAAACTCAATGTGGTTGATCCTCACATTAGTTTGAGAGGGGGAGATAAAATTAAGGGTATTAGAAATTAATGTAAAAGTGACATGTGTGTCTTTATATTAATGACATGTGTCATCTTGTTGAACAATGTAATAGAATAGATTTTGTGTGTAAAAATCTAATCCATTCAGTTGAGAGACAATTAATGAAATTGATGATCATTATCTTCTTCATCTAGCTATCACTCCTTCAATGGAGATTTCACAGCTTTAGTTATTATTCAAACTTCATGGAAGAGTGACTTCCTTTTCTATCCAAATTTGTAATGCTCCAATTCATATTTTGCGCTCCTGGAATAGGCAGGAATTTTCCCTGATAACAATTCAGATAAACATGCCATTGAAACTTCAGAAACTTCATGTATGGAGTCAGCTAAGAAATGGACATTTGGAATTAATCAAGGCCAATCTGTCAAATGCAAGAGAGAAAGCTAGCTTATGTTTTGCTTTCAGATGGGTATGTGCTTTGTGCTTTTTATTCTTACAAGGTTGTGGGGCATTTAGAAATATGCATTATGAGATCATTGAGATGAGATGTACAAGGATGCATCATGAACAAACTTATTTCAAGAATATCAATGTAGCTCTTCCAACAAACTTCATTCTGATTGTTGTGAATATCAGTTTCATGTGTACAACCAATTTCCAAACTTCACATTTTAAGGAAAAGGGAGAAAACAACATTACTTGCACTTAACACTTTTGAGCATACACTGAAAAATATATTATCTTCAAAATAGCTGTACCCGTATTTAAGTCCCTCATTTCTTCTCACTTGATGTAGATGTTCATATCTTAAAAAAAAAATTGAACAATGGAAACAAATCTACTATTTTGATCTTTCATGAAAAAAAAGAAACATAATGCTTTACACATTCCAACCAAGAGGGATGCTAATTAATACCTTTTTAATTACTACTTAACAAACAACCACCAAAAAATAGTAGATTCTTTCAGCAATAAATTCTCTTTTTTTTTTTTTTTTTTTTTTTTTGGTTTAAATGTGTAAGCAAAACACTTGCATCCTTATATTACTAGGAAAAAAAATTGATAAAAGACAAATATATGGCAGGAATGACGCAGTGATCTCTAAGTAAGAGCGATAAAATTTTTAAAAGCGATTAATTAAAAAATTTAAGAAGTAAACTATATATATCGTGATAAATTTTAGTGTATTTTTTTTGGATTAAGAGACGATTCTGCTCTCTCTATTTGTATGTAGGCCCATGCATTGATATATGGTATTCCTAATTTTTATGGCAGCTTGGTAAATGTATGAGATTTGTATATTCAAGTTAACTAAGATGATGTTTGAATTATTTGTTTTGAATAATACCCCTTCCGTTTCAAAATACAAGCCGTTTCAATTCTTTGGAGCTATTCTAAAATATAATAATATGGATTACAAAATAAGTATTTATAATCATTTTCTTTTTATCTTACTCTAATATTTCATCATTTCAATCATTTATTTCGAACAATCAGGTTTCTCTACATACATAGCATAATTAATATTGATAGATATACAAATATTATTTTATATATATATAAAACTCACATAATGCCATTCAACGTGTCAACATTTCTCTTTAATACACATATTTTCTTAAGACTCGCATAATGTCATTCATGTTACTAGTATATTTTTGTAAGGCCCCCGAGTTTAATCTTATCCGTATGTAACCCTCGGATTTAATTGACATAGTAAAAAGAAAAACAAATCTCATTAAATATACCAGTTTATACATCAAACACATTATATATATAAATGTTTCAAAAACATGAATCAAAATGAATTTCAGTGTTTTTGGACTGCAACAATTGCGGCGGTAGCACCACAAGTTCGCCAGCCCTGAACTGAAATGTTGTCTCCCTTCATCTGACAACTTTCCCGGCAGTTGGATTTCTGTTTTCACATCTCCTCAAATCGTGCCTGATGCTTAAAACGAGTCAACCCACAAGTTTTAATCCTCAAATTGACTCATTATATAAGAGCTTCCCTTTACGGCAAGGACGGACCCAGCCCCTGGTTAGGGTGGGCGCAGCCCACCCGATTTTTATTTTCGGTACACAAGAAACCTTATATAAATTAATGCAACACAGTTAGTTGTCTTAATCCAGCCCACCCGAGCATATAAAAATAGTCTATTAGCACACCCGACCACCAATTCCTGGTTCCGTCATTTACGCAACTCTTTTTTCTCAAAACTCCGGAGAAATTCTATGATAATTGAAGAGCAAGATGATGCTATCTTTTTGCAGCCTTTTCAAGTATCGCAATTCTTTTTTTCTTCTGGTACAAATATAACTTGGTGATTCAGAACCAATGAAAAATTAGATAAATAAATATATAACCCTGACATTTACATATGTGCTCTTCTTTTAATAAATTTTATTGATGTAATATGTATGATATTGTGTATTAGGACCATCATAAAACCGCTTGAAGTATTAAGCAAGTCTCATCATGAAGTATTACATCTCCAGAAATACTAAGATTTTCTTCTTCAAATTTCGAACAATTAAAACATAATTTTATAGTAAGAATTCTATATGATTGAAAAGACAATTTTGCAGATAAGCAGTCCAACAGTCAAGGTAAGGACTCGTTGCATCAAAAAATTGACATTATGTAAGCTTGGTTAAATTGTAAATACATTCTTTAATACTTTATATTAATGTTTATTAATTACCGGGAATTTGCATTTATAAATATTCTGAATCGGTAAGGGAACATAATCAACTAGCTTGGCTTAAATGGTAAGTGACTTGAGATCGCCTATTGAGGTCATCGGTTCGATTCTTCTTTGAGGGCCACGTTGAAAGAGCTATTGGTCGTGCCTTAATTACCCCCGAGTAAGAGTTATTGGCCATGTCTTATCTCTGAGTAAGAGTCAGACTATATTGACACGATCCGGATCGAAATTCAGATTAGTCGGTCAATTGGTTTCGGATACCGAGGATTTTAAGAAAAAAAAATGGCTCAATTCTATGTTACGATTATTATGTGTAGACTTTGTCAATAAATTGAAGTGTAAAACCCATAATATGTTATCAAAACTTGAACTTTTCACATGTTAATCTCTGTACAGTAATGCACATAGAATTTACAGATGTTGCTACTATAAAAGTTGTAGCACTTAGGCCGATTTTAATGCACATGTGACATCTGCAAATTCACATGTAACTCGTATTTTCCGTAGTAACATGAATATGTGCTTAAGTGTCACTATATGTATGTACTTCAGATTATATATAAGTTGTTGATTGTTAAAGAAAAGGTATAAATAATGAAAGGTGAATTGATGTATGGTAATATGAAATCACCTACAAAGAAAGAAAGGTGAAGGTACAAAAAAAAAAAAAAAAAAAAAAAAAAATCATGGTTAAATACTAGTCATTAAAAAATGAACTCTCGAGGGTCTCCAACATCAGACCCTGATCCCAGGGAAGAATAGGAAGAAAAGACTGGAGCCAGTCAAGTCCCTTCTACGGGATAAAACAATAGACATTCTAGTTTGTCAATAAAGTTATTTTCAGACCCTCCACGTTAGTAGAAAATAAAAGGTGGTGTAATACTCATGAATTATACACAGTAACACAGATATGATACATATATGATGCAATTATGATACATATATGAAACATAATGATACAATGAGGATATGAAAATGATAAGTTAACTCATGTAACTAGTATGATCTCCTTACTTGTTTTAATATTGTTAATTGTGTATTTCATTTTGCGAAAAATAAATTGGAACTGTATTAATATCCTGTAAATAGTATAGTTTTTTTTTATGTCATGAATTCTTATCTAGTTTCGTAACTCAATCCTTACTTTTCATCCAAGATGAGAGTTGCAGGGATTTGTTAATAGTTGGCCCGACAACCTAATTAATGTCAACTTTAGTGATATTTGTTATGACGATGGTCTTCTACGGTAACTTGGAGATAACTCTACATATTCCGGATGTGATTTTTGTAGGATGGATTTTGGAGTAGTTATGAAAGTATTGCAGTTACTTGAGGAGGCTGTTAATGAGCCGAGCCGAGCCGAGTATTGGTGGTTCAAACTCGAGCTCGTTTAGCTCACGAGCTCGTTCGTTTGTTAAACGAACAAAGAATTATGTTCGAGCTCGGCTCGTTTAAAATATGAAATGTTCGAGCTAGTGTTCGAGCTCGGCTCGTTAAACATATTATTTGTCTTTCGGCTCGAGTTTGGCTCAAACTTGGCTCGAGTTTGGCTCGAATTCGGCTCGAATGCGGTTCGTTAAAATATAAAACATAAAGTGCAAATGTAAAAATAACAAGTTAGACATTAAAATTACATATATTACACAACTAAAATTATTATAAAAATATATCTAAATATTATATAAATTCAATCTATAATATCTATTAGATGAATGAATGAATTATCCTCTTTTGAGTCAGGGTTACTGTAAATTGATATATTTATATAAGCACGTTCGCGAACATAATCAAACGTTCGCGAACTAAGCTCGTGTTCATTCGTAAAGCAAACGAGCCTACAATCATGTTCGAGCTTGGCTCGTTAAGCTTAACGAACAAACGATCACGAACACTAACGAGCCGAACACGAGCTTATTAACGAACGGCTCTGTTCGTTTAACAACACTAAGGAGGTCCTTGTTGTATTTAGTGAGTTATGGAAGGTGTACAAGATGTAAATATGAAATGAAGAGTAGTGTAATTGGATTGGCAGTAAATCGAGTCCTTATGTTTTAGCTTACGAATTCATGTTTGTAGTACATATCACGAGTCTTTGTGACTTGAGAAATTTTTATAGGTTTTTGCCGAGAATGACGGATTAATTTGATTATCAGGATCTAAGGAAACTAAATATTAATAAGGACAAAACATGTGTAAACTTACCAATATACCCTTTTTTTTCAACACTCCTACGGTAGCTGTCTTTCCTTTTGTGTATACGAATCTTTCTGCAGCATTTTCTTATAGTTTACCTATTTCCTTGGTGCTCATTTCTCAAAATTCATCATTTGTCTTACTCAATTCTCATCCTCAATCCATAATCTAGATACTGATTCTTCTGTTATATGTTACCGTCGGGGCGGGCGGTTTGCAATTTCGGCGGAAGGGACAACGATGGGGCCGGGCCGCAATTTCGGCGGGAGGGGGTGAAATTTCGGCGGGAGGGACCACCGCGGCAACTCTGTTCTCCAACGATTTGATCCGTCCTTCAACTGCAGAAATCCGATCAGAAATCCGATCAAATCCGGCTTCTGTTTGGAATTGGATTTATGGGTTTAATTCCAATGGCCGATTGTCAGGTTTTTATGGGCGTGGTCAATCAAATCACAGGCTGATTCGGACCTTTATTGTGTCGATTCGGTTTTGTTTATGATGGGCACTAGGATTTGGGGATGATTTGGGGAGGAGGAGGAGAGGTGACGACTGTGCCGCCTGAAGTTGCAGATTTCCGGCGGAGAATGAGGGGTGACGGCGCACCAGTATCACATGTTGTATTTTTTATTTTTATTTTGTTGTAAAAGTTTAGGGTTTAGGGTTGTTATTATTAATTTTGTAACGTTACTACATTTTTTTGATGTACTTTTATCTATTTTATGAAATTTATTTACTACTCGTTTATTGGATTTTACGACATTTTACGGGTTATTTACTTACTTTTTTAATTTATTACTACTTGTTTATTGGGACGTTACGACATTTTAATGTTACGGGCTATTCTTTCCGCTATTCTGACATTTTACGGGTTATTGTTACTACTTTATTTTTAACAAATAAGGGTTATTATTACTTGTTTTTAGATCACATTACTACTTTTTCATTGGATGTTCTGACATTTTATAGGTTATTCTTACTTTGTTTTTGGATTATTCTTATTTGTAGAAGGGTAAAAAGTAACAAGGGGTATTTTTGTCCAAATATTTTTGTTTTGTCATCTTTATAACATCCGAAAAGAAAAATGTCGCTGCACTCCATTTATATTTTTTTTTTTGTCGTCTCAGTAATCCTTCCCCAAATGACCGAACAATACAAATTCATAAATTTATTTGGATTTTCAAGTGGGTCATTACAAATTTTAAATTATCATATCAACACGTATCTTTTTTATTTACAAAACATGAGCTTTGATTTCATTGGTTATTGCTCATTCTTTTATCTAAAAAAAGACGAAATTTTTATTAATACTGAACATGAGCTGAATTACAACAAAACTAGCATAAAGTTAGATCAAGGGACCCAACACAACACTGGACTATGATCTAGCCGAAACACTAGACTACAACCCAACACATGGCTGAACCACATGTTATTACTCTTTATCCAATACAATAAAACAGTACAACAAAAAATAAAAATAAAAATTTCAAGGTTAGGCAATTGTTATTGTCCTAATCATTTAAACACAACAAATGATTAAACAAATTTCTTATTTTACACCCAAAAAAAAAAAAAAAAAAAGCAAAAACATTTTTTTACGTCAATGATTAAATGGATTTCATTATTATGATTAATAAGTTGTAAGCAATGATTAACATAATAAAAGTATTTTATGTTCCTCAAAAAAGTATTTTATGTTGTGTCTAAATAATTTTTTATTTTACTTTTATAGAAAGACTAGTTGAAGCATCCGTGCGATGCACGGAATGGCCGCTCATTATTTTCATGTTTTTTTTGTGTGTGTTTATTAGGTGTTTCTTTAGCATGTATGTCAAATATAACATTTGTTTTTCCTCTAAAAAGCCATTTGTTTTTAAAGTAGCATAAGATAAATTAAATAATAAGGAAAGCTTATTGCAATTAATTTTCTGTCAAAAGACTATCCATATATTATGCTCGAACGATGATGGATCTTGTAAATAGAACTCAAAAACATTACTCTACTGGAACTTATTACATAAAACTACCAACTCCTGCATAATCTTTTGGAACTAACATCAAAGGTGTTCAATATGTAAGGAGAACACACGTCCTTATCATCAAAGGTGTTCAATATGTATCTCTTCCAATTCATGGTGGAAGTCATGAATACAATTGACATTCTGCATTGAAAAAATAAAAGTTGTTACTTTTACAATGACTAATTGCTTCGACTGAGAAATTCGAAAACTCAAATAACATCAGACATTCAACTTACTTCATATCAACTGGGTACACAGGATCACTTGCAAGCAAAAAACAGGACAAGATGCAGGTTGTGTATGTAAACATTTTCGCATCATAATCCCCAAAAAGCAAGGCAACTTGAATTGATACCAAAATGACTAAGTCGGGAAATGTAGAACCGAGGAAAAACAATACTAACTTTTAATTCTCAATCCTACTAAGGAAACTCTAGGCTAAATTTAGTCCAACAATAACATTTAATTCTCATTCTTATCAATAATGTACGAAAATTTGCGAGGGTTCGTTTTGATAAGCATCAGTCTCAAAGATATCTATCTTTGATATTTAACAAACCGTCTTTCCAAACTCTGAATCATTATGCCTTGAAGGATCGATGTGTTTAAGAAGGAGTATTATTCATCATCTTCTTCTTTTTTCTGTTTTTGGGGGGCGCACAAATCGAAACATATGAAATCAAATCAGACAAACCCAACTTCAATTATAAACACTCCCCATGCACCTAACATTGCTTGGAAATCAGTGCTAAAAAACTATTAAGAAACACCAGTGGTTTTTTTGAAATGCAATCAGAGTTCTTAGCTATTGAACCTTGAGTTTCCAAAAAAAAAAAAAAAAAAACTATTGAACCTTGACGTTTGAGCTCTAGCAAAACATATGAAGCTTATTGTAGATAAGTACAAATTCATTAATATTGATGGCATAACAGATGAGAAAAGGAAATCTCCGTTCGAACAATCATAGCAAACACGAAGAATGAGGTTGAATCAAAATCGTTTACCTTCACAATAACAATGAGTCATTCCATTTAACAATTTATTTTTGTCGCTCACACCTAGAACATAAGATATCGTCAATGTTTTTCCCGTTATTGCAATCAATTCCATTTTTAAGGATACATTGTGGAATCTATATGAGCTCGGGAGCAGTGTTTTTTCACAACTCTTTTTCCAGTTAGATTTTCAACCATGTTATTTAAAGATCCTTTACATGTCCAAACTCCAAAGGATTCATTCCCTGAAGGCAATGTTCAACTTGTTCTATATTTGATCTTGTGTACAGTGCTGCCTGTTTTTTTAAGCTGATCCATTAACGCATACGAATTAACTTAGGCGTTTTTCACTTTTATCCATACAGTTGAGAGGTGTAAAGATATTAAATGCGTATACGCCTAAGTTAATTCGAATTATCTTTACACCTCTTTTTGTGTAACGAATGGCAACCTTTGCCGAGAAACAAGCATTACATTTGAAAGAAAACAATGGAATATAGCTGAAAAATGAACCTGATAAAGTCCGACACAGTTGGGAACGCCAATGTATTTGTACATAGGTGTGATTTTGTCTCAATGGCAGCGGGTATACGGTAGAAATCGAGTGTACAAATTCGAATCATCAGCAAACTGGAGGTCCGACAAAGAAAGCTGAGAAACTGCGACCGACGGCGGGAAAACGAACGGACTGCCGGGAAACAGAACGAATAAGTTTTAGAATAGGAATTTGTGTCGGGAATAGGAAACAGAAAACTCCATTATATGCAGCTCTTCGAGTCGGCGAAGCAATGGCGGTGGAATAAAAAATAGCATAAGTAATCACAGGTGTCATTGCTGATGAGAAGGAGTCATACGCGTGGATCTATGAACAGTTACATGAACCGACTTTAGGAAGGAACAAAAATAAGTAACGAAGGAAATGAATGGTGCAAAAAAGGACCTATAGGCAATTTATGTTATTGATAGGGGCCTATAGGCAATTTTTGATTGAATTTAAAAAAAAAAGCGCTGCTTTTTTAAGGGGAAGGGACGACGAAAGTTGGACGACCAAAGATGCTCGCGCTTTATATATCTTCTATACTAATCTAATAAATATACATATGTTATTTTATTTTGAGAGGGACGGATATTGGAATCATGTTACATTGGAAGAAGTTTTTCAAAAAAACCCAAAATAAATAAAAAAATAAATATTGGAATAAGCTAAGTGAATCGGACTACTCGCGAGCTACTTTTACTCGAATCAAAAAAGAATTTGATTCGATTCAGTCTTATTGAGTTCCAGCTCGAATCGAGCTACTCGAATGATTAACCGAACTAATCTCGAGCTTCAAAATACAATAATCGAATAGTCGCAAATTAATTGGGCTATATTAATTATTTAATTATAAAAGTTTATGATTAAATAATATTTTATATAAATCATTAATTATTAGTCGAGTCGAATATTAGACGACTCAAACTCGATCTTCTCATATTTTATAAGAAAATTAATGAATTATATAAAAATTGTCGAACTCATGAGCCGGGTCGAGTTATATTGACTATGTGACAGGTTGAGTTTAATTATGCTCGATCTAACTCAAGTCGAATTTCAAACCCGAGTATTTTTAATCAAATCAAGCTCGAGCCCTAAAAAATATCGACTCTCTAAAAAAAAAAATGCCTAAAGATAATTTTGGATAATCATCTTATCACACCAACAGTGTGAATACTGAATAGACTCTTACAGAGAGGACTGAAGGACTGAGCTTTGTGTATAGCCAGAGAGAAGAATAAGAAAGAAATGGAGGGAATCGGTCTTCTGGGTATGGGAATAATGGGGAAAGCTATGGCAATTAACTTGCTTCGTAATGGTTTCAAACTCACTGTTTGGAATCGCACTCTCTCCCGGGTATATTTTTCTCCTTTACTTTTCTTCTTTTCTGCATTTATTCTATGATTTTTTTTTTGTTTGTGATTTATGGGAGTTACTTTAATGCTATGTATATATAGGGGTGAATGAAAATAGGAGTTCCTTATTGCAAAAGTGGTTGATGAATATCCCATTTGGACATAACTTTATTTGGATTAATTTTTATTTGTGAATGAATTTAGGTTGAAATGTTGTTTGGATCACATGTAGAATAAAATGGAAGTGATTAATAGTAGAAAAATAGGCGTCCAAGTCCAAACACACCCGGGAAGGTCTTTCTTTTTCAGATGTAGAGCAAGAGAGAAATGAGATTGAGGCTCTTATTGGAGATACAATCAGAACATTTTGGAAGTATGTTGATTTCTTCTTTTAGCCCCTTTGGGAAATCAGCAACAGTTTCAAAGCTCTAAGTTTATTTTTAATAGTATATAGAGGTTTGTATATGATTGTGGATTATTAGAACTCGAACTGCGGACAATTTATATGCATTATAAGCGTAATCTAGCAGATTTTCAAACCAATAGCATGGTGTTGTAACTGCCTTTATAATCTTTATAGGATAAAAAATTATCTCCTTGATTGTTACGATGATTCCCCGCCTAGTACTAATGAACTATGATATATGGCCAACTCATTTAAGGGACTTGAAGCTGCATATTTTTTGGGGGAGAATGAGATGGTTGATTATCTTTGCCTTTCTTCTGTTTGGTTGATCTCTTAAGGTTTTTTAAGTAATGGAAGTATGGTACACATATGCGTATGTCATTTGACTAGAGTATGCAGGAACATTTTTGTTTATTCCATGTTTTCTTGTGACTTTGGATCAAGTCTTCCTTTCTTGCCAAAAGTGATGTCGTTGCCATCGACTTTTGTATGCATGCAGTGTGATGAGTTGAAGGAGCATGGAGCATCGGTGGGCGAATCTCCAGCAGCTGTGATCAAGAAATGCAAGTATACCATCGGAATGTTGTCTGATCCTGCTGCAGCCCTTTCAGTAAGTCCTTGTGTGGGAAGGTTAAAGCTTAAAGATCAAATATATAATTTCATTGGCTGAAAATATTGAAAACTGTGTTTTGATCCGTTCTAGGTGGTTTTTGATAAAGATGGTGTTCTTGAAGGAATAGGCAATGGTAAAGGCTACATTGACATGTCAACCGTTGATGCAGATACTTCATCAAAGATCTCTGAGGTTTGCGCACATTCTTCTTATACGGGGGTTTAAAGGTGCACATGAAAATGCAGTGGAATACATTATATGTCGGATTCTTATTCTTTTGGTTTATTCTGAACTTCCCTTTTTGTGGTTAAAGCAAAGGTTGAAATTGGTGGTGTTGCCTTTCTTTCTTCACAATTTATTTTTATTGTTTCTGCACCATTGTGTGTCCATATATGTGAAATGAGATATTCTAAGAATACATGAGGAAAGGAAACAGACAACTTCCAGGTTGGCAACTAATGTTAGCATCACTTCTGCGTTCAGACAATAACAAACAAGGGCGGTCGTTTCCTTGAGGCTCCAGTTTCAGGTAGCAAGAAACCTGCTGAAGATGGTCAGCTTGTAATCCTTGCTGCTGGTGATAAGGTAGTATATTTTCGACCCGTCTGTTTCTTGCTTTTTGGATTCTTGGCCATTTTTGACAACGGTCCCCTGACATTGTCCATACGCTCTTGTTTAACAGTTGTAGGAGGGAGACAGTGGATAGGCTTTCTAGTCGTTAGGTTGGACGACCATTTAGTTATAGAAAATAATCAAATAAAAGTATGAATTGAGTGACCCATAGATGATGCCTTGAAGAAGGGAGTGTAAACTTTTGTTTTATGAGTGTTTCATACCTAGGTCAACAGTTTCTCTAAATATGTTCCTTCCAAACTGAAAAAGAAGTGTTAAATTTATCTTTCTTTGCCAAAAGAAGAGTGTCCTCGTTCTCACCGATTGCGATGTTGATTTGTGTGACTCTTGTCCTCAACGGTAGTCATGTCATAATCAATCGTTGGCTTAACCATGGCAGCATTGCTTCTGAGACATATCCTAATACTGTTTGTTCTTTGCTATGGAACATGGAAAAAGTTTCACGTCCTCTTCTCTGGCCTTTCTCATCTAGTTCTTCTTGCTATAATGTGTAGGCCTTGTATGATGAAGTGCTTCCGGCTTTTGATGTGCTGGGAAAGAAGTCATTTTTTCTGGGGCAGGTTGGAAATGGAGCAAAAATGAAAATTGTTGTAAATATGATTATGGGCAGGTAACTAATTGCATAGCTTATTGTTGCACATGTTCCGTGTTTCCTCTTTTTACTTCTAGACACAATGCAAGTAAAATGAAGGTTGTCAAATAGCCTTTTTACATTTTGTTGATTACTCATCACGTAGAATTCAATACGCTTTATAGTAACATTTGGTTGGCTTGAAGCTTTGCATTGTTGATTGCAGTATGATGAACGCGTTTTCAGAGGGACTCGTACTGGCTGACAAAAGTGGATTGGATCCTACTACTCTTCTTGATGTGTTGGTTAGAAATCCGGGTGCCATTAATTACCCTTCAATGTTTTCTTCAGACACACGTGCCTCTCACATTTTCTTCTGGCAGGAGCTTGGTGCAGTGGCTAACCCGATGTTCAAGATGAAGGGTCCATCAATGCTTCAAAATAACTTTAACCCTGCTTTTCCTCTCAAACATCAGCAGAAGGATATGAGGCTAGCTATTGCTCTTGGAGATGAAAATGCTGTGTCAATGCCAGTGGCAGCTGCTGCAAATGAGGTTTGTACTTTGTAACTCCTTCAACATTTGTATCATATTACATTGTTGGGCGTTGTGAAAGGCACCACACCAAACCTACCACCGTGACATCACAGTGACAATTGGCTTTTTAAAAGTCAATACTAGGCCTTTAGAATTGACTATTTGTTGGAAAGTCGATTCTAAGGCCTAGAATCAGCTTTTAAAAGGCCGGCTGTTTTCAGCATGGTGCCATGGTAAATAGTCGGTGGTGCCATTAAAGGTGCCCTATATTGTTGAGTAACAGTAAGGAGGGGGAGAATTTGAACACTCAAAACTAGCCCGATTGATCGCCACACTGAAAAAGTGGGAGAAAACATTGTCAAGATATAACATTTAGGCATAATGGACTTGGTAACTTGGGTTAAACCATTTTAGGCCGGCGAGGACGATGTGACTAAGTAGTTACTGGATTCATTATGTCTCAAGTAGCATTGTTGGGCCTGAATTTTGAGGCATTACACACCTGCACTACGTTACTGAATACTCGACCCTCATTTTTCAAAAAATAGTGTTGTATTATACGCAATCTTTAATCGTTATGCTCTGTTGTGTGGAAGCATCATGCCTATGCAAGGGGGGTTGGGTATTTAGGCATATTGTATGCATGCAGTCTTAGCATTTAGGTTACTGTATGCGGTGTTACCTTATATTGTATGCATTGGCTCGAATCAGTAACCTAATGTTTGTCTAATGAAGCCAAACCTTGAAGTTAGTGAATAGTGAAGTTATCATCAAGTGTATTGACATTAATATCCTTTGTAATGTAGGCATTCAAGAAAGCCAGGGACATAGGTTTGGGCGACCAGGATTTTTCAGCTGTGTTTCAGGCTATTAAGGGAGTTGAACATTAACTTTGATGCCCTGGGATTAGGAGCATTTTTGCTGCTCTTAAATCATTTTTTAAATTACGGATTAAGAGCCATGACACCTATAGTTTTGGCACACACTTATAACTCTGCTATTGCTATTGCTATTGTTATTGTACAAAGAGTTGTAAGCCTTACTTGCTTAGATGTTTTTTTTTTTTTTAAATTTGTACTTAAAAATGATTTGAGACGCCAAAGAATGCATTCTGCATTGTGCATCAGATAAAAGAGCTTATGGGACAAAATTTCAAATTTCAAATTTCTGAGACGGAGGAGGGAGTATTATTTTAAAATCACAATCGGCTTTTGTTAGCAGAAGGTTAATTACTGATAATGTGATAGCAGTTTTCGAGACTTTTCACTGAATGAAGTCGGAGTTTCCTAGATGCTTTTCATGCATGGTCTTAGAATTGGATATTATGAAAGCATTCAACGGTGTGGAGTGTAGTCTTGTTGAAACAATGATGCAGGCTATGAATTTCTCTAATTTTATTATCCAGGTTCTTATTTCATGCATTTTCGCGGCTTCTTATCATGTTTTGATTAATGGACATCCTTCCTCAGTTATCACGCCTTGTCGTGGTATTCGATGGAAGGCCCTTTTATCACCTCTCTTATTTATCATTTGTGTAGAGGGCTTCTCACCTATGATCCGTTATGCCTGGAGATAGTGGCGACTTCGTTGAAGGGACCTTTCGGTTCGATTTATTTTCTTTCAAAAACATACCTACAAATTACTTCAACATCACAGTTCTAAAATCTGTGAATACAAAATTTAAATTTATTGATTTTAGATATTTTTTTCATATTGTTGTTGTTTGCATTTGGATTATTGTAACAAAACGAATTGATGCAATTATTATAAATTTGAGCCTATAATTTGGCTCTAGGGCCTTTATCAATCTAAATATAAAAAATCAACACATAATATTAGGTCGGTTGGGATTGGATTTACATTGAATTTCTTTTTTAATGAAACATGTAATTTCAGGTCCTGCTAACGGTCGGAACTTCGGCCGCCAACTAATTTGCCTTACTCTTGGGCCGGCCTTGACTACACGTACAACATTTTCCACAAGATTATCAATACCAATGATTGTGTTGATAAATGATGCATCATTTTAATCAATGAATATAAACATAAATAAATGTGTAGTGCACGTACCATTTCTGGATCAATACGTGAAAGTTTCACCGTTGGTGACTTTGTGTTCTAAGGCTTGTGTCACGGTCATTCTTCACGTTTTTCCTTGGTTGATTATGGGGTCCTAAATTCTACAACAACAAACCACTATATTAAGCAGCATTCATCGTCTATTTGTCTTATTTCACTTGCTTGTCTTCTCTCTTCATCCAGTAATTGTAGTCCGGTAAGTTCCTGCGCTGCCGCATGTTGGGTTTGCAACTCCTTCCGGCTGCTGCTGCTGGCCATGCTACTCCGGCCAAAGAGCAGCACTGGCTATTGTCTGTCTTAGCCGGCATTCTCATGTGCAAAATCGTCAGTTTCTTCTTCTTCTCTTTCATTCTGTGCCACTGATTTCGTCTACTCTTAGTACGCAGTTGCCAGTTGCCACGGCAAGCACACAATCACATCACTCAGCCACATCAAAGATCAAACGGCATCGATTATATTCGTTGAATGATAACAGATGGATTTTTGGTTCTATTAACTTCTTCCCTACTGTATACGCTGTTTCCTCCATGCTATATTGCTTTATAATTTAATTGGTAATTGGAATTTTCGGAAGCATATTCCATGACTTTTCCAATCATTTCCGACGAATTTGACCTTTCGTGTATAGCTCAAATGCTAGCTACAGTAACATTTTGTGCTAACAAATTAACCTGTTGTAGAAAAACATCGCTGGTGATGAGGCTCGGGCATTAGTATTACGTTTGTTAACTGTTCATAAGCTTTGTTGCTGGCTATTATTCAGAGTATCTGTTGTGTTTTTGTCATTTGGCTTACAAATATTGAACTCTTTGCTTGCAGATTTATGACTTAACAGGTGTTGTAAGCTCGTTGCTCTTCAATGGGTATGCTAAACTCCACAACAAAGAGAAACTTGAATGGAACAACAGGTATTTGTTTGCGCCTTTCTGCTGTTTGACATTTGTCATCACTGAAATTCTGCTCTCATGTCATGTAATGAATCCTCTTTTCCTCAGGGGATTCTCCACGTTTCACTCACTTCTTGTTGCCGTTGTTGCTCTGTATCTCTTGACTGTGTCAGATCTTTTTGATCACAACTCTAAAGAGGAGCTAGTCATTAACAGATCATCATCATTGTCTGATGCCTTGCTGGGAGTAAGTTCCCCAATAATCTATGTATGCCATTGCATGACAGCGTTCTTTTGTATTCTGTTGTGAAGTATTGGACATTCTTATTGCACAAGGTTTACAATTAGCCATAGTTAGTTGTTCGATTTTGGATGTCTGAAAGGCGTATCTTGTATGAAAGGTGGAAGGTGGATGACTTAAACAGTTAAACCAATGTCAGATCATGCATTCTGTGTTCTGTCATTTTCATATCGGTTAATCACTTGTACTCTATTGGATTGTTGTGCAGATCTCCATCGGTTACTTCCTTGCAGACTTGTCTATGATCTTTTATCACTATCCAACTTTAGGTGGTATGGAATATGTAAGTATAAAATAGAACATGAATCAATTTCCTAAGTCATGTTAGTATGTATCTCACACTTTTGAATCCCCGCAGCTAAAAGGCAATCTTTACCAATGTTTCTTCTTTAACAGGTATTTCACCACGGACTCTCTATGCTTGCCATCATTCAATCTCTTTTAAGTGGTCAAGCACAAATCTACATACTGATGGTCCTTCTTTCTGAGAGTACTACTCCTTTTGTCAACTTGAGATGGTAAATTAAATTGTAATTCATCTTTTAACCCCTTTTCAGAACTCAAAAAAAAATGTTCCTTAAGCAAACGTAATCTTCTAATATCATTGGTATGCAGGTATTTGGATGTTGCTGGACAAAAGGAATCTAAAGCATACGTTATCAATGGGCTAGCTTTGTTTCTTGGATGGCTTGTATGATATGTTTGGTATATTTATGTTTTTCCCATCTTTTTTGTTTCTGTAACTAAGTTTCGTAGCTGCCGCATCTTTCAGGTTGCAAGGATTCTTTTGTTTATCTATTTTTTCTACCATATGTACAAACACTTTGATCAGGTAAGCCATTGTTTATTATCTAATTTTCTGTAATATTTTTTATGTTCATTATAGCCAAAGTCAAATGTTTTGAATTGGTAAAATAGAAGACAAGTTCAGAAATGGAATTTGGCGTCCGTTCAGAATGACCATAAGCTTTTTTTTTATTATCTATTCCCGAGGAAAAAAGATCGATTTCATTAAATGAAACAAACTGTACAAATCAAAATCATTGTTCTGGATCAATCAGTCAAGCTACATGGAGGTCTCTTGTCCTCAGAACAGTCTATGAGATGAACAAATACTTCAAATATATACGACAGTGTTCTTATAGCATCTAGTAGTTGTCTCAAACATGCCCCTCCCACCCCATGCAGTCATAATCTCTCTCCCTCTAGTGCAAGAAATCCAATGAACTTATATATACAGAGTATTATGCTCACTCACAGGCAGGTGTGATTTTATTGTTTATTTTGCTAAAAAGAGTTGCTGAAAATGTTTCCAGGTTAAGGAGGTATATGCATTGGGATATTATAGCTTGCTCACAGTCCCTCCGGCACTCGCATTCATGAATGTCCTCTGGTTTAGGAAAATTACAATGGGCTTTCTAAAAGCTTTGGCCGGAAATGGACACAAGAAATTAACTACTGGTTCTCAACAGTAGATTAATGTTCACCTTTGGTCAAGGTATCGTATGATAATATTAGATTCCAGTATTTGCTAGACTAACACTCATTCAATCTGTATTTAGTATTATTTTTTTTCTTTTTTATCCATCAATCTGTATCCTAATAGCCACCGGCTTCCCAGATCAAGCTATCTGTAACTACGTACTTCTCAATGATCTGATATAGAGATATCTTATTAAAACACGAAGTCGTACTCCACCTAATTAGCTAGGAGCAGTGTGAGGCAGTCTCCCACCAGTCCTACTTGCATTGGCAGGGCAAAATGCAGGCATACATGTCGCATCATACACTAATCATTTGATATCATGGTTACCAAAAAAAAACATACATGCATATGCCCATTAAGCAGTGTTAGTAAAACCACAGAATCTCATGCAGTAATGGTACTATGACTATTGGCAGAGACCAAGAACAGATCAATTAGACCTGGCACAAAACTAATAGCTTCACTAAATTTTCGAATTGCTACTTCATTCCAGACACCACTTGCAGGTATCGATTCAAGAACAAAAATGTGGTTACAAAGCTGGAATTCAAGTGAGAAGTACCCAGTTTAAGTTCTAATAATATTAAACAAGCTAATCTAAGTTATGCAATACATTAACTTACATGGGAATATACATATCATTCTTTTTGAATATCAAGAACTCGCTTTCAAGACCACTAAGCAGTTCAATCACAGATGCCTCTGTTGAGCCCTTGAAGTGTTCCACTATAGAAGACAGACTGACCTGCACAATTCAAGAGCATAACTTTACCTTCGTTTCATTGATCCATTAACGATAATCTAATGCCGGCAGTTCAATACCATGGTAAGAATTCAGAAACTTACCCCTTCACTAGAACTTTGGATCAAGCCCAAAACCGAACTATTGGTTGCCATTTTTGCAACAAAATCTTCTGCTCCAGAAGCATCAACCTTTTGACGTTTTGTTGAAGAAAATGGAGATAAAGTTGCATCTGCATCTGCACTTTTTTCTTCAACTGGAAACTCAGCCTCATTACCATTCACTTTATCAGATTCCATTTTGTGAGAATATTCCTCTTTCGCATTTGAAGAATGTGATCTTCCTGATGAATCCGATTTATTATTCTCAAAAACAGTATACTGCATGTCAGAAGCCTTTTCCATGGCTTGCATTGCCAAAGATACCTTAATTTGCTCATAAGTAACCTGGAAATGTAGGCCATTTTACCGGTTAGCGTATACTGAAAAACATTATTCTTAAATAAGCGCTGTAATAATGAGGACGAACATTCCTAGCCATGTGCAGATGTAGACACGCATCAATCATCGATATATCAAACAAGCAGTGAAAATAACCTCATCAGGCAATTCAGTTTTGATAGGTTTTAACTTTTCTTTTCCAACTCTCGAAACAACAGCTTGAATACTTCTGTGAACATCATCTGTAAGCCCAATCTCCTCAGAGAATCTCTTCCAATCAATTGTGTAGCCTTCTCTTCCAGCTTCAAGTATATACTCTATGACAGTCTGCTCTTTTATCGGAGCTCCTCTTCCAGGAAAATTCTACGAGGTTCATGAATGTACATAAATGATTAACTTACGATCAAATGAACTACATGATCAAAAAGTTCCATAGTAAAGGGCAGTCTAGCTGATAGTAACTTACCGAAATTTTCTGGATGGTCAGGCCATCTTCTTGAAACAATTTCCAAGCTTCAAATTTGGCTGGTGTCAGTTTTCTATTGGTTGGAACTTTAGAAGCAGATTTTGGAGCAAGGAATTGGGTGTCAGCATTCCCATCCACAGAAAGGTCAAGTTCTTTAGACAGCTTCTTGATAGCTTGTAGAAAATGATCACCATATACTTTCATTAAGTGCTGCAGGGGAATTAAAACTTCAAAGTCAGGCTTTTGGATAACAATATGCATATTCACGCGTATCATCAGGTAATAACACAAAAGCTCCTTTTCAATCATAAATTACAAGGACAACCAATACTAGTGTATTGCGGTAATAAGGTGCAGAAATGGCAAAACAGGTTCGTTACCAGAGCTATCCAGAGATTAAGAAGTGAAGTCTAGATGTTATAGACGGATCATTACAAATTTCCTTGTCTTTTATATATTTCAGTTGTGCCAGGAGTAATTGGTAATAGCAAGGTTATTAAGCAAAAATACAGAGAGGAAAAAAAAAAAAAAAGATAACAGTTAACTGCAGGTGCCACTCACTGAAGGAATCAAAGAAAAAGGACAGAGACCAGTGAGATGTGAATAACAAATTAATGATGATATATTTGATTCATCAAACCTTCATACAAAATTCTACATTAAATACATGAAGCATGCAGGAACTGGGACCAAAAAAAACAAAAGCCATGTGCAATATTCACCGGAAAAAAGGTGGTACAGCTTGTTACCAAATAGTGAAGTGCAATGGAACTCAAATTGATTCATATACTCCCCGAAATCTACATTCTTTTGGTTTTTGGGTTTTGACCCATAGTACAAGTCATTTTAGAATACCAATGAAGCATTTTTTACAATTTTTAATTTGCTATCAAATCCAACCACTTTTATTACTATACAACTTGGCATTAAAGATAGCCAAGGGGTATTTTAGACTTTTGTTCGTAAAATTTATAACATTTATCTTGAAGATTAAGGGGTTTTCAATTTGCATATTTTATAATTAAGTAGGGTTGAAAATCCAGTATTAGTGTCTGCATTTATGCTATGATTTTATTCTGATTTTGGCTGTTATTCTTGTACAATAAATGTGCTGATTTGATTCCTAAAATCAAGGAAGTTGAATCAGACAAGACTCTAGGTTGTGTATCTATTTAAAGAGAGGCAGACTCAAATGTAATACTAAGATTTTTATTGAATAATATACAAAAAGTTCTCTCTTTTCCTTTTTAACATGGTATCAGAGACCGGTTCCGATTAAACTTTGAATATCGGAAATGTATCTCGGAGCCGCCATGGCCAGTGAACTCAGCAGCGGCTCCGCCAACCCAACCTCCGGCACCACTGCTCAAGGAGGACCTAGTATCGGAGTTGATGAATCTTCAAAAGTGTATCACCCACTGTGTTAGTTTCAAGGAAATTGAATGGTGGGGCCAATTATCTAGAATGGTCCCAAACAATTATGCTAGCCATTGATGGAAGGGGCAAGCTTGGATACATCACTGGAGAGGCAAAGAAACCAGCAGCGAATGATCCAAGGCTCACCACATGGAGATCTGAAAATTCCATGACAATGGCCTGGCTGATTAATTCGATGGAGAGGAACATTGCAAGGCCCCATATGTTTCTCAAAACAGCCAAAGATATATGGGAGGCCGTAAAGGAGTTGTATTGATATCGAAAACTCCTCACAGATCTACAATCTAAAAACCAAATTGTGGAACCTAAAGCAGGGAAATAATGATGTCACAACCTACTATAATGAAATAGTAAGCTTGTGGCAAGAGTTGGACCTGTGTCATGATGACACATGGGTGTGCACTGAGGATAGCACCAAATTTGAGAAAAGGGAAGAGAATGAAAGAGTGTTTTCATTCTTAGCAGGATTAAATCCTTCTCTAGATGAAGTCAGGGGGGGGATTCTGGGAAAGAAACCTCTACCGTCACTCAAGGAAGTGTTTTCAGAAGTAAGAAGGGAAGAAGCTAGGAGGGTGGTCATGGGAAGAGAAACCTGTTCTAGAATAGTAACAAGAGGAGCAGATTCAAGCTTGGAGGCCTCTACATTAGCCTCTATCAAAAGAGGAGACAATAAGGGTAGGAAGCAGAGAGTGGTATGTGACCACTGCAAAAAGACAGGCCACACTTGGGAGACTTGCTGAGGTATTCATGGAAAGCCCCCAAACTGGAAACCGAGAGGACAATCGGGAGCTGGTGGGGACACAAGCAAGGCAAATCAAGTATCTACTGAACCAGGTGAAAAGGTCCTCAGACTGTCCCCTCACAAAGGATCAACTAGAGCAACTTAGCCAACTTTTGGCTAATCACAAAGCTCCCAATGCAACCTGGCGAGAATCTGGTAACTCCTTTGCCCTTTCCACTTAAAAACTAGATCTCAAGCACACTGGATCATTGATTCGAGTGCAACAGATCACATGACTTTCTCCTCCGACAAATTCACTTCATACCTACCTAGTGGAGGAAATCGAGAGAAAAAAATAGCGAGATGGGTCTATCTTTGTAATTTCTGTAGAGGATCAGTCCCTATTTCTTCCTCTCTTATCCTTCATGAGGTACTTCATGTGCCTAAACTATCATGTAACCTTATTTCTGTGAATAAGTTGGTCTCAGAGGCCAACTACAACATAATGTTTTAAGTTGCAGGAAGCAACTTTAGGAAGGGAGATTGGCAATGCTAGGGTGATTGATGGCCTTTATATGCTGGAAGAGGGAGTCTCTGGAAGAAATAATGTAGAACCTAGGACTAGATGTTACAATTCAGAAACTGTGTCTAATTGTGAAATCAGAATGTGGCATGCTAGACTAGAGCATCCTAGTTTTCATTATTTGAAAAAGTTGTTTTGTTAAGGGTGATTTTGTACGTTTTATAAGGATATATTTTATGTCAATTTTCCCCATATGTGGATGTTTTTCATAGAAATCGAGCTTTATATTGAAATATTGAGCAAATGAGTTTTAGAAGTATTAAAGTGCAAAATCGAGCTAATTATGTGATTTTATTGGATAAATATCTTTAGATGTAAGATGTTACATTTTGCATGTTTTTATCGTGATGTAGGTACACTTGCATGAGGTGAAAGGAGCTTAAAAGATGTTCAAGTGATGATTTGCATGGAAGGAAAGAGATAGAGATGAAGTTGGAATGAAGATCAAGATGAATTTGGAAGAAAAAGGGATCGAATCAAGGCCCAAAGAGTGAATCGGCGTCCGGAGAAGAAAGTTGAGCAGAGAGTTTGGACGCCTGAGTGAAGCAGCGTCGCTACTAAGCGTCGCCAGAGCAAATTGAATCAAGCGTCGAGAAGGTGCGACTGGACGGGCGCCCAACACCGACATAGCAACGGCCGACCTATTTTTCCTATAAATAGCGGTAGCGATTTCAACCCTAAAACACACATTATTGAGACTATTGATACACAATCATTAGAGAAAAACCCTAGCGGCCCTGACCCCTTTGGGGAAATTTGGGGTCATGGATTAGTTAGGTTTTGTTTTCTTTTTCTTCTTTTCTTGTTCGCATGAAGATGGCCTGAAAGTTGTGAACTTGGGAGCGAGCATGAGCAACTTTTTCCACACTTTTATTTTTTTTCTTTGGATATTTTGTGAGTTTAATTTAAAGTTTGTTTCTTTCCTTTGATTATTTGTTATGCAATCGATATCGGAAGATGTATTGCTATTTGATGTTTACCGTATGATGGAAATCGGTGTAAACCTTAGATCACCATAGAAAGATTAGACTTTTAACCTTGACATAACGGAAGTTGATAGGTTAGATCTCTAGGTTGTTAGATCTAATAAATCTTGCATCTTGTTTTGAGAGCGTTAATCTCCATAGATCGGAAGATGATGAGATTGATAGATGGATTACTTACGGAAGTAGGAATTCATACCTTTGATTAGGTGAACCACAACTTTGATCGAATCATCATAAGATAATCTAGGGAAGAATTAAGGGTTGCGGGATGGTGGATCATGTTTGTTCTATGTTGATTTGCTTCAGTCATGAGTTAGTTTTATTGTTTTCTTAGTTGTAGTTTTATTTTATTTGCTTTTGTTCGCAACAATATTTTCTGGCTTTGGGTGACAATCCTCTGTCGGTTTATTTTCCGTTTTAGTTTAGTTTAGGAATAATTGTATCAACCTTAGGAGAATTAATTGAACTAGATACCCCGATTCCCTGAGATCGACTCCGGTATTAATCGCTATACTACGATCCCTACACTTGGGGAATACCGGATTTATAAATTTTATTACTTGTTTGTTTTGTTAGATAAAATCCGTGACATGTTTCATGAGTTGTTTATTAATAAAAGTGTTTCAGATTTTCAATGTGAAGTGTGTGAAATGGCAAAACATAAAAGGAGTATCTATCCCTCAGTCACAGCCCTATAAACCAACCAAAATCATTCACAATAATCCATAGTGATGTGTGGGGTCCCTCGAGGCGCATCACCTTGAATGGACACAGATGGTTTGTTTCGTTTATAGATGATCACACCAGGGTAACCTGGGTTTACTTGCTAAAAGACAAGTCAGAAGTAAGAAAGGCCTTTGAAACTTTTTATAACATGGTTTTGGCACAATTCCACACTCCTATTGAAATTCTTAGAACTGATAATGGTACCGAATACCATAACAACCCTTTTAAAGAATTTCTCACAGCAAAAGGAATCATTCACCAAAGCTCATGTGTAAACACACCACAACAAAATGGTGTCTCTGAGAGAAAAAACAGACATATGCTTGAAGTGGTAAGATCCCTTTTGCTTGCCTCAAAGTGTCTCAAATACATATGGGGAGAGGCACTGCTAACTGCAGGGTACCTTATTAATAGGCTTCCCTCTAGAAGTATAGATTTTTGCAAACCTATTGAGAAACTCAAAGAATGTTTTCCAAAAACCAGACTGATACAAGAGTTGCCCCTAAAAGCCTTTGGTTGTGTAGCCTTTGTACAGGCATACAATCAAGGAAAACTTGACCCAGGGCCACTAAATGCACATTTGTAGGATATTCTGCACAAAAAAGATGGTATAGGTGCTTTGATTTTAAAAAACAAAAAGTCATAGAGACTATGGATTGAGCACCAGATGTACTTCAACCAGCATCATCTTCAGGGGGAGGACTTAATGACTCTTGAAGATGGTGTTGATTTTATGTACTCTCAGGATGCAGACTTTATATACACTGAACATGGGGTAGAAGGGTCTAGCATACCACATTCTGAACAAACAAAGGGACAGAGTAATGAAAATTCTGGCAGTCCTACTGGAGAAAAGTCTCAAACAGACCAAACTCCTAGGACTCCCAGTTCTGTGACTAAGTTCAAGGGTCTGACTTATTTAAGAAGGTATCCCAAATCTACCACAAACAAGGAATCTATCACTCAAGATTCCCAAGATCCAATCCCAGAGACATCTGAGCAGACTGATGACAGTGGAGGAGAACCAATCACATTACCATCTGAGTCAGAAAAAACCCTATCATCTTCAAGGCCATCCACAAATCCTATCTCCCAGAATAATGAACATCACTTACTGGATGTTCCTATTTCCATCAGAAAACCCACTAGGGAATGTACAAAACACCCTAGGTACCCTATACAAAACTATCTCACCTACACCAACCTTTCCCCCTCACGTCAAGCCTTGCTATCCAGTATCTCAAAAGGTACAATACCCAGAACTACACAAGAAGCCCTAGAGATACCTGAGTGAATGACAGCTGTACAGGAGGAACTTATAGCCTTGGTGAAGAATGAGACTTAGGAAGTAACTAACTTACCAGCAGGAAAAAGACCAGTAGGGTGTAAGTGGGTGTTCACCATCAAATACAGGGCGGATGGGGAAATTGAGAGGTATAAGGCAAGACTTGTAGCAAAGGGATACAGTCAAACATATGGGATTGACTACTCAGAAACCTTCTCACCGGTTGCCAAATTAAACACGGTATGGATCATTTTCACAATAGCTGTGAATCTGGGCTGGCCATTACATCAGCTGGATGTGAAAAATGCATTCCTTCATGGGAACTTGAAGGAGGAGGTGTACATGGAGCTACCACCCGGTTTTGGGTGGAAAAACAAGGTGTGCAGGTTAAAAAAATCCCTATATGGACTAAAGTAAAGTCCAAGGGCCTGGTTTGATAGGTTCAGACAGTTTCTGTTGAGGATTGTCTTCAAACAGGGGCACTCGGATCATACCTTGTTCATAAAATGAGGATCTGATGGAAAAGTCACAGTCCTTGTGGTATATGTAGATGACGTTATCCTAACAGGGAATGATACTTGGGGCATTAAGAACACAACCGAAAGGCTAAAAGAGGAGTTTGAAATTAAAGATCTGGGGAGGCTTAAGTACTTCCTAGGAATCTTAGTGGCAAGGTCAGACAAGGGTATGGTGGTCTCACAAAGGAAATACGTTCTAGATCTCTTGCAAGAAATAGGGTTGTTGGGGTACAAACCTGCTAGCACATCAATGGAAAGTAACCTAAATTTGACAAAGAGGAGAGATGAAGAAAAGTAGGTGGATAGATATCAGAGACTTGTGGGCAAGTTAATATACCTTGCACACACTAGACCAGATATTTCATATGCAGTAGCGGTGGTCAATCAGTTTATGCATTCCCCAGATGAATCCCACTATCAAGTTGTACTCAAAATCCTAAGGTATTTGAAGGGAACAGTTGGTGAAGGTCTGTTGTTCAAGAAAAACCAGAAAAGAAGTATTGAAGTCTATGAGATCTTGATTGAGGTTTGGTTCAAAAAGGAGAGAGGAGTCCACCACAGGCTATTGTACATTTGTGTGGGGGAACCTTGTGACATGGAGAAGCAAAAAACAGACAGTGGTGGCAAGGAGTACAGCAGAGGCAGAATTTAGAGCTATGGCTCATGGGATGTGTGAAGAACTTTGGGTAAAAAGAGTCCTGGAAGATCTGAGATTAAGTCCAGAAGTTCCTATTAAGCTATTATGTGATAACAAAGTTGCTATTGCCATAGCCAATGATCCAGTCCAGCATGACAGGACCAAACATGTGGAAGTAGACAGACACTTCATCAAAGAGAAGCTAGAGTCCGGGGAAATTTGCATACCCTTCATGCCCTCTGCCCAGCAAGCAGCTGATGGGCTAACTAAGGCCCTAAGGAAGCAGAATTTTGAAGACTTTCTAAGCAAGCTGGGCATGATCAACATCTATGCTCAACTTGAGGGGGAGTGTTGAAGATTAAGGGATTTTCTATCAATTTACATATTTTATAATTAAGTAGGGTTGAAAAATCCAGTATTAGTGTCTGCATTTATGTTATGATTTTATTTAGATTTCGGCTGTTATTCTGGTACAATAAATGTGCTGATTTGATTCCTAAAATCAAGGAAGTTGAATCAGACAAGACTCTAGGTTGTGTATCTATTTAAAGAGAGGCAGACTCAATGTAATACTAAGATTTTATTATTGAATAATATACAAAAAGTTCTCTCTTTTCCTTTTAACAATTTAACCACTTAAGTTGTATGAAACTTCTAAAAGGACTTATAATTTGAGATGGACAGTATTATATAAGCATCAAATGTCACAAAGGAATAACTTTACTCTTCTCTATAAAGGTGATGTTGGAGCGCAAGTAATTTAGACTTTGATGAAAAGGCAACTAACACAAACTAGCATTTAAATTTTCAAATTATACCTGATTCACACCATCTATGTTTGCTAGTCTTGCTGCAGTTGATGGCCTGGTCACTGCAATCCTTTTGAGTGTTAGATCCCCACAAATTGCATACCTGCATTTGATATGAAATCAAAATTCCAAATCTACAAGGACAAAGAATTGGACTGACAAAAAAAGAAAAAAAGTTGAACATCACAAAGGTATTTAAATTAACATCGCAACATAAATATTAACTTGGTAAGGAAAAAATGTATTTATACGTATATACGTTCAACACGCGTCTTCATGTGTACCGGTCAAAGACAAGAGTAGACATGGGCGCCCCTTGGGGAGGGCCAACGGGGCCATGGCCCACGGCCCCCCAAAATTGATGAATTTAAGGGGGCCGTCAATTTTTACCCAATAGCATATATCTTTTGTATTTTTACATTGGGCTTCAATAACATACCAACCAACAAGGTATCGCTTTAGTGGTGAGCACTAGGGTATAACTTGGAGAGTGACCAGGGTTCAAGCCCCATTAGATGCAAAAAGGGTGTATGTGCATAAAAACCCTTTTTCCCTATAAAAAAAAAAACCTATCCGTCCAATAAGATTTTTTTTTCTTAAATAAACCCAGGTTAAAACCTATTGTTTCTTTTTTAAGAAGGGCCTAAATTTTTTTTGGTCCCGAGCCTAAATTTGGACAGGGACGCCCCTGAGGGTAGACATGTTGTAGCAGAGTAGCAGCATTAGTAATAATTTTGTTATAGCAGAGCAGCAGCAATAATAATAGTTTTTCTTAAAAAAAAGACAGTGAGATCTGATCACATGACCCCGAGCTCTGATACGATTTTAAATCACCATCACACCTAAAAGCTTAAGCTGTTTAGTAGAAACATAATTTATACATGTATATGTTCCATTGAAATTTAAGAACAGTTCTAGGTGTCTTGTATAGTTTTTATGACAACCTAAATGAAATTAGGAGATGTACAGCAAGAAGGAAGAACGACCACAGATTTCATCAAACCTATGAGCTTACCCCAAGTAACCTTACAGTATAGACTATAGAATGATGATAATTTTCAAAACTCAGGAGTACTTAGCCCAACTGATATCTCCCGGATGTCTTTAGTTAGTTGATTATCTGTGCTGGTTTCAATTGTGCATAGTTGAGGAGCAAAGTGCTTAGAGGATGTCTCTCATACGGTGTAAAATCACTTAAAGGATATACACAACCATGATATACAGGCAAAGAAACAAACACAGAATACAATTGACAACAACACACAAGCCTTATTCCCACTAGGAGGGGCCGGCCATATGGATCGCATGTCTCCACTACGCTCTATCACAAACCACATTGCATACTCCCTTTGTCCCTAAATGTAAGTCATTCTAGAGTTTTCACGCAGTTTAATAAAGTGGTTAAATGTAATAAAAATTAGACTGCAGTGCCTTGTACACCCTTTGACTATCATTAATGCAATGGTCATAGAGTAAAGAGAAATGGTTGGAAGGACATAAATGACGGTAAGATGAGGAAAAATCCAATTAATGCTTCTTTGGTGTTGTAAAATGACTTACATTAAAGGAATAATAAAAAATGCTAGAATGACTTGCATTGAGGGAAAGAGGGAGTAATAAATCTGACATGGACTGAAATTAATAATGAAGTGTACAAAGTAATGCACAAATGAAATCATTTTAATATACGTGGCACTTACGGAGCAACTCCATTAGCTCTTGCAAGCTTTATTCTTTCTTCCAAAAGCAACTTGTAAAGTTGCTCCTCAACCTGAATCAGGAAAAAAGCAACATGAGCAAATTTAAGGAATTGTCAAGTATGAGAAAGCATAGTAAAATCATAAAATCATTTAAAGCATCCCCCCAACCCCCCAGAAAAAGGAAGAATATAAATCAGATAAACAACTCTGATTTGAAGTAGACAGAGCTAGCTTTTAAGAAATGTACACATTAACTTTCTGAAATATAGGCTTAGGGGACTGGATATACAGAATTTTTTACAACGCCGCTACTTTAGAACTAACAATCAAAAGAAAACCAAAACCAAATAAGTTTCTAAAATGCATCCATACACTGGTACTAAAGACGTGAAAACCAAATTTCATAATCCGGAGATAAAAGAATTGAAGAAAAAATCTAGTAGGTCATATATATTCTATGAAGAAACATTGTAAGAAGTTTCTGCAGAGGAAACTGTTTGCATATTGCTAGTTGGGTAATAGATTGTAATGATATTCTATCCAAACTACTAGAAGCACCTACTTGAGACAGCCCTTGAGATCCTGCAGAGCCACCGTGTTCTCTAACATCATCCGGTGCATCGTTCATCTCATCAGCACTCATTTCCGAAGTCACAGTTAGATATAATGGTGGTTGATAATCAGGTGTGCATGAGCTCAAGAACTGCAGCCCCTTTTGACCAACACTGTTGTATTTCAGCAGAAAAACAAGCATTTTCTTGAGGCAATGATTTATTGGTGAGTAAAGGATAATCAGTGCCAGATTTGACTTTTCTTAGCAAATGATAAGAAAACAATAGACCTTATAGTTCTGTAGACATCTGTAAACTTCTCAGCCAAAAAGCCTGCATCAAAGTACAAATTTTTTAACTGTGAAATGCTAATCTGTAGACAGTAAAAACAACAAAAAGAAAAAGATGCACAGAACATTCTACTCGTTAGATTATAATCTTATTTGTAAGCTCAAACTGTTATGATGAGTGGAGTCATCCATTTAAAGACGGGAAATGCTACTACCAATACATTGTGCCATTACAAACTTTTAGACTATTGATCAATAAATGGTCCTGTGAACGTCAATGGGTCCCACTCCACCAGGATCACTTGTTCTACAAGTGTGTAGAGGCACAATGTAATGGTAGTAACATCACCCTTTAAAGACAAACTGTATCTACTATTTCATCTGAGATGGACTCTTGCTTCAATATCTGCACACGTGAAACATTCACTTATAACAATGGTGGTTCAAACAAAACACCCCTGCTTTGGCATTATCTTTTCCGAACAAGTATGTACAATGCACTGAAACATGCATATCCTATTCAACTCAAAGATGAGATTTAAGGCTTGCCTTTTTGTCACAAAGTGCAAACCTTTAGAAGCCCTTCTCCAGGGAGTGCTTTGAAAGTTCGAATCATTAACTAGAAAATCAAATTTATAATTTGTATTTCCTGTAAAAGATAAGAGTCTCTAACCTATAACACAACAAAGCTCCATGCAGTTGTTACCAGAATTCTAACTGATGAAATTGTAGTTTTAAACAAATCAAACAGACAAAACAGCAAATTATATCCATCAGATCAATAACAGTCTTGCAAAAGTAAGGTTAGGATGTTCGGTAACTAGAAGGATTTTTCATCCTCACAGTTGACTACAGTTCCTTCAAATATTGTTAAGTTTACATGTATAAATCACACTTCTCCTTGATAGCTTAAGCACTTTTAGGATTTATTTAAACAGTACCAGAGCATGAGGTAAGGGGTTCAAACTCCCTCCTGCCTCCTTTATTAAGATAAAACTATTATCATCGCAGCTACTCTATTAAGCAAAAACTACTACTGTTGGTGTTGGGCGTATTTACCTTGCAACAACATGTTTACATATATATATATATATATATATATATATATATATATATATATATATATATATATATATATATATATAAATAGGGCAGCAATAAGTTTTATTCTATACCGTTTGCAATCAATTGATCTCCTAGTGACTTCCACCAATTTGCTGTCATCTCTCTCCCAAGACCATGAAACGGAAGCCTATCAAACTGAGCATCAAGAATTTTCCTGGCCTGCACGACTTATTGAGTACCCAAAATTAGTAGGAGAACTAAAATTTTGAGACTTGCATTGGAAAATGATGGAATAAAGATTAATAGTTCATGGAACTTAACAAAAGTCATTTCAAAACAATTCATTTTCTTTTGTAAATCAGATGAGTTTATCGATGAATAACACCATACAACCTTCCAAGAGAAAATTATACTTCAAAATACACGTTATCCTACCATGCAGGAAAGATTATCATATCAAATTACCATTAACACTTCAGCAACAAACCTTAGAAATTACTATTATAGATATTCTTAAATCACCGACAGTACATTTGATTTTGCACCCCAGCAAAGAGCCCCTAACCTAACAACCACCCTCCACCCCCACCCCCACCCCCCACCCCCACACGGTTCTCCCACACAGTATAATGTATGCAAGGGCTTTTATATAAAATTACTTCTGTTTGATCTATTGTGAAGTATCTAATAGAAACTTACCCGAGACCCTCGAAGAACATCAATAGGCATGTTAAGGCCCCACTGACCTCTGCATGACTGGATGCAAGCCATCAGAAGAAATGCTTCCCTAGATAAGTCATTCTGCTTTTTAGAACTTGTGCAGTTATCACAATTCCCTACCAACATTATAACCTGTTAATAACTATTGAGGGCAAATACCTGTTATTTCATGAATCTTCTTATCCAGATATTTAACAAAAAAGCTTAATCACCCAACATGATTGACAGAAAGCTTAATCATATCATAGAAGACTTAGAAGTGGTTATAAACAAGTTTTAAGTACCATCATACCGCATTCCTCGGAGACATATTTTTCGCCAAAGTAATTTAGAAGAAATTTTCTTCTGCAAGTTGTCAGAAAGCAAAAATGTTGCGCAGCTGTAAAAGACTCCATGACAGCCTTTCTTTGATTTTCCTGTCAGTGTCATATAGTCACAGAAGGGTGGGAATCCCTTGAGAATGTTTAAGATACATATGGAACACTTACAGCAAGACGAGCAAGACAATTTTTGAGCAATGAGATAGTTTGAGGGAAAAAGAAAGGAAAAACTCACAGATTTTAAGTCCCTACAGTAAAAGTCAACTTTGGCAAAGTCACCTCTTGTGTAGTAAAGCCGACAGACCGAAGCAACACCATCTCGACCACATCGTCCACTTTCTTGATAATAAGATTCCAAACTCTTTGGGCAGCCATAGTGTATTACATACCTTATGTCTGGCTTATCAATTCCCATGCCAAAAGCAACAGTTGCAATCATGACATAGAATTCATCCCTAATAAATGATCTGAATAAAATTGATGTTAGCAAACCTCCAGTTCACCTCAAATTTTGTTAATTACCATCTCACGACAAGTTTAAGCTCTTAACGATGGCAATTTTAAACACTCTTGCATGGCAATTCACATGTAGGCCGACCAGAAATTTCAATAAATGACTTAACTAACAGGAGCACTGGCCCTTTTCCATCAAATTGCAGTGTTGATGACTATAGAAATCAGGATGTCCTACTCTAGTATCATGAGAAATCGTCATCTTAACAAAAAGCTTAAAGTGGAATATATCAACTAAAGACCTAACAAATTCAAACAGGAATTCCTGATAGCATTCAGCAACACAAAGTCACTTACACTAGGCATGCCTTAAAATTCTACTTTGGTGAGAAATTGCACTTCATGTCGCCAAAACAACTCAAAGGAAAGCAGGAAATATTCAGAATGCAAGATTCTTTGACAAAATATTCAGACATGAAAAACATAACACCTGTGTGACTTGTCACGTGCACTATTGGACATTTGACCATGATATATTCCAGCCTTGACTCCTGCCTTGGAAAGCAACTCAAAAATCTAAGGAACACGAGAAGATTAAAGAGTACCGGTTACCAGAAAATAGATAATAAAATTCTATACAGAAAGATAGTGAATGCTACAAATATAAACACTTTAGCATTTATTTACAAACGAAAGGTTTAGCGTTCATTAAAAATAAGAATGTTTCATATTTTAACATAAGTCTCCACCTTGAGCCCTTTTTAGCATTTGATAGTATGACGTAGCTAGAAAAGATAACAGGCCACTAATGGACTAAACAAATCAGGACACACGGATGGTGTAGAATTTAGGCATTGTAGTTCTACTGAGTAAAAGGAGGATTTTGAGCTCTGGAACATATTAAGCTACTCTATTTTGGCTAAATGGAAAGAATTCCATTTGGAACGGCAAAAGGGTGATCCTAGGATTCCAGCTTCAAAATTAAAAAGATTTCTTTATCAGGCAATGTCAAGGATCCAGAGAAGATTCAGGAAACATACAAACCTTAAGTATGTATCCTCTTTTTCAAAAAAACAAATTCTCCTGCATTTTCAAGTAAAACAAACCCCACTCATGCGATTATGTATAAAGATTAAAGAGACATCGTCACCTGTTCAACATCTTTTACAGTTGTACAATAGACTATAGTTGAGCTTGCATTCTCTGCATTCTTCTGGATTTCCTCGACTAGATCATCCAGAAAAGGGGAACCATGGTTGAATTGTTGTGCTACATAAAAGAGATTTTGGCGATCAAATGATCCTATGGCGACATGTGGATTTCTCAAATTCAAGGAGTTGATGATATCATGACGAACCCTAGAATAAAACAGACATAAATTCCACAAAACTCAGCAAATTTTATTCGTATTTCAATATCTGAGCTGATACACAAAAGAAAACTGTACTGCCGGTTAAAGGACAAAAAAAATGTTGCTCACTGCTCTGATTACTTAAGTATGTAAATTAGTCAAATACAATGTGATAAAAATATGGAATGCAACAAGCACTCTTGCACATCCCAGTAGTGGAATGAAATGCATGCATATACCTGCAAACAAACTGTATACAAAGAAAAAATAATAATGCGGTAGCTTTACTGGAACCCTTCTAGAGGTATGAAACAGCAGTTCATTGTGAGTCCAGAACATGGTTTACCTGCTTAACTTTCAGAATGATTTCCATAACATATAATAATATATTATTTAATTCTAAGAGAAGAATTTGTCACTCGAATATTCTTTAACCCCCTGAAAAATATCAGGAATACAGAACATGTAAAAGAAGGCAGATGCAATGCAACTATTCGTAGTCATGTTGAGCAAAAGCTGTTAAACATAATTATCTCAGAAATAGTCATGTTGGCAGCTTATGTTTTTGTTTCGTAGTTACTGTTCTTTGACTTCTCTGGAGCCTAAAACCATGATACAAGCGTCGTCTTTAATTGCACCATTTTTTTGATGTGAAATAAAAGTTCATTGTAAGGCAGAAAATTAATCTGTTACCTGCTAAACTATTGGGATATCAGATATATCTTACATACTTGTACCCAGAAATAATTCGCACATCCTAGCAGACGCAGAAAAAGGTAGATGAAGCTGGTACACTTTTCACAAAACTCAGGTAAAGAAAATTATTACTGATGTATTCAAAATGCCAGCTGATAACAGCTAATATCATTTGATTTCTCAGGAAACTTATGTTGACCAGGGCTCTATCGTAAGAGAAATTCTGAAATCTCTGCCAAAATGATGAGAGATATGCCACTTTACTCCTTGTGCGATAAGTATTACTGAGCTAATGCCTAATTGTACTGATCCGATGGTTCAATTCAACAGCCAAAAAGAAAGGTGCTAATATCAGGTGGAACTGACTGAACCACCATCAAGATTAATGGAACTTGAAAAACGTAAGATACAAGTAACTTCAAGAGAATCATGCATAAATGACATAATCCTTGCTACTTGGTGATCAACTACAACTGCAGAATTTTATAAGCAATAATACGAACAAATCTAAGAGGCTGTAGACCTACTTCTCGGTGGCAGTTGCAGTCAAACCAACGAATGGAACATCTGGCAGAATTTCACGCAACTTGTCTAACCTTTTGTACTCAACCCTACAAAAATGGGTAACAATCATGAGAAAAAAAAAACAAAACCAGAGACCAAAAAGTTTGCACGGTCAGATATACGAGCTGGAAAGGTCACATAAGCAAGCTGCCATGGATATAAAGAAAAATTATGTTGTTGTACTACCAGTATATATTTTGCTTTCTCCTACACATCAGTTATCCAACACCCAATCATGAAGATGGATGCAATATTAAAGGGGTAACTCCATGCAGTGGACATTACATTCAAATTATGAAGATAGGTGGAAGCCCAATCAAAATGTATCTCCTAACAGATTATTCTTCAGATCCAACCCATATTGAATCATAACTAGCATGCAATGTTAGGACAGATTACACCATGGTGCAAACAACTTAAACACCGAAGAACCTCCGAAGAAAATCTTTTATTGCAGAATGTTCTCAGGCATAATAGATCCAACAATTTGACCAAGGATACACATTTTTACAGAAAGTGAACACCACGCCTTAAACAAGAGAGAAAGCTGACACATATGAAAGAAGAAAGAAATAGGATAAAAATGCATGTACGCTGACCAAAGTAGTCACAACAAAATAAGGATATAGGGATACAGCAATGAGATTCATTTCTAATGAATTCATCATATATGGTGATTGCTCATCCAAAACATGTCTGTAATAAGTTATAACTGTAATCACCTTATGCGATTGTGCTTCCTCAAAAGGGAAAGCATAGATTTACACATCAATTTATTTGCAAGATAAAAATATGTTTCGATATGCGATATTTTTTATTCATGTGAAAAAGATTCTCTGAGATGTTGGATTGTGTTGGGTGTTGAGCAAAGTATGTTTGGTGCTATGTATTGTGAGGAGAAAAGTAAGAGATAGAATATTACTTTATCCAGAAGAGAATTATTGTACTCTTTTTTGCAGATGATAAAAGTGACTTAAAAAGGTGGGGCAGCACTGTTATGGTGCTGTGTTATTCGCCTACTGTGATGACTAATTATCAACCTACAGCTACATTTTTTTCTTTCACAGAGAACTTATCTAAATTGATCGATCAGTAGGATGATGATTTGTCATCACAATATGCGCATAACACAGAAGCCTTAAGTAGTCCCTCTACTTATTAAAATCAAAATTTGATTATTGAACTATATACCTTACATGCCTGAATACCGAATAATGACAGTGAGCAACAAAAAACAAGAGTATAAACTTCTGCCAAAGTAACCTGAAATCATGGCCCCATTCTGAGATGCAGTGTGCTTCATCAACAGCCAGAAGGCATATTCCTGCTCTAAGCAATCTAGACCAAAAGCTGCAAGAGCATTTTACACATCTCAAAGAGGGATATGATATTTGCACAGAATATGAAACCAAAAGCTGACATTTCTATTGCATTTTAACATAAATGTTTTTTGCAATAAAATATTATAGGCTATAGCATGTCGACTTTATAAGGTTTCAAATCACAAATAAGAAAAGCTGCATATTGCAGGAGTAGCCCTTGAACATTGTTAGACAAAGGTAACACAAATCTCACATTGGTAGCTAAACCAAGTACAGAACATCAAATTCCATCGATAAAACAACCTTTTTATCAGCTGTGCTGCTAACCGCCAAAAATATAAACAGATAGTTGTGAAATATTCTGGTTGAACTAACATAGAAAAATATTTTCCAATAAATAGGATGCAAAAGATTCTGGAGACAGCTGCCATGAAAATTTTACAGAAAATAAATGGTACCAGTATAGCGTTATTTGAAAATAAATGCTTATATTTGTGAATCATAAACTATAAACTTTTGTGGTTCATAAAAGCATATTTTTTTTGTGAATCTTGGAAAGCTTGTTTGAGCTCGAATCAATACAAAAAGACAATCTGGTTAACCGCATCAGTTTGCCAATTAGCAAACCAACTGAGTTTATCATCACAAAATAATGTCCGAGATAGCTTGTTTTCTGGTAACCTATGATTTGCACATTTACATTGCACCGTTACAGAATCAAAATACATTTGGAGTTAAAAATGCATTCACCAGTTTAAATCAAGTACCTGGTAGGGAGCAAGCAAGCCTTCTCAGGTGTCATATATACAACGTCATACTGACCGCTCTCACAATTGCTTAGCACACTCGGAGCAGTCTGAGCACTGGAAAGATGCTCGGCTTTTATGCCTCTTTCCTTTAACGCCATAACCTAAGCTACCATTTCAGTAGATTAAAAACCCTGAATTCCCCCAAGTATAAGTTTATACAGCAGATACATATTCACAGGCGAAAATCGTACCTGATCTTGCATCAGAGATATAAGGGGGCTAACAACTATAGCAGTCTTTTTGGTGACCAAAGGAGGCAGTTGATAGCTTTATAGTCAAATTCACATAAAAAAGAAAAATTACAGTTAGCATGAATTTGCCAAAAAGCATAATAGTATCAGATCTTTGCCAGAATTTTTTAATTGCATTGAGCAAATGAGATTATGAAAATAACAATAACAACAACAACAACCAAAAAAAAAAAACTATATCCATTTATACGGTTTTCACAGAAATTAAACCAACCAGAGTGATTTGCCGCTCCCAGTGGCCATAACAACCACGCAGTCATTTCCGGACAAAATTTGCTCAGCAACTTCCTTCTGATATGGTCGAAATGAAGAAAATCCAAAATATTGCTACAATAAACGAGACACGAATGAAAAAAATCGTACAGGATTATATATACATTCAAATCCTAAAGGGTAAAATTGTTGGAGTAAACGGTTGAGAAGACAGGGATTGGATAAAGAACCTTGAGAGTGGACTCCATTTCTCAGCATCAAACTCCGCGCATAATAGGGAAAGCAAAGGGTTGAGTGAATGGCCCGCTCTATTAAACCCACTGGAGAGCGTTATTTTCCCGCCAATTCATCCCAAGAGTTTTCCCAGGGTTTTTTTTTTTTTTTTTTAAAAAAAAAAGTTGTTATCTTCCAATGCCGCCATTTTTCGAACAAATTACTATATTGACGTTGGTGTCGACACCCATTTTTTGATATTTTTGAACGAAAAAATGTCGATGACACGGCGCTCCATTTTGTTGAACACCAACGCCCGATAAACCTCCTTATTTATTTAAAAATGTTACCACTTTGGCGTTGGTGTGAATGGTGTTCTTTGAAAGAACAATGATGAAAGTCGTAGACCCGGCGTTTAAGTTTTTTAACACTTTTTATATAGAGAACATTGGTGACACTAGTGTTCCTTGTTGAACACCAACACCGCGTAAAAAATGTGTTTGTATAACGATTTTTGTAAAATGCGCTCAATTGGCGTTGAAGTGTTCACACACAATGAACGCCCGTGCAATGTGACGTTCCATTTATAAAAAATCACCGGGTGCCAAAGTATTTTTTTTTTATGCCAGAAGTAATAGGATATCAGTAGTAAAAGAGTGTCGCCGATAACCCTCGTTTTAATCACCATATTTAATTTGTTAGGGCGGCGGTGCGGTAGTGGTAGTGGTAGTGGTGGTCCTAGTGGTAGTGCCGAAGAAGTACCCTTGGAGGAAACACCAAGTTCTTCCACAGTTCGGCGATAAAAAGAATCGAAATCATTAATTTGGAAATATTTTGAAATTCATGATCTACCACAAAGGGAAGGTGATGACCCTAATATTAAAAGAACTAAAACTATTTGTTTAGTGTGCAGGAAGAGAGGAGTCACGAAAGAATTGTCGTGGATTCGGGGTCAAGGCAACGGAACGCAAACTCGGCATCTCAAAAAAGAGCATGGTATACAATACATTGCTAATGAAGCGGATAATACAAGATGGCGGTCATGGCTCTCAAACCCAACTCGGGGTACATGTCTCAAAATCCCGGGGGAGGTATGCCTTTTACTTATGATAGACAAAATATGATTGACCGCATGACTCGTTATATATCAATTGAAGAAAAACCATTTAATCACGCTGAAAGTCGCGCTTTAGAAGAATTTAATAAAATGTCTTTAAATCCACAATATTCAGCCGTTTCACGAAAAGTAATTAAAACAACAATGAAAAAACAATATGAAAAATGAGAGCGAATTAATAGAAATGTTTTCCAACTATAAGGGCCGTGTTTTCTTAACAAGTGATTGTTGGAAATCCCCAATATGAGGATTATATTTGTATTCATCGCACGTTGGTGCGATCCTCATATAACTTACAAAAAGAATTATTGCTTTTGATCTATTTGATGAGTCTCACAGTGCTATTAATATATTTAATAGAATTAAACAAACGTTAATAGATTTTAAATTATATAATAAAATTTTGTCAATTTCATTTGATAATGCATCCGCAAACACAGCGTCAATACCATACATGAAAGAACATTTACCATTGTTACTTGAAGGTTCACTTTTACATGTTCGTTGTTGTGCACACATTTTAAATTTGTGCGTCCAAGATGGTTTGTCAAACATATACGAAGTTTTAGAACCAATAAGAACTATTTTAAAATCGTTTAGATACTGATGGCAATGTTAGCGAAGATTTAAAAATTATTGTTCTCAAAGCGGTTTAAGGCCCGTAAATTTTCATTAGATTGTAAAACTCGGTGGAATTCCACCTACAACATGCTTATAGAGGTTTTAAAATATAAAGATGCAATTAGTACATGTTTTAATGAAGAAATGATAAACAAGGGTAATACTACTCGTATTACTCCGGAACTTTGGCAACTTGCTGAAAAATGTTGCACTCTTTTTGAAAAATTTCATAAAGCAACAAAAGTTTTTCATTGATTTATGAACCAAATGTACATTCGAGTTATAGTAGAATGTTGTCAAATAATGTCATTGTAAGTGGTTGTCTTGGTTAACAAATGAATTAAATGCGATCATTCAATCTATAAAGACTAAATGACTAGCATATTTAAAAACTTTTCCTCACATATATGGTATTGCCGCTATGCTTGATCCCGGACTTAAGAGAAAATTTATGATTTATTAATTGCATATTATTCATTTTTAGAAATAATGATTTTGGCGTTGACAAATATGTAACGGAGTGTTATAATATTTTAGTTAAATTATATGATATATATTATCTTTGAGAGAAACCCCGACGCTAAGTATTAGTGGTCGCCCACCTAAAAGATAGATTTGGTGCCTTAGGAAGTATATTAGGTAAAAGTAAAAGTAAATCAACTTCCATAACATCGAACGCAAGATCCGTAATTGATAATTATTTAAACACCGATGATATAATTGACGAAGATAACTTTAATATTTTACAATATTGGCGTAGTAAAGAGACCCATCGCCCATTTTAACCGCAATAGCTAGGGATATACTTGTTATTCCCCGCCTCTACTCATTGCGTCCGAGTGCGCATTTAGTTCGGTAGAAGAATCGTCACCGACTACGGACGAGTTTGACCGCCGAGTCGGTCAAGATATATGTCTGCATGAGGATTGGGAAAGAGCCAATGACGGACACAAGACATGGAGTTCAAAGAAGATAAAACGACGAAGAAGAACCGTGGTTAGAATACACAACATCCGGATCAGGATCTCCATCAACGAATGATTATTATGAAGACTAAGCCCAACCATCTACCAATCCATCCAATGACCAAGGTAAGTGACACAGAACTACGTGGGCTTTGATTCTTTTGAGATACGTATGCAGCCTAATTATTATAATTTACAAAATCATACTTCCTCCATTCCATTCAATTAAATTACCCCAAGGCCCAAAGTTCTAACTCCCAAACATACTTATTAGTTATTACATTCATACCTCCACCTCCACTCCAACATAGTTACATACTTACTAGTTAGTAGTTACTACCCAAAAGAGCCAAAACTCAAATATACTACCCCGCAAGTCTCCAACATACTTACATACTAGTTAGTTACTACCAAAAACTCAATCATCATACCTATTACCTCCACATATTTACTACCCAAATGCCAAAACCCAATTCTACCCCGATATACTTAGCACTTATTACTTACTAGTTACTACCAAAAATCCAATGGAATTGAGGAAGTAATTTTTGATTATTATAATAATCGGGTCCAAGCCCATTTATTTATATTTTTTGTTGTAATAATGTAATTTTTTTATGTAAACAATAGTTGTAAAGTTGTAATAATATAATTTATTGTAATAATGTAATTTTTTTATGTAAACAATAGTTGTAAACTTGTAATAATGTATTATGTAAATGTAATTTTTATTTACGATTAATAAAAATATGATCTTTTGATAATATTATATGTTTATGTTTATTATCATTTATTATATTATCTTATAATAAAAAAACGTAAATGTTTGATTATATGTATTAAATACATGTATTATATGTTTATATGTATTATTAAAACATGTATTATGTTTATTATCTTTTTATGTAAATGGTTATTATCATTTTTTTTTTTAAAAAGTTATTAACATTTTTTAAATTTGCATAAAAAAATAAAATAAAAAAACCGACCCCGCCCGACCGCCTAAACTCCGCTTGAGGGCCAGGCCAGGGCCCAATAGACAACCGCTTGACCGAAACCCGCCCACCGGCCCGCCCACGGCCCGTGTATAGGGCCGGGCACGATCCCCAAAGCCAGACCGCCCTGACCCGCCCAGCGGGTCGCCCCGACCGGCCCGGAGCCACCCCTAACTACATCTCCTTGTAGCTCAATTGGTATAATGCTTAAGTATTTTATTTTTTTTTAAATAGATCTTTTTTATATTGGAGGCCAAAGCCACAGTGTTACAATCACAGACTATTATGTTTCTATCGTCCAGGCTAGTCTAAGATTTTTGGAGCGTTTAACTGTATTAGTAATAAAAACATAGATGGGGGAGGTAACATCTGAAGAGTGGAGTAATTTGTTCCGCCAGAACCAAACGCCGTGGACGATCTCGCGAAATAGGTAAGTTTATTGATTGGCCGAGGAAGAAGCTCTCGGAGGGGGTGTAATACTGTAATATTTTCAAGCACCCAATCCTGAGTGTTGGAGGTGGTAAAAAATGGCTCCCATTGATGGAGGTCAAGGACTTGCTTCCAAACACGTTTCGGCCAGGTGCAATCCCAAATGGCATGTAAAGGGGTCTCCTCTTGCTCATGGCAAAGTTGACAAAGAGATGAGCTCGAAATATGTCGATAAGCTAGGAAGCTATTAACCAGTAGACAGTTCTGACAAAGTTGTCAGAGGAGGAAATTGTATCTCGTGGGACACTTTAAGCTCCAAATCAGCTTCCAATCAAAGGCGTGTTGTGCGACATCAAGGGTGCCCAACTGGTACATGTACGCACTGTGAACCGAGTATTTACCATCCTCATAAGGAACCCATTCGATGTCATCTACGGCAGCTTCAAAGCCTGCCTGAAGAGCTTTTGCAGCTTGACCGATGCTACGCCACAAAAAGGAGATTCCCGGTTTAGTGGGTGCAAAGGGGTTTCCATATTTTCCATATTTTATGATGCTTAAGTATTAACTTCGTAGTCAAGTGTTTAAGTTTTGGTTACTACATTATCTTTATCCTTTTTTCGGTTTGTTTTTTATTTTATCCTTTAAAGTGTTTGTAATTTGTGTTTTATTTTTTCCTTTCTAATGTTTGATACTTATGTTTTCCACTTTTTTTATTAACATTTGTGAATTTTTCAGGAAATTTTTTGCTACCATATTTTGTTGTTTATTTTTTCATTTCTTGTAATTTATTTTTAATTTTCTCTTTCTAGTGTTTGATAGTTATGTTCTCCCCTTTTCTTATTAACATTAGTGAATTTTCCAAGCTCTTTTGTAGTGTTTGTACTTTATGTTTTATTTTTCCCTTACTAGTGTTTGATACTTATGTTTTTCCCTTTTCTTATTAACATTTGTGAATCTTTCAAGAAAAATTTTTGCAATCATATTTAAGTGAGAATTCGGCCTGCACTGAAAAAAAATTATGGATCCGCCACTATGCCCTTAAAGGCTCCCAATTTTTTTCGTATCCAAACACAATATGGTGCGACAGATATGGTATTACGACTAAATTATTTAAGGGGGAAAAAGTCAGGGTCTCTATGACACCTTATTTTTCCTGTTTGAACCCACAAGTTAAGAGCACCACACCTAGGGTTGTAAGCGAGCTGGGCTACTCGTGAGTAGCTCGAGATCGGCTCGAGCCAAAACTTCACTCGATTCGGTTTAAATCAACTCGAATTTGAAATCGACTCGACTCGAAGATTAAACGTTCGATACTCGAACAACGCAATACTCGATTCGACTACTCGTGAGCAAACTCGAATATATATTTATATAAGCATATATGAATATTTATACGCAAATACTTACATATATATTGTTATGAATATGTTTGTGTATCTTTATATTTGTAATGAATGTTTCCTCAAAAAAAAATATTTTTGTATCTTGTTGTCCATCAAATAGTTTGCATTAATAATCTAGTTTGAGACTCAAAAAATTATTCTATGCATCTTAAATAAGAAAATTCGTATAATAACCATCAAAAATGACATTTTTTGCTATCACCATGTGATAATTTAAATTATTTTCGAGTTAAATTTCATAACCTATTAGACTCGATAAGTTTGATACAAAACTCAAACTCGCCTCGAGTTTGGAAAACTTCCTTGAGTCTCAGATTGAGATCGAGTTCGATATACTCGGACTCAATAATATTTTAGAGAACGATACTCAATTCGACTTGGCTCGTTTACACCGGTCAACACCATGCGTATGTCTACCTAAGACACAATAACAATAGTGATTTCATATATTCTCAATTCATCGTAGTGTAATTACTATATTGTTGTTTTCACATATGATACCACACCATGTGATTAAATGTTCAGTCAATGAAAGGAAGTGGAAGCCGATTTCCGATTCACGCGATGGACAACGGATCTCATTTACTTTTCGCCAACGACCTCGTTTTATTTTCAGAAGCCTGTGTTGAACAAGCAAAAGAATAGATTGGGTTCTTCTGAATTTTCGCAGCATTTCGGGGCAAAAATTAGTATTACGAAATCAAAGTTTGCGGTATCATCTAATGTCAATTCTCAAACCACTAATTGTATTATGGATATTATGGGTATACACATACACAACATTTTGAAAAAATATATTGGGGTTCCTTTGCACCATGGGCGAGTCAGAAAATAAGACTTCATGTTTATTATCGATAAAGTCCGGTTGAAATTACAAGCTTGGAAAGCCTCCTCCATCTCAAAAGCCGGCTGAGCCATCCTTACTCAAATTGTGCTTACTACGACGGCCTTTTATCACATGCAGACGGTTATCACATGCAGACGGTTAAGCTCGCCGCTTCTATCACTGATGAATAGGACAAAATTGCCCGTTCGTTCTTTTGGGCTTATCATGAAGATAAGAGAATTATCCATCATGTAGCTTGACTCTATATGTCAACCTAAATCCCACGGTGGCCTTGCTATAAGAAGCGCTCGAGAGATGAACACTGTGCTTTTGGCAAAACTTGTGTGACAGATTACGACGGACCACAACAAACTTTGGGTCCAAATTCTGACACAAAAGTATGGATCTCCGTTTGCGACATCAAAACTAGCTTCCTCATTCATTTGGCGTCACATTTGTTTCGCAGCTAACGAATTGAGGGAGGTTTTTGCTTCAGACACCGATGGAGCTTCCATTTGGACCGGACATCCATCCGGAAAATTCTTAGTTAGCTCGGCATACCATGAAGTCTGCAAGTTCCCCGTCCCAGTGAGCAATAATAGTGCGAATTGGAAACGAATCTATAATATCAAAGGCCCGCTTCAAGGTAACATCCTTCCTTGGCTCATATGTATGAATTCCCTCCCCACGGTTGGAACCCTTGCAAGAAGACATATCATTGATGACGACACGTGTACTTCTTGTGGTAATTATAGTGTGTCTATTTTGCATGCCCCTGGGGATTGTAGCTGGGTGTGTGGTTTGTGGAATGACATTGTGCACCACCAACGCTTGCATGAGTTCTTCAACATGGCTCGATAAATGGCTTCAGAAAGACATGTTCAAGAAAGATAACATTGATTTTGGCGCTTTCTTTTTCGGGAGTTGATTTCGAGTATATGGTATTAGCGCAATAAAGAGCTCCGCAATGAGTATCGCCATAGGCTCCCGAAGGCAGTGTTCATTTCTCAAGCTATACGGAAAGTACATGGATTAGATCGAGCCGCCGTCGGAGGCAGGCCAACAAGGCCATGACCGAAAGTTGGAATTTTAAGGGCCCGCTTTTTACGTATATGAAGTGTATTTTAGATCAATTTTATGTTTTATTCGAATTAAAAAACCACTAAAACCCAAATCTATAAGCGAATTCAGTGAAAGAAATTTTAAATAAATTGATTACATATTTTATAACGCCATCAACATAAGATACCTCAAAAATAATTGTGATATATTATTTTTTTATTTCAGTTGAGCGCACTAAGTGCTCCGATTTTACTGAGGCACTTGATTGGATTAGATATGGCTTGGCAAAAATAATTATGTAGCACAAATTTTGTTTCGTTCTTGTATAGCTCTTTTGCTTCGTTTTTTAACAGTTGTAAAACTAGTTGTTTTAATATAAATATCTGATTTTAACAATAAAAAAAAAAATCCTTTACTCATCACATAATAACTACAATACATTCCTTATACTTTTTAAAATATTATGAAGCAACTCGTACTAATGGCACCACACTCTGGAAAGAAAAGAAGAAAAAAAAATTCAACTTTTTCTTGCTGTCCCTGCACCACCCCCGTTTTGTTGCCTCCCTCTTCGCCCCTGAACTATTGTCCTTTATTCCTCACCCCATCTACTGTTTTCCCACCATCATCTGCCAAATGTTCCACCATTGCTTGTAGTTTCTTAAATTATACATGTTAAAGTGTCCCACATTTGGCATTTGTAATTGTTTCACCCACCATATTATGACATGGATTTTCCTCGCCTCATAGCTTATGTATTGAGGTTGTGACCCATTCTCTTATATGACTTTGGACTTATATTTTCAAAACGGTGTTAGAGTCACCCATTTATTGTGTAAGTGTTGAAGTCTTTATTGATCTTATAGTGCCCTTATGTGTCATGTGGTTCAAACTCTTTATAGACTCACACTTAAGTGAGCGTGTGTTAAAGTGTCTCACATTGGACATTTGTAAATGTTTCACCCACCATATCGTACAAGCGTTGAACCTCCTTTTTGGCCTTATAGTGCCTCTTACATGCCTTGTGACGTGTGGCCCAATATATTTATGGGCTCACACACGAGGGAGCGTGTTAAAGTGTCTCATATTGTACATTTGTAATTGTTTCACCCGCTATATCAATAGATGAACTTCCCTCACCGGGAGCGTGTGAAAGTGTCAAACATTGGACACTTGTAATTGTTTCACCCACCATATTAAGAGACAAATTTCCCTCACCGGGAGCGTGTTAAAGAGTCTAGCATTGGGCATTTGTAATCGTAAAAACTTAGATGTGTGATTATATATATTTTTTGAGTGGAAATGTGTGATATTTTAGATAATAATATTTTTACAGTGGGGTGACCTATGTGAAAAAACTGTAGCGTCTTTACCATCGGCATGTGGCTAATTCTAGCATGTGCAACCTATGCGGAAAAGCGGAAGAATCAGCCTTACATACGATATGAGACTGCCCATGACCAAGAGCTATTTGGAGAAAGTTTAATGATGAGTCGACCAACAGGGATTTCTTTCAATTGAATAAGCCTAAGGAATGGATACGATTCTGTCTGGACTCTACTCACCGGCCTTTGAGATGACGCTATGTGTGGAGAGAGATCGTGAGTGGTATTTGGAGATGGAGAAATTTGATCTTCTTTGGGGAACAACACAATCGTGAATCGTCCACCCCCTCACATATTTATTGATCAAATGGTGGAACGTACGAAAAATCTGAGATTAACTTGAGATATAGCCTGATGTAATTTTTTTCTATATTCCTATGAGTCTATTGTTTTTGCGCTATAGCACTTTAGAACATTTTATATACGGTGGTATTTGTTGAGGAATAAATATTAAAAATCGTTGTTAAAAAAAAAAAAAAAACCGTGGTGCTTGAAAAAAGAAAAAGAAAAAATTGGAGTCATGGGCGACGTTAGGATAAGGTAAGATCATACTATTGCGCTTTTTGTTTTCCGATTCTTCCTCCGAGCAAAGACGCAATATCCTTCACCGGGTAATCATAGTAGGAATGTCAGCTTCATCAACATTGAGTGTGGGCTACTTCGGTAGCTCAACTGTTAACATCTCCATTAATCATTCTCAAAAGCCTTCTCTGCTTCGTGGGACACATCATTTGCACTTGCCAACATCATCTCCGATTCAGCTGCTTGGTTTAAGTCACGGTGCCGCCGGTAGGGTCAAAACCAATGCGCCACTCAAGATGTCTGTTGCTGCCGTTGATTCTCCCATACCCGCCGAAAAGGTCATGCCCAATTTGATTCTTTGTCCGTTATTATATATATTTTTTGTTACCCTTTTATTCAACTTAATTGTGCACTGGACTTGATATATTGGTATGATTTTACGAAGCGTTAGGCCAATCGTATAGTTAGCTATACACTTTCAAGAGGGTAAGTCGAAGATCATCTATTGACGATTTGTCCCGCATGATTTATGAAACCGTTGTCAGCTCTATTTGCTAATGCCTATTATGATATCTCTGTCAATTGTCCTTAATGAATTTTTTTAGAATACAACCGTCGTAGAAGGCCGTAGCTAGCAAGTGAAACGTATCATGTCTTTTCATTTTTAGTCTCTTTTCACTAGTAGGTGCAGCGGGCGGGCCAAAAAACGTTTTCTAGTGGGGTCACCAAGACAAATTTGAAGATTCATCTAAGGCATTAGTAATTTTTTTACATTTTTTAACAACAGAACTCATAGTTTTAATACAATTTTTTGAACCAGAAGGCTGGGATCTACGGGTGAGTAGGCGTGTATTATGTGAAAAATACTACACTTGATACAACATTGATACGGCCGTTGTACCATAGAATCTTTTCGTCTTTAACATGTAAATTCTTTTGTCAGAGATAGTGATTCAATATGATATTAAAACGGGAGGTGTTGAAACCTCTATGCCAACTTTAACTTTTTATTTATATTGTTGAAGCGTTCAACCTCTTTGTTTGCCTTGTTGTGCTTTTTGTATGTCTTTGGGTGTCATTTTAGCCTAGACTTGTTGATTTAAGCCCATGCTTTGAGGGGTGTGTTGAAATCAACCGTGTTTAATACGTAAAATAAGCTTTTCAAAGAGATATTAATTCATCAATCCCCCACCCCCCTATTCACTTTGGTAGCTTTATATGGTAACGAACTCATTCGAGAATATGAAACTTGTACTTATCAACAGCAAGAGGTTTCGAACAAAAGGTACCATTTTGTGGTTGCAAATGCAAACTTCATGTTGGATGAAGAGGAGCATTTCCAGGAGCAATTGGCTGAGCGTCTTCGCCTCTATGGAGAGCGTAACAAAGAGCAGGACTTTTGGCTTGTAATTGAACCCAAATTCTTGGACAAATTTCCAGCCATTACCAACAGATTGCAGAGGCCTGCCGTTGCTCTGGTCTCAACTAATGGCCCTTGGATCACGTAAGCATCGTTGCAATCCTCTTACAGTTTATTATTGGTGTAGTCATAATCTCAAAGATACACTGCAACACAATGATTTTGTTACACTTGTTAACTTACCAACTCACCTCAATATATTAGGGAAAGTGTATATATACATTTATAAGAGAAACTTGCTCTCTGATTCTTCTGATTGTTTTACAAGTCCCTGAATGTGTTTGGCAGGTTCATGAAATTGAGGCTGGACAGGGTTTTACAAGGAAGTTTCGAAGCGGATACACTTGAAGAAGCTTTATCATCTAATCCTGTTAATATAGAATTGAAAAAGCCAGAAAAATGGACTGCACCATACCCTAAGTATGAATCTGGCTGGTGGCAGCCTTTCTTACCTCCCTTTTCTAAAGCTGCCCAAGTATGAATACCACCCGTCTTTCGCACCGAGCAGAACAAGGTTGGCTTGCTTGCTTGTTGTTGTTATGTGCACCTATGTACAATGGTATTTGGGGGACAGGGGGTTTAGAAGCCACTTGCCTAGTGATAGAGAGGCCTAGCTGCTGCATGAGTGATTTTGATCCCAGCATGAGAGTATATTTGTAACATTTATTACCTTCTTTTCAATGACATGTATAGGAATCTTTTTTCTTGTTGGGAACACTAGTCTGTTTTATATCCCGTTGTTGTCAGTGTTAGATTTTGTATGTTTTGTCACCGTATTTTAGCTGCAAATATAACCATTGTCAAATCAACTCAAACCTTTCAAACATATGAAGATCTACGCTGTGTTACACTATTTGGGTAATTTGGTTTTTGCGCGAGACTTAAATTAGATGAAAAAAAATGGAATCAAATTAAACCAAACCTGCTTAAACTGAAATTCGTAGTTGGTCGCTCCAAACGGTATTAGCGGATGAATTTGGACCGCACGATGAAATCGTGTAATCTAAATATTCCACATTGTGGGACTTAAGAATTATCCAAGATATGACGTGCTGAGAAATACTTTAACCCCAATCTATTTAGGAATAGATGTGGTACCTTGCTATTATTTATAAATGTCCTACAACGTCTTTTAGTTTTTTTTTGGTTTGTCATGTCTCTCGCATCTCAATTTAATATTAAATACATTATTAGTACTTTCATATTAAACAATGTAATATTATAATCCACTAACACAAAACAATATAATACTTTTATCATACCATTTTAAAAAACAATTTATTTATTAATTTTCTTTAACAACCCCCCTGTATTGTGGGAGGGAGTAGTTAAAAAGAGGGTAAATAAGGGAAAATAGTCTGTAAATTATTTTACTAATTTCATCTTAGTCCACAAACATTTCTTGGCATCAAAAGAGACCACCAACAAATTTTTTTTTTCCTAACGGCACAAAAAAAAGATGTTTTTTTTGTGTGTGTGTGAGAGAGATATACAACCAGGTTTTTTTTTTTTTATATTTACATTTACCCTATAAATTTAATTTATGGGATAATTGATTATGGAAAAAAAAAATGTTGGTGGACTATAATGGAAGGGACTATTTTGACTATCTAAAAAAAGACTGCTGTCATATAGGAAAAGAATTATGCTTCGCCGGTGACCGGTGGGGTGGAAGGAAACGAAAACCGAGAGCAAAAATGGAAGCAGTTGCTGAAGGACTGTGGGAACTAGCTGATCACCACGAGAAGAAAGGTGAAATTGGTAAAGCAATTAAGTGTCTGGAGGCCATTTGCCAGTCCAAAGTTTCTTTTCTTCCTATCGTTGAAGTGAAGACTCGCCTCCGTGTCGCCACTATCCTCCTCAAGCACTCCCACAACAGCAACCATGCCAAAGCTCACCTTGAGCGCGCCGTTAGTTTTTCTCTTAACACTTTTTTTTTAATGTTATTTAGTTGCTCAACTTTTTTGGAATGAAGTACGTTGTGTCCCTAATTAGCTGTTGGTTTGTCTAGGCGTCTAGCCTGTGTCGTAATTGGCTGTGTTGGTTTTTGTTCATGGTCTGAATATTTTAGGTTCCTGCTAGTGGAATTTGGACTATGGTGAATACGAAATGTATGTATTGGAACTCCTCGTTGCATCCCATTTAGCAATGCTATGACATGTGCAGAAATGCGAAATTTTGTTTCTCACTTTCTAAACATGTCAAATAGACATGTTAAAGTGTCACCGGACCGGTGTATTGGAGATTTCATGTATTAGACTTGTTTAACAACTTTGAATGTGTTGAAAGGATTTGTTGGGTTTTGGGTATTTTATCTAGTTAGGCTGGATCAGGGGCAAAAAATAGAACGTGTCAATGATAAGTCTTGATAAGCTGTCCGTTTCCGTTTTATGGATATAAAATTTAAGGAGAATAGCCATGAACACTGTCGATGGGTAAATGTGACACGTAACATTGGTAGTGCCGTAGAAGCTCTAAATTCTTGGTTCAGAAGCTCTAAATTCTTGGTTCAAGGCTGATATAATTCAAGCATGTTGCACAAATTCACTTTATAAGGCTTACACAACTTTAGAGTAGAATGTCTTTCCTGAAATATAGGCATGGTGCCGTTGAGGAACTTCGTCAACTTTATTACAATATGAAGTTGCCAGCTTTATTGCTATATGCTTCTTGCTTTAGTACTTTGTGGCATTTGCTCGAAAGGCGATTAAGAGATCAACTTTTTTTAACTGCAGCAACTACTTTTGAAGTCTATACCTTCATGTTTTGAGCTGAAATGTAGAGCATGTAGCTTGTTGAGCCAGTGCTACCATCTCGCAGGAGCCACTGCATCGCAAAAACAGGTTCTGAGCAAAGGGTTAGAGCTTACTGCAACTTCTGTTGACGGGTAACTACCAAGCATTTTTGTTTCTCATCCTCTTATGAGGACATTCCATCATATTATGTACGGATCCTTTATGCTCCTCCTCCTTATCCAATGCTGTCAGCCTTTAGTTTCTTATCTCCATCTATTCTAATCACCCCATCTCTAATAGAAAAATCTTGGAAGTATACGTAAATGATTTCCGCCCCATGAGAAGCTTCTTGAAATGGTTATTCTCTTCACAAAGGTTGGTGCTTCCAATAATGGATTTCACACCAAGCTTTGTCTATTCGTAAGACTACCTCTTCTGGACAAGATAACCAATAAAATGTAAGAATATATAAGCTGGAAGCCACGTTTATACTTCCATCTTCGTGAGAATTGTGATTTCACAACTGAAATCGCCTTGTTTGGAATTGAGTTATAGTGAGGCAGGACATATGTTATTAACTCAATGATGGAGTGGGTGAGCAAGAGATTGAGGTTATATCAGAGGGTGTGTGGATAACATATTGTCTTTGAACTCGTGCTTATTTGATTGGTAGAATTCAACATTAGCTTGTCAGTTCAAAAGCCCCCAAGTTAATGTTCTTATGCATGAATGAAAATGATCAAATTCGTCCATTTTGGATGGGATCAGTCTATCCCAGATCTTTCTTGCTGCTGGTGATATCTTCTCGATTCTTTAATATATTTGACTTAGTTTAGAATGTGATTTTGTTAGTACCTTGGAACTTTGGGTTAGCATGAACTTATAGCTTTGCCATTGGAAAAATCTTTCCCATGCATGATACTTACTACTATCATTCTCAACTGATATGGTAAATCACCCCCTTAAATTTGGTGTTAGTATTAGAATTTCCCAAGGCTTGAAGTACCTATTCTCTGGTGGACAACTGGACATGCGCCAATAAAATGCACCTTTAACCAGTTTAGGTGAAATTGTTTTAAGTTTCTGTTTTGATTGCATCAGTTTTTGTTACTTTGAGGTTGGGGTATGATGTTGTTAATGAATAAACTTATTCAAAGGTTTCCTGGACGGCTATGGTTCTGCAACTTCAATTCTCAGCTTGCAAATGCTCTGATTATTGAGGGGGATTACCAAGGTTCCATCACTGCTTTAGAGCAGGGATACACATGTGCTGTAGAAATGTGTTACCCGGAGTTGCAGGTTTGTCTTACTTTTCCATGTCCCTTTCCTGGTTCATTCCTTCTGGGTTTCACATCGTGCGTAAGAATGACCTTGCCTTTTAGATATTCGATTGAAAACTGTTTACATGAAAGATTATAAACGTGGTGTGTAATTTTATGCATTTATATACTCCATCATGTCTGCTTTGTGCCTCAGCTAAACAATTTCCATTAAGCAGACTAACAGTTAACGCTTGGCCAAGCCCCGTTTTCAATCAATGTCGTGGTCTTAATTCTCTAGTAGCATGTTGGATTACCAAATTAGTGAAATATTATATTGTTGACACAGAGCTTAACTTATAAACTCCTGCATTACCTTTTCATTTGGTGTTTGCACATATATCCAGAACCTGACGTACAGTAAGGTGGATCAGACTTACTTTTTTCCCTTCCCTGCTTGTTTGCTGCATTTTGTATGCAATCTTTTGGAGAATCTGGTAATTTTTCTTAAGTATGTGTTCTGTTCTGTTGATTCTGTCAGATGTTTTTCGCTTCTTCAGTCTTGCATGTGCATCTAATGCAATGGGATGATATGAGTTTGGTTGAAGAAGCATTCAAGAGGTGCGACATACTATGGAAATCCCTTGAGCCTGATAAAGTAAGATGATTGTGGCTTGTTGCTTGCTTCTTCATTTTTCTTTTACTTATATCATGTATACATATACCTGTTCTTAAGATGTTAAGAGTGATTATTTGACGGCATGCTAATCTTTTTCAAATTGCTACTGCTACCGTACTGAACTGCCGTTGTGTAAATGGAGGAGAGATCAACAAAAACATGGCCGAAAAATAATGGATAGTGAAGCTTTTGTTCAACTTTTTATGCAACTTTTTTGTTTTTGTTTTTTTGTATTACCAGCCTTGCCTTATATTTCTATAATACTCCCTCCGTCCCGCAATATAAGTCCTTTTAACTTTTTTGTGGTGTCCCAAAATATAAGTCCTTCTCACATTTCAATACAAGATTAATGCATTGTTTTCACTTTCACACTAAACAATGCAATATTATGAGTCACTCCTCCAAGAAACGATACAATATGTTACCTTGAAATATTAAAAAGTAACTCATTTACGATTTTTCTTAATCTGTGTGAAAAAACCAAAAGGACTTATAATATGGTGGGACGGAGGGAGTACGTTTTTGTGGTTCCAACATATGACTTCTGGTCCTGTATACATACACATGCTGAATCTAAAAAAATGTAGTAAAAGATATTTTTAATTTATATAGAAAAAACTTAATAACACAATGGTCTGCATAAGAAAAGTGGAAAATCTTAGCCCCCCCCCAAATAAGGCATTGGTTGGATACCTACCTTTAATAAGAATACTGCACATTTATTTTATGCAGTTCAATATTAAATGTTTTTTTTTCTTTCTAAAGAAGATATAGTTTTATAAATATACGTATCCAGACTCCAGTGTGTGTACTGCTCGTGTTCCTGCACGTCTGAGACGTGTCCTATAGTAAAAAAAAAAAAAAAAAATGTCTGTCACATGCTGGGCGCATTTCTGCATCCCAGAGGTGTCCAACACAGCTATGACGTCTAGATCGAAGTGTACATGCTTGACAACTGGTCACAGAAACTACTACTTCCGTCAAGGGTCCCTTTCTATGTATGAATAACATAATTAGATTAAACATTGAATTTGTTAATGGCCTATTAAGCCTAATCTTAGCTTCACATACACATATATACAGGTCAATTTGTGTATTATATGCCATTTGATATTTGGGGGGTTAAAGCTCATGACGTGATAACCTAGATTACTTCTTTTGTGCTGATTGATAATTCAATTCTAGAATATATATCTATATATATATATATAACCACTGACAAAATCATGACGGAAAATTTCTACTGCAACCTTACAAGCATTCTCTCTGTGTGTGTTCTTTTAAATATGCTGCATTCACGATTACAGATGCTGCAATTTATTGTCTTCTTGGACTCCACAGACACAGCAGTGCGCTGGTTTAATGTTTTACAACGATCTCCTGCATGTATTTTATCTACTGAGGATCTGCGACTACAAGACCGCTTCTCAGCATGTTGAAAGATTGGATTCTGCTATGAAGTCTGACATAGAGCGGAATGGACATGTGCAAGTTCTTAGAAAGGAATTTGAGGTGCTAAATGCTAGTTTATCTCGTGATGATTTGAGCTATAGGGATCGCTCTGCACTTACTAGGAAGCGTGGAGAGCTTGAGGAACAGCTTGCTGATTATACTGGACAAGTTTCAGCTTACAAAGATTCCTTAGAACCAGCCTATTTTGGAAATATAAGCCGAGCATGCGGTGATAAACTTGAGCTAGCCCCACCGCCTATTGATGGGCAGTGGCTGCCAAAAGGTGCTGTGTTTGCATTGGTAGATCTTATAGTTATTGTTTTCAGCCGACCCAAGGGGCTCTTTAAAGAATGCGGGAAGAGGATTCAGACAGGAATGCAAACAATTCGAGGTACTTATACAAGGAAAATTTTCCTTGTATCATTTCCCTCTTTTGTGATTATCACTGTTAATTTCTCTCTGCAAATCATTGAAGACATTGCCTTGTTTTGTATTAGAACATATGGAGGATTTGGGATTTTCCTTCGCTTTTCTCATTGCTCTTTTAGAAAATGATTTTTTTTTTCTTTATATCTTTATGTCCGAGAAGTTCTCCTGAAAGACCAAATTTCCCAAGATTGTGGATTATTATTATTACTATATAGGTTAAGAAATAGTGGAAAAATGACACTATAAAATGCACACTGCTGGTTGTGAATCTCTTTCCTACTATTATTACCTCTGTCGTTTTTGTGCTTTTGAATTGCACATGTGAGAATTGTGTCTCACATAGTAACTACATAAGATAATCCTTATCTTATTAAGGCTTAATTTCATCAAAACCACCTATATCATCCTCCGAAAGGAATAGGAAAGAATAGAATTAATCAGTATCCCTTTAGACAAATCCAAGCTCTTATAATTTCTGTAAAACATGTTCTCTTCCCTGCTCTCTCTCTCTCTATTATTTCTTTTAATTGTCTCAGCATGCTTATATTTGTGCATGCGTTAGAAGCCGTCAAACAAGGTTTTCATGGACAAATAAAGTACTATTATTGTCCCTTTCATTTGCCTTTAGAACCATGCTATTTTTTTGTTGTTGGTTTGGTTAATGTAGTGCAGTATTCGGTTATAAGCATTTGTATTTGGGAATGACCAAATGTTTCGCCTGTTACTTACCAGAGTATAATATGCTGGAACTGTTGTTTACCTTACACTTAATTTACAATATTTATTGAACAAATTGTTTGGTTTATTGTAATTTGATACTCTCCTCCTGGTTTTGCAGAAGAGTTGGCCAAACTTGGGATCAGTGATGGGGCAAAAGGTGATTATGTTTCTTCTTTGTGTGGGTACTCTGGTTTCTAATACATTGCTTATAATTATTTAATTTTATAAAAAAAAACGAATATTTTTCACCAATTTTCCTTAGATATTAAAGATAAATATGGAATTTAGTAATTTGTATCATTTGTTATTAACAGTTTGTTTCTACGATGCGAATGTCTTGCAGAAGTGGATCTCCAGCACTCAACCATATGGATGGCTGGTGTCTATTTGACACTTCTAATGCACTTTCTTGAAAACAAAGTGGCTGTGGATCTTACTAGGTCAGAATTTGTTGAGGCGCAATTGGTTGGTTCTTGACTTTCTTGTCAACAAGTCTTACCATTTTGTCTTATCAGTACATTCACAATCCCTTTGCTGAATAGTTCGCATAAACTTATTGTCAACAAAGATAAAAGTTAAGGTATTTTATTGATATGTTTGAATGAATTACACAGCAGGCTCTTTAAATAATAAAAATAACAGAAACCCTAGCCGACCTAAACTCCTAGAATTTAGGAGAAAACGACCAAAGCCCTAGGCGGCAATGCTCTCCAAACTTAACCTCCAAGAAACAAGAATGTTAACACACAAACCCTAGCACCACACGGTTTATAATTAAACCAATAATAAATGACAATAACACCCTTCTATTCAACACTTATCTTTTGACATATAGAGACATAGCACCTATTCTGTAGGAACATATCAGAACTTTTGTAACTGAGTTGTAATAATTTAAAGTCTGTCGTCTCTGTCGCGTCCACTTGCCCCTACATCTGTTGACATGCACATGAAAGAGGCAAAGAGGGGAATTGATTTCTCTCATTTTATGCATAGCAGGCCCCAATACAAGGCTCATATGAAGGCTATTAGCTCTTTGACAGAATGCACCCTTGCTAATTGCCTAGTTGTTTGGGTTGTCAGGAATCTCAGCTTGGATATTTTACAATGCTTCCCATGACATGAACACAATATCAATAGTAATAATTGTGTCTTAATGACGCGGAGAGACTAATGTGGCTTAATCCAGGGACTTGTGCAAATGAGGAATTGGTATCTTCGCTTTCCAACTATATTGCAAGCTAGTGAGTGTACTATAGAAATGCTGAGAGGCCAATATGCTCATTCAGTTGGTTGCTATCCGGAGGCTACTTTTCATTTTCTTGAGGCTTCAAAGGTAACTTGGATAGGCTGTGGTCCATCCACTTGAATTTCACTTTTAGTGTTGTTTGACGAACACCAAAAACATAAATATCATCTTGATGTTCTTTTCTTTTTGCATGATGCTTTACATTAAAGAGAGAGAGAGAGAGAGAGAGAGAGAGAGAGAGAGAGAGAGAGAGAGAGAGAGAGAGAGGAGGGAGGGAGGGAGGGAGGGAGGGAGGGAGGAGAGAGGAGAGAATCTTGTGTCAGTATTTCATTTAAAGCTCAATTTGTTTTAAACTTTACTCTGCTCCTTTCGATATCATATTCAGACTACGGAGAGTAGATCAATGCAAGCCATGTGCAATATCTATGCAGCAATTTCTTACATTTGCCTTGGTGATGCCGAATCTTCAGCAAAGGTAAAAGCACATCCTTTTTTGTTTAGAGTATGCCGTTTGCCTTTTTCTCCATACATAGCTCTCCACCCCTTAATTGAATTGCTTGTTTGTGTAGGCTCTTGATTTGATTGGACCCATTTACAGAGAAATTGATTCTTTTGTCGGGGTGCGAGAGAAAACTAGTGTTCTATTGGCCTACGGGCTTCTTTTAACTAGACAGCAAAATCTTCAGGATGCAAGGTGATCTTTTTTCTCTCTCTCTCTCTCTCTCTTCCCCCCCTCCCTCTCCCTGTAGATAGAGTAAGATGAGGCATATGATGTATTTGTTGGAAACTGTTTTACCCTTTGTTACTGTAGCTAATTATGTTCCTTTTTTGCCCTCTGTATTTGTCCTTAATCTTATATTAATTAAGGGTTAATTAGGGGTGCGATAGAGCTGTTAGTTTGTCCTCTTCCTAGTTGTTTCAAATGCTGGGCCATTGTACTTTTATCACCGTTGGAAGAGTGTTCCCAACACTCTCTTTCATCCAACTAGCCGTTGGGTCCCTTCCTAAAAAAAAAATGTTGAACCCCAACATTAAGGGTCCCCCCACCCCCGATCCCGCAGGAATGTGGGGAGATGTTAATCAGGTAACCTAGAGTTTAGAGTCAGGGGCTTGCTGGTTCCCCATCACTGAAGGGTGTTATCAATCGGAAATCAACCCCGTTTACGGGAATCGAACCGCTGACCTCCAGCTTAGGGTCCGGCTGTCATTATAACACCCCGCTCCTCACCACTAGGCCATATCCAGGGGATCGTTGGATCCCTTCCTAAAGTGTATTTAAGGAAGTGGTAGTTGTAATAACATTTAATGAGCTTTCTATTCTAATAATAGAAGAATACTTTCCTCATTGCTTTATTTCTCATAGTATTCTCTAATTAGGGAGGTAGACAGACCTTTGCGACTTCCACAAACTGTAGAATTATGCTTTTGAAGTATGTAGGTTGATCTTTTTTTTTTTTGGCAAGTAAAAGCACACTTTAGGTGATGGAGGTGTACATGGCTGTCTTTTTGTCACCTTTAGCCTCACGGGGAGACCACCATTAAGTCAATCTCTTAAACATCCTGCTACTGAGTAGGCCTAAAATAGTAATTGTATGTATTGGCGTGTCATTGCATATCCTCTTCTTATGTGTAAATTAACGTATTTTTTCGATAAGGAGATTGAGGGTTCTGCTCCTTTTGGGGTTTGTCCACAATTGTTGTGGATGGACCGGCGAAATGATCTCGGCCTTGTTATGAAAAAGAAATAAACAGAGCATTGGAAAGGTGATACTTAGAAAAATCACTTTGAAACAGAGTTCAGGAATTACCCCCTTTTTTTGGATAAGCAAAAGGTGATATAGTTAAGATGAAAATCACTTCTAGTTTACAAGAGATACTAGAGCACTAAATCTTCAAACTCGCACAATCTTGAAAATGACTTTATTACCAACTCGTCTCATTCCTTGTGTAATTTATGCAGAATTCGACTGGCATCTGGTTTGCAGATAACGCACAGTCATGTTGGAAATATTCAACTCGTGTCACAGTATCTGACGGCATTGGGGGCTTGGCTCTTGCATTGCATGACGCTGGTCAAGCTAAAGAGATCTTGAGATCCTCCCTTACATTGGCAAAGAAGCTCTATGATATCCCTACTCAGATATGGATATTGTCAAATTTGACAGGCATGAAACACCCCCCTGTACCTTAGGCCCTCCTGTTCAGTAAATTATGTATTCTCGTTCTTATTATATCTCAAGATAGCTTAGCTGGCCTAATATGTGTGTATGTTGATATGCAGCTTTGTACCAGCAATTAGGGGAGGAAGGGAATGAAACGGAAAATGACGAGTATCAAAAGAAGAAAGTGAATGACTTGGAAAAAAGAATTGCAGCTGCGTGTTCGTCTGTACATCATATTGAACTGGTAAGGCACATGTATGTAAACATGTTATGTATATTTATATGTATACTCTGTCTGGTGACAATTTCATGTATTTAATGGAGAACAGGTTGACAAGGTAAAACTGCAAGTTAATCAAGCAAGTGAGTTTGAAATGAAGCGTGCATCGGCTGGAGGAGCTTCAACGAAAGTAGAGCTCGACATTCCAGAATCAATTGGTCTTCCAAACCCTTCTCCAATGCCTCCTTCCTCAAGGCTTATGGACGTTAACTTGGGCAGCAGGCTCTCGAGGCGAAAGCTGTAAATTAATGATGCTCCCCATTTCTAAGTTAATTGCTTACTGTATGTTAAATGTAGAAATGATGCAACTATGTGGGAAGGGATAAGTAATTTCCACAAGTATCTTTCATTCCTCATTCCTTTTTGTCTACCATTTTTATGCCTGTGTCAGTAGTATACTAGACTCTTCATTTATAGTATTTCCCATTATCAAATTCAGGAAAAATAAAAAAGAAAAAAATAAAAATCAAGCACCTTTAACCCCCATCCCCTACTTCCTACCTCCTAGCCCCCCTTCTAGCCCCACTTACCCTTGCCCTCAAAAATTTAAAATATTAACACCCTAAAAACCCCTAAATACCTAACTTATGTCCTATTCTAGCCCCAACTTACCCCTGTCCCCCCAAAATTAAAATACAAAACCCCCCGTCCGGCTCTAATCATTAAATCCGTAATATCTGTATGTCAAGAACCTGAACCTTCAAAGTCTCGAATCGGGCTGAGCTTAGTGAACTAGCATAGTTTAGCTAAGGAGTAGTATAAATACTAGAAGTAATGATGTAATAAGTACCGAAATTGTTATCAATAAACTCTATTTTCTCTCCTTGTCTAATCTCTCATTTCTCTTCTGCGTTCTTTTTCCCTTTCTTCCCTGATTTCCTCTGTTTCTCCCCCCTAATTCCTCTCCTCTATCCCTAAATTTCATCTCAAAAACCCTAGTTAGGATCGAATCCTAACATCTGGTATCAGAGCTTGCTGCTTGTGATCAACTGATTTTTTCGATTGATATATTTTTCCCCCAAATCCTGTTCAAGCTTTACAACAATGGAACCCGGTTTCATGGCTTTGTCGATCTATTGTGTTGTGATGTCTTCAAAATGGAGCTGTGTGTTTGATTCTGAGCCTATTCAAGGGAACGATATGAGTGTTTAAGTTTATTACAATCAATTCTGCAGATGGAGGGATAAATTGGAGGCGTTAACTATCGGTGACGAAGAATCGTATGTTGACGATTTTCTTTGTGAACTGAAAATGGATCTTATGGTAAGAGTGTTGGGATACAAATGGAAGCCACGTAGATTGTCTGATGCATTTCATAGGGCCGAAGAAACTCTAGGAAAAATGATGCAGATGAGGTGTTTGAAGAAATGTTCCATCCAAATTCTGTGAATATTGCTGAAACCCAAGGAGCTGGGGGTGTTTTTGATGAGGACAATAATGGTGTGCTTGGTGTTTCCGGTCTTATGGCAACCAACGATGATTTTAGCAGTATGCGTGATACAAAGCAATTGCATGCTACAGAAACGGTTATTGAAGGGGACAAGGTGCTTGGCGGAATGATTAAACCACCTTGTACACTTGGAGCTATTTTCATTTTCCCTTAGGCTAGGAATCACTTTGCTTGATGAGGTGGGACAGCTTCATTCGTTGAGGTTTGAAGGTTTGAAGAATGCACAACTTATGTTCGATAAAATGTTACAACAATTTTCAGCAAAACAGAAAAATGGGATTGTGGGATGTGAAGAATGGGAGCCGTCCGTGGGTGATTTTCCAACCGATTTAGTCTCTAAAGCTGATGAAACAATAGTTGGTTTAGCTAATAGCTCATCGAAAATAATGTTTGGTGAGATGGGGGTGTTCATGTTCGATCCAAGCGGTAGTTCTTGGCACCGTAAGGGTTGTGGCTTTCATCAAATCAAATGGTGTGAAGCAAAATTGGGATAAAATGCCCAGCAATTTAAATGTTGAATTTTGGGTTGGTAAAGTGCTAATGTTCGTATTGGATCCGGTTGGTAGTTTTGTGTTCTATAATGGTTGTGATCCATTCGAGCACAATATAGCCTCTGTCATTTTTCCAAGAGTAACGGAGATAAGAACGGTTTTGATTTTTGGTTTGACTAGCTTAATGCTGAATTGGTTGATATTATGGTCTTTTGGATGTATACACCTTGTAGATGTCATCAATAATGCAGCTTTTACACTTGTTGTCCTTCATATTGTTGTGGGTCTCACAAGGGAGGGAAATGAAAGTCACATAAAGCAGAATTGTTTGGATAGCCAGGGTTTACATTTGGAATTGGAATGATCTTTTTTATCCCAAAGGGGGGGGGGGGGGGAGAATTTGGAGAAGCAGCAAGGTTGGAATAAGACAACATTGGAGTTCATCAAGAGCCGCATTCACACAAGTGTCGTCGTAAAAGATGCACTAGTTCAGACACTAATTCAGAAAATGAAGTTCCCAGTGTGCTACTTTCTGCATTTCCCAAGCATGGACTGTTTGAGCATGCCTATCAAATATTCATTCCAAAAATTTGATTTCTTGGAACACATTGATCAATGGATATCAGCTGGATGGATTATTCATGCAAGGTTTGGAACGAATTCTAAAGTTTAAGAGGTTGGGACAAAGTTCGTGGGATACAAATTAATACACGTGTAGATGGAGAATGTAATGAAGCTGTTAAGTGGTCTTAAATTGATGCAACATTCTGGAGTGAAACCAGATCGTAGAGGTGTTCCGGAAAACAAAAAGGATGATGCCTTTATTATGTCAAAAAAATGTGGTTTTGGATTATATCATACTTGTCGTTAGCTTCACATTTTATACAACCATTGAGGGTGAATCGGATTCAATATCAGAAGTTACTTTTGCAATTGTAGAGGTTGATTGTGGATTTATTGGTCAGAAAAATTGGGTGGGTTAGCCCGTAGAGTGCAGTACATTGATTGTTCATAGCTGGCGGATGGGTTGGGTTGAGTGCTACAAAAATGGGATTTGACGACATTGGATGCAATAGTGAGGCACCCTTGCAAGTTGTGACTGTTGTTAGGCTTTTTGGAACATGATTAACTACATTGGCCTTGTCCTATTCGATGTTGAAGAACCATGTCCTTGTGGTTATTCAGGGAACGTATGATATATAGTGGGGAATTTTGTATGGGATCCGGGTCAATGTGTCATTTTCGTTTACATTCTTGAGGACAATGGTGATAATGGGAGATGATGAGAATGTTGATAATTTGAGATAATGGGATGTTTTGGTCGTTGTGGTTGGCATGGTGATACCTCGAGCTACAAATGAGAAATGATGTTTGGATTTTTTTTTTCTATATCCTTTAGGACAAGGATGTTTTAAAGGGGAAGGAGATGTCAGGAACCTGAACCTTCGAAGTCTCGAATCGAGCTGAGCTTATTGAACTAGCATAGTTTAGCTAAGGAGTAGTATAAATAAATACTAAAAGTAATGATGTAATATGTATCGAAATTGTTATCAATAAACTCTATTTTCTCTCCTTGTCTAATCTCTCCTTTCTCTTCTGCGTTCCTTTTCCCTTTCTATCCCCAAATTTCATCTCAAAAACCTTAGTTAGTGTAACGCCCCGTCCCAGACACCGAGTCCTTATCCGGAAAATGGGACGTTCGGCACGTGACATTTAGAGAAAACCCTAAACCTCACGTAAGCCTTACGTCATATCAGAGTAATTAACAATAAATACGGAAGTAAAACAAACCGAAGACTCGGGATTAAGACCCTCAGGGTCTTACATATAACAACCCAACCAGAAAGTAACTGCTGTCAAACTATATCATAAATAACTGAAATAAATGCTAGCATCCCAAATGAACATCCATGTCTAAAAAGAAAGGAACGACCATAGAAACTGGCAACAATGCCTTATTCAAAAGGTATTAAAACAATAGACTAGATCATAAACTCCATAAGCTCCAATCCTAAGCCTGATCTTCGGACTCTTCCTCAGAAACATCACCAACCTGCATATCTTCTTGTTCCAAAAGAGGAGTAAGCTCATGCATAAGCTTAGTAAGGAGAAAGAAGATCAAAAGTGAGATTCATGGTTGTCCATAAGCCGGAAGACACGACATGAATCTTCTCTATCCACTTTCACAAACAATTTAAAACAATACATTTAACATAAGGGAGAAACCACTTTGGAGTACGTAATCAATGCATAAGAAAACATGCCTATTTGCTATATCCGTTTACATTGCACGTACATGTTTAGTTACATTAACTACTTACTTAACATATTCATGTCCTTGTCTGTTTCCTATCCGTGATTCTTGTCTACTAGCTTTAAGGCGCAGGATACAACTCGGCTAGCACAACTAACTACACCTCCAACATGGGACTTACTTGCCCAAGGTACACTTATAAGCACACCGCCTTAAGAACGGCTTGGCTAATATAGCTAGTCACACTCTCCGACATGGGTCTTAACTGTGCCCAAGGTACCCCGTCTATTCATACTTATTAACGAATACCCTGCTAAGTAGATTCGATAACATGTAAATCAAATAGAGCACATAAAGCACATAAATCTATACTAAAAATCCATGTCTAACCTATAGGAAACATGCAAAGCCATAACCACACCATACTACCAACCTATCTCCTCTACACGTGTAAAACATAACTCAGAAAATTATCCCGAAACCCAAATAATATCTGTAAACACTATTGGCAAGTATCCGGCAACAAATAATTCTGTCTAGTTTCGTGCAATTTAACATAAACAATATTAAAACAACTTAAAGGCTTGATCTTTAAATTAAAAACGGATACTTTGATAAGAATAACTCCTTACCTCTTAACCTTCAAAGTATTTCTAGCAATTTGCTGAATTCAAGCAATCTTACGGACAACCCCTACACAACGATTAATTTCTATATCAATTCTATGTCAAAGCCCAGGATTTTACGATGATATGATGATTTAACCCTAATTTCAACCATAGGGCGAATCGAACAGTTCAGATTGGTAAAATACCTTGCTGAAAAATCACAGATTGTTTAGGTAGAATCGTCCTCCTCGTTACTGTGATCGTTTTGACTGCTTGTATCTGCAAAACGGATCGACGGAACTAATTATTTTCTTCTTGCGAGCTGCCTGTGGGAAAGACTTTGGTGCGCAGCTTTTCTTTTTGTTTTGCTCTCTGACAACTAGCAGTACGCACAAGTATATATATATGCAATATGTTCTCCTTTACCTTTCTTTTTCTTTTATTTTCTTTTTAAATAAAAGGTTTTAGGAAAACAATAATTAATTATTATTTAATTTCCTTTTATTCCCCTTTATTTTAATTTAAGGAAAATGCTGAAAAAGAGAATACTTCGAAGTGACGAAAATACCCTTATAAGGATCACGGGGTTTTACAGTTAGGATCGAATCCTAACACTGTACAACGATTCTCACGAAACACATAGGTAGGATTAGATTAAGTTCATCGTTTTCCTTAAATATAAATCCTTACCGTAAGTTCAATATTTATTTTAAAAAAATATCTAAAATATTTCGTAATTATTGTTTTCCTATTTTAATTTCCTCATTTCTTCGTAATTATTACGGATTTATAATTTTGATTTAGAGGTCAATTACATATAATCATTCTTTTTTTTATTAGACATATAATCATTCATAATCGATAATTATGGATTTAATTAATTTGATACTGCTAAAAGAAAAAGTTAATTTGATACATGTTGTGAATATAAGACAAGCGGAAATTTTATTATGGTCCTGGACCAAGTATGACTTGGTGATCCAGGACCAATAGAAAAACAACAAAACACACATGAGCCACTGTGTAAAATATAAATCTCATGTTTTTACGTTTTTACCATTCTTATAAAAAAATTTCATTGATGGACCATGTATGACATAGTGATCCTGGACCACCATAAAACCACCCTAAAACAAGATAATACTACTTTCCTTCTAAAATAAAATAATATCAAATGAAAACCCTGAAAAAATAACGAAACCTTTCCAGATATATAAATAATAAAAGTATTAATAATAATAACGAAAAGAGAGGGGAAAAAATGGCTTCGGGCCCACACAAACAAAGACGGCGGTAAGTACACCGGGCTTTGTGAAAGTCTGAAGAAACAATTGTGTTCTTCTTCCCGTCCAGATTCATAGCTTTCTGTCTGAATCTCCTATCTCCCTTCAAAAACAGGAAAACTACTGCTAGTATACTAATAATTTTTTTTTTTCTTTCTTTCTTGAAAGCATTATTAATCTAAATAAATACTGTAGATAAAATATATACGTATCAAAAGAGCAGAGCAATCAGGGTGTAACAATTGTTTGAAAAGAAATTCAAGGAGCTTGAAGATGCAGGCTCCAATGGCTTCCAGATGCATTAGGGCTAGCGAATTCTTACTCAGGAACCGCTATTCTGTGCGTTATTCACGTAATCCTTTCCTCACCGATAGAATTCGATTGCCTCACACCGGTTTGCTTGCCGTAGATGGCGTTAATTTTGCAAGACAGCTCTCAACTGCACATTACAACCGGTGGAATTCATCCCCTACTCATCCTACTGTTCTCAAACGCATTAATGCTTTCGTCTCCAACTCTCCTCCCACGGGCTCCTCCCAAAGTCATGTACTTTGCTGCTCTTCTCCTTCTTTTATGTTTGTTTCATCGTATTTTTATGTGTATTAAGTTGAGATTATTTCGAGGAATTCTGGTGCAGGGAGCCGGGACTCCCAATGGATATACTGCGGCGACGTTTTCGACCGCCACGAGTGGTGACAACGTGAAGAATAAGGCGGAGATCGTGAAGCAATCGGGAGTCAAATCCGGGGAACAAATTTCGGATGCCAGAATCCTTCAAACGTTAGCTAAGTACTTGTGGATTAAGGACAATTACGAGTCTCGCTTGCGTGTTATTGCTGCTTTGGGTTTCCTAGTGGGCGCCAAGGTAGCTAGAAGCTGACTACACAATCATTAATTCATGTTTTCTCAACAAAAACTAATTAGTTAACTCAGTGATTGTATTGTTTAGGTAGTGAATATTCAGGTGCCATTCTTGTTTAAGCTTGCGGTTGACTGGTTATCAACAGCCACTGGTAACGCTGGTGCATTTGCTGAATTTACTGCTGCTAATTCAACCATGCTAGCTCTTTTCGTTAGCCCAGCAGCTGTCCTGATTGGGTACGGAATTGCTCGTACCGGGGCCTCTGCTTTCAACGGTACTTCACTATGAAGTAATTGCTAATGCTTGTCTTGAATGTCATGGATAATGCTTGTCAGTTTCTTCTTAGGGATTTCATATTGCTTGGATGTGAACTTGACTTCTTGATTTTACTAACCATGGTGTCTGCTTGTTTACAGAACTGCGAACTGCTGTCTTCGCTAAAGTAGCCCTGCAAACGATCAGAACAGTTTCCAGAAAGGTAATGAATTTCACAGTAACTCTTAATGGAGAATGACTTAAGAATTGGATGTTAGAGTTACCTGTTGGCGGTGAGAAGAATGATCACACTAGTAAATAATTTGAACTTGTCTTGCTGAGGTCTTTTTTTAATACTTGCCACTAAAGCAGACTTTGCCCACTAATAATTTGTATTGGAATCCCTTGTTTTATAGCAACTATTGTTTCCATTCAACTATTTTTACATATTTCAGCTTTATCTTCTTTAGATACTTCACTGATGAACTGGCTTTTGGATCTTCTGCAGGTTTTCTCTCATTTGCATGAACTGGATTTGCAATATCACCTAAGGTATCTCTTGAAATGACACCATTATGTTTGCTGTTCGATTTTCCTTATGATGTTCAACATATGTGAGCCCTAATTATATCCTAGAGTTTGAATCACTCTGTCGTCTTTTCATTTTTATCTAATGCCTGATTTCAACCCTTTTTTTCTTTTTGTGACTTTAACCTTTTTTTTAACCCTCTTTCCTTTTCCTTTCTTCTAGAGCAAAGAGGGGATTGGACCCTTTCTCTAGTTGCGCTGTCTTTTTAGACTTTATCTTCTAATTCTATGATAATCCTGTACTTTGGCTTGAGCATAGGATGATGTAACTGATGTTACTTGCTCTATCAGTTGGGACCTTTTACAGTGAGCTATACTGAGAGTTTTCTTGAGCGAAATGGGTGTTGGTTCAGCAATGCCTATAATCCCTAGACTGAGCTTTGTCCTCGAAAAAATATTTTCAAAAAATGTCCCAGTTTTCATTATTTTTCTTTCCTTTCTTTTGTGTTTAGACGAAATTTTACGGGCAAAAATGCTCAATTCCTGCAGCTTTTATAGAAAACACATGCACACAAAGATAAGTAGGTGTGTATGCATTAGTCCAAACAGGCTCCTTTAAGCATGTGAGAATTAAAGCAATGAGAGAAAGTATTCCTTATTATTTAGATTTGAAAGCTCATTACATCCTAATGACCAAAGCACATCTTAATATAGAGGGCTGGTCCAATGGCTCGAAAAAGGAAAGCACGAAACCCTGTTGCAATGGCTAGTTGGACACTGTTTCCTGTTCTAGGAAACAGCCAAAAACAAGAAAACTTAGCCACTAATTTATAATATAATTAGGGCTAATAAACAACTATTAAAAGGCTATTAAAAGACTAATAAAAGATAGATAAAAGAATAACTAAGGAACCATATAATTTAACAAAGCATATCCCTGGCTTAAAAATACTGTAACAGACACTTTTTTGGACATGTTAAGTAATAATGTGCTCATATTATTGTTTCGTCAATTTGAAGTCGGGTTACTGAGTCTGATTCACAAAACAGACAATCTGATTATATGCTTGTGTGGAGGTTAAAAGATGTGATTGTAAAGTAACAGCTAGCTGATTATTATTAATTTTTTTTCCTGGGTTGACTGTGCAGTCGGGAAACTGGGGCTCTTAATAGAATTATTGATCGTGGAAGCCGTGCTATTAATTTTATTCTGTCTTCAATGGTGTTTAATGTGGTGCCAACCATATTAGAGGTATGTTATGGTGTCCTTGTTGTCTCCTTTCTTGAAACATATTCTTGAAAATTGTTTGAGGTTAGACAAATTGTGCGAGATATTTATTTCAGGCGTCTCTTACAATCTTCTGTCTATGTTTTCGTTTAATTTTTTCTTTAAGTTTTTTTGCTATTGGAACAGCTTTAACGTGGAGCTTTCAGATATCTATGGTATCAGGTATTCTTGCATACAAATTTGGTGCACCATTTGCATGGATCACTTCTCTTTCGATGGCTGCATACATAGCTTTCACCTTCAGTGTGACAAAGGTATTCTAGCTTTCTCTTAATTTTCTACAGGAGCCTTGTTCTTCTGTTATGTGTTTTTTGATTGTCTTCTTTACTGAAGATCTCATCTTTAGTGTTACTTGTATGCATATCTTATGATCAGAAAATTCTCGACCTTGAGAGGGTCTAATTCTTTTCCTGGAAATCTAATTTGTTTGTGATTTGTTTCAACTTGCTATTTTAGTGGAGAACCAAGTTTAGGAAAATAATGAATGCAGCCGATAATGATGCAAGCACAAGGGCCGTTGATTCTCTTATCAATTATGAGGTGAGCATGCTTGCAATATGCTTTTGGGCCCTTCTTTTCTTCTTTTCTCTGCATATGTTAACTTTAATGCCCTTGTGTATTTCTTCTTTTGATGTTACCTTATGTGCCTTTGGGCCCCTCTTTTTCTCTCTTTTCTTTCTGAGGTTAATAACCCGTATCTGCATATGTTGACTGTAATTCCCTTGTGTATATCTTCTTTTGATGTTACCTTCAGACAGTGAAGTACTTCAATAACGAGGCTTTTGAAGCTGACAAGTATGACGAATACCTGAAAAGTAAGTTCTGTTTCTAAATGTTCTGTTTCATTGCAATTCTTTCCCTTTTACCTTCAAATTTTTGCCGTTTAGATTTGTTGGGCGCAATTTATTCTGATGACCCTGAACGTTGTAGGGTATGAAGATGCTGCCTTGAAAACACAGCGGAGTCTTGCATTCTTGAATTTTGGCCAAAATATCATTTTTAGTCTTGCCCTATCAACGGCTATGGTGTTATGTTCAAATGGAATTATGGCTGGCCAGATGACTGTTGGCGATTTGGTAGAGTATTTTATTTATTCATTTGCATAATTTAGTTTTTGTTTTTGAGTGATGAAGATTTGCTAAACCAAGCTTATTTTCACAAAGGTCATGGTTAACGGGCTGCTGTTCCAACTATCTCTTCCGCTCAACTTCCTAGGCAGTGTGTATCGTGAAACAGTTCAAAGTTTGGTGGATATGAAGTCCATGTTTCAATTGCTTGAGGTATTGAAAGGTTTGGGCCAAAAAAGCTCCTTCGATTCTTAACTGTTGAAAACTATTCCTTAAATGTCTGCATTATATACATTTCAGTACAATATGTTCGTTATTCTTCACGCCAGAAACTTAGGAAGCCTAAACAGTAAATATGTAGGGGTAGTTTGTTACAATATACATTTCAGTACTGAAATGTATTGTATAATGCAGCACATTTCAGTACTGCATTATATATTCCTTAAATGTCTGCATTATATACATTTCAGTACTATGGAATGTATCGGTTTATATAACCCTTTATTCTTCTTGTGTGCTGTAATTGGCCAAATTAGAATATGGAATACAACATTGCAAATTACCCCACAAAAACTCTAGTTATTATCCTTGGAGGATCTTTAGTTGAAACATTAGGATGTACTAGATAATTCAGCTTTGGCATGAGCACGTCTCCACTATCGTTGTGAGTTTATACTATCTGATGTATTTAAGTAAGAAAATTTTGAGGAACAACTTGTTTATTACTTGTTTTATTAGAGAGATAGAAAGCAGAAAGAAACGGCTTATGAAATCAAATGTATAAGATGACTCTTCCGTTAATGTTTTTGCTTAGATTATGTAAGCACCAGATTCTGTTCTTAGGTGAAGCTTAGATGCAATTCATGAATATTCTCATTTTCGTCTTCTAATAAGTTATATAATCCTTCTATATGAGTCTCCTCAATGTATTGAATTCTCTGCATCTATATACGGATTGACAAATTCTTGCACCTGCACCAGCATCCACTCCGGTCCCTGCACATAGACATGCATTATGTGACCTCTATTTCCATATATGAGAAAACCTATAGGTATGCATACTTTGCTATTAGTTCCTTGGTTCTTACAAATTTATGTATTTGATGTTTGTAGGAGAGTCCACAAATCCGAGATGTGGATGGTGCAAAGCCTCTTGAGTTTAAGGGGGGTAGTCTTCAATTTCAAGATGTTCATTTCAGGTATGTCACTGGTGCTCAAATCGTTTGTTAAATTAGGAAATGTATATGCTCTCTTGAAGCTTAAAAGGGTAAGCTACTTTGGGGAATTCGAATAGGAAATGATGATCGACATTGCGTTTAAGTGCTTCATAGTGGAAGAAAGTGCCGTTCAGTAAATTAAGTTGGCATGCTGTTGTAGAATTAAGATATATATGAGTGTTTTCAGTGTCCTAAGTCAATGTAGTTAAAATCGGCATATATCATCCATAAAAATTCTATCCTTGTACCCATAAATCAATGTACTGTTACAAAAAGCAAGTAAAACATTGAACTCTGTACACCATCCATCTAAAATAAAATTAGGCAGCATTCCATTATTACTGTGAATTGTGAAAGATAGTGCACTTAGTGGAACAGTTGAATTGGCATATGAGTTGTGAACGGAGGTCCTTGCTTGCTTGCTTTCTTAACATGAAATTATTCTTGAATTGAACACTATGCAAAAGCACATAACATTTTCCCATCTTTTAATGAAAAGAGAAGGTTATGTGGAATTTGTGGTCTAAGATAGTAATTTTTTAGATTCTTTATATAGTTCTGGCATTTTTTAACATGAAGAATTCGGTGTTATCTTACTAACCTCCCATTTCCCCCCCTAGTTTAGTGGATGGTTTTTCTCTGATAATTTGGTTGTTGCAAACATCACCTATTTATTTTGTTGTAAACTCGTCATTCCTGTTATAGAGAAATACTATACATTCTCCCTGTCAGAATTCTTTCTGTATGGTATGCAGATTTCTCTGTAATGTATCCAGTTTCATGATGTCATGCTTATATTTTGTTGCAGTTTGAGCAGTATATTTATTACTGCTGCCTTCCATTTGATTGCTGAGTGATTAAGCTGATGTTTTGCACTTATTTTCTTTCATAGCTATATTCCGGAGAGAGAGATTCTTGAGGGAGTATCTTTTTCCGTGCCAGCTGGGAGAAGTGTAGCTGTTGTTGGAACCAGTGGTAGTGGTAAGGCTCTGTCCAATGAAATTTAGGCATGCTGTCACTAATTAGGTCACATTACATTCATTTTCAAACATTTTGATAATTAATATCATATTTTTGAAAGCTGCATCCAATATTTTGATGAATAATATTTCTGAATTTTCTTATGCACTTAAAAGGTTCAAGTGCCATTGCCTTGTTTTCTATGCATGCAACTCATTCAACTCTAGCAGAACGTAGAAATCTCAGCAAACCTGAAAATTTTAAATTGAGCCGATGAACGTGAGATCAGAATTCATGCATAAGTTTGTAAAGTCAGACTGGGAATTCCAAATGGCAACAATGGCTGCATGCTGTCTTTTGTTCAATTGTTTTGACTGCTGCTTGATGTTCGGTGCGTAGAATACTTGCTTAGAGTTTACCTTCTGGTGGTCTTGTACAGGAAAGTCTACCATACTCAGATTGTTGTTCAGATTTTTCGATCCTGATTCTGGAAAAGTAAGTCTGGAGTAACGGAGTATTCACCTTAAACTATTTTTAACTTTATAGTTTCTTTTTCATTTATGTGCTAAAACTTGTTTCTAAAAGAGAGGGGGGGTTTGTAGAGGCTCTGCATAACTCTTTTTAAATATTACTTCAACATTCCTCACTTTAGCATATGGGCTGTTCAACAGATAACAATTGATGGTCAAGATCTTCGTGGGGTGACCCTTGACAGTCTTCGGAAGTCTATTGGTGTTGTTCCACAAGATACTGTAAGTTTGAAATATTTACGAGGTTATCTATCTCTTTTAACTTTGGTACACATTTTGGTTTGTAACACCGTACATGGGTGATTCAAGAAACTTCTATGTATTGTAGGTATTGTTTAATGATACCATTTATCACAACATCCATTACGGTCGACTTTCAGCAACAGAGGAGGAGGTTGATGACAATTTTAAATTTTAAATTTTATCAGTTTCTATCTCGTGCGACTTAATCTTGCATGTCCTCAATTGCTGTATTCGTTGTTTAGGTTTATGAAGCTGCCCGCAGAGCGGCGATTCACGATACTATCATGAACTTCCCAGAGAATTATTCAACTGTTGTAGGGGAACGTGGGCTAAAGGTAAGGGCATGTTTCACGAGAAGGGTGTTCTGTTTTCTTGATATGGAATCTCTTTTTTGTTTCTATGCATATCTGATATAAGTGCATGGGGGAACCTGGTCGTTAACCATGACATGGAATCTCTTTTTTCGAGTCATGATATTGTCACTTTAAATCCTGCTTTCTTCCTCTTTCTGGTCAAATCATATCCTGTACTACAGGGAGATTTTGTTCCCCACCTTGTCTTTATTAATTTCTGTGCTATATACTTGCTGGTTAATTTGATAAATCAATGCCTGAGGGACAGCTGTACGTTCTGTTGTTTAGTCAGTGCAATTGAAGGCAATTAATATCGGCCACCAATTGGAGAATGAAATATACTGAATCTTTAGAGAATATGGACTCCTAATCCTCTTTTTTCTTTCGTGCAGTTGAGTGGAGGTGAGAAGCAAAGAGTAGCCCTTGCTCGTGCATTTTTAAAAGCGCCAGCTATATTGTAAGATACTTTGCTGAAGTAGTAGATTCTATTAAAACAAGTATAGGGTTCTGTCTCTTGTGCCTTGTGGTGCTTTTAAGTTTTCAAGCCTGTGATAAACGATTTATCGTTTTCACTGTTATGAATGTTTTTTTAATTTCCAGGGGAGTTGAATGCAGTAGTTTGATTATAATATAGTTGATAGTTGATAGTCGAATTCGGATGATGTCTCTTTGAATAGGTGCTTGAATAAAATTGTTGTTTGTTTATTTTCAGGCTTTGTGATGAAGCTACTAGTGCACTTGATAGCACCACTGAAGCAGAAATTTTAAGCGCATTAAAGTCCCTATCGAATAACCGTACTTCAATTTTTGTTGCACACAGGCTTACAACAGCCATGCAATGTGACGAGGTATGCCTGAATCACAATCAGCAATTTCTTTATTTTGAATCATCATGCAATATATATACAGTTTCCGGTAGAAAATATTCAATGAATATTATCATTTGGAATTGGATTATAGATTGTAGTACTGGAGAATGGGAAAGTAGTTGAACAAGGGCCACACGATTATCTCTTGTCGAGGCCTGGGAGATATGCTCAACTCTGGGCACAACAGAATAGCACTGTTGACTATCTTGACACTGCTGTAAAATCCGAAACATGATCCATCTGCCTCGAGGTTTTCCTCCATAAAACAGGTACTTTTTTTGCTCCTCTTTGCTAACAGAAAATTCTGCTGCTTGCACTGGTTACTATAATACTACTATTCAAATTATTGTTTCTTCAGGAATTCTTCCTCTGTATATTTAAGAAGAAGAAAGTGTGACGACTGACGAGGGAGATGGTTGGTACCCAGATCAATGCAAGTTGCTGCTTTGTTTCTATAAAGCCTGTTTTTTCAAGGATTTTTTTTTCTTTTTCTTTTTCTTTTTCTTTCCTGAAAATGTAATTACACCCAGCTTTCAATGGAGCTGGGTTTTGATTATTTAGATTTGATCACACGTCCTCTACATATGTATACATAGCACGATTGACCTAATATTATTTATTTTATTTTATTTACTGTTGATTTACTAGAATATAAAATTATGTTGTTATTGATGAAAAAATATATAATCTTGAACAATCGTGGTGTTCGAAGTAATTTTTTGAATACCGAAAGCAATTATGGGCGTGGTGCTTGAAGTAATTTTTTGAATGCCAGAAGTAGTTGTGGTGTCAATCGAAGCCGTTTTTTTTAACCTAACAATGGTTTAAATGAAATATTGATTTTGATGTTTTATCTAGTTTAGCCCACAAATTAATTTTACTTGGTCAACCTTGCAAAAAAAATAAAAAAATTACTTGGTCAAATCCATTAACTAATTTTACTCAACAAAATATTTCAACAATTTCATTCAAGTCATCAACCAATTAGGGTTTATTGTTACTATTTCTCGGTTTGATCACAGTAATTAAGGTTTATTGTTAAAAATGATAATTTGAATGGTGAAATATTTAAACATGACAATGGAATTTTTTATTAGATAAGAAATAAAAGTGTTTATTCCACTATAATTTTAATTTCTTTTTTATTTAATTATAAAAATGAATATACCTTTTGATGTGAACGTCAAAAAATCGTAATTCTTTCACCATATTTTTTCTTTTTTACGTTCTCTTTATTTAGACATCCAATTTCATATTTTTTTCGATATAATTTCAAGACCATTTTCTACAAAAACAATGAAACAGTGGAACACTGGAATTGTGGATTTGAAGTCAATTTCACTGTACTGAACAATTACGGGTGGCCCAAAAAACCGGAACCGGCGAACCGGACCGGTGGTTAGGTGGCCCGGCGGTTCACCGGTTTTGGGACGGTTCGGGTATTCAACTAACCGGAACCGGACCGGGAACCGGCGGTTCAACCAGCCCGGCCGGAACCGGAACCGGAACCGGACCGGCTCCAAAGGCTACTTTTATTTATTTATTTTTTTTAATTTTTCCAACCTTTTCAAAAAATCCTATAAATACCCCTTTCATTTTCCAATTTCACTTAAAACCTACTCTCATCTTAATTCTACATTTTCTACTTCTCTAATCTCAAACTCATTTCTTTGTTTGTAATCAAGTTTGTTTAGTTGTTAAAACCAACAATCAAAATTTTATTTTACGATACCGATTTTTTAAGTTGTTCTGATTTAATCGTTACTTCAATACGGTTTTAGTTATAAGTAAATTTGGTTCGTATTTTATTCAACTTTTTTTTACAATTGTAAAAAAAATGTTCCATTTTATAATCAAATTTGTTTATGTGTTAAAAACAACAATCAAATTTACTTTACTAGACCAATATTTGAAGTTGTTCTAATTTAATTGTTTACTTCAATTCGGTTTTAGTTATAAGTAAAATTGGTTTGTTTTTTCAACTTTTTTTTACAACCGTTAAATTTTATTTAGATTTTGTAAAATGTCAAGAAGGGGTGGATCACCATCACAAGGCCATCAAAATGTTACTTTCCATGTTGACACGGTTGTGCCGGAATCGGATGATGTTGGCTATAGACCCGTGGTACAACATTTTATAAACCCTGTCACCAGTAGTCACATTTCAATTCCTCAATTCGAGACACCTTTAAATTTCAATCCTCATGATTTTGATAGTCATTACGATGATATAATGTCTCATACTGAAAATTTTAACATCAACCTTAACAAAGTTGAAGATAATGAGCCTCGTAATGATGAAGCTGACGTTGATGATGATGATGTATTTCCGACTAATGCCCATCCTAAACAAGGACGTGGTGGGAGTCGTGGGACTGTAAGAACTCCCGAGTCGGTCGATTTAGCGGGTGATGAAATTGCCCCAGAAGGAGCACAAGAAAAAAAGAAGTTTAAATCGAAAAATTTTAAGGAATTTTTCACAAAGATTCCTCGGACTGATGCATTAGGATTATCTAACCCCGGAAAGTTTTTCTACGGGGTGTGAAATTCTATGGCAATAAATATGCATTTACCGTGGGTGGTTACGGATCGATGCGGACTCACATGATGCGTAAACATCCGAAAAAATTGGAAGACAACGCGTCTCAATCCCAGCTAAACATGCCGAGCTCCAGCGGAGGTAACACTTGTCCACTTTTTATTTACACTCTTGATAATTGTAGAGATCTAACCACGGATCTTATTGTGGGGATGGGTCTTCCTTTTAGCTTTCCCGAGAATCTTCTTTTCGAAAGTTACGTACAAGGGGCTTTGCAACCGGCTTTTACCTGTATCCCTCGTGCAACGTTGACTAGGGATTTCAATAAAAAAAAATTATTAAACGATAAAATATTATAAAAGAAAGTTTGATGACAAATAAATTCCGAGTAGGTGTATGTGCTGATATTTGGGAGGATAAGAGGACCAAAAATTATTATTTGGGCTTGTCGTGTCACTGGATTGACAACAATTGGATTGTCCAAAAAAGGATAATTGCTTTTCGTTTATTTAACGAAGCTCATAGTGCTTTTAAAAGATAAAGTTTTTTCTATTTCGTTTGACAATGCTTCAAACAACACTGCTTCTATTCCCGAGTTATCCAAAAATTGTGAAGCTCTTTGTAGCGGTAAATTTTTTCATGTTAGATGTTTATGCCATATTTTTAATTTATGTGTAAAAGATGGTCTAAAAATTTTTCACCATAATATTAATTCGATAAAATCTTCGATTGCACATGTGTTAAGTAGAAATAGTCTTACTTGTAAGTGGTATAAATATTGTAAAGAGAAAGGTCATCGCCTTGTCAAACTGCCGCAAGATGTACCGCATAGATGAAACACCACTTATGATCTTTGGAAAAAAAAACAAACAAAATTAAAAATATTTTTTGTGCTTTTTTAGATGAACAATGTCCTAGCGATTGTTTGTTTCCCCGTACTTGGACTGCATGCAAGAAACTAATTGATGTTTTTGAAGTATTCAAAAAATTTACTGAATTGTTTTCAAGATGTTATCAAGCCACATCACATTTAGTCTTGGCTGCTAGTGTAGAAAAATAACTGACGAGTTTCAAACCTTGGAACACGACCTTGTATTATTTCAATGTTTAGGGCCGATGAAGGAGAAATGGAATAAGTACATGTTGCGTATTACTGACACTTATCTCATTTGTTCTATTCTCGACCCTCATTTAAGACTAGTACGTGTATCTGACATGTTAAATGATTACTATGATGCTTTGTCTGATGATTATAATGTGCCACCAGTAGATTATTCAGTTGAAGTAGATAGACTTGAAAAATTATTAAACACTTTGTATGTTGAATATGAGAGTATGTATAGAATGAGAAACGACGCGGTTCCCAATTAATCTGCAAGTGCTTCTACTAACCCTGCAGGTGTCCTACGGGGAATTCAAAACGTTCTGAATAAAATGAATTCGAAACGACAGAAGAGAGCGACAACGTCATCCGATCAACGTTCAGAGATAACCAAATATTTAAACACTACAATTGAAGTCTGTCAAACCGGTATCTATGATTTCGACTTCGACATATTGAAGTGGTGGAAGGGACATGCTAAAGATTTTACAGTGCTAGCAATGATGGCAGTCGAGTTTTTAAGTTGCCCTGTTTCGACCGTCACTGTTGAACGAGCTTTCAGCATGGCAGGAATGTGCTTACAGATAATAGATGTTCGCTTCATCCCACCACTTTAGAGAAGCAAATATGTTGTCGTGATTGGGTAAGAGCCGAGAAGAGGATGCAAGACATTGTCATAAGGTGAGTCACAGTTCGAAGTCGGTGACACTGAAACTTCAGGAGGAGCAACCGCTCGAAATACCGACACCGATAATTTTGAAGATGTTGCTGATTAATGGTAAGCAATTTATATCTTACTTATATATTTGTAACAATTTATAAAAAAAACTATAAAAGACTAAAAAAATTATAAGAAATTATTGAAAACTATTTTGTTTCAAAAATCAAAACTATCAAAACCTATAAAAAAAAAAAACCGTAAAAGACAACAATAAAAAAAGCCTATAAAAACCTATAAAAAAGGTATAAGAAACTAAAAAAAAAAACTATACAAACTATATAAAAAAAACTGTAAAAAACTATAAGAACCTATAAAAAAAAGTTATACAAACCTAAAAAAACTATAAAAACCTATAAAAAAAAACTATAGAACTACGTTTGCTTTGATTTTTTTTATGTGGGTCGTGCCTTCGACACGATTACATATAAATGATACGTAGGCAACCGAATTTTCGGTACAAGCGTTAGAAAAAACATAATTTATATGCCCAAAAAAAACATAATTTAAATATATAAAAAATAACACAATATATCTCAAGTAATTTTTAATATAACAACATTTATAATCAACTTATACTTTCTTTTTGAGGATAATCAACTTATACTTAAAACCGAATAAAAAAACTATAAGAAACCGTAAAATACTATAAAAAAAACCATAAAAAAAACTATACAAACCTAAAAAAACTATAAAAACCTATAAAAGACTAAAAAGACTATCGACTACGTTCGCTTGATTTTTTTATATGTGTTGTGCCTCCGACACAATTACATATAAAAGATACGTAGGCAACCGAATTTCCGATACAAGCGTTCAAAAAATAACATAATTTACATATAAAAAAATAACACAATATATCTCACGTAATATTTGATAAAACAACATTTATAATCAACTTATACTTAAAACCGTATAAAAAACTATTTATAAAAAACTATATATTACATTCGCTTTGGTTATTTTCTATTACATTCAAATTTAATTAATAGTATTTTGTTATTATAATTGATAAAAATTAGTATTTTCTGAAAATGTAAAAAAAAAATTATTAATTTTTAGAACCGTGATCTGAACCGGAAAGGAACCGTGTGACCGTTGAACCGCCGGTTAGGAACCTTTAACCGCCGGTTCTGTGAACAACTGGTTCACTTGAACCTCCGGTTAGGAACCTTTAACCGCCGGTTCTGTGAACCACTGATTCACTTGAACCTCCGGTTACTGAACCGGCATGAACCGGATAAAAAAAAAAACCGCCGGTCCGGTTGATTCATTTGGCCGGGTCCATGAACAGTGGATTTGGAGTAACTATTAGTGGAATTGTTCTTATCATCCAATTTGTATTTCCACTGTCATGATTTCTAGTTTTTTTTCCTCTTATTTGTCCTTTTAAACCACTTCCCCTAGTAATTAATGACTATTTGCAAATAAATTGTAAGATAAATTTTTCACCCATCAATCTAGAGTCTTTTACGGCAGCAGTTTTGGTTTTGTTTTTCTATTTTATGTTATATAACGTATTACCTCCGTCCCAAAATACAGGTCATTGTACCTTTTTTTGATTGTCCCTAATTTAAGTCATTCTACATTTTCAATTAAGCATTTATTACTATTTTTTCTATCTTACCACTAATTTATTAACAATCCAACTACTTTTCAATACTTTATAACCACTTCATTAATGATACTCAAAGTATATTTTAGTCATTTCTACTTGAAATTTATGTCATTAAAACAATTTCTTAATCTGTGTGAAAATACCTAAAACGGCTTATATTTTGGGACGGAGGTAGTAGTTAGTAAAGTTACTTTAAACATAATGGATTGAATAGTTTTTTAGACTCAACGTCCATGTTTGACATTAAAAAGCTAACCTAATTTATCAAGTAAATTTTCCTTAAAATTTTTTTTTAAAAAAAATTATCAAGTAAATTCTGTTGCAACCTTATATATATCTTGGTTATGTTTCTCTCATTCCAAGACTTTACAGGTGATTACATCATCTCTCACGGCATGACAGTTAATTTCGCTTGGTATCGGCTCTAATACCGGCCCTGGCCCTGGCCCTGGCTGTTTTGCTTGGCCTGAAATGATTAAATCAAATTATCAAATTCATTATCATTGAACATTATATTTTGCTAATGTTTTTATAAAAAAAAAAAAAAAAAAAAAGAAGTTTCTCCCACCTCTATTTTTTTAAACTTTATTTCAATGTTTGGTATATGATTGTAAGGTAGTGGAATGGAATGAGACGAGATTAAATTAAAATCGACAAAACACATTAGTGGTGGTAAGAGTAATGTTGGGTAGAGAGGGTGGTGGTTTTATGTAGGTTGGGATAGGGTTAGATATGGTTCGGTATGAGGTAAGGTTGGGTAAGATTCGAGGAAGGATAAGACGGCTGGTGAGATATGTTGTGGTAAGGTAGTCTGGGTGATTGGGGGAGGTGGGGTTAAGTGGGTGGTGGTGGGTTTGGGTAGGATAGGTGGGTGGTGGATTAAGATGGGTGGTGCGGTAGGGTTAAACTTGGCCAAACAAAACCGGAACCGGCGAACCGGCCTGGAACTGGACCGGCGGTTCGGTGGCCCGGCGATTCACCGGTTTAGGGACGGTCCGGGTATTTCAGGAACCGGAACCCGACCGGCAACCGGCGGTTCAACTGGCCCGGCCGGAACCGTAACCGGAACCGGACCGGCTCCGACGGTTATTTATTTATTTATTTTCCAATCATTTCAAAAAATCCTATAAATACCTCATTCATTTTTCAAATTCTTTACACTTACTCTCTCTCAATTCTACACTTCTACTTCTCTAATCTCAAACTCATTTCTTTGTTTGTAATCAAGTTTATTTAGTTGTTAAAAACAACAATCAAATTTACTTTACAATACCGATTTTTGAAGTTATTCTGATTTAATCGTTACTTCAATATAGTTTTAGTTATAAGTAAATTTGGTTTGTATTTTATTCAACTTTTTTTTTGCAAGTGTAAAAAAAATTGTTCAATTTTATAATCAAATTTGTTTAAAAGTTAAAAACAACAATCTATTTTATTTTACTAGACCGATATTTAATTTTTAAAAATAACATAATTTACATATAAAAAAAACACAATATTAATATTATATTTAATAAAACAACATTTATAATCAACTTATATTTAAAACCGAATAAAAAACTATATATTACATTTGCTTTGGTTATTTTATATTACATTCAAATTTAATTAATAGTAATTATAATGAAAAGAATAAGTATTTTCTGAAAATGTAAAAAAAAAAATTATTAATAATTTTTAGAACCGTGATCTGAACCGGAAAGGAACCGTGTGAACCGTGAACCGTTGAACGGCCGGTTCCAAAACCGGCATGAACCGTAAAAAAAACCAGCAGCCCGGTTCGGTTAAGGGACGGTTGCATCATTTGGCCAGGTTGGGAGGGGCTTGTAGTAGAGTACACTTGAGATAGTATGGTAAGATACGGTAGGGTAGTGTAGGTGGAGTGGGTAGGACTATCCCACACCATATATCCCTACTCTTTTGCACCCTACCTATTCTACCCATACTTATGCACTCTATTCCCACCCTATTCTACCATCTCATCTTACCATCCAATGTGCAAAAGGCGATATCACTCGTCCACAGAGTCCCTCCATCTCGATCCGACAAAATGATGAGGAAGTTATTCTTGGTGACTTAACGGCCCCTTAAGTGGGAGGGTCAGGACCCGACGGCCACAAAGTCACTGTGAATTCAGAACATACTCCCATACTACGGCTGTCGAGATTCGAACCTTGATTTCCATTGCATCTTACCGTCAACCAATATTAAGTGTATCACATATTAAGAAATTTGATATGTTCTATTATTTTCTTCTACGTTTCAAATAGGCTTAATAGAATTAATTTCATTTTATTAATATTGATTTTATTACATTACATTATATTACCTCAAAAACAAATGGTGCAATTAATGGTTAGTTGTCATAATCATTCGAGTAGTGATACATCAACTACTTATTTTAGCACAACATTCTACACAACACAATCAACATCATTCATTTTGTCGGGACTCGTCACAATAAATAATTCATCACTTTAATCAACACTCAGAAAACATGTAGTGGTATGTACACTACACAAATGTGTAGTGCATAAGCCATTTCCCTAATCATAATATTTTCTATAATAATAATAAATGGGAAAAAAAAAAGTAAATCTGGAAAAATGTTCAGACAGTAGAGAAAGGGCAGAAAGGAGAATCATACGGGCTACCCATTTTAGGCTACTGCATAAGAACATGGGAGTGTTTTCCACTGTTTGTTTATTAATTCCACTAATTTGTTTATAATAATTAATAATACTCTGCTACTAGAATAATACTAAAAATTAGTACTAATAAATATAAGGACAAGTACAAGTTGTAAGTAATAAAAAAAAGCAGTTCAGAAGACAGTGCCTGAACATAAACTGTTGTAGTCATGCCCTAAGAAACGATTCTCACGAATGTCAACAAACTAGCTACTAGCTAGATCTAACCCCCCCCACCTTCTTTTTTAATATAGCTTCAAGTTCCAATAACTCTACTACTACTAGCAGTCTACTACTACACAACCTTCCCATTATGGGTAAATACGCTCTCTCTTTATAACGCGTGAAATTTTAAAATACAACTGTTGTAAAAAGATTTTATCAAGTATTATACATTACAATTATTTATTTTTAACCCCACATATGATAAGAGTGTATTATATAAAAAAGAGTAAAAATGAGAGGCTATAATATATGTCACTTGATATAACCTTTCTACTACCGTACGTTATACCATAAAATCTCTCAACGCATTTACTGACACTCATATATGTATTAGTATTACAAAATAAAATAAAAAATTGAATTTAATTGTTGAAAATTAACACATAATCAATCGCAGCCGGAGTTACTTGGACGAAACCTACACCAGGCGTTATAAAGGTTAATTTCAATGCATCAATTGTGGAGGAGAGTAACGTTTTAACATCTTTTTCTTACTCTCTTGGAGGAAGCACTAAAGCCCTATGGGGAGAGGCTTTAGCTCTCTACCACGTCTTGACGGTAGCTTTGGCTCATGGTTGCCATCACTGTATTTTTTAAGGAGAGTGTCTTTTACTTATCCAACGGCTCAGATCACCAACTGAGGACTTGTTTGAGTTTGGAGGTATCTTCAAAGCGTGTGAAGAGTTACTTGTTTTGTTTAGTTCCATCACCTTTTCGTTTGTCAAGAGAACTGTGCACATTTTAGCTCGTTGTGGCTTTGATTTACTTTCTTTCAAGGATTGGGTAATCACCGACCTTCTGACGTAATTGCGATGGACAACGCTTAATAAAAACCACTTTTCTCAAAACATTAATACATGATCACAATCATCTATGTAATGATATGTAATAGGGAGAAAAGATTTTTGTCGGGTAAATATCAAAGATTTTACACCTTTTTTTTAGGGGAAGATTTTTAACTTTTAATGAACAGCAAAAGAAGATCGTCCATATTAAACGTATCTTAGATTGATTAGGAAAGCGCATAAGATAATTACATATTAGTACTGATAAAGTCACAAATTTCACATGGCAAACATTAGAAAGTATTTTTGGAGGACACGCTTTATAAAGCTAAGTCCATCAAGGATTTTACTATAATATTAATATCACCACTACATTAAGTATATTACTTTTTATTATTAATGAAAATTAATTAATTAGGTGGAAAAATAACTAAAGCTAACATACTAGCTAGCGGTTTAAAAAAAAAAAACGTACTAGCAGCATCCAAGTTCCACGACCTTCATTGACTAGTAAAACCTAATAAATGTTTGACTATGTAATCTTATACAGTATTGAAAAAGTGAAAATAAATACTACTACTAGTATTTACAACATAGTATAAGATTGAATATTAAGATATAAATTTGAGGCATAATAAATTTATTAATTTATAACATGCAGTTAATTAGGTCTCAAAGCAGCATGAAAACCCTTTTTATATCGAAGAGCACGTACTGTTGAGCTTTATAATATGGTGTACGTACGAGTGCCTTACAGAAGTTTTGAGATAAACAAACTATACAAACTACTGTACAAAATTAAACAAATACTATTTAATGTTGTACGACAAAATTTGATTAATTGCCAGGGTTTTATTCCATGATGTAATATGCGTACGACATATGTAATTTATTGGAAAGGGTTATAATTGATATCACTTGGACTTGGTTATATATATCCACTTCATCTATCACTTTATATATATATATAAGTGTGTGTGTGTGTGTGTGTGTGTGTGTGTGTGTGTGTGTGTGTTCGTCACCAATCTTTAAAGTGTGAAGAAATGAATGGCATGACTCGTATTATGATCCATGATAATTAGAGTGTCAAAGTAAGAAATGAAATGAAATTATGAAGCAGATGTATCACTATTCACTACCCCATATGCAGTGCAAAAATGTCTGATACAGAATCATATTTCTATCACCAGAATGCATCAATCATCAATTTATTATGATTTCAATACAAGGTTATTATTCTTGTAATATATTAAACATTCACAAAAATAAATACTCATTTCATTTCTCAAACTGAAAACAAATACTATGAAGTAGAATATACTACCGTTAAAAATAAAAATAAAAATAAAAGGGTAGTGTAGCATAGTGGCAATCTTCTTGGCTTGGAAAATATAGTTACCGTTAAAATAAAAAAAAATAAAAAAATCTTCACATATGAGAAAACCCATTTATCAATTAGTAAATGCTCTATTATTTTCTTCATATATTGTCCCCCGTTACAATCACCACACCCCTCCACCCCAAAAAGGAAAGGGAAAAAAAATGTTAAAAATAATAAATGAATTCTGGGAAACGGGTAACAAAAGAGGAGACTGTAAAAAAAATCCAACATCTCCCTTCTTTTCTAAATACAGCATCTGCATATACCAACAAGAAAGATTTGATGAATAATCCCACCGGAAAATGAGGGAGCAAGAGATATCAAGCATTTAGAGCAGCATCTTTGCTTATCCATTTCAACTACAATACAAAAATATGAAACTAAAACTAAGGTGAGTATTCTCAAGTTTTTTGTAATCTTCTTTCAAGCTTCAATAGCTTTGATTATACCTTGTAAATGTTATTTTATTTCTTGTGGAGATATATATACTAACTGCAGTAGAAAAGCCCCAAATTTTTTATTAAAAAAAAAAATGTATATGAAAGAGTGGCAAACTTAAGACCTTTTTAGTAATTACCCTTTACATAAAGTTAATTTACACAGCTAATCAAAAACAAATATCATCAATTACAAATAATAGAACTGCAGATAGATGAATGCTGTTTTGTTTTTTTCTTTTCTTTTGAGGGAGACAAGTCTGCTGTTTTTTGTATCCATGATTCTGTGATAATGTAACTACACAAGGCATTAATTAGTAAGAGTATATAATATGAAGGATCATCTGTGCAATTTGTTTTAAGCATATATATATATATATATATACTCAAACATCAAATACAAGCAAAGAAAGCAAACACAATCCTACAAATATCAATGAAATATTTTTAGACTTGCAGATGCCAAATACGTACGGAGTATGATTCAAATATTGTTTGTTTAATGTCAGGCTACGTGTTAAGTGAAATGAAACAAAATGGATGTGATGTACTGTTGGAAGAGAAAAAAATAAGAGAAATTACGTGAATGAATATGAATTATTCGATCCAAGTTGTGAATACAAAGAATTGCTCATGTCCAGACAAGTCCCATATGTATCCTGCAAATTAACAATCAATACTGAGCATAAAGCAGTAGTCAACAAACAGTTGGAAAATGAATTTAACACTTCCAAAATGACCTTAAATAGCTAGAGAACTTTAACCTGGTGTGTAGATATGGATGCCTAAGTTCATTTTCTGGCTGTTTTGTTGCCGATCAATTTGCGCTTTTTCTAACTCTAAGTCCTTGTCTAAGCCGTCGTTCAAATACCTTAAAGAGCAAGTTAGGCCTTTGAAGTTGAAGCCCAACTTGAGAGAGACCAAAACCACCTCATAATCTAGGATTAGTTGTACAAATCATATCTTAACCACCTACTAATGGATATAGCCTCAAATTAGCTTTTAATTTGTAATCTATATATGTAAATCCTTATACATCAATCGAAATTGTCCTTTCGCATCAATTGTATTAGGAGTAAAATGAAGGGAGCTCCCTTCAGTCCAAGCACAGAAAGGGAAGGATGAAGATTATCTCCCGAGTCATTCACACATTCACAATAGAGTATTGTTCTTCTTCTTCTATTGTGTTTGAATGAATGAGTCGGCAGCTAATTCAATCCTTTCCTCCACCCATGAGTGGACTTAAGGAAGCTCCCTTCATTAAACATGCCCCAGCCCCTTAAGGTATGGCGAGCATGATAAATTCTTGATTACAACTAATAAATTTGAGCCAATGGCTTTGTAGTTACAAGGAGAAAGAGGTACTTTAAAGAGTAAACGGGAAATCGTCTCTTTCCATAAAGGGAGATACTAAGGGGTGAGGGGAAATTAAGGGAAGTAATATGAAAGGAGCTCCCTTCAGTCCAAGCACGGAAAGGGAATGATGAATATTGTCTCCCGCATCATTCACACATTCACAATAGTGTATTGTTCTACTTCTTCTATTGTGTTTGAATGAATGAGTCGGCAGCTAATTCAAGCCCTCCTCCACCCATGACTGGACTGAAGGGAAGCTCCTTTAAACACACCTCCCTAATTAAAGACATACGAGTATGATAAATTTCACTTCAATACTAATGTGAGGCAATTAATGGGGAAAAAAAACAAGGAAATTAGTAACATGATCAATTTCATGATTCAACACCTAGCTCTAGAAACCTATAATATCCAAGCATCATTCAGCTTTTTATGGAGTCTTGCCCTAGCTGAAAACTTAAAAGCAAAAACAAATAATATAAAAGAACATAATAGAGCAAAAGCAACAAAAAAAAAAAAAAAACAAAACAGAACAAGCTGCTTTAATTATAGGGAAAGTTATGAACTAATTTTGAGAAAATGCAGCCTAGAAACATAATAGAAAATTATATTACTGTGATAATCAATTCTAAAAACCCTAGGAAACTTTCCTTACAAAAAAAAAAAAAAAAAACTCTAGGGAGAGTAATATTAAAAAAGGGTAGTTAGATCATTAACCCTAAGACATAGCCTAGTAAAAAATACACAACCATGATTCCTCTAAAACTTGAATTGTATACAAAATTAATAAATAAATAAATAAATAATCAAGATATTAGATGTAAACATGCAAGAATTAACAAAAACATACGATCACATGTACAAACCATCGAATTTATAAAAATTCACGGAGATCGATCCTAGTAAATTTCTGAATCCGATCTTCCTACTGCTGATCTGGAAATTAAACAGTGATCACAAACTCAAATCTAAAAAGGTTTTTTTTTTCCCTTCTTGTAAATCCGCCTTTTAAAGAGCAGTAGATGATTACAGATCCATTAAAATCGTTAATAAAAACGCCATTGATGCAAGTAATCGTTTATAAAACGCTAGTGATGTAAATTAAATAGAAGTTTGAGAACAAAATCAACAAAGAATTTTGACATGAAATCATCAAAAGATAAAACACTGTAAATTAATCAAAACAACCCAGATTTTCTAAGTGTTGAAGCCAATAAAGAAAGGGGAAGAAAAAAAAAGGAGGGAAAAAGAAGGCGTGTTATAGTGAACATAACTGCATAAGTCGCTGTTGTCATGATCAGACAGAGAGAAAAGGAAGATCTAGACATATCTGGCAACAGACAGAACCCCCTGTACTCCACTCCATTCAAGGGATAGGCATAGGGGGATGGGGAAGGGGGACTTGGGAGTGACAAGGCATGGTAGCCGTATATTTATAGCTGTATATTATGAGTATAAATGTATAGGATTTTTACCCCCCCTTTTTCCACATTCATTGCGGGAGATTATTATGTGGTGTCTCCACACGGTGCGGAGACACCGTATGGCAGCCCACACACCACATACTTTTATTCTGTATTTAAACTGTGTGGTTCTGATCGTTTCACCCGTCACTTCACCTCAAAATCTCTCACCACATAATAACTTCCCCTTCATTGCCATAACTGATTAGTGAGATTTTCTTTGACCGTAACGCTCTTTTTTTTTTATCGGCAGTGATACATGCACAACACATGATTTCATCATTGATTATGATAGAATCTAAAACAATTTATATGTCCCACACATTATTAACGGAGATCATATGTAATTGCACATATCATTTTCCTTCTTTCCATAGCAATTAAACAATCAAAAGGGAAGTTGAATAGTTTATATGTTAAATTCAACACGGTAGTTTTCAAAAAAAAAAAAAATTCAACACGTTATGACTTATGAGAGGATATCGATCATGATATCAAGCCTCTAATTATATTTCTACTATGTTTATATCGTTGAAGTGTTGAAACTTGAATACACATTTCAGAAGTGAGAAGACATGATTGGCGTATAATATGATAAGAAACGTATAGGTGTTTTTGTTCTTTTTCCATTTATTGTCACTAATTGTTTGATGAGATTTTCTTGACCGTAACATTTTTGGGAATTAAATATATATGTATATTTAGAGAATTTGTTTCATAGCTGATAATGCAGAAATTATCAAGGGTTAAGCAGTGGTGGATATCTGACTATAGAAGATGAACAGTAGTGGGAGTATGAAAATTGGCAGAGTATTGCCTTGTTTATTATTAATTGTCTCTTCCTTACAGTGAGTACATTGAGCCCTTTTTATAGGGAGCGAGCAACCTAGGGTTTTTAGCTACAGACAAATAAGTACGGTAATTCTATGCAGCGACTATGCTCTCAAGGCGGACTGCTTGACAGGGTAGACCTCGGAGAGCTTATGGTGTGGCCGCTGATCGCCGTCCTCATTATCTGGCTGGTAGCTTGCTCACCTCCACGCGGGCTGTTTGTGGTCGCTGAAGGACCTTACGTATACATATGAGGCCGTAGATCGGCCCCATAATCCCTCTTGTCAGCTCGTGGGCTTAAGGGTTTAAGGCGAGGCCAAGGATCCATGGTCCTCATTTGTATCGTGGGTATGCGGACGGTGGTGGTCGTAGACCTCTTCCGCTATTATGGTAGCCGGAATGGACCCGGGTGAGGATCCGCAGGCTGGATTACGGTTCAGGTGTTTCAATAGCAATTAGACAATTAAGTATGTATTATGTATATTGTAAGATATTGGAAGGTAGATAATTTACATTTTCAATTTCAACACGGTATCAGAGACATATCGTGAGATCAACCATCTATCTCCACTTCTACCATGTTTATATTGTTCAAGCGTTCAAACTTGGACATCCTTATTGGGAGTGAGAAGACATGATGGCCATATATTTATAGCTCTATAATATGAGTAGAAACGTATAGGCGTTTTTCTTCTTTTCCACATTCATTGTCACGACCGTAACGCTTTTGGGAATTAAATATTTTTGTATATATATAGAAGTTGTTTCATGGAAATTAGACAATTAAATACGTACACTTTTTTTTTTTGACAGCAAGTACGTACATTAATTATAAGTTATTTGGAAGGTAGACAATTTACATGTTTAAATATATACAACATCGTATTTTATTTAAGTGATTGTAAGAAATGGTTAAAAAATCAATTTTCTTTTTCCTCTATTTTCCTCCAACAGGGGTGACCATACTTAGAAGGCGACCATACTTAGAAGGCTATGGAGCCTTCTAAGGACTTTCAAACATAGAAGAGAATGTCTAAATCCTAAATTGTGGGACTTAATTCAGCATATATCAAAAAGTAAAACATTGTTATAAATACTTTTGTTGTGATACGAGCGCGCGTGTTCTTAAATACGGTAACATCTTTTAAATTAATAAAGCGAGTTCATTGTTGGTCTCTCAGCATCACATTAAAATCCTCTCTCTCTTTTTTTTTTATGTTCTACATTGCATCCCAATTGTTAGAATTTTTTTTTCGTAAATCCTATATTTTGTGGTCGTATGCGTTCAAAACGCCACCATGTGAAGTGTTATACCCCTGCAAATGAAAAGATATACCTCTACAATTGATGTGATGTACATAGCTCTTGGTAGAAGTGGGATGTTTGTTTGTTTTCATAAAGAGAGACAATCATTCGGTTCAAACGTTTATCACCAATAAAAGGCACTCGTGCATGCATGAAAAAATTAGTAGAAAAAAAAGGCATCATCAATACAGTTAGAGTGTTCTTTGGTTTGATCAGACAAGTCATCGTCTGAATCAAACACTTCCGTTGTATCTTGATAGAAATTTTCATTTGATTCCTTAATGACATAACAAAACATATTTTAAAAAGCAACGCATTTAGCGTGCCTTGGAGATTCATTGTTGTCGGTTTATATCCGAGTTAAAAATATTCAACAACAATTGTTTCCGTTTTTGTCATTCCTACTAATAAACCACAGGTGCATTCTCGAGGTTTGCATTTCTCTCTCTCTCTCTGCTCATCCTCTCTCGCTCAAAAAAAGGGAAAACTCAGGCAGTCTCCGCCCCTCCGGCGCCCTGCCGAAGGTGGCTTTCCTTCATTCTTTCTCTCTTTGTCCTGTAAATATGGGTTTTGTCTTTCCTTCTGCTTTCCTTCTTCTTAACCCGCCGTTGTTCTCCATGGATTCCGGCTGTTGCTTTCCTCCTCCGGCGAGCTGCTCCGGTGATGATTTTGTTTTTCTCCATGGATAGGTGTCCTCCTTTCTTCCGATTTTGGGGCTGAATCATGGTTTTGCTTCTGCCTATCAAGAAGCTTAACCTCCTGCTGTCTTCTTTCCACAAGCCTGGCTTGTTTGTGATGGTGGTGGTTAGATCTGTGGTTGTCTTGTTTGGTTCGGAAGCGGATCATCGGTTTTAGCTCGTTATCACCGGCGGTTGGGTTGCCATGTCCAGTTTGGTCTACGTCTCCATCCGTCAGTTGTTTTCCGGTCGGGAAGGTATGCCAGGCTTGCGGGCTCTTTCTGATTTGGTAGGTGGCTCACGGCGGGGATATTATGGAAGAAAGCCTTTCTTAGCCTGTTTTTAGTTGTTGTTGTTGTTTTAGTTGTGTTCTTTGCACGTGTTTTTGTTTTGTGTTCGTTGGTCGAATAATATATTGACTAGAGGACTCATGTGTCTGAACGTCTTATCGGAAATTTATCGGAAATTTTTTTTCTTTGGTTCAGCACCCTCGACCCGATTTATTATTCGGCCTTGTTGTATTGTTTGTGTCCTTAGTTTGTTTCGTCCGGTTGTTCTCTGGCTTTGCCGGCTGGGTCCGGCTTTGTTCTTGTACCTTACCGGCGTTAGTCCGGCGTTTAATAAAAGCTTTCGTTCCCGGGAAAAAAAAAAAAAAACACAGGTGCATACTACATCCACACCAAACTTTCAAATATTTCATAAAGGTCCCTAAATTTATATAATGTATACACCGCACATTTTTCCTCCACCAAATACCATATTCTTCATCTCAACATTTCATTTCAATATTTCATCATATCAATTTTTTCATCTTAAATTTTTATCATCATCTTCATCGTCCTCAAGGCTTATAATCATCTTGATCCCATCATCTTCGTCTTCATCATTTTTTACAATCATCATGATGATGCTGAATAATACACCACCGGTAAAACTAGGCCACATGTAATCTAAGGGTGAGTTAGGAGAGAAAATATGCAAGGCAAAAGCTGATAAAGATGGAGTTTTTGGTGTTATTTGGCCGAGTCCAAGAATGTATCTTGGATTGCCTACGTATCCTGTATAATGTCCCAAGAATCAAGCCTTACGTAGTTCCTGGAAGGATGTATTTATAGGCACATGCCCTCTTCTGCCCTAAACTTGGGGCGGTTTAGTCTATTGACACAAATACCCTTTAATGGGCCTTGACCTCTTGTCCAAGTAACCAACTGGATGGTGGGCCTGGGTGTCTGGACTGGAAGTCTTGGTCTCGACTCGATGCATACCGACATGGGTGGTCGAAGTAGGACACTTGCAGAATCTGTCGGTTGTTTCGGCCTTCACCGGTATGTCTCGAATTCGATCCGATGTGGATAATCAATGTAGACTTTTCCACATGCCGCCTGGACCAATCAGATTATTCCACGTGGATGGGTGAAATCCCGTATCGTCACATCATATATTTCATCATCTTCATCTTCGGCCTAAATTTTTTAATCCACCAAAACCTGAAGAAAAGCAAAAATAATGTGAAAAATAATAGAAATTGAACTGAGGTTTTTTTGATTGAATAAAATGATATAATACTTATCCATTATATAGGAGATGAATCATAGTTTAAATAAATATAAAACTATAAATAATTTATTTGAATAATACATTTAGAGATAAACACTGACATATAAACCAATTTTATCTTGACATAACATCTTTCTCTTTCTTTTGAATTCCAACTCTATCTCTGGTTGATTTATCTTCTATTACCCTCCCTCAAACGAGGCCGGGGTTAGAGGCCGAGTTTGGCTTGGCATAATTTGGAGGGCATCTCCACTTCGGTGTTCTTCCAAAGTCCATTTGGGGTGTGATTTTGGAGGGCATCTCCACTCCGGTTGTTCTTCCGGAGTCCATTAGTTGTTGTGTTTTGGAGGGCATCTTAATTCTGGCTATTATTCCGAAGTTCATAGTTGTTGTAATATTTTGGAGGGCATCTCCACTCCGACGGTTCTTCCGGAGTCCATAGTTGTGATATTTTTAGGAGGGCATCTCCACTCCGGCGGTTCTTCCGGAGTCCATAGTTGGTGCATGCTTGATTCTGCCATTTTGGTTGAATGAATTTGATATCGGCCTCTAACTTTGACAACTCAATAGATCTGTATCTTTTTTGTCATCTGGAAATATAGACATAGAATGGATGCCAAAAGAAAATTGATAGATGGTATATCAAAAAAAATTATTTATTCATAACAAATATATATAAAAAAAAATAACTGGATAAAAAAAGACGGGTTGAACTTGTTGTTTTATTTGGAAGTGGGTGCATAAGATAAACGAAAGAAAGGATGGTATTATGAATGAATTTGTTGGTGATTGAAATAAATGGACTCTCCGTGTATGTGTGTGTGTGTTTTGTTTTATTATTATTATTTTTATTTTTTTTTGAATCGAAGACTTTCTAGATTATCAAGGTTGAGTAGAAAGCTAGAAATCTGGAATGAGAATTTTTTTTTAAATAAAAAAACTATTTGGGAAAAACCCATTTATTGACGGAAAAAACCATTGCTAGGCATATTTGACGTGAGATGCTGATAGAAGTAGAAAACGAGGTTGTTTAACAGAGGAAGGTGAATGTTTAATAGTGAAAGAGGATCGGGCGAGGGTTCACCAATGTTAAGGCACTTGAACCCTCGCCTCAGGCTCTGATACCATGAAGAAAATTAAAAATACTGCGAAATATAATAGAAATTGAACTGAGGTTTTTTTGATTGAATAAAATGATATAATACTTCTCCTTTATATAGGAGATGAATCATAGTTTAAATAAATATAAAACTATAAATATTTATTTGAATAAAACATTTAGAGATAAACACTGACATATAAACCAATTTTATCTTGACATAACATCTTTTTCTTTCTTTTGAATTCCAACTTTATCTCTGGTTGATTTATATTCTATTAAAACCCGGAAATTTTATTATGGTCATGGACCAAGTATGACTTGGTGATCCATAACCAATAAGAAAGCAACAAAACACACAAGGGTCCACCGTGTAAAATATAAATGCCATTAATTTACATTTTTACCCTACTTATAAGGATTTTCATTGGTGGACAAGTGTGACATGGTGATCCTGGACCACCATAAAACCACTGATTAAAACCCACCAAAACCATTTCCAAGAAACTAGTTGTAAACATTTTCTCTAAACCCTAGAACATACGAAAATAAAAGTTTCATTGAGATGTAGTAATGTTGTTGATTTCCGATTGATAACACTCTTCAGTGCAGTGGTCGAAAAGGCAACCCATGTTGGAGCTACTAGGTTACCTGATTAACCTCTCCTCACTCTCCTGTGGGATCAGGGGTGAGGGGACCCTTAATGGTAGGGTTTACCATTTTTTTTCATTGAGATGTAGTACATCATTGTATCAACCATGGGGTAAAAAACCCCAAGTGAACAAGAAGGTATTTTTAATCAAGATTTTGTTTGGCTATTGTTTTATTGCAATATAAATGTATTAATATTTTAAGATACATGACATAAGTGCACTGCACAAGTATTTCAGGTTTGGTGTTGGAGTGAAAATCAAGTTCATGTCTTTAAAATCGCCCAGAACAAATCGACTATAGAAGAGTCGATTCTAAGAAAGTTGAAGAAAATCAGAATGTGTGAGGAAACGAAAAGACTTTGAAATTGTTTTTTATTTAATTGATGAATAAAATTATACAATGAATCTCCTTTATATAGGAGAAAAATCCTAATTTAAATAAATAAGATAAAGATAGAATTACAGTTAATTATTTGAATATAATAATCGAAGATAAACCTTAATATTTAACAATCTAATCTTAAATATATAATATCTTTTATATTCTTCTTGAATCCATTCGTATCTCATGTGATATGATCTCTAATACCTTCCCTCAAACGTTGTCGGCGTTGGAGACAACGTTTGCCTGTGCAAAGAAGATGATGCATCTTTTTGACACCCACAGCTCTAAGCTCTTGGCTCTCGGCTTCGGCCTGTGGTATTTTTTGTGTTTGTTTGTTGTTGTCTAAAAAACTGTGAAGTCTTCTTTGATGACGACAAACACGTTCTCTGATCTCCGCGTTGTCTGACTGAGGGATCTGGCTTTATTGTTGAATCTAAATAAACCGATTAAATGAATGCGAAAAGAAAATCGTAGATGTTGTATTCAAGATAAATTTATTATAGTAACAAATATGACCATAAAAACAAACTAGACTCAAACAATTGGATTGAAAATGTGCATAAATGCTAGGCCTGAGCTTGGGTCGGGTTGGATTCGTTTGGGTTGAGTTTTTACATAGTATTAGTCGGGTTGGTTTAAAAATATACAAACCCAAACCAAACCAAAGTATTAGAAAAGCCAATGGTTTGGTTCGGGTTGGTTTCGGGTTGGGTTGGGTTGGGTTGGGTTTCGGGTTTTAATCCATAAGCAATGTATTTATAATCAAACTTCCATGTTATAAAATCCATACACGTATTCCATCGAAATTCAATTTTATGCCACGTGTCCAAGTAATAATCATTAAATAGAACAATAATCAAAGACAACAATTTTTTGTGGACATTATATCACGAGTTCAATAATCAATGAAACACCCAACAACATATAAAGATAGTACAAAGAACAATAGTTAAAATGACATTATATCACATGTTCAGTAATCTGGAAAGCATGAAAATTTAATTGTTCAAAAATTGATCTATGATTCATTCGGAAAAATATTATACAGTATTCATCAATTAGTCTTTTTAATCTGATTCTGCAATCAGTGGGATGATTGATTTTGATTTGATTTTGACGGTCTAATATATGTTTCTTCATTTTTCAACTATCATGGCATAAGAATAAATATTTATCGAAAATGATAATGAATAACAATAACTCATTTCATTGGTTATCAATACAATAACCTATTGTAATATATTTCGGGTTGGGTTGGATCGAACCGAAGTAAAAATTAAAAATCCCCAAACCAACCCAAAATTTTTTGTTTTAATTGGTTTGGGTTATTTCGGGTTGGTTCGGTTTGGATTTTGGGTTGGTTTGGGTTTATTGGTTTTTTTGCTCAGCCCTAATAAATGCAAAAAGAAAGGAATTTTTTTTTTTTTTTTTTTTTTGCAAAAGTGAGATTTGCTTTGGTGCAAAGCTTCGGCAGAAATAGGTTCAAAAGTGTTTTTGTAATTTTTTTTTTTTTTTGGGTTGGGAGAATTTATGGCTGCTGCAACGTGGGAAAAAAAAGCATATATATGCAGACTGCAATGCAGGAAAAATCGGAACATATGGAGGGTGTTTTTATTTTATATTTTTTAAATCTTAGAAAAACGGAAGAGGATCGGCGATGGTTCACCAATGTTAAGGTACACGAATCCCCGTCCCAGGCTCTGATACCATGAAGAAAATCAGAATGCGTGCGGAAACGAAAAGACTCTGAAACTGTTTTTTATTGAATTGATGAATAAAATGATACAATGAATCTCATTTATATATGAGAGAAATCATAATTTAAATAAATAAGATAAAGATAGAATTACAATTAATTATTTGAATAAAATAATTGAAGATAAACAATAATATTTAACAATCTAATCTTAAATATATACTATCTTTTATCTTCTTCTTGAATCCATTCATATCGTGTGATCTGATCTCTAATAAAAGTCGACCGTAGCATAATCGATTCCATGAAAATCGATAGTAATAGAGTTGATTGACATAAAATCGACTAAAGCTAAATGGATTTTCACCCAATAGACTATTCTACTGCCTATTGTGCATAATAAAGTTGATTTTTTCTAGGTCGATTGTTGTTGGGAAGACAATTGTAAATCAAATTGAATGTATCTAGGAGATATAAAATCATGATATTTTTCATCAATTCTGATGTGATCCGTCCCCGATGACTTGGGCTTGAAATAATGCGACTGAGAAGACAGAAAAAAAATGCCCATAAAATGTGTTATTTATGCTATTGGGCCTGAGAAGACCAGTTGAATTATTTATCTTGCTTTTGGAAGGATAAGGCCAACCCTTGAGATGCCCTTGTTGAAGGATTTTCGAGTTTTGGGTTTTATTTTACATTATGCATTTTATTTCCTTTTGTCTTGTTGATTTCTCTTAATAAAGGGTTATTTAGGCCTAAATAAGGTTAAAAACCCAATAAGGGCCTAGGCGCATTTTCTAAGTGGGAATTTCTCCCACATTGTTTAGATGTTGATTTTTCTTTGAGTTGTAAGTATATATTAGGCAAACACCAGCCATTGTATAAGACACATTATTCTTGAGTTATAAAATTTTGATTAAAGTCTTTTTACTTTGATTTAATCACTTGCGAGTGAGATTCTCTTCGTTGTAGATGATCATCTTTAAAACTTATCAGCGTTGTGAGCGAACGTTGTGGCGTTCTGCGATCTGATTTGATCAAGAATCACATCAGTTGGTATCAGAGCTCACCAACTCATGTGTCAAATATCCCATTGTTTTTTTTTCTTGTCTATTTTTTTCGTTTCTTATTCAAAAAAGAAAAAAATCTACTTGTTCTTATTTGTTTTATTTCGTTCCTTATTCAAAAAAAAGAACTATTATTTGTTAGTTCTTTTCTTTAATCCCCCCCCCCCCCCCCTCCCTTCTTTAATTTTCAAACCTTCATCCTAAAACCCTAATTTTCCAGACCCCGTTTTTGAATCAGTTCGTTTTATATCCTAAAAACCCCCCAAAAAAATTCGAAATTTTTACCACAACTTCAGCACTTCGTGTTCTACAATTTTTGTCTTTATACCTAATCCAGATTCAACGTAAATAATGCTTAAAACCGCCGATTAATTTACACGATCTGTCCAGAAAAACTGCAGCAGTAAATCTTCGTTCGAATTCATTTGCAGGGGTTAAACGACTCGAAATTCCCTGAAAATTGGTGACCATATAGGAAATTCTCAGATCTACAACTTTTATCTTTTGAGTTTTTCCAAATTCGCTGTAGGTTGGTCACGATCGGCACCTTAAGATACTGCTATCAATCTGAATTTTTTTGACAGATTGCACCAGTTTCCGAAAAACGATTGTGTGAGCAACTTCTATAGCTCCAAAAAATCTGAAATTTTGACATCATTTAGAAAATTCTCTGCTCTGAAACTTTTGTCTTTTGAGTTATTCCATATTCGAAATAGTTTGGTCACTATTTATCCTAAACTTCTCTGCTATAAATCTAGAAATTTGTTGACAGCATCTTGCTTAGGGTTTTGCTCATTATTCTGATTTGTTTGAGAAGAATATATTCTACGACTGATAATAAGGGTGAGTGAAACACGAGAGAATTGTGGAAATTTGCCTCATTTTGATCATTATGAGAGACGAGATCGTAGAAAGGAACAGAGGCGTCAAACTAAGTTAGCGGATCGAAATGATAGAATGTTAGCAGGGATAGCAAGGATCCTTGACGAGAATAATCGTGCACTCGTTGCGGAGTTGAAACATGCACATATGGTTAGAATGCAAGAGTTGCGGGATAGATGGAAGAAGGACGATGAACTATTTTGTGTGAATTTTCGGGTGGATGATGCCAAACAGAGAGCTGAATGTAAGAAAGCACAAGAATTGGATGACGAGAAAAATGAAGAGGTTGTTAACATTCGAGAGTTGGAGTTGAAAAAGGAGGAAGGTGAGAGTGTGGTGGAGGTGAATGAGCCTGAATTTGTGGATGAGAAAGTAGAGGTGTCTGAAGTGGCTATTGTTGAGGAAGAACACGAGGAGTTGATTTTGGTTGAGGCACAAGCAGATGCAATGTTACTCAATTCTTGTTCCAGTTTTGTTGCATCTTCTTTGAAGGGTGATGATCATTTGGAACCAGTCACTTGTTCGAGCGTTATTCTATATTCTTTGCAGGTGTACCTGATGAGCATACACTTGAGGAGACAAACAATTTATTTGATGTGCTCGATGCAACACCTTTAATGCATATGGCTGATCTTGACACTATTGATATTGGTGGAAAGCCGGAGCACACTTTTATGGAACATTTTGCTGCGCATGTTGATGAAGCTCCTACATTGCATTATTATCATTATCTTGCTGCTACAAAGCTCTTCATTCGTATGTATATCAAGCCAAGAGACTTTTCTTATGTTCCATTGAAGAAGCATGGATCGACATCTACACATGCTATCGCTTTGGAGCTGTATGTTCGCATTATATTTGATCCTGGCATATCATTGACGTCTTTTGCGGGTTGTTCAAGATTGGTGGGTGTTGCGGAATTTTACGACGTCCTATTGATTCAAGGACAAATCCTTTCCAACCGGGAGGGAGTGATGTGATCCATCCCCGAGGACTTGGGTTTGAAATAATGCGACTGAGAAGACTGAAGAAACGCCTATAAAATGTGTTATTTATTCTATTGGGCCTGGGAAGACAAGTTGAATTATTTATCTTGTTTTTGAAAGGATAAGACAGACCCTTGAAATGACCTTATTGATGGATTTTCGAGTTTTGGGCTTTATTTTAAATTATGGATTTTATTTCTTTTTGTCTTGCTGATTTCTCTTAATGAAAGACTATTTGGGCCTAATAAGGTTAAAAGCCCAATAAGGGCCTAGGCGCATTCTTCTAAGTGGGAATTTCTCCCATATTGTTTAGATGTTGTTTTTTTTGAGTTATAAACCTATATAAGGCAAACACCAGTCATTGTATTATACACATTATTCTTGAGTTACAAATTTTGATTAAAGTATTTTGACTTTGATTTAATCACTTGCGAGTGAGATTCTCTTCGTTGTAGAGGATCACCTTTAGAATTTATCAGGGTTGTGAGCGAACGTTATGACGTTCTAACCCTCACCTAATTTGGATTCTATAGGTTAGGATTTTTTTAGCTCGTTGTTGATTCCTGCGTTATTTCCTGGGCAAAGTGCGATCTGATTCGATCCAAGAATCACATCAAATCCACTTCCAATTCCAAGTTTTTCGATCCATTGTTGTTCAAAAGTTATTTGGATCTTCAAAATTTGTAAGAAAATAGAAAAATGACTTTGTGACATGAAAAAGATGAAAATGAAGATTAAGATGGAAATGAGTTTATGTTATGATGAAAAATATTTTATCATCAATGACGTCTATTTGTTTTTTAAAGTTTGGTAATGGTAAAAATATTCTATCAAAAATGTTCTTTTTTATATATAATTTGTGGTATCATTGTGCTGCCATAGTAGATTGACTCGTTATATCAGGTGTCGTGTTCATAAAGACATTTTTTTAACACTACATGACATACATAGTAGATTAACAATGATGCAAATAAAGATGCTATTTATTGTTTCCCAAGCAATTTTATTGATAAGTACTCCCGGTAGGAAGCCAGAAGATATTGAAAGATGGCCAACTGATGTTGTTATTAAGATGTTTTTTAAAAAAGTCACTAATCTTAAATCAAGTGTATTTTTTTTTCTTTTTCTTTTTCATTAAGCAAATTTATGAAAAAAAAAAAAAAATACATTTAATGATTTAGATCATTTGTGTGTACACACTCACTCTGTGTGGATTGCATAAATAATTTTCTAATGAAATATTCAAGATTGAGGCAAAAGAGTGCCGGATACTTCATAAGTCGTCAGCCCATTAAACACATTTATCGGATACATGATCCAATTGTGGAATACAGGTCTGTAAACTAAATCCGCCTAACAAACGTTTTACACAGGTCCGTAAAAAAATACTTCTACAGTAAACTCTCGATAAATAAATATTCGATAAAATTATCCTCATTACGATAATAATTTCTTCCGGTCCCGACTTGGGCATGTGTACTAAAGTAATAATTTCGCTAAATGCATTAAATAATAAAAATAAATTGAATACAGTAAAACCTAATAAAAATATAAAATAATAAATGCATAATTCCAGTTAGAAATTTATATATTAAACTTACATATTTTCAAAATTTCATATTTCACTTCATATTTTCTGAAAATATGCATCTAGAGTAACTTGTTTCTTCTTAGTGGCTAAATCAAATTCGATCTCATATTAACTTTTTGTAGAGCATACACAACTTCAGGAATATTTTGTTCATGTCGTAGTAAGTAGAGTAAGGTGATAGTTGCTTGAAAGGCTTCTTTCGATGAAACTTCGGGTAAAACCGAATTATCGTCCGGTTCAGGATCATTTTCATCATCATTAGACGTATTCATCACAGCTTGAATAATTTCATCACCTGTAGATGAATTCATCACAACATCATTCTCACTAGGATAGTTCAAAAGATGTTCTACCTCCACAACATTTCTATAGCCTAAACGAGAAATGTATAATATTAATTATTTCTTTGTAAATTAATAAATATTAATTAATCGATAAATGAATAAATTATTTATTTATCGATAAACTAATAAACTCGTTAAGGTAATAATTTTAATCGGTCCCAAAAACATGCATTTATCGAGAGTTTAATGTATATTTAATTTGTTTTTAAGAAAAGAAAATTTAAGTTCAAAAAAAAGAAAAAAAAAAAAAAGACGAAGGAATCGGATCTTCCGAATTTACCGCCGACGAGTGAATAGACAATAAGCTTCACCGACATTTTCCCCGGACGAGAAGAGACACAGAACTTTCCTCTTCTTTTTTTTGTTTTGGGAGAAAAAATGAAAAATGAAGAATTGAGAGATTAAAATCACAAAAGAAAAGAGGATTATGCATGTCGATTCAACCGCATTTATCCATTTAAATTCATCTTTCATCGTTTGTGAATATCAATTTCCGTGATTTGATGTTCCCGTCGCCGGTAAATTGTTGGCATAGATGGCATACAGGAGGAGGCAGCAAATCGGTAGAGAGACGAGTTTTAGAGAGGAAATTTATAGTGCATATAGTCCACCTCCGCTAGAGGATGCTGCCGACAACGGCGACGCCTTTTCTTCACCGTCAGGTTCCTCGATGGCTGCCAAGGCTATCAGAGCTTCGGCTGCTCATCGTGGCTCGTCCTTATCCTCGGCATATGCTCAGTCACCTGTTTCTTCTCGAACTTCTGATTCTTCATTGGTCAAGGTCCTTATACACTTTCTCGGTTCCTTTTATATGTGTAGATTACATCTCTGCTGGTCTGGAGCTAAATAAATTTGGCAATTTTCCAATAAAACAAAAAATGGGATCAAGAAGTATGTTACAATACTTGTATGCCTTGAGCCCGTGACTACTAGTTTGTTATGATTTTCAGCTTGCTTTTTGCAGATCTCCTGCTCCTTTTATATATGAGAACCAACATTTGCAAATAAATTTACTGTATTTTAGTTCTGCTGGAGTTCCAAAAGCACCTGAAACTGATAGCCACGCTTTTGACAGTTGTGTTTCGATATATAACTGTGTCTGTGTGGTAAACAATATCTGGCGCCTTGATAGATGGTTATCAGGTGTTTGTACACTTACAAACAGAATACCATAACTCGCAAAACTACCACTCGATGGTGTAATGCACCAGAGTAATATGAATGTATCACTTGTAGAATAAGACTAAACAATAAGCACATGTCACAGTTTTATTGGTTCAGTGCAGTAAAGAGCTCTTGTGGGATAGACTTTCCTATAGAATTGGGAACTATAGATCTTAAGTTTGTACTATTACACATCAAGCATAGTTATTCATCTTCTTCCATCTGAGTTAGGTGGTGCAGGCAGATGAATTTGAGGCTCATATTGTTGGGTTGGAATTAGTCTCATAATTTATGATTAAAAGAAAATGGTCATTGTTAATCTAATTGGAGGGTGAGTGGCCCTGAATATGTGGTAGTTGAGTGCGCAGGGATATTGAGACCTTACCTGTTATTTTGCTCACAAATGTCTCCTGAGGTGTGGAGCAGAACAGTGGATTTTACGTTTATGGTCATTTTATTTCAGGTTACTTTATTGTTTAAGGAGATTTATGAGTCAAAACCAAGTATATGTTAGCTGGAAACTGAACAACTTAATCAAGCACATTATTCATTCCCATTCACCCATGTTTTCTATTCCTTAAAAGTTGGTTGGAGAATCTTGTGAGGAGTTTACTGTATTACAAACAATTCTTTAAGACTTTGATGGTACTCAGTGAATTTTAGAAAGTTGTTTCTTTGAGACACAGTACTTTTGGAAAAGTGAAATTTCATTCTGTTGCACTTGTTATCTAGTCTGTGTAAAAGCTTATGTATCACTCTTTTGAGATCAAAATGTTATTCTGTTTGTTTCTCACTGGGCATTTCAATGATAATCTGCTGGTGAAACAGGATACATCCTCATACAAGTATGTGCCACGGAAAACCTCTACTGAACTTAAACAAGGATTTTGGGGAGTACTAGCTAGGAAGACGAAATCCATTTTAGATGACAACTCAATGGCACAGCATGAAGAACATAACAAACCAGGGTTCCAGTCATCGAGTGGAGAAACAAGTGCTCAGGTGAATACACTGCATCAGCTGTGCTCAGATATTCTCCCCCACCCCCTCCCCCCACCCTGCTGTATTTTCTAAGTTGGTTTTGAAATCTGTAGTGTGTGTTATTAATTCATCGTTTATGGGTATTTGGAATTGCTTAGGTGAGTCTTGTTTCACTAGTGATTAGTGAAGCCTTCATAACAGTCCTTATCCTGTTCCACAAAGTAGCCACTTACTTTTGAGCATGTACTCGCTATTGGCTTTATTGATTGATCATCTTAGCTTTGATTCATATTAATGTTAGCAGTATGACGAGAAGTACCAATCATCTGAAAGGCATCAGATGTCCAAAAGCCCTACTTTACAGAAGGGGTTAGGTGCTATTACCTCTTCGCTTGATTACATTGGTGGACGGATTGGAAATGCTTTTGAGGTAGACTTCTTATGTATTTTTTCTGTAGAAAGATGTCAGCATATATCTTTTGTCTATTGGCCATTTTGAATTTACAGTCTTTCGTGGAATGTGCATAAAGGCAATTGAGAACTATATCAGTGCTCGCTCTGTAATTAGTACTTTTTGGTTTCTCCCCCTATGGGTGTGCAATTTGTTTTGTATCTTCTGTTTTAAACAGATGTTAATAGTCTCTTGTTGACCGGCTGTGCAGGAGGGTCGTAGTGTGGTAGAAAACCGCACTGCAGACATCTTTCAAGAAGCAGGCAAGCTCCAAATAAAGAGAAAGGGCAATGCACCTGTGATGCCGAATGAGAATTCCAAATTTGGCAGCCCAGACCAGCTGTCAACCACACGTACCAATCCCCAAATGGATACTGATATAGATACGCAGTTGAAGGCATCTCGCGATGTAATGTGGCAACTTTATCCCTGGTTGAGTAATTATAGCGACTCATTAATGCTAATTCTTGGTTGCGACTTGTTTGATAGACCATCTCTATTCTTTCCTAAAAAATTAAGCCGTTGGGGAGGTAAGTAATTTGCATATTTTAACGCAATGCACTTTAACAAGATCCGTCAAGACGCCTCCTTAAGTGTGTGCCAATAACAAAGAGTTCCGGCCAACATAGGGCACACTAAAGCATATATAACGCACAACAAGGCGAATAAGGATGTCCAGCACTTGTACGATATAAATGGGGCAGAAGTGGGGATAGGGTTTAATCTCATGATATCCCTCTGATACGTTGAAGTGCATTGCATTTAAATATGTAAATTATTTACCTTCCCAATAACTCAAGCTTCTGTGACAGATGGTAATTCGACACAACTTGAATATAGTTGTATCCTGGTCGCTATATCAGACGTCAACACATGTCTCGCATATGGGACCCAGTTGTTCACTTGGCAAAAGATCTGCTTATGAGTCCTGAAGCAAAAATATTATCTGTCTGTTTCTTTTGCATTAACGAGTCTTCGCCCCTTACAGGAGAATATGCTATTTCCTACATTTATAGAACGTGCAGCTCGATGTCTAGTTTGTGGTGTTGTGAATCATCCACTCTCTATCTGTAAACGCTTTGTGTATATATATGCCTAAGACTATTCCACTCCTTGTGTGGCCTGACTGTTTTGATTTTTGATTTTATTTTTTTAATTGTAATTGTAGTCCCTTTGTGTAAAAATTGAAATGTTAAATGTATAGGAGTTGGAAGCTGAAGCTTGTTTGTGTGCAGTTGTTTGTATACTAAAGTGAATATCTGTCAGCTTTCTGCAAGAAGTTTGAAATGCCTCTTTCTGTCTAGGTTGCAATGGCTATGGCTGCAAAAGCAAAGCTACTTCTACGGGAGTTAAAGACTGTCAAAGTTGATCTGGCTTTTGCAAAGGATCGTTGTGCTCAACTGGAAGAAGAAAATAAAATTCTCAGAGAAAGTCACGAAAAAGGAGAGAGCCCAGATGACGATGACCTGGTAATCACCTTTCTTGATTCTCCTCATCACCCCTTTCCCCCACTACATCAAAAAATAAAGACCCCCACTGGCTTCATTTACTTTTGTACTTCGTCCAAGAAAAAGAAGAAAGGGGAAAAGAGACGCCCCACCCCTCCAAAATAAAAAAAATAAAAAAAAGAATATTGTTAGCATCAGACGACCTAGGAAGACAGCTTTGTTTTACTTAGAGCAAATTGGTTGTCTAGTCCCTAGTTGATTGTGCGATTGGATCGAGTAATTCAGAGCATTTGTTCATCAAATGTCCATAGATATTTTCCTCTCCTATAGAGGCTGGTTCTGGACCTTTGGGTCGTCCACTTTTCTGTAATTTTCACTTTCCTACGCGGATTATGATTTACTAAAGGTAGTACGTGTTATAAGTAATATATTACTATACATGAAATTGTTGTTGACTGTAAAAGCAATGTCTCTTGGCAGATAAGACTTCAGCTTGAGTCTCTATTAGCTGAAAAGGCTCGATTGGCTCAAGAGAACTCGGTACTTGCAAGGGAAAACCGTTTCCTGAGGGAGATTGTCGAATATCATCAGCTGACAATGCAGGACATTGTGTACCTTGATGAAAATAGTGAAGAATTCACTGAGATATATCCTGCTAGAATACCGTCAATGCCTAATCTTCAATCTCTAGACTCATCAGTACATTCCCCCACAATGTCCTCCCCATCTTCAAATCGTATACATACACAACTATCCAAGGATGATTCATTTATCGCATTTGCACCTGTAAATTCTGAAGGAACTGCTGCACAATCTGTTGCCACAATCAGCTCGTATATGCACATGCCTGAAGAAGATCATGGAAGGCATTAGCTTGATCTCGTTTGATTTTCAACATTGGAAAGGTTTGTAATTGTACAGTATAATGCTTGATTGTTGTTATTTAATTTGTGCCTTTTTAGGTTTTTTTTATCACCTACACTGGCGTGTATGATGATTAATTATGACATGTAAGCGCACTTTGGGTATTGGCCCGCCCATTGCTGTCAGTAGAACTGAAAAAAGACGGCAATGACAGGAAGTTATTGTATTTTTGTTTGTTGGTTGAGAAGAACAGACTGTTCTTTGTCTTAATTGTGTGACAAGTGTTAAAGGAAAGGCTGGTTTAATGTATTTGCTACACTTGTATTGTATTCTGTTTAAAGGGATTGAGAACCCTCACTTGCACAAGGTTTACACGGATATGAATTACATATTTAAAATCATAAAGTATTTGGGCACAAGAATTTTGATACAAAATGATCCAGCGGGGGTGTGTTTCTTCCCTTTTGGATTTTTAATATGTAAATAAATGTATGGTTCAAATCAAATTTTGTATCAACACCTTCAGAAATATATAAGTATATATAACCGCGCTGCATTACAGTGTTACAAAACAACAAAGGAATGTCTTACTTTGCGCCTGAAACGTTTATATAGCAAGTGAATTGGCCAGGGTTTTGTGGTGGAGCCGGGGTCTTTAACGTGTGTTTTGAATAAACCAAATTCTCAGCTCAAATGCCCTAGACCGCTAACCCGGTCTGCTACTATATTTTTATTATTCAACTTTTCTTTTTTCCATTCAGAATGATATATATATATATATATATTAACTCGTCATGAGTTTCAATAATAAAATGTTTGTCTCCATATGATATATATATAGAGACATATGTATCGACACATTGTGTGTGAGAATATGTTTTTTACCATGCATGCATGTCGAATAATAATATAATGTTGTATTCACTATTCTACGGATTCTATAAAATATACAGAATTTTTATATTAGTCGTTAAAATAATTTTTTTTTTAAGGGTTTCTGATATGAATGATATAAAGGAATAGTATCATAAATGAAAATCTGTTTTTTTTAGAGCCAATTATTTAAAAGGACTGATTTTTAACTTATTAGGGGTAATAGGACACTCCGAAATCTTATTTAGTTATAAGGACATTCTAATTTTAAGAAGAAAACTTATTTAGTTATAAGGACATTTTAATTTCAAGTGGATAAAGAGGAAGAAGGAAAAAAAACGTTCAAAGTAATAAAAAAAAAAAAAAAAAAAAAAAAAAGAAACTTACTGTGTGCGTGGTTTTTTTTTTTTTTTTTTTGGTTGTTTTTTTTTGGTTGTTTTTTTTTGTTTTATAATTCACCATATTTCTAAAGGTCATATATTTTGATCTAAAACTCGGATCATCATAATTTTTTTACTAAAATTCATATTTTTTCGTCTTCTTTATTCTAAAATCAAATTTGATATTTTTCTGAATAAATTTCATAAAATCAATTTTTTTTCATAAAAATCGACGTGACGTATTGATCACCGTCATGCATTGACCACCTACCCGGATGCATTGGCCACCGGGATCCATTAACCACCCCGATGCATTGAACGCCACGATTCATTGACTACCATGATGTATTGACGCCGCGATCCATTGACAACCTTGATCGATGACATCTCATTGTAGCGATTTATGCAATGACGTCTCATTGTAGCGATTTACGCAGATGACTTTATTATTGTAGCGATCTATGCAGTGATGTCTTATTGTATCGAATTATGCAGTGACGTGTTATTGTAACAATTTATGCATACCTTTGCTTGTAAAAATATGCATTTAAACCAAAAAAACAAAAGAAATACTGATTATTTTACAAAGTTATCGAAAATTTAAACCAACACTAATCAAATAAACCAACATCAATCAAATATTTAAAGATAACAAAGAAATAAAGTTACTTTACAAAGTTATCAAATGTGTGTATCAAGTTGTATACGCGGTGACATCAATATCATTGCATTAGTTATCTAATTGTAAATCTGATCATCAATGTCACCGCTTGAGACATCAATGTCACTGCGATAAGTCATCAATGTCCTCGTGATCGGACATCAATGTCACTGCATAAGTCGCCAATGTCATTTCGCATAAGTCGTCAATGTCAATGTCACTGCATAAGTCATCAATGTCACTGTATAAGTCATCAATGTCCCTGCATCAGACATCAATGTCACTGCATAAGTCGTCAATGTCACTGCTTCAGACATCAATGTCACTGCATAAGTCGTCAATGTCACTGCATAAGTCGTCAATGTCCCTGCATCAGACATCAATGGATATATTTGTATATCTGTATAAATGGATGGTGAACAACAAAACGGATAGAACAATCAGAGAATGTGAGTAAAACACAAGTCAACTTTTTTTTTTACCAAAAGAGAACTTAAAGTTGAATGCAGTATATTAAGTCCAAACAAGATCAAAGCATGGCTGCATATTCAAGTTAATCAATTCAGTCCAGATCTTGCAACAATGAATCAGATTACACAGAGAAAAGTTTTTAATAAAATTTGCTTGATACAAAAAAGGTTTCAAGGTTCAGTCCAAAAATATAGCAGGTACATCACTTAGCAAAAGCAGATTATATAAAAAGGTGTAGATCAGCAAACAACTTGATTTAGATTACAAACCAAATTATCGAGTACAACCTAGCAGCTTATACAATGGATCAAGTTCAGATTATTTAAATACGCAGCAGGTGTAAACTTATCCAAGCAAAATTATAGCAGACTTAGAAATACAAAAGGAGATAAAAATTGCAGCAGCAGATTACAAAAATTAAATTCAGCCAGACGATGCGGCAAGCCAAAAGTACAGCAAACTGATCTGATCAAAACTAATGCTCTCCACTCACTTTGTATATCAGAGATGATAGTTAAAACGAAGGGGCAAAACTATCAGGACTATTATTCAAAATCTGAGCACAAGATGGAGTAGCGGATTAGTAAACACAAACTGAGCCTATTTGAAAATCAGACGGCAAGTATTACGACCTTTAAGCAAGTCTCGATCAAGAAGGTTTCAAAGAATGATTTCCAAAGCAGCCAATATGGCAGATCACAGGATCAGTGTGCAAGGTGCAGCAAAATGTGAATGTGCAAGGCAAGAAACAAAGCAGCAGAATATTAGCAGATTTAGCACAAATAAAACACAACCAAGCACACAAGTAGGGTAGCTGAATCAGTAAATGAATTTACCAATTCAGCAGACAGACAGAGGGGCAAAAACAGAGAACAAAACAACACAGCTTAGACCTTGACTAATCTTATTGAAAATGAACTGAAACTAGTCTGTGTGTGTTTGACCTATTGTCCACCCTTGGACCACACTTCTTTCAGAAATGATTCAGTCCAAACACATCCATAGACACCCACAGTTCAAAGACAATAAATTAATCAAGCAAAGCACAGACTCCTTATTCTAAGACTTAGGCAGCAGAAAAAGCTTAAAATAAGGACAAGACACTTACTAAAAGCAGCAAGTAAGACCACTGAAATTATCAGGCATAATTTCAAGCCTTTCATACTCCAACCTTCAGTAGAAGCATTGGGCAAAGAATCAGGCAGACTTCAAGTTCGTATTAGAGAAATAAATGAAAATACGATATTAGCACAGAAACAAAATCACCTTTATGCGAATCCCTCAAAATTGCGACTTGAATGCATAGAATCAAGCCCTCGTGTTAAGAACACGTTGCTGTGATGATACCGTATCAAATCTCCATCGAATCAGCACACAATCGGCATAAAGAAGGCAACCCTACAAGAATCGAACCTTCCACAAACGTAATTCAAAACGTGATTGTTTAACAACGGGACAAAGACGTTGCCGCCGCCGGAGCCGAGGTAAATAACTGAGACGGTGGTAACGTCTTTCAAGTTGAAGAAGAGCCACCATTCAAACGCTATTTTATCTAACAAATTTTAGACTGTCCTTATAGCTAAATAAGTTTTTTGAGTGTCCTAAATGATCATTAAGTCTCTAACGACGGTTTTATAACTAATAACCACTTTTTGGTTTAAGGGAATCTGATAGTAGTTGAGATATTACTATTTTGTTTGATTCAGGTTTTTTTTTTTTATTAAAAAAAATAGAAAACCAACCGACCCCATTAACTCGGATTTCAGTTCGGGTCATAAATGCATAGCCACGCATACAAACCATATAAGTTCTTAGACAAACTATAATAATGAGCCCCGAAAAATCTACCTCTAAATAATGGGTTTTTGATCCTCGCTCATTCATGTGCATGTTATGGAGAAAATAAAATTATATCCATAAACTTATATATATTTTTTGACATAGTATAACTAATATATATTAATTTGAAGAGGTAAACAAAACACAAATTACAAGTTCAAAGAACTAAAAGCAAGTATCCCTGGTTATTTTAGAAGTTTTAAGTATGTAAATCTTCGAATAATTGACAATTGGTATAAAAAAAACATTGTATGTATGAAATAACAATATATCATTAATTTTTAGGACCCCAAAGCCCTATTTCTCCACGCAGAGATAATGGACCAATGAGAGCCATTGAAGAAGCATTGACACATCATCATCATCATGATTCCCATATTCGGGTTGATAAGTAGCGAGCTGAGGAGGATCAGCCATGGCCCACTTGCTCAAATTCGGCTCATTAGAGCCCGAATGATCACCACCGGCTCGAGAGGCAAGATAATCACATGTTTGGGCCTCCAATATTCCTGAGTCGAAAGCTTGGTAACAGAGATTCGGATCGTTTTCTCGATGTTCTCGAATGGTGGAGATGAGTTGTGGAGACAGGGCAGAAATGTCATTACAAGTAGGTGCTAAGGGTAAGGTTTGTTTATGAAAAGAGGGGAGTGGAAGAAAGTCAAGAGGTTGATATTGAGAAAAGTTGTCATGAGGAGGAGGGATGTGGTTGTTCGAATAATTGTGGGTTGTCATATGATTTTCATGTTGATGTAGCATGTATGGATGATGATGATGATGATGATGCATGTGTTTATGGTCATCATCATCATCATCATTTAAAAGTAGGTGATGATGATCATCATAAGAATTAGGAGTTGATGATGCTTCACCACTTCCACTTCCTGCAGTTCCAACCTTGAATAAATTCTTCTTTTTGAATACTTTACAAATAACCCAACCATCCTCCTGCATTTTATTCATTTATTTTATACATACTGTCAAATAGACTAAATTTATAAAATGGATATTTAAAATTCACTTTAAAAAAACATCTAAATAGAATCTATATTCTGAAAATGATAAGTTTACTCCAAAACAAAGGGTGGATCTACATTGATAACGGTGGCTGAGATCTAAGAATAATTTATTATCATTAAAATGATGTAGTTTTACTATTAAAAAAATATTGTTTTAATTTGTTCTTGATCGACAAATACAGTTTTAAGCTCTGGTGATCCCAGTGTAACAAATTTCTAGATTAAAAATATAGTTTTAGATTCCGGTGACTCCAACATTGAAGCAAATTATTGGTTCCGCCCTTACTCCAAATGGTGTATAATACATATATAATACATATATTATTGTATTACATTCGTCTCATCGCGATTATGACAGAAAGGATTTGAAGAAGAAATGTGTGTTACTTAACTGGAGTATCGTCGGGGTTGCCTTGATCCTCAAGGCGGTACTCATGCATGATCCAGTCGGTTTTTTGACCATGAGGAGCTCTGCCTCTGTAGAAAACTAGGGTTTTCCTCATACCAATCTTCATGAGGTTGTTTCTTATGGATTTGTCCCTACCGGTGGCCTTCCAGAAACCAGCATTTGTTGCCCTATTTGTCCTTGACCCTGTTGGATACTTGCGGTCTTTGTGACTGAAGAAATACCATTCATTTTGTGGTGCTGAACCTATATTACATCTCTCTGCATTTTGCATCCACATTTCCATTCATATATATTCATTACCATACAATTGAAATATAAAATAACGGTCTGTATCTTTCACAAGTAGACTATGTGAGAGAAAGAGCTCAATATTGATACAACAAGCTTAGGTTGACTAATAATGCGCTCGGTGACCTGGTTTAAAAATGACGACCGACCTGAATAGTTATATATTAAATCCATTCTAACTTAAGTAACGTTGTTACACTCAAGTTATGAGAATTACATAAACAAGTGTTATCATAGAAGCCTACTAGGACAAACTAAATGTCAAACCGTAAGAGACATGTAGAGAAACCTATAGAGGGGATATGGTCTTGCTGAGATCATTAGTTCCTTAAGAGGGGATAATGTAATCTCACCTAAAAAAAGAAACCGAGAGAAAATGTAAGTATTAGTAATTTATTATGTCTCCAAAAATATCGCTACATGCACTCAAGTTATAAAGCGTTACAAATATAGCAAAATTTTATTAACTAAGCTTGTGCATTGATGAAGTAATTAAACGTACGTAAATTTTAGATTGGTTATTGATCAAATCATAGTTGGTGTTATTCAAATGAAAACGCACAAAGGATTTTATGGTCTCTTTGTTTTTAGGAAAAAAAACTTCTTTTTTAAAAAGAATTATTGGCTAATGACTTGGTGGTCCAAAGTTGATCCAAGAACACCATAAAATTAGTGAGTAAACGCATGCAAAGGGGTGTGTAGGTGGATTGATGAAAAGGAATAAGACAATAAATTCTTTGTCAAAAAACACAAATATAATGTTGGTCATCGACCAAATCCTACCCGATGTACCAAAATCAATAGGGTTTAATGACAATTAATTTCCTTAAAATTAATGACATTGTAGTCCAATAATTGCACCATGACCAAACTAAAATGAGTGGTAAGAAAAAAAAAAACTCCAAGTCAACGGCAGTTTTATGATGCATGGTTCGGACTCATCATGTCATACTTGGACCACCAATAGAAATTCTTAAAGTAAGGGTAAATTTGTAAAAATTGGGCATATATATTTTACACAGTTGGGCCCAACCTGTTTTTGTAATTTTCTATCGGTCCTGGATCACCAAGTTATACTTGGTCCAGGACCATAATAAAATTTCTGGCAAGTCAAAACCTTTTTGATGGAAAAAAATAAACAACAAAACATATGAAAAAAATTATCTTCCACATCATCTTTGGATTAGTTCTTTAACAAAAATATGATAATACACATAGAGAAATACGATGTTGAAAAGGTTGATGAGAAAACTTGTCTATCTGCAAACACAGAAAGTTACAAAGAAATCGTATCGTTGTTGCAGATAAATCTCATTGCAAATAGAAATCATTGATGTTTGAATAAATCAGAAATCTCCCACAATGAAATATGATTGCAGAAAAGAATTCTTGTAATTGCTTTCTCCACCATGCATATTAATATTAATAATAAATGGGGAGTGATAGAATTACCCCCTCATATCTTTATCTTTTACATCACATATATATTCATGTTAATTGGGGGACGAGTTTTGAGTTTGAAATTTCGGTGTATTTTATATGAATTATTTGAACTTTATATATTCTAATAATTAAAAACGTAACGTACCATGTAACTGCCAAGGCTCAGTTTTGTTGAGATCAATTTCTCGAACGACTTCCATGTCGAACTTTTGAAAGGACAGCTTCTTCTTCAAGTAGTAGTGTAGCAGTTCTTCATCCGTCGGGTGAAAACGGAACCCTGGTGGCACCCCTCCTCCTCCTCCTCCTCCTCCTCCTCCGTTCCCGTTTGCAGACGATTCCATTTCTTTTCTTTTCTTTGTTGATCGGAAAACGATTACTTTTAAAAGAAACTTAATTAAACTTGTTATATATATTTTTTCGTCCCTCAAATCGACCTTCTCCAGCTGCATACATGCGATTTGTCTTTGACTTTTCTTTACTAGCGGTGCCGTCGCCGGCGGGACATCTTTAAGCAACCGTGTGTGTAAATTAATCCAAAGTCAAGTGCAGTGTAGTAGTAACATATATACATACAAATTAAATAGGCATGTGAACTGGGGTTAATTAATTATATAAACTAGTGAATTTTCTCTTCTTCTAACCTCTAGGAAATTGTGTAGCCCCCTAATAATTGCACTGCATTGCATGCATGCAGAAAATTAGCACAGCTTTAAGTTGTTTATTTTTTATCATTATTATTGTTGTTAATTGTGTGATACAATAATGTGATAAACTTGCTATACATTAGTAAATATTAACTACCACCTCAGTCTTATATTGTAAGTCATTCCCGTTTTTAGATTTGTCCCACAGCATAAATCATTCCACATTCTCAATGCAACATTTATTACTCATTTCTCCATCTCACCTTTAATTTATTATCAATCTAGCAACTTTTCAACTACTACATTAATGATACTCAATGGCATTTTAGACATTTAACCTTCGAATTTATGATATTCAACAATTTTCTTTTTAATCTGTTTGAAAATGACGATACGGGATTTCACTCCTTCACGTGGAATTATCTGATCGGTCCAGTTGGCGTGTTGGGGAGTCCAAGCCTCTAGTATTCACCTCGGGTCGAACAAAAGATGTGTCAATGAAGACCACAACAGCCAGCAGGTTATACAAGTGTCCCATCTCGAACACCCATGTCGGAGATATTCGAGCCGAGACCAGAAGTCCGGCCCAGCTTCACAAGCCCAATATCCATGGGATTACTTGGGCAAGGGGCTAGGCCCAGTAAAGGGTTATTAATGTCAATAGACATCACCGCCTTATGATTTAGGGCTTAACACAGATTTATGGCTATAAATACACAACTCCAGGAACTACGTAAGGCTTGATTCCTGGACAATACACAGGATACGTAGGCAATCCGAGATACATTCTTGGACTCAACCACAAAACCCTAAAAAAACCCTATCTTTACCATTATTGCAGCAGTCCTTATTCTTCTTAACTCATCTTTAGATTATATTTGGCCTGTTAAGTTAGTGGTGCTTAATTTAGCATCATCATTGGAGCTAGAAGGAGGGCCTTCTACCGGTGAGTTATTAAGGATATCGCGATGGCACTGCCACCCAAGAGACAGAAGCCTGGGGGCAGCAAGAATCTACCGACTGAAGAGCACACGGATTTAGATCCATGAGGGTTCAAACCAAGTTCTGAAATCCCCAGCTGGATCTGACCTGCAAATACCACAACCGCCGAAGCCTTAACTTCCCCCACAGTTGCAAGACATGGCTGATCACCTGGCGTCTTTGGATGAAGACGCCCTGAAATGAGTGGTGGCATCCGCGTTCATAGATAAAGGGATCTATAACACCACTGATGAGCACAACCCTTTAGACCCACCGGGTCGAAAGGAGCTTGAGAACTCAAGAGGAAAGAAGTCTGCCGACCCTCGGGAAGTGTGTGAAGACGAAGTAGAAGTCAGCATCACCAACGCCGAGAAGCGTGCTGTGCAGGAAAAACACCAAAGGCAAATCGAGGTTAGTATTCGAGACGAGTTTAATCGCATCGTGGGGAAGGATCAGGTCACAGAATGGCTCGAATCACCATTCAGCTCCGAGATAGAGGAATTCTCGATGCCAGAGTCCTTTAAGCCACCGAAGATGGAGCCCTATGATGGTACTACGGACCCAGAGGATCACCTGTATCGATACATATCACTGATGAGATTAAGGAATGCTAACGATGCCATGAAGTGTCGTGCCTTCGATACCCTACTTACGGGTCGAGCTAGGGAGTGGTTTCATAAGCTACGACCTGGGTCAATTTCTAGCTTTCTACAGTTGGGGCAGAAGTTTCAAGATGCTTTCATCGGAAATAAGAAGTTCCACCTCAGTGCCACTCACCTCATGAACGTCAAGCAGGAAAAAGGAGAGTCCACTATTGACTTTAATGAGGCGCTTTAATCTCGAAGCTATGAAGGTGCATAATGCAAGTGATGCACTTCAGGTCAATTCTTTTATCGGAGGCCTGCGCAATATGAAGCTATACGACAAGCTTTCTAAGAAGATGCCCCAAGACATGGACGAATGTGTGAACATAGTCCACAAGTTTTGCCAAGGTGAAGAGGCAGTGCGCATGCACACCATTTCACTTGGCCTCAACTCGAGAAATGACGCCCGAGGCCAGACCAAGGGTCAGCCTAAGGGGCAGAGCGATGAAAGGAAGTCAAATGTATTCGATCGATTGACAGCTCCGATCACGGATCGGTTAGGAAAGAAGGGGAATTTAAAAGACCGAGATTTCATCCCCCTCAACCGATCTCGGGGGAGTGCTGGCCATCATGATCAAGAAAAACATTGCCCGAACTCCTAAACCAATGTCCAAAGATCCGGAAAAGAGGAAGAATACCCACAAATACTGTGATTATCACAAAGATGTGGGGCACAACACGGAGGAATGTTTGCCCAAAGGTCGTTAGGAATATAAGAGGAAGAATTATAGCGGTGGAAGAGACCGATCGCCACGTCGAGATAATCAGAGACGTCGGGACAGATCGTCTGAGCCGACTCACAGAGATAACCGTAGGGAAGATCGTAGGGAAGATCAAAACCGAGACCCCCATGGGGATAATCGCATCGGATATGGTGTCAACACAATTGTTGCTGAGCACGAGTCAGATCGTCCTCGATCCAGTCGACAGTCTACAGACAGATCGAGGGAAGCAAAGAAACTTAGGTTCACGACAGAAGTGGGTTATGGACCCAAGGATGATATTCCAAGCTCTCATAGCCACAGTGAAGGATTGGTGATAGAGGCAGTAATAAGCAGAGGCCTGATAAAAAGGGTCTGTGTCGATAGTGGAAGTGCAGTCAACATCCTCTACTACTCAGCCTTCAAAGCCATGAAGTTGAGAGATGAGGACGTTGTGCCGTTATCAACCCCTTTGTTCGGATTCACGGGATAGGCCATCCACCCTGTCGGGTCGATAAACTTACTGACCATAGTAGGAGATAGAGAAAAGGGCAGAACGATGGAAATGACTTATGTCGTCGTTAAGGCCCCATCGGGTTACAACGCGATATTAGGTCAACCCGCCTTATTCGACCTGCGAGCCATTATTTCTACCTTCCACAACAGCATGAAGTTTCCCACCTGGTATGGCACCCATGAAGTAAAAGGAGATGTTGAAGTTGCAAGGAATTGTAGTTTGGTTACGATAAAAGGGAAAGGCGTCGGACAAGTGTTGGTCGAAAAGTTAATTCTTGAGGAAGAAGAAGATAAAAGCTGGGTCTCCGTCGACCCGACAGAGGAAGTCCGCGTTTGGAAAGAGAAAGAAGGCCAAGGAGTCCAGATCGTGAAGTGGATACCACACCCCGGCATGCAAGCCTTGGTCGACCTACTAGTCGAATACCGAGATGTGTTCTCTTGGAAGGCCGACGATATGCCAGGTCTCTCGTCGGATATTGCAGTGCATCGACTCAATGTCGACCCGAAGAAGAAGACGATAAGGCAGAAGAAGAGAAACTTCGCCCCAGATAGGAAAGATGCGATAAAGAAGGAAGTGGAGAAGTTGCTAGTTGCGGGCATCGTAAGGGAGATATTCTACCCCGGAGTGGTTATCCAATCCAGTTTTAGTTAAGAAGCCAGACGAGAGTTGGCGAATGTGTGTGGACTTCACGGATCTAAACAAGGCATGTCCTTAAGATTCGTATCCACTTCCCAAGATTGATCAGTTGGTCGATTCGACACTAGGTTTTGAGGTTTTCGGATTTCTAGACGCCTATAAGGGCTATTATCGATTTTTGTGGACCCCCAAGACTCGGAAAAAACCGCCTTTGTTACAGAGTTCGGTACGTTCTGTTTCGTGACCATGCCATTCGGTCGAAAAAATACGGGAGCCACTTATCAGAGAGCGGTCAACAAGATCTTCAAGGGGCTGATAGGTCGTAATATGGAGGTCTACGTCGATGATTTATTAATCAAGAGCAGGTCCATGGGACAGTTTCTTGTCGATGCTAGAGAGGTTTTCGATGTGCTCCGGGCTGCGAATATGAAGCTCAATCCAAAGAAGTGCACCTTCGGGGTTCGGTCTGGTAAGTTTTTGGGTTATATGATATCGAAAGACGGAATTCGAGCTAACCCGGACAAGATTGACGTGCTCAAAAATATGCCAGCACCTCGTAACATCAAAGAGGTACAGAGGCTGACAGGTCGTATGGCAGCCCTCAACCGTTTTTTGTCAATATCAGCACAGAGAGCACTTCCCTTCTTCAAGATATTGAAGAAGGTAAACCCCTTTCAATGGGATGACAAGTTTCAGAAAGCATTTGAAGACCTGAAGAACTATTTATCCGATCTACCAACGCTGACTTCATCTCGGGAAGGAGAAATTCTACTGGTTTATTTGGCAATTTGTGAAGAGGAAGTAGGTGCAGTGCTGGTTCGAGAGGGGGAACATGGGCAAGTTCCTGTTTATTTTGTGAGTAAAGCGCTACATGGAGCAGAGATCAGGTACTCGTCTGCCTAGAAGTTAGCATTGAGTTTAGCTCACGCATCGAGGAAATTAAAGCCTTATTTCCAAGCACACCCTATTGCTGTGGTCACTGACCAACCTTTGAGACAAATTCTGGCTAAACCAGAGACATTGGGTCGATTAGCGAAATGGGTAGTTGAATTAGCTGAGTATGACATCGAATTCTTACCTCGAACAACAGTTAAAGGCCAAGCTCTGGCAGATTTCATTGCCGAGGGATTATCTATTCAGCTAGAGCAAGAGAGGCAAGCACCAGAAGAGCAGTGGACCATTCATGTCTATGGGGCATCTAGTAAAGAGGGGTCAGGAGCTGGATCACTACTGGTCAGTCCGAAGGGGGAGGAATTCCCCTATGCACTTAGGTTTGAGTTCAAGGCCACCAACAATGAGGTAGAGTATGAGGCCATGATTACGGGTCTGAAGCTAGCATCCAAGTTAGGGGTTGAGAATCTCCTAGTATATAGTGACTCACAGCTCGTAGTCAATCTTATACGAGGCGAATATGAAGCTAAAGAAGAAATCTGAAGAATTATTTGAAAGTGGTTCAAGGGTTGATGGCAAAGTTCAAAATGGTTCAAGTCGAGCAAGTGCCTCGTAGTGAGAACAAAAGGGCCGATGCGTTGTCCAAACTCGCATCGAATTTCAAGTCAAAAAGGAAGGTCCTGGTCGAAATGTTAGCAGAACGGAGTTATAACGAGGTTGATGTGCAGCCAGTAACTCAGGGATCAATATGGATGGACCCGATAGCTTTATACTTGAAGGACGGAATTCTTCCGTCTGACAAGTCCCAAGCAAGAAAGATTCGACTGCAATCCTCCAGGTATATATGCTCTGTTTGATTACGTCCTTTATCGTAAATCTTTTATGACCCCCTAGATGCGGTGTGCCTCGGAGTAAGAAGGGGCATAACTGCTCGAAGAAATACATCAGGGAGTTTGCGGCAACCACTGCGGAGCTCGGATGTTGGCAAGAAAAGGTAAGCTAGCAGGTTATTTTTGGCCTTCTATGCAAAGAGAGGCCAACCGTCTAGTGATGAGATGCAGAGCTTGCCAAGTGCACGATGTGGTAACGCATCAGCAAGTGCAGGAAATGAATGCTATCGAATCGGTATGGCCATTTGATGAGTGAGAGTCGATATAGTTGGGCCCTTACCTCGAGCTCCGGGCAACTTCAAATTCGTGGTGGTAGCAGTGGACTACTTCACCAAGTGGGTCGAGGCCAAGCCTCTTACTGACATTAGAGCCTCGACCATAAAGAAATTTCTCTGGGAAAATATCTTATGCAGGTTTGGGGTGCCGAAGTATTTAATCTCGGATAATGGAACTCAATTTATCGACGAAAGAGTACAAGATTGGCTTAAAGAGTACAAGATCGAGCACAGGCCGACTTCAGTGGCCCGACCTCAGTCTAATGGTCAGGTCGAACAAACGAATAGAAAGATAAATTTTGGTTTAAAGAAGCGACTGGAAGACGAGGGTCATGATTGGGCAGCTTAACTACCTAGTATTCTATGGTCGTATCGAACAGATCCTAATACGGCCACGCAGGAAACTCTTTTCGCCATGGCCTACGGGTGTGAAGCTGTGATTCCTGCGGAGATCCGGTTATCCTCACCTCGGGTTCTTGCCTACAACATCGAGACCAACGCCGCCGATCTACGGTAGGAGAAGGATAATGTCGAGGAGAGAAGAGAGATTGCAGCGCATCGAATGGCTAATTACAAGAGGAAGATCTCGCAGTACTACAATGCAAGAGTGAAGTATAAATACTTTCAAGTGGGTGACCTCGTGTTGAGAAAAAACGAGGCAAGCAGGCAAGATCCAACAGGCAAACTCGAGCCGAATTGGGATGGTCCCTACAAGATTCTGAAAGTCCATCCTAAGGGATCGAATCAACTTGGCAGATCGGATGGAAGTACAGTGCCTCGAACTTGGCACGCTACCAACCTCAGAAAATATTATGTTTGATCTACTTTTCCTTTATTTCATTCGCAGTTTTTACGTTCCTAGTTATTTGTAATGAGTCGATATGACAATTGGTCTCGATGCATTTTATTTGAGTGTTTTTCCTTTGAGATTATGCCTTACTTACGAATTCGTGTGATTAAAAGATAAAGTTAGAACAAAACAGTGAATAAAGCCAAGTCAATGACGGTGCTTACATCACTCTCGACCTACCAATAAGCCACGATGCGTGGCAGGTGGAAGATCCCACGATGGATACCTTATTCGACCAGTTCATAAGCACCACGAAGCATGACAGTCGAATAAGGAGTTACTTAGTTCGACCCGTTCATAAGCCTGACGAGGCAGGACAGTCGAATCGAGCTCCGACCAAATAGCCAAGTTAAACACATAGGGCAATACAATGCTAAGTCGACTCATATTCAAGTGTACCATGAGTCATGCACTCATACTACACTTCGAGGGGCTTAAGGGAATTAAGTCCAAAGGACTACACCCCATAAAGCAGTGTCGTAAGGGAATTAAGTCCAAAGGACTACACCCCAGACAAATATTCAACAACACAAACGACATTCAATGAAAAAGTCAAAATTCAAAATTCAAAATTCAAAGTTTCAGAGATCGAAACGTATATTCGCCTCGACAAAAATCATATCCAGATAAATAAAACGTCGATAAAAAGTTATTACAACCAAATCGAATGAAATTGTTCAAAAATAATGACGAGAAACAGCCTCAGCAGGCTGGTCTGAAGTGGATGCGTTTGGGTCGACTGGCTCCTCCGAGGCGTCATCATCCTCTCCATCCTCATCCATAGCGGGGGCCACATATTTGTCATGCAAGGAAACACCAGCCTTGAAGTCCTTGAAATACTGAGTATATCTAGGGATGGCATCAGGATCGTATAGATGTGCCTTCTCGATGCTGGAAACCTCAAATTCCGGGACGACCATCTTGACATGATCAAGAGCATTTGAAAACCCTCCCTTCATAGCTTGGCTCATCAACAAAGTCAGGTCGGTTTCAAGCTCTTCAGAAAGCAGGAAGTCTTTTTTGGCAGAGGCCAGATGAGCCGCGTAGCTATCGACCTCATATTGAAGATCGTCTCGAGCTTTTCGAGACCCCGCCAGTTCAGTCTTTGCTTCATCAAGCTCAGATGTTACCTTAGCAAGCTCAGCTTCCCTGTCAGATAAGTCTTTACGCATCTTGGACAATTCGTCCTGGCAGCGCAGACTTCTGCTTCTCGATCTCAGAGTTCAGTCGGCTGATTGTTTCTTTCTGTTCCTCCAGGATAGCAGATGGGGACTCGATCCTGTTCATGGCCACTTTAGCCGCTAGCCGAGCCTGCAATGGGGATGATGTTTATTCAAGGAGCAAACAAAAATCCCAAAATTAAGAGAATGAAGTAAAGACTTACAGCTCGGATGCTTTTCGTAAAATAGTCACTCAATTCTTCAGGAGCCATAGCTTCCATCTGGGCAACGCTCACCCCAGGGATCGATTCGAGCATATTCGAGCCGGGAGGGGGGAGGTTACGAGCTTCTTTCCCTACTCCGTGTCTCACTTCAGTGACCTTCTGGCATTTTCTCGGGACAAGACTCCCTTCAGGCTGCTCAGTTATCGATATATCGTCGGGTTGCTCTTTTAGGAGGTCGGATGTCGAAGCGGGGGTAGAAGATCGAGCGGGAGTCTTCTGACCCCAGAGATTATTGTGCCAAACACGGGTTTCTTCGACCCGATACCAGCCAGTTGTTGGATCTTCTTGGGATCGACCTTCTTTGGGTTAGGCACTTTACCTACCTCCTCCAGCTTTGAGAAAAAATCCACTGTGAAGAAAAGAAAATCGACATTAATACACAATACTGAAAAATATATATAGAAAAGGAAAAAGTGTGAAGTGTAGCAGCTCGACAGAGCGAGTAAAAACCCTACACAATATGCGAACGTCCTCATCAAGCTCTACATAATCGTCCGGACCTGCCGTCTCGATATCAGCAAAAGGGTTTAAGGAATGTAAATTTCGAGTCGCGACATCGGGGTTAACCCTCTCGAGAATCCTGCATTCAGAGGGGGCAGTAGTGTCCAACTTATTGTGCCATTTTTTAGGCCTTTTAAACCAAGTGTGGATATCGGCATCTTCCACACCATGTCGAATAAAGAAAAAGTGGGGCTTCCACTCGCCCTTAGACAAGGTCACCCTTCTGACAAATTCCGAGACCAGGGGACGCCTTTGAAAAGTGTACCACCCCGCATCTTGCAGGGCTTGGATCGAGTAGTATTGCCTGAATAGACGGCTGAGAATTCGACCTTGGCGATTCGACACGCCACTACAAAACCCATAACGCTCATAATCCCGTTTGGAGCAAGTTGTGTGATGTTGATCTGCTAGTGGCGAAGAACATCAATGAGGGCCGGATCGAACGGAAACCTTAACCCTTCTTTCAATTGTGCCTCGTATATGGCACAGAACCCAGGGGGAGGATCACAAGCATATTGATATCTCCCGTGAGATACTTTGATATTTTCAGAAGAGTAGGGGATGCCATACTTTATGCAAGCGGCCTTTGCCTTTTTTTGGGTTAGGATGGACATACAGCCATAAGGCCTCTGGCCTTTCATCCTGGTTTTACGTTTATTAACCCCCGGACGAGAAGTCGATTCCTCTTCTCCTCCTTCCTCTTTTTCTCCGGCTACCCTCTCACCGGAAACCTGAGGCCACTCAGAAACTGTCCTTTCCGCCGATTCTTCTTCTCCCTCAACAAATTCCTCCCTATTTTGAGAATCACTCTCACTACTAGACATAGGATTGAGGAAAGATAAAGGAAATAAGAAATGAAGAAAGAATTTAAATGAAAAAGTGCCTTACTTGTATTTTCGGATAAATCAGAGAATGGGAATGGCAAATGAGAGACTCCGGCACTAGGGACTCCTTTTATGCTGCAAAATCTTCCAAATGATTCGAAAGGACAAGATTTGGGGCAGTTATAGAGTTGGAGGCACGGGGATCAAGGATAAAACCCTCGCATGGACCAATAAGTATGCTTCGTTTCCTGAGCACATTTATGGTGATACAGCGTGACGTCACCCCACGACAGCCTACATCGAGTAAGGAGACAGCTGTTTTCTCGCCTAAAGAAGATCATGCATCGAAAGATAATTCAAAATTCTAGATCCGACTTCAGCATACAAAAAAGGCTTCTCTCCGATCTGGGGGGCTTATGACGATACGTGATTTCACTCCTCCACGTGGAATTATCTGATCGGTCCAGCTGGCGTTTTGGGGAGTCCAAGCCTCTAGTATTCACCTCGGGTCGAACAAAAGATGTGTCAATGAAGACCACAACAGCCAGCAGGTTATACAAGTGTCCCATCTCGAACACCCATGTCGGAGATATTCGAGCCGAGACCAGAAGTCCGGTCCAGCTTCACAAGCCCAATATCCATGGGATTACTTGGGCAAGGGACTAGGCCCAGTAAAGGGTTATTAATGTCAATAGACATCACCCCTTTATGATTTAGGGCTTAACACAGATTTATGGCTATAAATACACAACTCCAGGAACTACGTAAGGCTTGATTCCTGGACAATACACAGGATACGTAGGCAATCCGAGATACATTCTTGGACTCAACCACAAAACCCTAAAAAAACCCTATATTTACTATTATTGCAGCCGTCATTATTCTTCTTAACTCATCCTTAGATTATATTTGGCCTGTTAAGTTCGTGGTGCTTAATTTAGCATCATCAGAAAACACTCAAAATGACGGAGGTAGTACGAATTAAATGCTATATACATTTCAAAATATAAGTCATCCTAGTGTTGTCACACAGATTAAGAAAGTGGTTGAATGTCATAATTTTATGGTTAAATGTTTGAAATACCCATTGACTATCATTAATGCAATAGTTGTTAAGTAATGAAAAGTTGTTGGATTGATAATAAATTAAAAGTAAGATAGAGAAAAGAGTAATAAACGTTGCATTGATAATTGATATACCCGAACCGGATTGGGGTTCGAGCATCTAGATTGGGCCTATTTCCTAGCCCAACAACAGATCATGGGCCTCCATCTCATGAGTCCGCAGTTCCTAAGCCGGACCCAGTCCGCAGTTCATAAGCCGGACCCATCTCCACTCCGAGATCTCGGGCACAGTGGAATCTACCCTTATTATCACGCTGGCATCAAGACAAAGGAAGATATGAGTTCGACTAACGAATGAGTCCGATGTCCGTCTTACTTATCCAGATAGTTGTCCGGTCAACTTGTGTTTATTTATATGATTATCCTTAATTATATCCTTTTAATGTCTTGTCATGAATAGGCTAACCGACTTAGTATTTGCTTATATATATGGGATCACAAAGTAATAGAAAAAGATCGGAGAACTATAATATACAGAGCTATTCTGTCAATTTGTTGACTCGTTTGTGTTCTCTTTCATAAGCATTGGGCCGACAACCTTGTTCTTGATAACCCCGCTTCTCTCCGGAGAAATCATATTTAAATAGCCTTATATCCTTGTTATATCACTGTTATCGTAAACCTGATATACCACACAATAACAGTATTGTGGGACAAAAAAAAAGCGTACGATTGCTTATATTTTGGAACGGGCGTAGTAAGATTTGGCATTTGACTTAACAGCTGATTTATTAATAGGGCAATCAATATATACCATTCTATGAAGCACCGACACTTCAATTAGGTCGCCGTGCGCTGTGTCCGACACATTTTCAGCGACGACGCGCGACCGACACGCCCGACACGTGTCGGAAACGTGTCGCCGATTAAAATAATGTTAAATTCAAATTTTGAATTCCGACACGGTCCCGACACGGGACGCGGCGGGGACACGGCCCGACCGCGCGAGGACACGGCGGGACACGGCCCGACACGTTGGGGACCGAGGACACGGGCGGGACACGTTAGGAGACACGGCGGGACACGCGAGACACGCAGCGTGACACGGCGGGACACGGCGGGACACGCAAAGGACACGGGCGGGACACGGCAGGACACGCAAAGGACACTGGCGGCGGGACACGTTAGGGACACGCAAGGAATGCAATCCGCCCCGCGAATTGGCATCAACCTACGCTTCATGTTTTTTAATAATATATATATTAATATACATATATATATATTAAAACGCGTCGGGCGGCGTGTCGCTCCTCAAATTTCGAAAGTAAACTGCCGCCGCGTATCCGTGCTGGTGCGCACTTTGCTGCTTTCCGTCTGGTCCGCAGGCTTCATAGATACCATTCCTTGAAGATCCCTATGCATGCAGGAGTGCTCTTGAAGCAAAGTATGAGTCTCAAAACCCGCGCGGCCTCATCACATTATTGTTATTCTTATTATTCTAATTATTATTTTGTACTTTTAGTGTCTTTGAAGTTGAGTAAACATTAATACTAATTTCTTTGTGTGTGTTTTTTTTTATTTTATTTAAATATTTGCTTTACTCGTGACTTCTTGTATATCTGGAATATTAGCCCACAAGTGTTATATTGATAGGCTGCATATTACTTATGCTATCAAGTTATTTTCCAAACGTAGGTACGTATTACCTAAAAATTTCACGTCTTTTGGAGTCCGGGGCAAGCCCACGGCCTCCAAAATTTCATTAATTTAAGAGCCCATTAATATTTGATACAATAGCATTAATGAATTATTAATTGAACAAGATATGATTGATGATATTGACTGAATTGGAACGGAGGGAGTATTTTGCTTTTAAAAATGCCACGAAACATGTGTTTAAGTGATTCTATGTTTTGGTTATCATAACTCTAGTACATATTATTTTTTTTGTTACTAATGACCTAAACTAATATTTAACTCCGAGTCTAAATTTAGATAAACACGCTTGGTTGAAGCATTACAAAAATATTCCACACGATTCATATTGTTTTACATCTGACAAATCAACAAAAAGAAAACCACTGAATTAAATGTATATATCGTCAAATTTATAAATGATTTCTTTTTTTGAGGGAAATATAAATGATTATTAAGAAGCAAATGTTCTACAAGAAACAAAACTACTACACGCGGTGTAATACGAGGAGGATCACAACGTCGAGGTTGGAAAATATTTGTGTGGTGTCTGCACACGTGTGGAGACGTCGTGTGATTCAATAAAAACAATGCAACTTCATTATATCTTTAAACTAGGCAAAATTAGTTATAAGGCCGTCGCTAGAGACTTAATGATCATTTAGGACACTCCGAAATCTTATTTAGTTATAAGGACATTCTAATTTTAAGAAGGAAACTTATTTAGTTATAAGGACATTCTAATTTCAAGTGGATAAAGAAGAAGAAGGAAAAAAAGGAAGGAAGGAAGAAAAAAAAAAATAAATAAAAAGATGAAGCTAGCGCTGGATGGAGAGCTTTTTTTTTTTTTTATAAAAAAATTAAGGAAGGAAAAAGAAAAGATGAAGCGCTGGAGCTGCTGTTTTTTTTTTTTAAGATGCAGTGACATTGATGACTTATGCAGTGACATTGATGTCCGATGCAGTGACATTGATGAATGATGCAGGGACATTAAGCTAAACAAGATCGTCAAATGATTCAAGATCGTGTTAAAGAATTGAGGATTCCACAATGAATCCAATTATCGTGAGAGGCACAAACAACGTGTGGCCATTACAAAGTCATAGTGAAGAGTCTTTGTAGTTTCACCAAACTTGTACTTCTATCCATATTAAAAGCTCCACATTTGGAGAAATGCAAAACAAGAGCAGAGTCGATCGCTGCGCTTGTTGGGTTTTATGCAAATGACATTGGCGACTTACGCAGGTGACATTGATGTCGATGCGAGGGACATTGATGACTTACGCAGTGACATTGATGTCTCAAGCGGTGACATTGATGACTTACGCGATGACATTGATGTCTAATGCAGGACATTGATGACTTATCGCAAATGACATTGATGATCAGATTTACAATTAGATAACTGATGCAATGATATTGATGTCACCACATATACAACTTGATACACACATTTGATAACTTTGTAAAGTAACTTTATTTCTGTATTATCTTTAAATATTTGATTGATTTTGGTTTATTTGATTAGTGTTGGTTTAAATTTTCGATAATTTTGTAAAATAATTGTATTTCTTTTGTTTTTTTGGTTTAAAGGCATATTTTTACAACCAAATGTATGCATAAATTGTTACAATAACACGTCACTGCATAAATCGTTACAATAACACGTCACTGCGTAGTTCGATACAATAAGACATCACTGCATATATCGCTACAATAAGAAGTCACTGCATAAATCGCTACAATGAGACGTCATTGCATAAATCGCTACAATGAGATGTCACTGATCAAGGTTGTCAATGGATCGCGGCGGTCAATACATCATGGTAGCCAATGAATCGCGGCGGTCAATGCATCGGGGTGGTTAATGGATCACAGTGGCCAATGCATCCGGGTAGGTGGTCAATGCATGACGGTGATCAATATGTCACGTCGATATCTATGAAGAAAAAATCGATTTTATGAAATTTAGTCGGAAAAAAATATCAAATTTGATTTTAGAATAAAGAAGACGAAAAAATATGAATTTTAGTGGAAAAAATTTTGACGATCCGAGTTTTAGATCAAAATATATAACCTTTAGAAATATGGTGAATTTAAAATTTAAAATAAAAAAAAAAAAAAAACATCATCCATCCATCCAGCGCTAGCTTCCTTTTTTTTTTTTTTTTTTTTTTTTCTTCATTATAAATTTGAAATTAGAATGTCCTTATAACTAAATAAGTTTCCTTTTTAAAATTAGAATGTCCTTATAACTAAATAAGATTTCGGAGTGTCCTATTACTTATTACCCCTAATAAGTTGAAAATCAGTCCTTTTAAATAATTGGCCCTTTAAACTATGCGGTTCTGATCGTTTTATTTGTTACTTCACTTCAAAATACACTCTCCACACAAGTATTTCCCGTCGAGGTCATATAACTTGAGCGAGACTCAGTGCCTATATGCGAGTCATCCACTCAACCTAATAATCCTAAATATCGATACCTTCTGTAGTGTTTTTAAGGACAACTCATTAATTTTCTTTGGGACAACACTACAAGTTTTAAAAATAGACGTGTAGTTGGATATCCTTAAGGGTAATGTATAACATAGACTTTAATATAGATTTGGTGTAAATGATTTCTTACGTATTTTGTTAGAGATAATGACAGAATATTCTAGATATAGAAAATTAGGAAAATAATTGATTGTAATCAATCTCATTATGGTTATTATTATGTTCACATTATGACTATTAGTATAAATAGCCTACCATTGTATTCAATCAAAGCAACGCAATACAATATCTTTTTCTATTATTCTGTTATGGTATCGGAGCTCTGAGACTAACGTCGTTTAGATCCTGAGCAAACTTTCAAGAATCCGTTCGGGTGGGGGTTCGTTACACTAATCTATACGAATCCTCACCCCTCCGTTCTTACGTTTTTTTTTCTCTTTTTTTTCTCTTTTCTTCTCGAATTTCTTTTTCCTGCTTGTTTTTCGGCCGGTCATTTTTCTATCTGTCAACTCACCTCTAAAAATCAGCACTTTAATCTTTTTACCACTATCTTTGCTTTCTTATTTCACAAGTCCCACATCCTCATCTCTACTTTGCTTTATTTCTCGTTCTTCTTTTTTTTTTTTTTTTTTTCAAGATTCATACATCCACATGCATATTAATGAGATTCGCGGACATGGTAATCTATTGCACCACCAACAGCCGCCGGCTTTTCTTTCCCGTCCACCCTCCCTCCCACCACCCCTCTTCTATTATTGTTGTTATTATTATATTAATATCAAAATAAAAAAAATTGTCATTATTGTCGATCAATCCCGTCAACACCTAGTTCATTTTGTTTAACGGTGATGGTCTCCCAATCAATTTCTTTTTCTAAGCCCCTTTCTTTCTCATGGTCAAATTCAATTGTTTCTTGTTTCATCGGCAGTTCGACTTTTCACTCACTTGATTTGCTCTATCGTTTTTTATTTTAGGGTATATCCCTCAAAATTTTTTTTTATATTTTTTTTAAGGGTAAATCTCTCCTCGTGTTTTTTTTAGGGTATATCCCTCCATGTATTTTTTTTAGGGTCTATCCCACCTGCTTTTATTCAAGCAATATCGAGTTGAGAAGAAGTTGATCTTGATTGATATGCAGAGTTGTCGCAGACACACCCAGGACTCAAGCCATTCATTGTGAGCCAATCACCGTATTCGTTTCTGCACTACCACGTGATCATGGGGCGTGTTAGAGATAATGATGAATATTCAGATATAGAAAATTAGGAAAATAATTGATTGTAATCAATCTCATTATGGTTATTATTATGTTCACATTATGACTATTAGTATAAATAGCCTACTATTGTATTCAATCAAAGCAACGCAATACAATATCTTTTTCTATTATTCTGTTATATTTAATGCATAACACAGACTTTAATATAGATTTGATATAAATGATTTCTTATGTATTTGAATGATTTTGATACGTATGACGGTATGAGAGATATACAATAGAATTTTAATTTCATCTTATAACGTTTGTTTAGTAGTCAACTCTTTTTTGGGGGAGCACATTGTAGCTTACTTATATATATATGGGATCACGGTCGTCGTAAAAGCGGTAACAACGCCATGCGCTTGAAATATCTCATCAAAGTTGTAATTTTAAGACCTCCGTTTTCATGTATAGAAATGTCTTTTAGATCAATTTTTATTTATTACTCAACCTAAAAACCAGTAAGACCTAAATTTATAACAGAATTTAGTAAAAGAAAGTCTAATCAAATTTCGTTACATTTTTTATAACGCTAAGCAATATAATATACCTAAAAAAATAGTTTTCATATATTAATTTTTTTCACAGGATCAACGACTCTAATTATTTTTTGAGTCTAATTATAACGCTAAGCAATATAATATACCTAAAAAAATAGTTTTCATATATTAATTTTTTTCACAGGATCAACGACTCTAATTATTTTTTGAGTCTAAGGCCTTCGATTACACGAGGGACGGTCTTGTATGGAATGTGTCAATGTGTGTGGATGAGACATTGTCTTTTTTTTTTTGAGACAAAGAAACATTGTCTTTTAATGCGGGGTATAATCGAATAAATATGTTACTTATCGTGCCCCTTTATTCATCAGTATTTATATTTCCTTTAATAAAAGATTAAAAAATTATAAATATGCCTGTTAAATTTTCTCAAATGGGCTAACTATCCAAACCCGTAAGGTCACCCAAATCTGACTTTAGATCGGTTTGGTATTTCATTCGGACCCATCTTCGATTCGACCCTCCATCTTCTTAAAGCCACGGTTATCGAGCATACCTCCGACGATTACTAGCACCAATATCTCCGGCTATGGCGACTCCGATGGTCTTAGATCCGAAATCTGTCCTGACGGACCTCCCGTCCTTCTCCTCCTCCGTCTCCGATAACGAGGAAGACCTCTACACTCGACTCAAATCCTTACAACGCCAGCTCGAATTCATCGAAATCCAAGAAGAATACGTTAAAGATGAACAGAAAAACCTTCGCCGCGAGCACTTGAGGGCTCAGGAAGAGGTCAAGCGGATCCAATCGGTGCCACTTGTTATCGGTCAGTTCATGGAGATGATCGATCAAAACAATGGCATCGTGGGATCCACCACGGGTTCTAATTATTATGTGAGAATTTTGAGTACTATCAATCGGGAGCTTCTGAAACCCTCGGCCTCAGTTGCGCTTCATCGCCACTCTAATGCGCTTGTGGATGTTTTGCCTCCTGAAGCTGACTCCAGCATCTCTCTGCTTAGCCAGTCTGAGAAGCCTGACGTCACGTATAATGTTAGCTTTGCCTTTTTCTACTCTCTTTTCTCCTTGTCAAATTTCTACCTTTTTTATGGCTACTTTATTGATAAATTGATTTAGCAAAACTAGGGTTCAGCTGAAGAACAGATTTTGTTTTACACATATGGGTAACCAGCGAAAGTAGTATACATGTTCTTGTATATTTTTCGTTTGTACCTTCTATTATTAGGGAAGGAAGTGGAATCGTTGAATAAATCAAAGGCCTTTCATGCAAAATTACGATTATCATTCTTGTATATTTTAGATTGTACCACTTACCTCCTTTATGGATCATGCAGAATTACGATTATCTTCCTAGTCTTGCAAATACAACAGTATAAGCCTTTCCTTATGTTACCCTACAACCAAGAGTCTCCTGATATTAGTAAACTAACTAGCACAAGTTATCCTAATGATGCTGGTGTTCAGGTTGCCTCTTAGTTTGATTTATTCTATCTTTATGGGTCCACGTTGGACTAGTGAACTGCCTTTGGAGAAGTAGACTAGAATGATGTGTTCGTTAGGCTTTTGCTTTAAATAATTAGCCTTACTCCTGTTCAGTTCCTTGGTCAGGGAAGAAACAAGCACAAGTATGTAAGCCCAGATAACGGAACGATGAACCAACAACAGAATTTTCAACCCATACCTAAGTAATGAGTAAGATGTGGATTTCTTATCAACATGATCAATATTTGTGGTGAGTGGAATGAAGGGTCTAAAACATAATGCATGTACAGCAGGATAGCAGATATTGTGAAGATTGGAAGTGGTGGCGTTAGTTCATGCAGTTATGCATATAGGTTGAGTTTTATGTATTGTAAGGTTCACTTTGTTTCTTCAACTTTACTCACCGAAGTTTCCATGCTATTGTCATTTCAACTTGTCTCCCTGAGTCCCGGTCTTGGGTGGGCAAAGTTTATCTGCCTAGAGAAATTAGTAATCCATCCTCCGTGTTCTTTTCCTTAAAGTTAAAGAAGTTTTGGCAGTCCAGTTTGATTTAGTATGTGTGGAGTCTGTTGTCATTGATGTTAATCTGCAGTCCCAGTTACTTCCCTTCCTTATGCGACCATTGATTATTTTGAAAAATCTTCCTGCTACCGTGGGTAGTGTTACCCTTTTCTTCAGATGTAATCATCAGGGCAAACCATTTGTGTTTTTGATCCTCTGATCTTTTGGTTTGTGGACTTATTCTTTCTATGGACTGTGGTTATGTTTTTCCTGCTCATAAAAGGTTCATATACTAACATGCCTGTCTGATTGTTTGTTCTTGAAGGATATCGGTGGATGTGACATTCAAAAGCAAGAGATACGTGAAGCTGTCGAGTTGCCCCTCACACACCATGACTTATATAAGCAGATTGGTATTGACCCACCTCGTGGTGTGCTGCTTTACGGTCCTCCTGGAACTGGTAAAACAATGCTTGCTAAGGCTGTTGCTAATCATACAACAGCTGCCTTCATCAGGGTCGTTGGCTCAGAATTCGTTCAGAAGTATTTGGGAGAGGTATGCTGTGAAAAGCTCATGTTCAAACTCAGTAACAGTATCCGTTTGCCTTTTGACAAAGCATCATATAAATCATGCCCCCTATCAACTTTTTTATTTTTTATTACTATGAATTGCTCTAGTAAGTTTAAGAACACTAGTCACTCATTGTTTACTTGAATATTATGTCCAGTTTCCAGTTTGAAATTTGAATGGCAAATGTTTATGGATGAGTCAAGAGGAAGATTTTCAGTAAAGTAATATTGACGCAAGTTAGTTATTTAGTTAGTGAAGATTAACATGAAAATGGGGCAGAAATAGAATCCATACCATATTCCCCTTTAATTCTTTTTAAAATTTGTGTGCATCTTAATATTTTGTTATTCACATGATAGAAGGATATGCCTGTTTGTGGTTAAATGTGAAGAGTCCATTGTGGATTTTTGTCTCCAAGAGAATGTAAAGACCTTATAAGTGAGCATGTGTGAGTGATTGTGTTTTCGTCATAGTTGTGAAGGCGCTCACCTATGCGCGCATAGGCGAGGGTCGAGGTCTTACCGCCTAGAAGGTAGGTGACAGTCGCCTCGGCAAGATGCTATACAAAATGGGGGTTGCGTGTGTGTTCATGATGAAATGTATGACTGCTTAATACTCTTGTCTGAGTTTGTACATGTATGGCTAGTTTAATTGATATCATTGGGTGGTTAGGACATGCTACATCTGTAGGTGTCTCAAGTCTGCAATTGGTTTGATGTGGTTGGAGCTTATGATGCTCATAAGGCACATTCGTATATTTGTTTGATAGGAATTGGCCTTTTGTGGACTTTTACTGATTTTCTCGTCAATTGGCTTATTTTTTCAAAATTTTCCATGATCGCATAGCTGTTAGGCAAGCCTGGGCCCAAGCTCGCCTAGACTCCGCCTAGCTTCTTAACTACTATGGTTTTCGTTGTAATTTCATTTCTTGATATTCTTTGTTTCTAAACCATGCTAATTTCTTAGAAATTTTTATGTATTTATTAGGGTCCTCGAATGGTTCGTGATGTTTTCCGCCTTGCCAAAGAAAACGCTCCTGCGATTATTTTTATAGATGAGGTTGATGCAATTGCTACCGCCCGGTTTGATGCTCAGACAGGAGCTGATAGGGAGGTTCAAAGAATTCTTATGGAGTTGTTAAATCAGGTTTGGCACTTTGGCTTCTAAACAGACAACTTTTTTTTTTCCAACTTCTTGCATGATATTTCACCTGGTGCTGTATGACGATGTCCATGAGTTGCTTATGGATCTTTATTTTCGCAGATGGATGGGTTTGACCAGACGGTTAATGTGAAAGTTATAATGGCAACTAATCGTGCTGATACTTTAGACCCTGCCCTTCTTCGCCCGGGAAGGCTGGACCGCAAGATCGAGTTTCCTTTGCCAGATAGACGACAGAAAAGGCTCGTGTTCCAGGTAGGTTTTCTTACCAGTTTTCGCCATTTTTACTCTCAATTGTGAAAAGAGAGATGAGAAAAGATTGTTTATGAAGCTGAATGCTGTCTAGTTATTACATCAGCAGGAATTTACGACTTATTGTACACAAAATGTTTGTGTTAGGAATGATTCTTACAGCCTTCCTAATCTTTGGGGGTGAACATTATGTCAGGTATGCACTGCTAAAATGAACTTGAGTGACGAGGTTGACTTAGAGGATTATGTCTCAAGGCCAGATAAGATCAGCGCTGCTGAGGTTGGTATTCGAGCACTTGCATAATTTGAATGGAGAATCTATATATTTTGCAGTACATACAGCTCAAAATTTAGAGATTCTATACTTAACAGATGTGAGTAGTAGAGATTCTGATGCAGATCGTTGTTTGAATGAAACTGAATCTCTATTTCGCAAACTTACCTTGTTTTAACTTGCACCAGTTTGTATGTCACCCTATATATTAAATAGTCTGCCCCCCCCTAGAAGAAACTGTCATCCAGAAATTAGTTTTAAAAGTAATTGGGTGAATGTGTGGGTGCGCAGATTACAGCAATATGTCAAGAAGCAGGAATGCAGGCAGTTAGGAAGAATCGTTATGTTATACTGCCAAAGGATTTCGAGAAGGGATACCGTTCCAATGTGAAGAAGCCTGACACGGATTTCGAATTCTATAAATGATTCTTTTTTTTCTTTTGATTCAGATGAAGGATGGGAAATAGTAGTGTTGTAATTTGAATCCATTTTGCATCCATATCGTTATATTAGAAGAAGAATGCTTTTGTTTTCTGTCTTTCTTGTTTTCAGTTACTGCTTGTTTTTGTTAATGGTTGAGGTATAAACTTAGTATTGGTTTTTTTTTTTTTTAATAATATTATTTTTAACTTAAAGAGGAAAAGGATGTAAAACAAATGATACAATGCTCTCAGGCTTTGTAGCTATTTGAACATAACTTTTTCACCCCAACCTTAGACATGATGCCTTGAATGTATCAAAAATGATTTTAATAAAATATGATGTGAACCATTAGTTGAGAAACTAACCCCACGTGCCCCTAAGGTGTGCAGCCACCCTGGTCCCCAGGTTGCTGCTATATAGTAAACAATAAAATGGATACAACGTGTATCTTAATCTATAATCAAGTGGAGTGGTGTAAGATACATTGTGTCTATTTTTGTCGTGATAACATAACTGAATGTAAATTAAAACAAAGACGTCCAAATGGCATCAAGTTTTGCTAATTAATTAATTAATTAATTTAATATTAGTGTTAGTTCTGCAGCAGGTGACAAAGGTTTTTGTCATGGAGGCAAGTGGTCGTTGTTATACTATCATCCATATGTCAAGTCGCTGTCACCGTATTTTATGTATAATTGTGAGTTTCATATATATATAATAAATATGATGTGTGTAATCAGTAATCAGTAATCAGTAATCAGTAATGTAATGTTATATTTCTTTTTGGAGGAGGTAATGTTATTTTTAAGGAGACAGTTTGTTTATAACTCATACTTATTAGTTATTACACTAATAATTTCCCAAAATGGCAGAATGATTACTTGGGGACTGGTGACAAGGATTCCAGGAAATTAATCCTACTACGAAGACTGTTTTATTACCCTCAAAAAATAAAAAATAAAAATAATGGTTATTCCCTGTGCAGCATGTGATTAGAGTCAAAATGTGTAAGGTTCTGCATATTTTCTTCCGATTATAATTATTGTTGTTATAAAACAGGCTGCCACATTGGTTGTTGTACTTACCTGGATGTCATTTCCTTCTTAACCACTTCTTCTCCTAACATTACACCATTACATTAATTAATTGGATGTGGGATTTAATAAATAACACATAATCAACCTACTCCCTACTTAGTGCAAGGAAACACAAAATCATATTCTAAAAGTGGTTTAGAGAATCTAAATTCTATAATTGATGGAACATGCGCATACAATAAGATACCCACATTTTTACACAACTAATAATTATATTTAGCCTTATATTATTATTAAGTATTCAAAAATAAGTTTATGTCAAAATCGTTATAATAGACTCTTGGGGGAGTTGCCCAAAAGGACATAAAAAGTAAAATAATAAGCATTTAGGACACTATTAAATTTTAATTGATAAAAAGGACAAAAACTTTGAAACCTTACCAAATTACCAATGAAAATCCTTATAAGAAAGGTAAAAATGTAAATTAATGACATTTATATTTTACACGGTGGGCCCTTGTGTGTTTTATTAGGACCGTAATAAAATTTCTGTCAACTAAATTAGTCTATTAAAAACTAATTAGTCCTTATTACTAAATAATTTGTTGTAGTCATGCCTTAACTTATTAAGTTGATAAGTAGTCCTTATCATCAAAAAAAAAAAAAAAAAACCATAGACTATTTATATAGAAAACGGGGTCAGTCATGGTCAATAACAACTCCTTAATCAAACAACAACCCCTTAATCAATATAGCTAACTTCCTCATAACACAATTAACCAACTATCCAAAACACACAACAAACCCCCCCTCCCCTCCACCTCCCCCTCCCCCCACACCCAAACACATTCTCTCATGAATAGTCACATATTTAAATTACACCGTCATATCATGAGTGATTTGAGGGACGTTGTGGCTAGAGCGGTTGCGCTAATAGAATTACTCTAAAGACTAAGGGCTAATATCTTTCAAGAGGCTTTAGCCCTTTAGCCTCGTATTGTAAAACTGAAACTGGTAATGCTACTGACACAAGCATTATACATAATATGCTTTCACATCGTTGATAATAAAGTAGACACATCATAATCAACGGATATAGAAAAACATCGTGTCATTCGTTATGTCTGAATGATTTTATCAGTAGTAATTATCCATCGGAAAAAGAAAAAAAGTACTTTTTGTATTTAATAAACAACAATAAATGTATAAGATAAGTGAGATACCATGATTGATCCAGAGGGGTAGACAATGTTACCTCAAGTACTGAGGAATAAATAAATGTTTGATGTACAGATGGGATTTTTTATTTTATTTTTGAGGAATTAGAAAAAACATGCACATAACGTGAAGCAAACTAGTACTATGAATTAGAAGAATGTGGTTACAGTAAATCTCCACCTCTCTCCCTTTAATTATATCTTCCCATTTCCCTCCATTTAATTCTCTACATCACTGCACATAGCTAGCCGTTTATCTTACTGGGTTTTAGTTTTTTTTTTGTTTTTTTTGTTATTCTTCTTTTTTAAGTTACCAGAATCTGTACTCGTCAACCTAATGTGTTGTTGTATTAATGGCATATGACTTTTCCTTGCTGCAAATGCATCTGTAAATTCTACTGGGAAGGCTTGTGTTCATGAGTTTTTACTGCAAAAAAAAAAAAGGAGGGGAATTTTGTTGGCTTTCAAGGTATTTGTTTAAATGTCTTCATTTTTTGTTTGGAATTTCGCTTGTGTCTGTTTTTGTTGCTGCAGAATGTTTTGCTTTTAGGCTTAATAATGTCTTTGGTGCAGATGTGATAAAATGCGTCTTTGTAATAATCTGCATACACAGATTTAAATCATGAAATAAAAAAAGTAGAAAAAATCCTCTGCTGATGGGGGTGTTCAATGTGTGGGTGATTTTTTTTTCAATTTTAAGAGTGCAGATTTTACCCTAAATTGAAAGGTTAAGTGATGATTTGTAGTACCTTCAGCTAAATTAGAATGTTTTGCCAATCAAACTTTGATAGATTTCTACCATATGTCATTGCTTTTGTTACTCTGTTGTCTGATGTAATTGTTCGATTTATTTTGTTTTTCGTGCTTCCAGGACTACTATATCTGCTTCTCTGTTTACACCCCTCAATATCTGAAGATTACCTCCATGAGAATCTGCTTTAACTTTCTGCTTCTTTCCCTACTACTCAATACAATTTTTCTACCTCTTCCTCTTGCTTTAGCTGACCTGGATGGTGACAAGCAAGCTTTGCTTGATTTCGCCGATAATGTCCCTCACATTCGAAAACTCAACTGGTCTCTTTCTGAACCTATCTGCACATCCTGGATAGGTGTAACTTGTTATCCCGATGGTACGCGTGTGCTTTCTATTCGGCTTCCTGGTGTTGGACTTACAGGCCCAATTCCGGTGAATACCCTTGGAAAGTTGGATGCATTGATGCTTCTGAGCCTTCGTTCTAATCGCCTTAATGGTGATCTTCCCTCTGACGTTTATTCGCTCCCTTCTCTTCGTTATCTGTACCTTCAACACAACAATCTTTCGGGTCATATCCCGGTTTCATTCCCTCCTCAGCTTATTGCTTTGGACCTGTCATTTAATTCCTTTTGGGGGGAAATCCCTCAGACAATTCAGAATCTGACTAAGCTCATAGAATTAAGTCTTCAGAACAACTCCCTTTCTGGGACCATTCCCAACTTTAACCTTCCAAGGCTCAGGCATTTGAATTTAAGCGACAATCGTCTTAATGGTTCTATCCCAAATTCACTCAAAAACTTCTCTGATGCATCTTTTTTAGGGAATCCTTTATTATGTGGACCACCTCTAAGTCCATGTTTTTTTCCTGATCTTCATCCTCCATCTTCTGCCCCAACTATCTCTCCGCCTTCTGACCAAACTCTCTCTCCACCTTCACCCAAAGAGAAACAAGGCTCTAAAAAGATACTTCCACTCTGGGCTATCATAGCCATAGCAGTCGGAGGAGCTGCATCGTTTTTTCCTTTAGCTCTGTTTTTATTACTATGTTTCTTGAAGAAAAAGAAAAGTTCCGGTAACGGTGTAAGTACACTGAAAGGAAAGCCTTCTGGTGTTGGATGGGGTGAGAAGCCCAAGGAAGAAGACTTTGGGTTTCACGAGCCTGACAAGAACAGGTTGTTCTTCTTTGAGGGTTGTTATTACAATTTCGATCTTGATGATTTATTAAGGGCATCTGCTGAAGTTCTTGGTAAGGGTACCTTTGGGACTGCTTATAGAGCTACCTTAGAGGAGTCAACAACAGTGGTTGTGAAAAGGTTGAAAGATGTCGGTGTGGGTAAAAAGGACTTTGAACATCAGATGGACATTATTGGGAGAGTTGGACAACACTCTTCCCTTGTACCTTTACTTGCTTACTATTACTCCAAGGATGAAAAGCTTCTTGTCTTTGATTACTACTCAAATGGAAGCTTATCAACCCTACTTCATGGTATGCCCTTACCTATTCTTAATGACTTTAGCGAATCCAGAAAAAATTGTCACTTGGTCAGGATTCAGTAATATTTTGTATATTAAAATGTAAAGCTTATGCAAATCAGGTGTCGTCTCCTAAACTTAAGACCACATATACTCGGTAAAAAAAAGGGCGTCTTTGGTGGCACCACACCTATTCTTTTCCTTTTGGCACAATAGTACGATCGCCTTTTACACATTGATTATAGAGCGCAGATTCCACTTTTTGGTAGTCGATGGTGACAATCAACATGTGGAAAGTCGATTCTCGGCTCTAGACTCAACATACAGAAGATTGTCATTTTTATTTTTTTTTGGGTTTACAGCCAAATGCAGCACTTATGGACTTTGGTTAGTAGCTCTTTTACATAGTAATTAAAATTTGATTTGGTTTCAGGAAATAAGGACTCAGGAAAAACTTCACTTGACTGGCATTCAAGAATAAAAATATCCCTAGGAGCAGCAAAAGGCATTGCCCATATACATTCAGAGGGTGGCCCAGAGTTTACACATGGAAATATAAAGTCATCAAATATCCTTCTCAACCAAGATCTTGATGGTTGTTTATCTGATTATGGCTTAGCTTCTTTGATGACCTTCCCTACAACTCGATCTCGGCATGCAGGTTATCGTGCACCGGAAGGGATTGAAACCCGAAAACACACACACAAAACAGATGTTTACAGCTTCGGCGTATTACTTCTTGAGTTGCTTACAGGGAAACAACCGATTTCATCACCAGGACGAGACGACGCCGTTGATGATCTACCTAGGTGGGTCCAATCAGTTGTGAGAGAGGAATGGACTGCTGAAGTTTTTGATGCTGAGTTAATGAGATTTCAGAACATAGAGGAAGAACTTATGCAGATGCTGCAAATTGCAATGGCATGTGTTGGAAAAGTAGCAGATATTAGGCCTAATATGAATGAAGTTGTTAGAATGATTGAAGAGATTCGACAACCTGACTCGGGGAACCGTTCGTCTTCAGACGAGAATAAGTCGACCGGGAATGTGAAGACTACACCTTGATTCATTTGTAAGTTCTGTTATTACAATTATTTGATCAAAAGTTTAAGAGGACACAGACACTCCTGTTTAAGAATTTCTATTGTAATTGTAACATTCCTTGGTTTTTTTTACTTTTTCTTTTCGGTCTAGTAGGTTGTAGTGGGATTAACTGATGTTGTCCTGAAATTGTGCAGAAAAAAGATTTCATTCTTTGGTAGTAAACTTACTTGTGTTGCATGTTGATAGATTTAGCATTTAGCTATACAAAGGTTTTTATGCCAATGCATTATATGACTTAATGATGAACTTTGGTTATGGAAAAGCAGGATTAATCATAATGCAATTGCAGGGCTAATTAAGGTTGATTTAACAGCTGCTCATTTTCTAACCACCATAAAATTTCCCTAAAATAGCTCTGTGGTTTTCCAAAGAAAGAAAAAAAAAAAACTTGAGGCTACCCGATCACAGAAACCATTTCCATCTTTGTAAAAACTAAAAATGGCTATCTTGATTATTTGTATGCTTGTTAGAGGGTATCCGCCATTTTTAGTTTTCTCAAGGAAATTAATTAATTAGCTAGCTTTGAAGAGGGCCCGTCGACATGGCTCCACCAGCCAACGGCGGCTCTCAAAAGAATCTAGCTCGCCGTGTCTCTTTCAATGAATCCACCCTCACAAAACAATCCATTAATTACGATACAGAATCCCAAATTGCAGAACAAATCAAAGTCGATAATCATCATAAACGCCATATCTGCTGTAATTATTGCTGTGCTTGGGCTTCTATAGCTATTGGCTCCGTTGTTTTGGTTCTTCTGATCATCGGCATCATTTTCTTCTCTCTTTTTCAATCAAACATGCCGGATTTCACCGTCACCGGAATCAATTTCGTCACCCTTGATGTGAATTCAACCGGGTCCGATACGATTCTAAACGCCGACGTAATCGTACTCATGAACGTGACGAATGCAAACAGTAAATTCGAATTGTATTATAATTCGTTAATAGTTGAGACGACATTGGATGATGTATATTTGGGGAAGACGCATTTGCCGGATTTGAGGCAGAAAAACGGTGTGTCGACGGCGCTGAAGCCGGAGATGGTGGTGAACGGTGATCCGGTGCCGGAAGCAGATGGGAAGAAAGTAACAGATGATTTAATAAGTAGAGAAATGTTGATCAGTGTGGATGTGGGAGGGATAATACATTACTTTATAAACGGGAACACAAAAATGGCAGGGTTTCCTTTTAGGGTAATGTGCCATGGGATTCCTCTTAATCAACTTGACATGCATCAGGCTGCAAAGTGTCAAGTTAAACTCACTCCTGTGAGGTAAATTAAATATATAATTTTACTTAGAAATTCACAAAATTAGCCATGGATCCATGTTTGAGACGACGTGTTAAAGTACTTGTGTTTGGATTTATAAATTATTTTCAAGACGGTATCAAAATAGAAGATAATTTGTTTAAATTTCTCCGTCAATATTATTGTTTCATTTATCTCGTTGAAGAATAAATTAATGAGACGAGGTTACAAGATATGCTCGTATGATGAGGTTATTTTAATATTATTGGCAATCCAATATTAATATATTGTTATGTAAAACTGATTTTTTTTTTTTTTTTTGGACAAATATGATTGGTGCAGTTGATCATGTCATGATTTTTCTCGATCATACAAGAGATGATGATGATGATGCATGCAAGGTGAAGGTGAAGGTGTTGCAGATTAATTATAAGGCTACCTACAATGAGAAATTATTACATATAATGTATATAAGTACATAAACAAATTTTCTTTTGTATTATAGTTAATTTTGGAGCTAAGCTTTGTATTTGTTGGCCTAATTTTTATTACCGTTGCATGTAATGGAGATATCCAAATTAAGCTACTATTATTGCATAATTTGCATTAAGTATGGTGCAGTGTAGATTGATTCTCATTGTATTAGTAGTAGTTATTAGTCAGATTACCTTTACATGAGTGGAATACAACACATGACTAAAGAACACAGATGTTTGACTCCATATTCCTAAATTTTGTATTATTTAATCTGCAATGCTGTATATATAGCAGAAAAAATGTTTTTTAAGTGTTAAACTATATACTACTTCATTTCAAACAATGATTTCACGTTACTCGTATCCTGAAATCTTCATTGTATCCATTGCTTGTCACAATCTATATATATATGCAAAAGCAAGTAAATGAAAATCACTCCAAACATTCAGTTATCACTTGTTTGGTTTGAATTTTCATTTCAATTCAATGTTTGTGTATAACTTCAATGCAATTGTTCGAAATGAATTGAAAATCGACAAAATACATGAGTAGTAGGCAAGAGTAAGATGAGGTAGTATGGGTGGTGAGGCGATGTTGGGTGAAGTAGGGTAGGTAGCTAGTAGGGTGGGGTGGGGTGGGTTACGGTTTAAGGCATTATAATATGCTGATGTAGAATATTATAAATTTAATTGATGTAAAGTTGAAATATGTATTTTTTAATAGTATATTTGGGAATAGTGATAGAGAGACTGATAATAACACTCTAAGGTAGGTACGAGGAATAAGGTATGGTGACGAGGTAGGTTAGGTGGGGGTAAGATGGGTGGTAGGGTAGGGAGAGGTAGTGTGGTAATGCATAGGGTGGTGAGGTAGGTCGGGTGGTTTGTGGGGTAAGGTGCGTAATGTATATTAGAGAGTAAGGGGTAAGTTATACAAGGTGGGTGTGGTAACCTTACCCGCAACAAACCTTACCTCATCATACTTTTCCCTACCACCCTACCCTACTACTTTCGTTGTCATGCTCCACCCACCATTCTTTATTTACAACACTGTTAGATGTAATATCGTCGGATTAATCATATATTGACCCGATTAAGCAGCGAAAGTATCGGATCTAGATCTAAACGAAACAAAGAACATAAATTAAAGATCAAACTACAAGGAGGTTTGGATTTTTACCTTTTTATGGTGCTTAACTCTAAGAACAAAAGTAGTATCCATGCAAGTTGAGAAGCCACAGCCTTCCAACGTGTGTCTCCCAGCAACACCAGGTGGATGGTGTTTCCCGCCACCGGACCTCCTTGATATGCTACCGGAATAATCCCGAAGATTATCCCAACTCGAAACCCTAATAACTATAGCCGAAAATTCCAAGCTATATTCTTATGAATAATGGCGTGTTAATGTGTGTGTCAAAAGGCTTGGGAGAACTCTCTTTATATAGGAGAGTAAAACTTAACCTCCAAGGATTAAATAACTAAGAGATAATTATTAGATTAATTTATTCCAAATAAAGATAAATAAAATGATTATCCCAAACAAATTAAGATAAATCGTATTATTATCTAATATTCCATGAATTATCAATTAACAAATAAAAGATAAATCACACATTAAATAATTATCCAAAAAAACTAATTTCTCTCTAATTAAATAATGATTAAAAATGCGCCCCACCCTATTTAAAATAGGTCCACACGCATTTTGACACACACGATTAGTAAGTCATTTAAAAATATATTTTTTATGTGTATTTAATTATCTAGTCCAACTAAACAATTAATCCACATATCAAATTAAATAGCCCAACACACTATTTAATTATAATTGAGGTGAAATGACGAGAAATCCAATTATGCTATTTTGGGAGCCACGTCTTAATTATGGACCCATATTCAATTAATTTACTAATAAATTAGATAAAATTATTCATCAGATAGAATAATTATATCCAAACTATTAATTCAGGGATTACACCACCATAAACCCGAAACTAAACTCTATCGAATATAGATAACTTACACTCAATTTATGAGTCAAAAGCGTCCACAGATATATGTTAGGAAATCTACGCGGGAACGCAGCGGAATTTAAAATTTTATTTCCTTTTAACCAGGATCGACTTCGTTTAAGCAATAAACAAATAAGCTAGAGATGGTGATTACCTTGGTTGATCTAAAAGATCGACACTTTGACCGTCTAAGGAGAGTAGTTCTGCATAGAGCCGCCCAAGTGTTCGGCCTCTACCGCTTAGTCCACACGAAGCGACCACGGAATCCCATCATTGATTGCTATTGGAAAACTCCGGTTCTTAGGCCCTTTTCCCCTCTCTCCAACTCTCTATAGGATGCTCTCTATTTTACACAAGAACTACGAGCTCTTGCAATTGTAATGTACAAAAGAGCTTAACACTCACCTCTTATTTATAGTAGAAGTGGCGCCCCAAATAGTTGTGGAGAAGAAGAAAATATTTTCCCAAAAAAATAAGAAAATATAATTGATTGATTTTTCTCATTTAATTTAATATCTTATATTAAATATTTCCAAAATATTGTCAATATCTTATATTGACTATATTTATCTTATTACCATAAATCTATTTTTTCAAAATCAATTAAAATCTAATATTAATATTATGATAATCTTATTAATTAAATTGCACAAACCAAATGTATCCAATACATTAAATATTGCGCCATTCATTAGGCAATATATTTCGGAACAATTTATGGATATACCACCCAAGGCAAAAAACAATTTTGGGACGCGATTTTCATTCATTCCCCTATTGGGTTCCCTTCCCAATATACGTGTGTCAGTGGTATTTCGACAAGAGAGTGGTAGTGCACACTAGATAAATTTTAAATTTTGGCCATGTATATTTAATTAATAATATAGTACTATGATTAATTAATTTGTAAAATACATATGTATCATATATACATAATAATTTCGACATACATACATCATATGTATATTTAATTAATCAACATAATAAATATCTTGTATTATATTTATTCATAATAAATAAATACCACCATATTAATTTACCACTATAACCTTTATAGTCTCGAGATAAACTTTCCTTATTTGGTTATCAACTATAACCACATTTTAATCCGTCTAGATGTTCTTATGTGTGTGACCCGATAGGCTTCCGAATATGTTGGCCGTAGACACAAAATGCAAATTACGAAAATTCCCTTCACGCCTAACGATCACGGGATAGCGTCTAGCAACACACCGTGACCCCCAATCATCGGAAGAGTCAAATTCAATGACTACTACATTTCATGTGAAACAGTTACCGTGTAACTTACAATCCTATCGCTGTAATAATATCCATACGGTCGTACGTCGAGTGTCAAACATTAACGACCGTATCTTATAATCTGGATATCATGCTCTCTCGAAGTAACTCGTTTACTCCCACTTTGCAAAGATTCACGAGAGCTAGACATTCCTTATAAGAAGACCATTTCGGATATTCGATCTCAATCATAGGATACGCGATTCGGGTGCAAACTTGAATATGGTTGACTACACTGATTCTAACTTAAAGTTAGATTAAGGATGATCGTTGGGATGATCTCGGGCTCAGTGTTTACTCATTGTGATAGAGCTATAGTCTGGAGAAATCCAGAACCACCAATTCAATTTTAGTTAATCGGATACGTAGCGACTTTTTTGGAGCAAACTAAAGTGGCGATATGGCTTAGAATTTCCTTTACGATGTGGGAGTAATTCCAGGTCTAGTGGTGATATCACTTCATTGTGAAAACGGTGAAGAGATAGCTTAGAAGGGTCTTCTCGATCCTACCAGAGGTCAAAAGCATATTGAGAGAAAGTACCGCTGATTAGATGGACCGGCGACGTTCGATCCTAAAGGTCGTGTCGAGCCAACAACCAAACTAATCGGTGTACCAAGTCGAGTGCTTGGAGGTACGGCATTGAGGATATATCTCATCCGATTTTTAGAGCAAGTGGGAGAGTGTTGTGAATAAGATGAGAATGGGTGTGCTCTAAAACAATTATTACTTGTCATTTTGTGCAAGTGGGAGATTGTTAGGTGTAGTGCCGAAAGACAATTTGTGTAATTGTTTTGGTGGCATGAATTTATCTCACCTTATTACTTGATTTGTGCTTGAAAGTAATACACTGCGCACGCAAACCCTAAGTATATCAAGATGTAACCGCTTAACTCGATGTGTATGGCATGCACGTGAGGATTGAGTTAGTGGTGATATACTTAAATTGTTAGTCCGTGGTGAACTTAATCGAGTTTAGGATCTCTTGATTAAAACACCAATAATGCGCCTGAACACCTTAGGGTGTGATAGTCTTATCCGGACTATCGGTAGAGAGGTACTACGTGGGGCATTTATATATGATGGCATTCATATAGAATTTGGACCGATTTAATCGAATTTCTCGATATAATTCCGTAATCGAGGAATCTTATTAAATCATTAGATGATCATATATGGATCAACCTTAATCCCGAGGTGATCACGAAGTCCGCTTGTCTCGGGGTAGTGTTTGATGTGTTGAATTACGGTTCACTTAAATATGTGTTCCAAGCCACTTCTCATTGGCACTATCTCACGATAAGTGAGTAGTTCGATTTTCACAGACATGGAATCCATTCCTTCCTCTGCGGGAAGTAAAGAGACAATTCCCTTGTTTGTTAGCCACGAAAGTGATCGATCGGCCGAGTTCATATTAGACTAATTGATCACTAGTCGATATGTGAACTAATTGATCATCGTGGGATTAATGGTAAATAAGGATAAGATATTACGAAGTCGGGTTCACGGAGACTTCTACTCGAGAATGGATGATCTATGGAGGGTTAATCCGTATGTAGTGATTATATCAATGGACGCTTATTTACTCATGGGTTGAGTATAAGTATACATCTATAATCGGTAGAGTTCGATTTGGGTGTATGGTGGCGTAATCCGCAATTAATAATTAATGTATTTATTACATTCGATGAATAATTAATTATTGGAGCTACTGGTTATAGGTTCATGGTCCCCAATGTGGCTTCTATAATTCGGGCTGATATTTGTTTACGACTAATTTTGTGGTTTATATCGAGTTATTCCGTAATAATATCTTCCGTGTTTTAGTGTTTTTTTTTTTTATAGAAAATCACTTGCTAAAAGGATAAATTGGAAGAATGGGTTTAGAATTTATTAAAGTGTGAAAATCGAGCTATTTATGTGGTTTTTATTTATTTATGTACGATTTTACACTTTGCTCGTTTCTATCGCCTTGTAGGTATGCTTGCATGTTGTGAAAGGAGCTAGAACGGTGTTTGATTGAAGATTAAAGGAAAGAGAAAGATGCAAGTTTGAGATTGGCATGAAGGTTTACATGGTCGAATCGGCGTCCATTGCATCCGTCCGGTGGGACGGGAGTTTAAAAGCACCAGACGGTCGCCCGGAAGGCTTATTCGATTCAAAGAAGAAAGGTCCAGGTGGGACGGGCGTCAATATATGGAGAGCGGCGTCGAGAGAGAAATTCGATCTGAGAGAGTTTGACGCGGCATGGACGGACGTCTGGAACAAAGTCAAGATCCTTGGACGGGCGTCCAACAAACCGGACGGGCGTCCTTCGGCCGACTTAGAAGAACCGACCTAGTTTCCTATAAAAGCAGCAGCGCCCCAAACCCTAAAAACATATCATAGGCATTATTCATTCATTCAAAACCCTAGCAGCCGCATATCCAAAAGAGCAAACTCGAAGATGAACTCTTCCATCCCAACAATCATGATCACCAACATGATTGTTGGCTAAGCATATCGCGGTGGGACAACGGAGGAAACCAATCAACAACCACACCAACTAGAGGATTTTTAGCTATATCTGAGTGAGTTAAATTTATGATTTTTCATCAATTGGATATTGTTATATTGTTTATGTTTTATTTGAATCGAGAGATCGATGAAACTATCTTTTTGATTGAATTTATATAAGAATATTGTTCAAGCTTTGATCTTTTCAATTGATGCAATTAATTGTGATTCAAGAGATTGTTCATGATTAGTTGAGTAGAGTATTGAAGACAATCTCATGATCGTGTTATGCATGCTAGTTTAGTTTTGCTTGAGGAAGAAAACGAAACCCTAGAAATTGATTAAAGAGATTTAATCGAATTCGTGATTTGATCATTACTAAAAATCGTATCTTTAGCGCGCAATCTAGTTGGAGTTGGTTGGTTGATTGGTGGATTCTCGTTGCCTTGCCGTTCTTTTAATTTTTTGATAAACCGATTCGTTCATAACAACTTTTGTTGCTAAGTTTAGTTATTTTAAAACCCTAGTTTTTACCTCGCCGCATTTCTGCATATTTTCTGTTTCCAGAACGTTATCGGACGCCCGTCCACATCAGTGAACGCCCGTCCAGTGTCGTTTTTGTTCTATTTTCCGCTACTTTCTGTTTCTAGTCATAGTTTATAGATTATAATTAATATATGCCTTAGTTTTAGATAATAATTTGTGACATAATCGATACAATAATCGATACAATATCTGTACTTAATCCGATAGACATTCGATTCCCTTAGGACGACCCGGTAGCACCTTTACTACGAGCCTTGCACTTGGGGTGTTCCGGTAATTATAAATTTAAAACGAGTTTTTACCGAACAATATTCTTGTTATTTGGGCCTTAGTGATAAATAATTGGCTGGGCTAATTAATTGATATGCATGGATATTATTTAGCTGGGTTAAATAATATAATACACATAAAAGACATTTTATGTGGGATTTTAAACCCTAGTGGCGCCATTTTAGTCTTCATTTAGCACAAGAATTAATTTTCTTGTGTTATGGAAAATAAAAGATATTCTTGTTATATGATTGGTTAATTGGATGACTTGTTATTTGATTTCCTATTGGTCAATACATGTCACAGTTAGTCATTAAGGAAAATATCCTTTTATTTTGTTTAATTAATTATTTATTTAATTAATTAAAACTTAGAGACCAATGATTTACTCTCCTATAAAAAGAGAGTTATTCCAAGTGTAATTGGCATTGGTAAAATTTCGACCACCATCAAATAAAAGAGAGAAAAAAAATTAGTTTTCTTGTCTTGGGTTTTTAGAAGAAGAAAAACTCCAAGTTTTTCTTGGTGTTGCATATCAAAGAGATGCTTTTATGAAGAAGGGTGTCCACCAACCACCGTTTAGAGAACACATTGGAAGATCAAGGCTTCTCTTCCCACTATTGGTAATATAATCTTAACCCCCTTGTAGTAGTTAAATCCTTTATTTATGTATTGTGATATATAAATCGTGATCCATCCGCTGCGCGTAGATCTAACTCGTTTAGATGTGAGATCCTACATCCTTCAATTATCATCATATATAAATGCCCCACTAGGTACCCTATTACCGACAGTCCGGATAAGACTGTCACACCTAAAGTTTTATGTGCGCATTATTAGCAAATTAATCATGAGACCCGTACTCAGATTAATCAACGCTACGGACTAAGTTAATTTTAAGTACATCTCACTAACTCAATCCTCTTGTGTATAGCCATACACTGAGTTATGTGATTACATAAACGAGGTATTTAGGGTTTTCAGTAGTGTCTTAATTATAAGCATTCATGCATATAATAAGATGAATTATATAATTATGTTCTCGAGATCCAATTACTACGGGATCGTAAGAACATGATGTTAGCTCTTTCACAAGCCACTTACATTGATAAGGTAATTGCTAGATATAGCATGACGGACGCAAAGAAGGGTTACCTACCAACTCGTCACGGCGTCCATCTCTCTAAGACTCGAGTCCTTAGACTCTCGAGGAAATAGAGGCTATGGGAAGAGTGCCTTATGCTTGGTGTAGGTAGTCTAATATGACGTTATCTTTGTGTGCACTAGACCGACATCTGTTATGGCGTTGGACTCGTCGATCGTTATCGATCGAATCCAGGCAATGAGCATTGGATTGCGAGAAAGAACCTCTTAAAGTACTTGAAGAGGACTAGAATTATATCTTTGGTATATTCGGGTGCAAACCTGGATGTGCAGGGGTACACCGACTCGACTTCCAATGATCGAGATGATTTCAAATCTACCTCAGGCTCAAGTGTTTACCATTGGTGGTGGTGCAATCATTTGGAGAAGCGTCCGGCAATCAAAGACTGGTGATTCTACTATGGAAGCTGAATACATAGCGGCCTCGAGGCGGCTAAGGAAGCGAGCTTTTGGCTCGAAAGTTCTGAGCGGTTTAGGGTCTCTCCAATCACAACGATCCGATCACTCTCTATTGTGACAATAATGGGGCTGTATCAACATCGAAGGAACCCCGTAGTCACCGCAAGTCAAAGCATATCGAGCGAAAGTACCATTTAATCGGAGAGATAGTCCAAAGAGAGACATTTCCGTCAAGAAAATCGCCTCACGACAACCCCTACCGATCCTTTCACGAAGACATTGCCGTTAGAAGTCTTCAACCGGCACTTGGAAACTATTGGTATTAGGGACATGACTTATTTGCTTTAGAGCAAGTGGGAGTTGTATTGTTTGTAATATAGATATAGGGTGTGCTCTAAAACAATTAATCCACTTGCCTTTCGTGCAAGTGGGAGATTGTTAGGTTTTATGCCCGAAAGACAATTTGTAATTGTTTTATTTAAATAAATGATGAATTTATTTCATCTTATTCATTCGCATTTATTTCCAATATTAATACACTACAGAAAACCCTAAGTATATTGTTTATGTAATCACAACTCAGTGTATGGCTATACACACGAGGATTGAGTTTGTGAAATATACTTAAAATTAACTTAGTCCGTAGCGTTTATTAATCAGAGTACGGGTATCTAGATTAATTTGCTAATAATGCGCCAGAGCACTTTAGGTGTGTGATGATCTTATCCGGATTTATCGGTAATAGAGCACTAGTGGAGCATTTATATATGATGATAATCATATAGAAATTTGACCGATTTGATTTGAGTTCTCGATATAATTCCGTAATCGAAGTCTTATCGAATCACAAGATGATCATATATGGATTAATCTCAATCTGAGGTGATCACAGGCATTTAATCGCTAGAGGGGGGGTATAGTTTGATGTGTTAGTAAGGTATCCCGAATCGAAGTGATAGCGATCACATGGAGGATTTATCTCAGTATGTAATGATTATATCGGTGGACGCTTTCGACTCATAAATTGAGTGTAAGTTATCTATATTCGATGATAGTTCGATTTCGGGTTTATGGTGGTGTAATCCCGGAATTAATAGGTTGGATATAATTATTCTCGTCTGACGAATAATTTTATTTAATTTATCAGTAATTTCTCGAATATGGCCCATAGTCCCCGACGTGGCTCCCAAAATAGCATAATTGGATTTCCGTCGCTTCACCTCAATTATAATTAAATAATGGATTGGACTATTTAATTTGATATGTGGATTAATTGTTTAGTTGGACTAGATAATTAAATACACGGAAAAAGAAATTTTTCATGGACTCTATCCAACCCTACCCTACCTTACCTCACCTTACTATATCTTTATACCCTACCCTACAATATTCACCCAACCCTATCGTATATTACCTCACATACCCATCCACCTTACCCTACCCCAACACTCCCGCTTACCCATCTTACTTTAGCTTGCCCCACATCACCACACTAGTATTCGTTACCATACACCACCTATCATCACTCTACCCTACCTTATTCATGCCGACGTCCACCCTACTCTACCCTTTCTCCCCATCCACCCCACTTTACTTTTATCATTGTCATTGTATTTTGATGATTTTCATTTTATTCAATCTCATTACATTCCGTAACCTTATAATTATACCAAAACATTGGAATGTAATAAAAACAAGTCCATTCTATTAAAATTTAATTCTTGTAAAACACACAAGTCATTAGTAGTTCAAACCTCATCTTGTTTGTTATTTTTATGAGGGTTCTATTGACATTCGAAAATTGTTTCAAGCACCTTCTTTGTGATTTTTTTTGGGCGACCCCACAAAATTACTTAATTTTAAGAACGTCACTGTAGTCGACAATGATGTAACGTCAATGCCATCAACATTCGTATTTTTTTTTTTAATGAAAACATCTTATATTAATAATAAATCCCAAAGGCTAGCAAAAAGCCCACTTAGCGTGGGAACAAAAAACGACATACACAAAAGACAACTAGTCATCAATATGCCAAACTAGATGAAAATTTTCTCGCTCTTTCAACCGTATTTGAAACAAAACAAGTGCATGGGGGCATTTCCTTATCGAACCCATGGAGCTTAATGTTCCTCCACATCCAAATTTCGTGAGTTATATCTCTTCACGTATCCCTCCAGCTCGTTGAATCAATGGGTGTATCATTGTCTTTCCTCAAGTTTAGTTGGACCCACTCAATAACATATAAATCGCGACTTTTTTTTATTTTTATTTTTAGATGTGATAAACACCCACGAAACAATTTGGGGTATCATTACAAGCCCAATGTTATTTAGTGTCCAATATAAGCCCAAATTGAGGACCCTAGACCTAGTCGGCTATAATTCTTTTAAAATATATAGATTAGGGTTTGAACAAAGTCCCGCTATTTACTACGAACAAAGCATAATACTACTCAATTTACTGTCGTTATTTCTCCTTTATATTTGTTTCTACAAAGTTTCTTCAAGGTTCCCTTGCAAACAGAAACGCCACAAGAATACATCAGCCGCCGGAGCATCTAATCGAGGTAATCATCCCCGCCCGTTATTATTTCTCCCTTCTTTTCAACTGAAAGTCTGCAATATGGTCTAGAATAGAAAACGCGTATGATTTGCCGCAGTAATTGAAATCTTTGCACATATTTTCCGGTTTTGGGTTTCTGAGGCAGTCTTTGTGGGATTTTTTTTTCCTTCATTGTTAGATTCTTATATTGTTCCAGTAGATTGGTTTAGTGTGCTTATTTTTCCGATCGATTTTTTGCTTTCCGACAGATGGGGATGGCGGAAGAGGATGAAGTGAAAGTGGAAGAGGGGCAAGAGAAAGCTGAAGTTGTATGTTTCTCCGTCTTTTAGCCCTTAATATATGTGCGTTATTCGATGTTTCTGGGTAATTCTGCACAAAAAACAAAAACCAAAAACGTGTGCAATCTTCACGGCAATGCAATTTGTGTTTTACAAAATTCATCTTCCTAATCTAATTACCGTTTGGGATTTTTATATTGGAAGTGCTTGATGCCAATGTTTAAAAATACAAAATTCATCTTCCTAATCTAATTACGGGGGTTTTAGGGTTTTAAGGGGGTTTGGGATTTTATATTGGGGACTTAGATTGCAAATGAAAGTCATGAAACCCTAATTTAGAAGGACTTAAGAGGGCCAACTGATTCAAGAGTTCACCTGACTAGGAGCCTAAGCGGCGCCTAAGCGGCCGCCAGGCGATTTTTGAACATTGCTTGATGCAACTGATTCAAGAGTTCACCTGACTAAGCTTTGTTCTTGTAGCTTGCCCCTTTTGATGCCACCAAGAAGAGGAAAAAGAAGAAGGTTACGATTCAAGAAGCTGCAGACGATTATGTGGGTATTGATTGCCTGTCTGTGAAGGCTGCGTGCCTATCAGGTTTGTCAAGCATGTTTCGTGATATAGTCTGCACGGGACACTTGTTTGTCAAAGTTGTGATTTCCTTATTGTACCTTTTTGCTACGGTTTTGTTTGCAGTTTCTGAAGGCTTTGATACCTTTACTGGTCTAAAAAAGAAGAAGAAAAAATCAGTGCGTTTTCTCACTCTTGTGGTTTTATTCTCTTTTATTGATGCGTTTCATTTGCTTTGGAATTTATTTTAAAAAGGTTGACTGATTACATGACTATTAACTGGTGCAGACACAAATAAGTACATTAAACGATGAGAAGGAAAACTTGGGGGATGATGCCTCGAATGGTAACAATACTCTATCTGCATTGCATTTTGTTGTACCGAAATATGGTTACAACGTGCCTGAAGTTTTCCGATGTATGTAACTTGTCTTTTGTTACAGATAACATTGAGGAGGATGAAGAAGGAGAAGGTATAGTCTTCCAATATTTCCCATGGGAGGGGACTGATAGAGATTATCTACATGAGGAGGTAAAGCGAAAAGATTTATTATTGAGGTTTTAGTGTGCCTTCGATATCATGGCTAATGGAACTTTGAGGAACAGGCTTTGAATTTCACCTAGTTCTGTTATTGGTTTTTGGTATTTTGAAGATGAATGAGTTTTTGCTTTTGAATTTGTGGTTGCTTTTGTTTGTTTAGTGACACCTAAATATTAAAGGGAAACTACTAAAAATTATATTAAATAATGTTGCCAAGTTAACTTTTGCATGGCTCTTTTGGCCTGTTAAGAAGATATAATTATTTTTTTGAAATTACTTCTATTTAGTTTAACAAGCATATGCTGGTGACTTTTTTTCGTTGTGTAATTTATTGTAAACATTGGTCATTAATATCTTGTAAATGGCACACTTTCTTGTTTTATGATGTTTTTATGTGTCTAGATATTCCAGTATTGGTTTTTTTATATATATTTTTTAAATTAGACGTCGGCTGCTGTTTGATTGCTTTCATGAAGCATAATGAAGTTATATAGTACATATAGAAGCTGGATCCTACCTAGTGGGAAAAGAAAGCTTGAGTAGTGTTCTTTATCTGTGTTTACACAAATAGGAAAGGCCAATGCATAGTTGCAACAGCCATTTTTGTAGGTCCCTAATTACTTGTCAATGCTAATATCGCACATTTACCCAAGATAGTTTGTTTTTTTTCTTCCGACCATTTATTGATAATTTGCTGAATGGTGGTGGCGTGATTGGGTTTTTTGAATTATATTTGTTTGATTCATTTTCTTTGGCATTTGTGTATAGCTTGTGCGCCGTGTTTTCAACAATCTTCGGGAGAATAATCCTGAGCTTGCTGGAGACAGGCGTAGGATAGTTATGAGGCCTCCCCAAGTTCTTCGTGAAGGCACAAAAAAAACCGTGTTTGTGAATTTCATGGACTCATGCAAGAGGTATGACTATATTTGACCTTTTCTGGATGCCTTTTTTTCTGGTGTGTTTTTTATGGTTATCTGTAAATGTAAACATTTGCTTCATTTTTCTAACAGAAGAAGACATGCCTCGCAATTGTATTTTTAATGCTGAACTATCAAATTGCTGCACAGTTTATGCCATTATTTAGTACTCTAACTGCAAGTTTCTTTATTGCATGTGTTGTATGTTCCAAGTTTTTAATTATCTGTGGCAATATTAGTGGTAGAACTTGCAGTATTAGGCTTCCTAAAGAAACTTGGCCACACTAGTCTCCTCTTTAATTGATTTAAAAAGATTATCGTCTTTTTGTCAATCATACTCTGTTTTCTCTATGAAACTTTTTTTTGTTCATGTTAATATCTTGTTTTAGATTTATTTTATGAAATGGGATTCTGGGTGTTCATTAACAGGATGCATAGGCAGCCAGAGCATGTTATGAATTTCTTGCTTGCTGAATTGGGCACTAGTGGGTCCCTTGATGGACAGCAAAGGCTTGTAGTGAAAGAAGGAAAATTTGCTCCCAAATCTTTTGAACGGATTCTGCTGCGTTACGTTGGTAAGTTCTTATGTTCATTTGCAATGCCAGCGAGTGTTTGAGTTGAAAATCCGGGTTTAGAATATCTAGGGTTCGTGTATCGGGTGGGGTTGGGTTGGGTGGGGGGGGATTGCATTTTGTTGTGCAATATTCCAAGGCCACGAGTATGAGTATTGCCTATTTTTTCAAAATATTATTTTTATTTGTACAGTAAGTCTTATTCTAAAATTTCTCAAGGCTCTGCCCCCTGTCTACGTCGTGTGCTGTCAGGTGAATACGTGATTTGTAATGTCTGCGAAAGTCCTGATACAATTCTCTCAAAGGAGAACAGACTTTTGTTTCTCAGATGTGAAAAGGTATTTTAACCTATTTTTTGGTTTTGTTTGTGCAATCGTTTTGAATTTCGCTGAGCGCTTAAAATACCAATGTTATTTAGTAGAAGTACTTCCTATCCAGTTCTAAATTGCCATATGTGCTTTATTCTTAAAGTTCTTATTTTCTTGGGGTGATATATACTTCTTTTGTGTCCACACTTATGATGTTTAGTTAAGGCCTATGATGTTTCTGTTATATCTTTGCCTACATTGTCTGATGATGATTGTATTGATGAAGAATAAGCATCTCACTGACTGAGGCCTTTATAACTTGGAGAAATAAACTTAAAATTATGATTACTTTAGAGTTGCTTTCATTTATAATACCCTCTTTCACCGTACACGCTCCTGCTATGTGAAAGAGAAAAGAAATTGAAGGTTATGATGCATGTCATTTGGTACAACTTCCCTACAACGGTTGGCATGATTAATTTTGGACTTCATCTGTTTTCCATTACGGCTAATTTCCTTTGCATTCTAAGACGTAATGTTTCTGTTCATCCTTTTTTTTATTTTCATTTATGTTCATTCATTCAAACAAGTTTGTGGCCAATGATGTCTCTTTTGCCTACATTGTCTGATTTTGTGGATGAAAAAAATCATATCATTGTACTGAGGCTTTAACGACTTGTTAATATGAACTTGAGCCTGCAATCGTGTTCTGTTTTCTTTTAATTCTTGATTTTTTTAGACTTGCAATGATTAATTTGCATTATTTGTTATTTCTTTTTGATTTTTTTCTTCTGTTCATTCATTCAAACAAGTTTGTGGCCGATGATGTCTCTTTTGCCTACATTGTCTGATTTGTGTGGATGGAAAAATATATCATTGTACTGAGGCTTTAACGACTTGTTAATACAAACATGAGCCTGCAACCATGTTCTGTTTTTTTTCTTTTAATTCTTGAATTTATGTAGACTTGCAACAATTAACCTGCATTATTTGTTATTTCTTTTTTGATTTATTTTTTTGTTTATTAATTGAAACAAGTTTGTGGCCAATGATGTATCTATTGCCTACATTGTCTGATTTTTGTGGATGGAAAAAAAAAAAATCATTGTACTGAGGCTTTAACGACTTGTAAGTATGAACATGAGCCTGCACAAGTGTTCCACTTTCTTTTAATTCTTGAATTTTTAGTATTTTTTGTAACATGTAATAATTCGTATTATTCTGTCAATTATTGTGTTTATGGTGGTGTGGTAATGTATGTACCCTTCTAAAGTGACGGATGATGTCGCCCTCATGGGCACAACTCATATCTCGGTGGTAAAAAAAAAAAAAAAAAAAAAAAAAAGATATGTTGTAGTGTCAGTCTTGCTTTTAAGTTGGAGTGTCGTACTTTTGTCAACAAAAAGGTGTACAAGCGACCTTTGTAAATTGGATCACTGACACATAAACCTTGATTAATATCTTCCACGAAGGGCCTAGAGACAGGACATTGGGGGGAGGCTTTTGTGTTGGAGCTCAACATATTTTTGTTTTCTTGAAGTGACATATGATGTCATATTATGATTGCATTTGTTGATTGAATAATATAGTAACAATGGTGTGGTCCTTTGTTTTGTAGTGTGGGTCGGGTCGATCAGTTGCTCCAATTAAGGCCGGTTTTGTAGCACGTGTTGGCCGTCGCAAAGCTGAAGCATAAGCGCACTACCTATAGTATAGTAATAGTAATAGTAATAGTAGATATTTGATTTGATTTGATTTGATGGTGCAGCCGTTATACCAATTGTAATGCAATTTTTTTTTTTTTGTTATAGGAACAGTTGTCGGTTGGAATATTTTGTTAATCGGATTTGATTGATTACACGTGGTAGTAGTATGTTTAACAACACTCTTATCCCAAAAACAATATATGTGTATAATAAAAATATAAGTTTTACACTTGCTCAAATAGTGGCCGGTGATTGAATTTTTTTGTTTTGAGAATGGCTTCACTACGGGGAACTTCAGTGTATCTCTGTACATTATGTAAATTGTTTCAACTTTTTGAAACATTTGTAAAATGCTTTTGCGGTAACATTATTTAAATTGTTTTTAACTTTTTGAAATTATCTCTCCTTTCCCAGGGTAAAATAAATAATTGCAGTGCACCAAATCTCAGGGTGTTGAGATGTATAACGGGCTGTTGCGGTGCCCAAAATCCTGCAAAAGCGTTTTACGAATGTTTCAACAAGTAACACAATTTAGATAATGTACAGACTGGTAGAGGTACAGTATGAAGTTTCCATTTCTCTACCTTTCTCCACAAATAGACAAGGGACGGAGAATATCTAAATTTTGTTCTCTATTTTTTTTTTTCCTTTTTTGGAAAATGATCTTGTATTAAAATTAAAAAAAAATGGTTCTACACAGCTACATCTGACATCATCTGACTTTTGGGAGTAATATATACCATTTCATTAAATTCATGGTAGTTAATGACCATCAAACTCAATTTTGGCTTTAATGATTATGAATTGATATATGACATGTGTCATTGAGCTTCATAGTCATTGATCACCATAAAATTTACCACCACATTCACTTTTAACACGAAAACAGATTCAACCCAAACGTCATTGGTTCACAAAATTCATTTTTTGAATAAATACTATAGACAATTAGCAAATAGGACATTTTTTAATAAGTTTTTTAAAGACAAATGACTCGTCTTAAAAATGAGCCTTTTATTTGTACTACAATTGAGATCTATTGTGTACTATACTACCCGTTGTCTTGTGGTAGAATCGTGATAATAAAAATCAAATGATGAAGAACACGCGAAAGTCGAATTAAGATCGGCAGTCATGAGTGTTCGCATGTTTCCTATATATTCGACTTTCACACAGTCGATTTTGTGAAAATGGTGTGGTGCATCGATAGGTGTTGGAAAACGAGTTGATCAATTGTTGTGCAAATAGTAGTCCTTAAAAAAATTGTCCATGTCCGTAATATATTCTTTTCTCTGGCACCATTTATATATATATATATATATATATATGTTATTTTCTCCATCATTTTTTAACACTCATACCTTTTGATTTAAATCTCAAAAACAGGTAAATATTTCATCATTTTTAATTTTTCATCCTTTTAATTTTAAGACATCGTTTGATATCATTACATAGTTATTAATGCGATTCCTTGTCATGATTCACTAGTAAATTTCAACAATTGATTTCTACAGTGAAACAATCAATTTCAAAAATTATGTCGAAAGGTGGTCATTATGGTCTTAAAATAAAATGTATGAAAGAAATTTCCAATAACAGTGAATTTTGACGGTGAAACATCGTATTTGAGAAATTATGTTAGATTGTAATCATTGTGGTTTTAAAATAAAGTTTTTGAAAAAATAAAATAAAAATTAAATTGGTGAAAGCATTATCATTTTGAAGATATAATTGTTTAAAATTAGAAAAATGTATTTGTTTCAGACTATCAATGTTGAATATGACATAACTTTTGTCCTTTATGCAAATTTTCTAAAAGATGTTATTTTCGGTTATTAAATTTTTTATTCATCATCATTCTCTCTAAACTCCTTAAATATTAAAATTAAAAAAATCCATGTACCCCTAAACTTTTTCTCAATTTGACTTCATAAATTTATTCTAGTTATTATATATTTTTATTATTAGGGTATTAAAATTAAAATTTCCTTTCAGGTAAAATTTCAAATTTTCCGTAAAAAACAAAAACAAAGAAACAAAAAAAAAAGAGATCACGATGCATAGACATAGTCGTAGACGTTTTTTTAAAAAAAAAAAAAAAAGTCATGATTGGAGTATTCTGAGGCTTGGAGGCATATGATGCCGCCTTCGATGAACAGCTTTGCATACCTACCTGAAATCATTTCCATTTCAATTCACATACGAAATAATACTCCACCCAGGGTTTTCTGAGTGCATCACCGAGTGAAAAAAATACTAACAAGAAGATGACGAAGGGGGGATTCTTGATTTCAGAAATGGACCAAAATGTCAAGCGGATGCTTAAACTCATCGAAGAAGATGGTGATTCTTTTGCTAAAAAGGCTGAAATGTATTACAAGAAGCGTCCTGAACTCATCAATCTTGTTGAGGATTTCTCCCGCATGTACCGATCTTTGGCTGAGCGTTATGATCACGTTACCGGTGAGCTTCGTCGAAACATTCCGGCTGATCTCCGTTCCCAAGGCTCTGTCGGCAGCTTTGACTTTAGTTCTGAACCTCCTTCCACTTGCCCCTCTCCTCCTCTTCCTGATTATAATCGGATAAGTCGTCGTAGATCCGGTCCTCCTCGTCCTCCTGGTTTTGATTTCTTTGGTGTTACTGCCTCTAACAATTCTGAATTTATCAACAAAGAGGACGAATCGTCTACCTTGGATGATTCTGAGTGTGAATCTGTTGATTCTTCTGTCAATAATTACAGCGCAATTACAAACATCATCGATGGAGATCATCAAGGATTTCGTGAATTGAAAGAGAAATACCGATTGTTACAGGAACAGATTTCTGAAGGCTGTTACGCCGAGGACTCCAAAATCGAAAACTCAGAAATTAGGGCTAAGTTGGCTGGATATGAAGAAGAGTTGAAGGTTGCTAAGGAGAAGATTAGGTCATCAGAAGGAGAGATTAACAGATTAAATTATGAGCTTCAAAGGTATAGATCTTTTGACCTAAAAGGGAAAGATTTCAACTACGTAGAACCCAATCAAGAGAATCTCTCGAGAGATTCCGAATTTGCAGGGGACTCCAACAATCAAATTCATACTCTTGAGGAAGAACTGAGCATCACAAAATCAAAGCTTCTTGCTTCAGAAACCGAAGTTGTTCGGCTAAGCAAGGAAATTCAGGGTAATGAATCATCTGTGCAAAAATTGCAGGATCAGTTGAAATCGGTACAGAAAGAGATTTCATCTTGGAAAGCCAAACTTGAAAAGGAGAAAAGAGAGGTTTCAAAGTTGCAAGATAGAATTGTAAGATATAAATCGAACTTAGCAGACCGTGATCAAGAAATCAGGGGATTGAGAGAAGCAATATCGAATGCTAACAAGACCTTATCGGAAGAAAACTCTCAGCTGCAAGCTGACATTGGCCAGTTATTGAAGGAGAAAGCATATTTGGAAGACAACATTAAAGAAACGGACTTACGGTGCCAATCTTTAGAAGAGGACGTAAGGCGGTTCAAGGCTTCAAAAGCAGAGATGGAAGCCCTTCTTGAGGCAAAACACAATCATATTGAGGATTTGAATACAAGTCTTGACGAATATGCGTTGAGGTATGATGATTTGCTGGTTGGAAACAACGAGCTCGATGTCCAAGTGACTGCCTTTGTGACAGAATTTGAAGGCATTAATCAGCAACTTTACCAACTTCAAATGGATCATGCTGATGCGATTGATGGCGTTGAAAGAACGTGTACACGGTTAAGATGTAGAGTAACAGAGCTGGAAATGGAAGTGGAAAGGCAAAAAGAAGCAATCTTTGAAGGAGCAGAAGAGAAAAGAGAAGCCATTAGGCAGCTATGCTTCTCACTTGAGCATTATAGGAATGGATATCATATGTTGCGAAAGGCCATTATATGACAAACACTATGTTTCAATCAGTTGGTCCATTCCATATCCATAATATCTTTACCTTATCCTCGGGTTTATATAAAAAACTGCACGTTTTTCCTTGTCCCTTATGAGTTGTTAGTTATGTGGTTGAGGTATTCAAGTACCTGTTATGCTGGTGGTGCAGTAAAACGCCATCTTAGCAAGCAGAGTACAGCAATTGGCTTTGAAGAAGGTTTGCCAAATGTGTCTGTGTATTTTCCATTTTGGACAAGCCTTAATTATTTCAGCAGTAGTACAGCAATGAGACCTTGGGCTTATTATAATATAATAGCCAATTCCCATGCAGATGCAGGTGTTTTATAAGGATTTCCTAAGCACTTTGAATCCAGTCAGGATCCCCTCCCTCTGCTCATGTCATGTGAGCTTCCTTTCCTTTTATGAACCCTTCTATGAGGAGAAGTTACAAGTTACTGACGTTTATTTTGTCTAAAATTAACTTACTTTGTGTCTTTGCCTGAATGAAGTTTACTTTGCGTTTTACAAATGCAATGGCTAAACGAAATATACTTGGTGTCTTATTTTATTTTTGCATAGGAGGGGCTAATAGGAGAGAAACCATAACGTCAAGTCACTGTAGCACCCCATATTTCGTTTTAGATGAGTCAGACCTGGCATTCTTTTTAGGCTCCACATCCAAATTTTGGGCAATTTCGTCCAAATGTGATATAAATACCGTCCAAAATGAAATGCAGGGCAAAAAGGACGGATCCGTCTAAATCGAAACATTTCCGTCTAAATTTAGACGGGAATAGTGGGGGGTTTCAAATTGGACGGATTTCGTCCAATTTGGACGGAATTGATACTTGCCTCGCCAAATGCAACTCGCTGCGTCCAAACTGAAATTCGTCTCGTCAAATCTGAATATTTGCACGGTCATAGAATATTTGATGATGACGTGGGAGAACAGATGCTGGACAGAGCCAACAGAACAGAGCTTATATTTTCGATCTAACAGATGCCTCACTCCCGGCGGAGGCTTTACCAAGCTGCTGAGAACGGGAAAAGATGCTCTATTGAGCAGACCTAATGAAATTTTCTACAAACTACGCTTATATAAGGAGCCTCAATACAAAGCCTGGGGATTAGGCCGACACGGCGGATCAGAACGAATCGAAAATGCCCTAGGGATGCATGCATTTCTAAAAATCTCATCAAGTCGAGACATACCATAGAATATGTCGAGATTTTTCTTTTTGTAATTTCAAACAACGTTTATTTGTCGTTTGTTTCACGTTTTTTAATCCTAAATTTATTCTTTTTTAAATCATGGACATTTTCATTGTGATTGCCTGTAACGGTTAATTTTCCCTTCGTGTGTTATTTCAAAAGATGTACCATATTACACTTCAAAATTAACTAAGGCATTTCTTACTACAAATTTATAATACACATGTCAAAATTAAGGCATACAATACTACACATGTCAAAATCACTTTCAAAATTACATTTAACATACAATACTATACATGACAAAATTAAGGTATTCATACATATGACACTATCATACATTAATTTCAATCTAAAAAAATGTCTACACTACCACACATTTTCTCCACATTATCATACTATCATGCATCTATATAGTTTGAATCACAAAATAATCGAGCATTCACACTATCATACATTTTTCAAATAAAAAAAATAACACATTAATTCCATACATGAATTCAAATCAAAAAATAAAATATAACACTATCCAACATTAAAATTTCGAATTTATACAATAAAATTTTAGAAATTATAACTAATAAACCGTAAATGACTTACAAGAGGTGCTCCTACAAGATGTGTTTCTTCATTAGGATGAGCCATTGTGATGATACCGTTCCAATTTCAGACCACTTCTGTTCCATTTTTTTTCACTATGTAATTTGGAAGAAATTTGGCGTTTCGTTGTTCAGAATGAAATGGGGAAGGAGGAAGAAGACGAAGCAACTTTATGTTAGGGTTTTCCAAATTTGACGAGACGAGTTTCAGTTTGGACGCAGCGAGTTGCATTTGGACGAGGCGAAGCATCAATTCCGTCCAAATTGGACGAAATCCGTCCAATTGAAACCCCCCACTATTCCCGTCTAAATTTAGACGGAAACGTTTCGATTTTGACGGATGCGTATAAATTTAGACGGAATCCGTCCTAATTTAGACGGATCCGTCCTTTTTGGCCTGCATTTCATTTTGGACGGTATTTATATCACAATTGGACGAAATTGCCCAAAATCTGGACGTGGAACCTAAAAAAAATGTCAGGTCTAACCTCACCTAAAACGAAATATGGGATGCTATAGTGACCTGATCGTATATTTTCTCCTAATTATAGGAAGAATGTCACAGGGGAATCCCCTCCTAAAAGTGCTATCTAGTGAAAAATAGGACACAAAGTAAGATTACTCTAATGATGATTATGTAACAAAATGACTAAAATAAGCAAGAATAAATAGGAATGAAATTTTCTTTGAAAGCGTAGTCCCCTAAACCACAACATGGTCTAGTTTGATGATTTCTTATTGTAAACAACACTGGGTCATTGCTGACGATTTTAGCCTGTTTTTGGTCACTATTTGTACGATATTTTCAAGAGGCTTATATCGGCATCCGGTTTTTTCTTTCGACCACATCTAAAAATTACACTAAAAACCAAAATCATTTTTTAGCGAAGGGAAAGTCACTGCTAGTGACAATCATTTTCTTACAAGAATGTCAGCGACAGTGATATTTCTTGTATACAACAGGGACGATTGTGGATAACGTTAGTGGTAATGACGTTGCTCGTACATAACGAGCATCAATGACAGTGCCGTTACTGACATATGTGGTGTTGAAGTAATGTTTGTGGTGTCATGAAAAAAACAACAAAATTAATCACAAAAAAATGTAAGTTGAAAGACTATTTCATTGATGAAATTAAAGAAAGTACGTTTAATAAGTTTTTTATGGTTCATGTCACATAATATAATTTTTTTTAGAATATCAATAAAACATTCAGTACATTTTTTAAGGGGTAACAAGAGAAAAATACATTTATATTTCATCAATTAAGGAGAACTACAGCTTTTTAAAACATTTGCATAAAAGATAAAACAATTTTTTATATATATATAATTTTCTGGATGCATTTTAAAAAAAATTCAACATACTTTCTCCTCATCCATCCTTTTTAAACCCTCATATCTATCAATATAGAACTCCAAATTTGAAAATTCTTTCACCATTTTTTTTTTCATGCTCTGTATTTTGAGACCACATTCAACATATTCCGACGTGATTTCAGAAAATCCGCTGTCGAAATTCACCATTGTTCGAAATTCACTGTCGATATTAACTGATTTTCGGGATTCACTAGGAAGATTCACTGAGTGAATTTCGACAGTGAATCTCACGAAAAACTATGTAATTATATTGAATCAAGTCTCAAAACGAAGAACATCAAAAAATTCAGTGAAATTTTTATCGCGTTTGGATCTCTAAATCAAAAGATATGATTGTCTGAAAATGTGGGAGTAAAAAGAAAAAAAACAAAACAAAACAAAACAAAACTCCAGCATGTCGGTTAGCACGGGCGTACGAAATATTTAAATTTTTTTTTGGATGTGTACTTTAGGGTATAAAAAATGTAGAAGTTGTTATTCTCCCTATAAAAAATAGAGAGAACGAAGGAAAAGTCCAAATTTTGACCCAAAATAAATAAATAGGATATACTCATTTTTTTAGTTGCAAAAATGACAAAAGAATTTCAGACGGACAAAAATACCTCTTATATCAATGCGCGCTGGACATACTCATCGCTGCTTCATTCTTTTTTTTTTCTCAAACAACCGTAAATTTTGCTTTAGAACTACGATCATTAAAAAAATTTCACCAAAATTCATATATATTTTTTTTGCTCTTTATTTTGAGATCTCATACGATACTCTTCCTATGTAAATTTTGAAAGATCAAAAGATATTTGCATTAATCAGAACGTTTTTCTTATAAACGACCGTAACTTTTGATTTAGAACCCCGATCATCAAATTCTTTCACCAAAGTTCATATTTTTTTCTTCTCTTCATTTTGAGATCTCATAAGATACCCTTTTGATGTAGTTTTTGAAAGACGAATTTAATCGCAGCATTTACACTAACACAGTATCAGTATCACAGTATCAGTATCACACTAACAGTATCACAATTTTAGTATCACAGTATCAATATCACATGTAGTTCAAGGTTCAATGGCATCACGTCTGATCTAAAACATTTAAACGTAATACTAGTAGTTTCCAGAATGCAAAAATATGGTTATAATGAACATGTAGTACTTGTATCATCTAATGCAAAATAAAAAACCACAAACATGTGGGAAGAAGCATTAGCAAGACAAAATGAAAGCTCCGAAAATAAACTAAAGAATCAAGAAAAAGTCTATTAGCTGCAACAACATCAAGTACCTCATTCCCCAAGCTCTTTGCACTCCCTCAAAACGGAAGCTCTGATGGGGAACACGCTCTTCATTCTTATATATCAACTGGCTAGGAACTTTGCAAAAGTTCATTGAACTTGTTGCCTTTCTTCATACACTCAAACAATGGAGCTGCATTTTTTCCATTTACTTCAATTGCTTCAACATTGAGCTGCATTTTGTATTAAAAATGAGAGAAGGAGCCTACAATATCTGTAACACAATATCAATATCAGTATCACAGTATCAATAGTATCACATTATCAGTATCACAGTATCAGTTTCACAGTAACAATATCACAGTATCAGAACTTGTGTATTTTGAAAAAACTCAAGAACATACTCAAAATAGCTCAATATCTGGCTCATATAAGGCTCAATTCAAGGGACTACTTTAAGGCACACATATATCATAAATTCAGCCAAGTATCTCAATATATAGCATAAAATATAGCCATATAAACTCACGATTCAGCTCAATCACAAAGCATCTTAGTTCATCAATTTTCAGCTTAGCTTGATTCGTTTATCAATCATATAAGCGTGCTTAAATCATAACAAGAAATAAAAGATAGATTAAGAGTGAGTACTTAGCTTAGAAGATGATTTCTTGTTCATTTAATAGCATTGAGCTCATCCCATTTCTTGAGCTTCTTCCTCTCTGGCTCTCTCTTGATCTTACCGACATCGCTATTTCTTAGTTGCCTTTCCGCTTCTTCCGTATACGATCATTAGACTCATCATTTTGATTGGTTTGCACATGGGTGAGTAGATGCTCAATATAAACAACAACAGTTTCCTCAAGGCAAGCCTCAACAAATCTCCAAAATGATCTTTCTTCAATGTACCTTTAAATTTAGTAAACTAAGAAAATAAATCACAAAAGATCTCAAGCAATATAAACAGAATGCAAATTTTAAGTAAAATATGCATTTTCAGCATTTTGTTCACAAAAGATCATTCATATCACCACAAAGATAAGCTTTTCCTCTCCCAATTGTATGTTCAATAATTTAAATCTTCTGCAATTAAAAAAAAAAAAAAAAACAAAGAAACCATGAATTTATTATTATGCTTACGGTAGAGATTACCAAAATCATAATAGCTAGTAGCAAAATAGTTCAACTAAAATTGGAAATCTGCTCAACATAAGGCTTTGTAGCATTGAAAATGGCTTTTCATCCCGCTTGGGATCTGCAAGCCATTTAGATAAGAATAAGATGGAATGCATTTCAAAACCTTCAAACTCATATAAATATTTATGGAAAAAATTTGCGTTTTTCCTCTTCTTTCTTCATCCCCCCGATATCAGGCACTGAAATTTTGCCGTGACTCAGCTCCGATGGTGTCCCCCTCACCGCTGCCGCCGGAAAGGCAACAACTGTCACGGCCCGGCTCCCTACCACTAAGGGTCGGTGTGGGAGCGGCCTGCGAAACTATCGTCGCGACTTCAGAACATAACTAGAATCCCAATAAATAAATCCATTAATGTAATTCATACACTCCATAAATGTTTTACAACCATTTCATAAATAATTTCATCATCAGACTAGAAAGGATTAATTATAACCTTCTGTCTAACACGTTGGCGCAGCGCCATCTAGATCCCAAATAATGACATCACCCTCATCATCATATCTATCCTCTAGTCATCCAGCTGGAATCCACACGAGGTAACCAGTTGTACCTGTAACACTAAAAAAGGTTTTGCAGGAGGTGTGAGCTTTTAAACTCAGTGAGGTTCAGTGCATGTATAATGTGTAGCTCTCACAAAAACACAATAGTTGAAACTACACATAGCAGGTAAACACATTTATACATACAATAATATGTATATAAACAATAATGGCCACATAAGGGTCAAAGATCATACCAGACAGCAGATATAACCGGATACCAACCTTGTAACCCCTCAGAATCATATGAAGCTACCTCACACTCCAATGCCGAAATAAACGGCCACCTGCAGTGCGAGATGTCCGAACATCCGCGAGCCTTGGCCTCACATGGCTAAACCTCCTAACCACGCTTGACCAAGGCGAAACAGGATTAGGAAATGACCGAGTTGTCAGCCCAAAGCTTTCCCAACCGATCAAGTCCCCGCCTGCGGACCCCAGTAACGGTATCGACACACCGTATCACATATTAACTCATAGCCATAAGGCATCACAAGAACAGTCAATAGGCAAAGGCAAGTAGCAAAACAGTATCACAGAGACAGTAATTCAAGTAGCACAGAAGTGATATTACACATTAATAAGACTACATATTTCACAGGTGATACATATACATATGTATAGGTTACATGTATCAATGAACAGTTAACATACATATGTGGATCTAAGAGATCCACACTCGCATGACACGAATCACAACAATGTATTAGCAGTAACGAGTCTCAAGGTGAATCCAGAAAGATATCCACAACAGAGATGTTATTAGCTCTGGGGATTCAGTAAAAGAGGACAGATGGGTGTTGTAGATGGACACTTCTGATAAGTGACCAATCAGTGGAAGACTTTAATCACCAAGTGGTGATGAAGCCATAAGAGCTCTCACAAATGATGTTGATTCCTTGAGAGATCAGAATATCTCAAGTTCATCTCGATAATCATGGCTTAGCCTTTAAGTAAAGAGAAAGGATAACAAAGGCATATGTGGCTTAGCCAAACCAAGTATACAGGGCCAAACTGGAAGGATAGATAAACATATCATCGTGACGATGTAAGTTAAACTATAAATATACATCTCGGTTAAATAGAATTTAACGGACATAAAACATTTTAAAACAGTTGAAAGAACCTCAGGATGCCAGATCAATATAATCGGTTCAAAGACAAAACAATATATTCGTTAAATAGAATTTTCATCGTGTTAAAATGATATAAACAGTCAAAATAACGTTACAGTGCTGAAGGGATTAAATCAATTAAAAGAACAAACATTACAAATTGTAACAAATAAGGAACCTCACAGTGATATTGGATGACTACTAGTCATCTCTATTGATACCGGTTTGACGTTAGCTCCCCTCACAATGCTATTAATCGAACACTACTTGTCTCTTTGCAGCACCTCAAATGTATCACTTACTTCAATACTATCACATAATTTCTATTGTATAATACATATTCATATATCATACTTTCTTCGATATATATCATATAGATACTCCCACGAAATATGGCTTTTATAGCGAAGTAAATTAACTATGACTCAGGTTAACTTTCTTAAGGATTTACATCTGCCCAAGACCTAAAATGTCCACGTACCATGACCAATTGACTAACCTAGTTATATGATGAGTGTGTGACCAATCAAATTGCCACTAAGCATAAGTAAAACAAACGTGGAATCTTCCTGTTAATCAAGCTTTTGTATATATTTTCTTTGTTTATCCTAACAAATATACATACTTATCCTTGTGTATTTTGACATATATGTATGTATATTCACATATATACAATGGTACATAAGCAAACATATCTCTCACATTAATAGATATATGCTTCACGTGACATATTTGAATATAATAACTTAAAATACATATATAATATATACACAAACACACATATTATATATATTTTCATATATCAACACGTTATATACGTAAGCACATTTATATGTTACTACAAGTAACATAAATCTTTTTAAAGTCGTCGGTTATCATAAAAAGAAACATTTAAATCTGATAATTTAGACAACTAAAATTAACGTATAACGACATCGTTTATAAAATACTAAACGATTGAAAAGCGTTAAAAAGTCGGGATGTCACAACAACGCAGTGTAAAATCCCACGTCGGTAAAGTAAAGTCCTGCTCACCCCCATATAAGTGTGAGACGTAAAAGATCTTGTCAACTCGGGTTAGCTTTTTTAGACCAAGCAAGGACAATGGTCTAAGCAGTTGACCGGACCATTTATGACTCATTTAGCGCTACCAGACCCGGAGTCTAAGGGCGTTACAGAATGGTATAAGAGCCGACTATCATACGGAACTAAGTGCCACACCATGAGAGGCGGTGAGGGCTATCTCTAGAATCCTATGGTAGGGACGAACTGAGATAAGTCCACCGGGACAAATCTTGGCCGTCTTGGCGAAGACGCCAGTCTCTTATAAGGGGGGAGAATGTAAAATCTTACATCGGTAAAGTAAAATCCTGCTCACCCCCGTATAAGTGTGAGACATAAAAGATCTTATCAATTCTAAGTTAGCCTTTTATTTTTAGAGCCTGGACTTGACCATTTACGACTCATTTTAGCTATTATTGGCCGGGAAGTGCAGGGACGTTACACACAGAGTTAAAGTATAAAGAGGATCAATCCTGCAATCCTGTAACATAGTTGAATCTAGGAGTGGTTTACCATTGCAAGTGAAGTATGGTTTGGTGAATAAGTTTTGAGTTTGGTGGATTATAGAAAGGAGGGCGAATTTGAGGTCGAATGATAAGGATTGGGTTGAAATTTGAAGATCTGAAGATTGAAAAAAGATGTGAAACTTTATGGGTGAATGAGCAGAAGAAGAAGCGTGTGTTAGAAATAAGGGTAATTTAGACCAAACCAAATATTTTTATCATTATTGCAAATAAAAAAAGAATATAGATTAATGTTTAATTAAAAGAGAAAATGTAGATTTATACCTAATTTTTTCTAAAAAATATATGACTGTCATATTACTTGAAATATTAAAAAAAGTGTCATTCCAGAATAAATTAAGATTGATACCTCGTCAACAGGAGGACAAAATCACTTTGCGAATCAAGTACCATTCCACTGTCGTCTTGAGGTCAAGATCCTCATAGTTGATCAAGAAGTTTATAGTAGAACACTAGAAGTGTTGTATACTTGTCCGGGAAGTAACATACATTATATAATTTAATTTTTAGTACATTTTATGGTACACCTCTTACAATTATCAGAACTCAAATGTTATGATAATCAAAATTCAATATTCCAAACTTGTCTTTGAATCATTTCAATTTTATCGGAGGTTCCCGAAAGAACATAATTAAAAAAAACTAATACAAAAATCAAAGAATTTAAAAACAAAAATCAAAAAATTTAAAAACAAAAATAATCCCCCTCAAAAAAATAAAAATCAAATTCCCATTTCCCACCAAAAATTGGCTGAAAGGAGAAATGACTTTCAAATTCCCCTCCACCGCTTCACGGCCACGGCTTCCCGTTGCCGACGACCTGTAATCGAAAACAACTCAGTTATCATTTCTGCCGCACTGCACAAGCTCTCAGATATCATACTCCTCCTCCGCCAACGGTAAGCCTGTTTCACCGCCAGTCTCGTCAATTGATGAGGCACTGCTTCGAGCTTTCTGTTCACCGCTCCCCTAAATTCAGTCCAGAACGCTGCTAGCTGCCTATTTGGAGTCTCATAGCTACACACCGACTCTACTGTTCGATTTTTATTTTCGAATTGAATCCCACTCAAAAGTTTGATATCTTACTGTTTTCTTAGTTGCTCAGCTGACAGAGAATTTTGATTGTTCAAATATGTTGCAATGGATGGGTGGATCACGCCGAAAAGTGACTACAGTAAGTTTCTAATTAAATCATGTTTTCCAGTAGTGTGATGTTTTTTTTTTCCCCTTCTTTTCCGCCAGATAAGGTACAGTGATGAAATTGCTAAAAATTTATCTTGCAAGATTGACTTCACGTAATGAAATGAACTGCTTTCAGTTTCTATTAATTTGATTCCTGTTGTCGAAGCCTATTACAGGTGTAGTTGATAAGGAAAAGTCACGTTGTGCTTGCTTTCCGTCAGTATTTTCTTATATTGGCTTTATTCTCCCCTTCGGAATCACTTTCTGTCATATTTCACAATCATATTTGGTTTTTGCGTGCTACTTCATTATAGGAAACATTTAATAAAGAACAATAGGGCAGTACATCATATTTAATTGGATTAGGCTCACCATTGATGCGAATTTTTGACCTCTCCCACCCAGCAGTGAGGGATGAAACAAAACGATAACATTTTGTTGCATTTCAGTTCTCATATACTGAGGATCTTTATTATTACTTATTGCATTTTTATACTCTTCCTCATATACTTTTATCAATTTGATGATCCATTTCATTATTATTTATGACACCTCTTTCTTTTACCTTTCCATGTGGGTCACTTAAATCGTCTGATTTGCTCGGATCATGAATAGTCAAGGCAGTCGACGCAGAAAAGGTAATAGAATGCTATGCATTTTGTGAACACGATAGTTGGTGGACTATAGACCTACATTTGGCTCTTTGCCATTACTTGTAGTGTCAGATGTGTTAAGCAGGCCTTCAATGTGAATGCTTTACAGGCAGAAGCAGTACTTTGAACAGAGAAGAAGACAGCAGCAGTTGCAAGATTCTGTAGGGAGTAGCTATTTTGAGGGGGGGAAAACATGCAGCAAGCATGCAGAGAATAACAGATCGCTTGATATTCTTAGTTTGCAAAATTTATCAGCTGCTGGTCTAGAGTATAATTCAAGTTGCTTCCGAGGTAACTACATGTTTTTTTTTTTTTTTTAGCTCAAGAGGTTCGTAGATTTTTCGAGCTTAGCTACATCCTCCTAACACATGATATCGTTTTCTCCCTGCCAATTACCAACAACCTTGGAAGTTAACTTTTTCAATCACGTCACACATGCCTACACATGTCCTGCTATGCTGACATGACATATGGACCGTTCACTGCTTTTCTTGGGAATACCTTTGTGCAGATTTATACTCCTATGCCTTATGTTAGACATAGTAATGTAACTATATATTATATATACTCCTTCGTAGCTTTCTGACGCTTTAGAAGAGATATTACCACTCACTGGTAATGGCTTACATACTACTAGTCTATGTCAAATGATAAGGATTTGATAAAGTAAGACATGTTTTAATTCGCGTCCTCAACCGGAGTAAATACCTGCGACATTAATTAGCTGCTCTGTGCACCATGAATTTGTTCTGTTGATTTTCCTCACACTGCTTTCAGATTGCTTTGATGCCTTATGGTCTGATTTTGCTTAAAGGTTTATGTATGGAACATTTGTTGAAAAGCATTTCCTTTTCCACAATACTTATCTCTTTCTGGTGTATAGTGGTTGGAAAAACTTTGATATATTGACTCCCTGTCATTGTCTCCTAAGTATATTTCTGTGCGACTCCAGAAGCAAGAGAAAATTCAGTGGATGATGATCGAACCATCCCATTGTCTCCAAAGATTCAAAGTGCTCAAGTGATTCCTCTGGAACCCACTGAAATTGAGGAACCAAGTACGCTCATAAACTTAGTTGGGGTAGTCTTTGCACTAACTACATTCTCATCTCTCTAAATACAAGTTACCCTCAATTTTGTGTTCTAAAGGAACATCATCAATCTACTCCATGGGGACTGTATTCTCTAAGATGTAAGTTATTTTTCTTCACACCTGTCAAATTATCCTACTTATTACAATTACTCAGAATGTTTGTTCTCTATAGATATCTCAGTTTTATACCCGCGTTTTCTTATGCTTCGTGGATCAAAACTTGTAATTGTTTCTACTGTTTAAAATTAGTTATTTGCTCATAATAGATGCAGCTCTGCCAGGAGACCTGTTGAAGCTCTTGGTAGGCACCAAGAAGCTTCAAATACAGCTGATGTCAATATAAATCTGTTGAAATCAGATTCTCAGCAACGTGAGTCACAGTACTTCCCTGGTGCATGCTCATTTTTTGGGGCCATTTACCATTTTGTGCACTATTCATTGATAAGGAACTAGGCTATATTGAGCTGCGTTTAGCATCAGTTCCCAAGCAGCACCTTTTCCTTTTTTCTTTTCTCTCGCTCGTAAACTTATGACGCATATTTCTCTCTCTCTCTCTCTCTGTTTCCATTATCAAGAGCTTTCTGTAGTAGACATGCTATGTGATGATGAGCCAAGTTCCTGCATAAACCAAAGTTCAGAACGTGAAGCTCATGTGGCTTTCTCAATTGAGGGTAATGTATTCATAGTTTGGTCATTTACCTTTCATAGTTTGATGTTTCCTGTCCGGTTACACCACATTAATTCAGTTTACGAATGATTTTCCCTCAGATAACTTTACATCCATAATTTGTTTGATATATTATGTTTATAATTTCACACTTTGCTTTCCCTGACCAGTCGAATTAAGTACATGCTGACAATTAGCTAATGCATAGATATCCAGATAGAAATCCAAATATTGACTATCAATAAGATTTGATGCTCATGTTAAAGTTTTAGTTCCTAGTTTGACTTCTTTAGATAATTGAATCAATTAATCTGCTGTTAACTCAACATTTCAATGGAATCACATGGAAATTATCTGCTGCTTATGATTTTATGTTTCATTTTTAGGGTTGGGTAAAGTTGAAACAGAGACTCCTGTTCATTCACCCGAAACACCTAGTAGGTAAGATTAATATTTCTGCAGATCTGTGTCAGTATAAATACTAGTTCACCAAATGAGAAACTACAATGGAATTGGTCAGTAGATTATGCAAGCCACTGAATGGTACGCCATCTTTTAGTGTTCTATCATGCCTGCAATAAATGAGCAGACGTATAACAAGGTTCTCTCTCTGGTTTTGGCATCATATCACAATTGTCATTTATAAAATTTGGAGCCTGAACTATCTTACTTTGAGTCTTTAGCTAGAGTGTATTGCAGGACACACCGTCATTTTTTTACCACATTTTGTGTATGTTTGGGTTCTCATGCACAACAATCCTCCATTAGTTTCTTTAATATCCTCATTTTGTTCCTTTTTTTGTGCAAAATTTTAAAGTGATAGCTGTTTCATTCAGTTCTTTACTTAATATGCTATTGGTAAATATTGGCTGATGTTTCCTGTGAATTATTCGAGTATTATGAAGTATAATTTCCTGGTAGATTATGTTGAATTTGGTGTGTTCAGACCTCGTCTTCTATCCATTTTCCATTTTTGCACAGGAAGCATTTTCATGCTTAATAAAATAGTTATCATCAACCCTATAAATATTGCACATTGTGTTCCTGAAATTATATTGTTGACTCATGAAGTTTCATCATCATGCGATTTTTATCTCTCATTTTCATCATTATTATTGTATAGCAACAAGGTAGACTATTATATCAATACACTTCTTTTCTTCACGAGGAACTAGCTGTTGAAACTGACAGCGTCACATTTTAGGCGATTTGCAGTTATGATAATAGTTCAAATGATTTGATTCTACTAATGCAGAACCTTTCATCAAAGTTGCCCTTCACCATTAAAAGCAGCAACATATTCATTCACTGGCCTAGATAGTGAGCTGGTGAACCTTGAATTTGATTCGGTAAGGGCATATGTATACCCCTAATTGATATATCTGTTTCAGTTTTTTGTCATGTTTTTGATATGTTTATATATATCAGGCGGTAGGCTTATCGAAGTTATACTTTCTAAGAAAGATGCATGACATTTTCAATAATTTACATTTTTGTATGCTACTTCTTCCATTCTAATTGTTCTTTGGAGAAGTATGGTTCATAGTCCTTCGTGAGTCATTTGTGTTTCCCTGTATATATAGTGCCCGTGGACTAATCATCTGTCTGACTATTGAATGCTATGATACAGTGCACTGATGCCCCACTGGATAGAAGGTTTATGAAATCTTCATGTTCAAAAGACAAAGTAGATTTTAGCAAGCCAAACAAAAAGCTGTTAGGCTTTGATGAATTCTCACTATTTAACGATGATAATAACAACTTTAGCGATCTTCTTGGTGGTGTTGAATTGTATGGTCGCAACACACGGAGGAATAAGAACTTTTGGGATGGTAACTTGTCTAACACATTTTTTTTCTCTTTCCAAATAGATTCTTGTAATATAGTTCCAAAATGGTTGTAGTATTCAGCTATTTATCAGAGGTCATGATTCTCACTATTACTAACGAGTCAAACTGAAGCTTCTGCAGACCTACCTGGAGACAAGCTTGCTAAGAGAGGCTTTGATTTCTCTGACAAGATCTGTATGGATGAAAAGGATGCTTCTGATGATTTTTGGTTCAGTATGCACGGCAGAAAGGATCCTCTTACTTTTGAAGGCTGTGAATGGCAAAATGACAGGTTTTTTTCCTTTTTTTCTTACACATAAACCTTCATTGGGCAAAATATTATTATGCTGTAGTGTTTTTCGCATCTGTTTAGGTCAACCATGAGAAAAGCATGCAGATTTGATCTCGAAGGTATTTTTATTTCCACTTATTTTTTTTTGTTTCTATTTTATGCTTGTATAGTCCATATATCTGAAGGCCCTTAGACCTGATTGACTAACAACAGATTTAACCAATCATAATATCTCAAAGTGCAATGAAGACAAATGATCCATATGACCAAAGGCACCTAGTACTATCTATGGCTTGGGTGTTATTGTAAATGAAAATTTTGTAATATTTAAAGTCTGGAAAACAGTTACTACTTTTGTCCTTCACTTTTGGAATCATTGAGGCTGAATGTACTCAGATCTTAGAATGACATGAAGGCTTTATGATGTTTGAGTTTCGATTGGCTCTTGCCTCTTGGACCAGCACTAATCCCACACCCCACCAACACCCTACCCTACCCCATGCCAAATAAAAAAAGGAGTTATCCATTCGACCTTATGCACTGTAGTTTTATACCTCTTAACTACACGTATTTTCAAGTTAAACAGTCTTAAAAACAGTTGTTATCCATTACTGAAAGTCCGTTTTAATGGCATGCTAAGGGTCACCTGTACCTGATTACAAGTACAATGCAGAAAACTTCCCGGACCTTGGATTTTCAGACATGAAATGGTAACAAAATTGTGCTTATCTGTTCTGCCAATAAGATTCTTCCTCTGATGACATCTTGTTCAATGCCAGGAAATCTGGCGTTGCAAGAAGTCATGACGCAGGAGATCTTCAATACAAACCCAGGTCATGCTTCACATATAAGGAAGCAAGAGAGGAGGAAAGCTTATTGAGGTCATTATATTTTGACCATTAACAGGAAAAGCATTCATCGAACTCTTTGTTAACTTGTGGTCTGATGCGTGTCACTCGATTGTTTTCTTGACAGCGAAGAATCCTGCTCATCGACTGCAGGTTGTAAGTTTATCGTGGAAATATAATCAGTAGTTAATTCTGCGATGTATCTAACGCCTTGTTTTGATTCTATGTCCAGTGAGCGGTGTAGACAAGAAAACAGCAGGGAACAACTCAGAGGGGAACAGAACCATGAGATGTAGCATGAATATTAGGAACTCGGAAAGTATATCTAGTGAAAAGAAGATGTCTGCCAGTCTAAGAAACTTGAGTTCCTTGAAAGAAGAGACTATGATTTCAACCCCATTATACTCGGAATCAGTACCGTGCTTAAAAACTGCTTCTCCACTCCGGGTAAAACGAGAGAACGCTAGCTTGTTTGGTGCTGAATATGAGCCTGCTGGATTTGATTCCAAAACATCTGGGTCTGGGTCAATGTCTTCAAGTCGCAAGCTTTGGTTTGAAGACATGTTTGATATACCTGGAAACGTCAAATTTTCAGAAGGATCCAGTTTTGAGAGGTTCATCCATTTTTATCTAGAGATTAACCTTCTTAATGATAATGTCTATGATATACGTGTTCTTACAATGTACTAATGTTCAGGTTAGGTATGCCAAAATTACCTCGGAAAACTGATACGGGACAAAGATCGTGCAAATTGTTTCGTGCTCAAGATGATCTGGTTCTTGAAGAAGAAATCATCGGAGTAGATAAATATGAAAATCCTGAAATCTCTATGATCGACTCCGTGGAAATTAATGTCCCACAAAGAGAGTTTCTGAGTAGGGCCAAGAGCTCATCCTCTGAAAATGGCAACTCAACTGCTGCCTCAGTGTCTGTACTGGATCACCTTAATGAAACACCAAAGGAGAATCTGAAATCAAGAAATAACGGGGGAGAAGTTTCAAGCCCGGAAGCCAAGGAAGAGAAATCGCCAATTATGGAGACCTCTTCTATACTTGATGGAAAACACGATGTGTTCAGATATCAACGTGAGGGACAAACATCTCCTCTATTTCAGACAGGATTAGGAGGTAAATTTATTACCCATATTTCATCCTTGGAATAGCTGTTCATGACACACTGTTTTGTCGATAGTAGATTAATCTCATACGCAAATGTAGGTATCAGAGATTCTGGTCCAGGACAAAACATGACAAGAAGTGAAGGAAAGAAAAGTACTTCAAGTTCTCCATGTCAAATGATAGCAGTGTCGTATAATATCTTTGCTTTCAGGTTCTGAAGAACGATATCAGTAAAAGGCTTGATGTTTAATGTGTTTAGGCAACAAAAGATTTTTGCAGGATTCTGTTCTTGGACGATCCTCAATCTTGTTATCAGGTGAAGCAGTGCACAAAATATGTACACCCTTGAGCGAACTAAAATGTGAAATTTTTTATGGATTGCTTTTTCATGTTATGAGAAAATGTTCATTTAGATATGATCATGTTTACACATATAACATGCATGCTTTTCATTTATGTTACCATGTCTAGAAAAAAAAGATTATGGTTTGGTGAAACAAATGCATGTTGGGTAAAACAAGTACTCAACTCTATGTTTTGGGTAAAACTAGTGCCCAAGATGCATTTTCTTACTCCATCTTTTAATGGAGTAGAGTCTTTGTGGATTAATGATGGATTGAAGCCTTGGGGACTAGACATTGTAATTGCAATGAGTTATTATAAGATAGCAAAATGTGTTTATAATTGGTTCAATTTGTCTTTTTACCTCTCCTTTAGGTTCTCAAATTTCTGTGCATTCTACTTTCACAATTCTTCTTACTGTCGGTATGAAAAACATATATATTTTTTAGACAATACGAAGATATAATGGACCATTATGCATCTTAATTATTTGTCAGCAAATAGTAATCGGTAAGATTAAACATGAGACATATTGTTTTTTTTTCTTTTTCCCCACTAGTCTTCATGCCAGATTATTGTTTCAAATGTCTTAAAAGTGTAAAAAAAAAAAGGATAAAATATGTCAATATAAAAACACTAGGGTTAGTTTTGGCATAATAGAAAAATAAAAAATATAGGAGCCCAAAAGATTAATTATCCCTTTAATACACGGTCAATATAAAAATAAAAATAAAACATAAAAGAAGATGAAAATGCAGAGTTGTTCTACTGTCAGCGAACAAGTTCGTACTTGTTCAACTTAACGAACCAACGTTGAACAAGATTTAAGCTTGTATTGTAAACACGATCTTACTCACGAACCTTCGATTATGTTCGTAAACCTACTTATATATCTAAACCAATATGTAACAAAACCCTAACACATAAGATGATAAACCATATATTAATTTAATAATACACTAAAGTAATTTTATATAATATTTATATAGCATTTCTAGCCGGTACTTTTGGTATTATGATATTTGTATATTGTTCAGTGGTTTTATGGTGGTCCAGGATCACCATGTCACACTTTTCCATCAATAAAAATCTTTATAAGAAGAGTAAAAATGTAAATTAATGGCATTTATATTTTACACGATGGGCCCTTGTGTGTTTTGTTGTTTTCCTATTGGTCCTGGATCACCAAGTCATACTTGGTCCAGAACCATAATAAAATTTCCGCATATTGTTTTATACTTTTTTAATTTATATTTTTAACTCAGTAAGCACTATAACGGAAAAAAGACAAACAAAAGGTTATCCAACCTGTAAATTCACTCAAAATAGGATAAAGCAACAAACTAGGAGTTAAGCTATTTATATGCTAAAAAATCCGTTTAGGTAAAACCCTATACTTAATAAAGCCCAAAAGACTACCACTAATTAAAACAATAATAAAGATACATCTAATTAAGATGTCCTACGTCAATGAACGTAATTTTTTGTTCGTGTATCAAATAAACGACCACAATCAAGCTTATGATCTAAATGAATCAAACTTGAAGATATTCTATTTGTTTGTTTGTTTATGAAACGAATAATCACGAACTAACTCGTGGTTTAATTAAACATAAGGTTTAGCAACATATACTTGGCTCCGTAACAACTCTATGCATTGATGTCTAGATTTCTTGAAGTTTGGAGCTATATATATATATAATACATAAGAAATATAAAACAATATGTCCAGTAACTCCAGTTAACGTAGAAATTTGGTGAAAGAAGATGCTATTAATTGTTTCTGCCGGCCATCGATTACGCATTAACATAGCTGCCTGAGAATCCTGTCTCTGTATTGTATGGTAATTTCACATATGAAAGTTAAATGATGTGACATATATAATCTTCTAGTCTAAACATATACTGTAATATAATTTGATGATCTATAATTAATGAATTACCTTCATAAAAGAGGGGGGGGACATCCCACAAAAAGGCATGAAGATGAGTTTCGTAGAGAGCTGACAAAACACACACAAAAAATGCCTTTCTGAATGGCATTTAGTAACAAGCATTTGTATAACACTATGTTACAAATCTGGCATTTCCACCTAATTAATTATACAGAATTACAAATTAACTGAAAATTATTATAATCATTATTTGCCATGCATGCTTATGACCAAACAGAAGCCACCCAGTTTCTATTTGTCTATTTCATCGTGCTGTACTACTTTTCTTATTTAGCCACATGATTCTTATTTGAAAGCACATGGAAAAACATTATCCTTCATTTAATAGTTTACCCGTTCAAGGAGTTAACCAACAAGGGGGGAAATTATGTGATATAGTATTTTTTTTTTTTTTTTTTTTAGGAAACGAAAGACGCAATAACTACGGGTGGGGATCGAAACCAAGCCTCAAAATTCGAGAATTTCGTAGAAGGCCTAAGTGACGACCACTAGGATATGTACCTTGGTACGTGATATAGTAATTAATTAACATGAAAAAGTGTCATGTAATATACCGTGTTTTCTTGTTTTATAAATTTAAAAAAAAAAAAAAACCTTTTATTGCATCAAATCATAAAAGTACAAGCACGAAAAAGATCGTTCCGAGGATTAGACCCCAAAATACACACATCCGTAACCCCGAGCCCAACCGTAGCAAGCAAATGGGCATGACATTACCCCTATGCTTAATAAACGAAAAAAAATACACGATCTAAAGAGCGAGGCCAACTCAAGACAATCCCCTCCTAAGCACCCCATTGCGAAAATATCATTAGACGGATGCCGCAACCTCTGAATGCACGCCAGAGCATCAATTTCAAGAACAAGAGACCGATAACCCAACTCCCCTGCCATTCGTAGCCCACTCATAATGACCAACATTTCCAAAGCCTCGATCTACCGATAAAGGCTGAAAAGTGGCTCATAAAAAGCATGCAATACACGCCCATCATGATAACGAAATAACCCCTCGTATGTCGTCATGGATTGATGCATCAACACTGCATTTGACAAAACCCACACGTAGAGCTACTCAAACCGTGGGGGTACATAGGGCACGGTTACATCACCGCTCTTGCCCGTGTGTAGTAGCGCTATAAATTCCTCCGCCTCCGCTGTGAAGATGATAGAAGACGGCCAATGTAAACCTGTACCTGCTAAAAAAATCCATGCTCACCTCATCTCACAAACGAACCACGTCAGGGTAAGAAGGTGGGACACCCGATTCTTATCACAATAATGAAACAAGAAAGCCAACAACCCACTAAAGTCAACACAAATGTGCACTCCATCATGGATAGAACTGTCATTCAGCCGAGCCCATACCTCAAAGGGAACTACATGGAGGAGCAACATATGTCCAAGTTGATGTGATCCGTAACAGAATCAGATTTGAAAATACCTGAGGACTTGACTGAAGGCACCAATAAGACGACCACATCGACCATTGGTTAACCCGTAACCAAAAACCTTGGTATATATCCCTCCAAAAAAAAAAACCTTGGTATATATGGACATGACTTGACTGAAAGCACCAATAAGACGAGCACCTCGACCCTATGCTAATCAGTAACCAAAATCTTGGTATATATAGACACCCACAAGGTTCGGTCACAACCTTGATAAGTCCGGTTTGGAATCTACCAAACGTGAGAAAACTTACCAAACCTTAAAAGCTTCACATAAAATATATTTATATCAAAATTTGTCTGATTAAAAAGTACAACTAAAGCCTTTTTATAGGCTACAAAGAAATAAATAAAACAACTCCTAGCCAATGTGGGACAAAAGTAAATAATAAAAATAAAAAATAAAAAATAAAAATAAAAATCTAATAAAATCTGCCATAGAAACAATGTGAGATAAATGGACTTTATTCCAAAATGTCTCAGTTTTTATCACATTATAAGTGTTTCATTCTCCATTCCGCATAGCGCATTTCCCACTCCACGTTTGTTAAGGGTGACATTGGTTGCCATTGAGTCATGCTAACACCGCCAAATGAAACGCTTAATGCGTGGTTTAATTGGTAGCTGTCAAGTCCTGCACCAAATCCAATATGACCCTAAAGAAAATACCCCCTCATGTCCAATATCCTGACGAGAAAGCGCATTAGCTATTCTGTAACGTTCCCAGACCCCGGACCTGGTAGCGCTAAATGAGTCATAAACCGCCTCTCACGGTGTGGAATTTCCGTATGATAGTCGGCTCTGATAACATTCTGTAACGCCCCCAGACCCCAGGCCTGGTAGCGCTAAATGAGTCATAATGGTCCGGTCAACTGTTTAGACCGCCGTCCTCGCTTGGTCTAAAAGGGCTAATCCGAGTTGACAAGACCTTTATTTCTCACACTTATATGAGGGTGAGCAAGAATTTACTTTACCGATGTGGGACATTACATTTCGGTATCCACTATTCACCGGGTATAAACCCTTCTGATCATGGTGCTAAATAATATCATCACTGTGTGATCTGGATGAGAGCAGAATGTTGAGAATAGATTCAGCTTCACAAGGATAAGAAGCATCAAGTATCAAGTCCCTCCTCCAGGTCCAAGTATGTGTATCAACGAGTTCCGCTATCGTGACGTTCTGCGACAATAAAGGAGAGGAAGAAACAACCCTAAAGGTGTGCAGCGTAGGCAATCATGCATCCCGATACACACTAATCAAGGAACCTAAAAACATGTATTTCATAATTAACATAAATTATTCTAAAATCGCTCTCTCCGTTTTTTTATCCGTCACTTTTCAGAATTTGTTTTGTTTTTATTTATCTGTCATTTCATATTTCCAATACAACATTTATTATTTTTATCATCCTTCACCCTTCATTTCTTTATTTTTAAGGGAATACCCTTCGTTTCAATAACCCAATTTTTGGGACAATTTTTTATACACAATAAATGAAGGATAATTTTGTTATTTTAAACTCTATTTCAGATACATTAATCATTTTCTTAATCTGTGTGATTTTTCTTTTTCCGACATCTAAAAAAAATGGAGGGAGGTTTTTATAAGGTAAATATTCAAATCTTAATTAATACCAGAAAATGCAAATGATTTTATTTATTTCTTCTATAGATTTTCGAGTTACAAAATGTGATGGTCAATCCTAAATTTACGAATTTCGGAAAAAATATGAGGTTGCAAAACAGATACAAAATGCACATTAATTAACCCACATGTTCACACTAGAAAGCTAGAGAAACATTACAATTATTATATGAGGTTGATATTGATAAATAATAGATTTGATAATATTGGGCTAGCAATTTTAAGTCAAGTGAGTGACGATGTAGTTAAACAATTACTAGATCCATCGTAACTTAAGCTGTGTCATTAGGCTCAAGTAATGAACCTTACATGTGGTATCAGGTTAGACTATTAGACATAAATACGTGTCATGCTGTAAGAGACGATAACGTCACATTTAGAATCCTCTCGTAAAATCTTGTTGAAGACGCTAATTTAATAAAATAAGGAAAATGTAATATATCACATTTCCAATGCGGAGAAAAATTACGATAATATATATTGAAACATAATGAAATTGAACACTAAAATTAAAGTATTTAATCTAAGTCAACTTATAACGGTGAATCTAACAGTTGTTGGATTTATTATACATCAAATAATGACGTTAGACCTCAAGTATTAAATGAAGGCTTTATCATTACTTAAATAATATATAAAAAAAAGGAAAAATTAGGTATAAATCCACATTTTCCCTCTTATTTAAGCTTTGATCCACATTCCTTTTTTTAGTTGCAATAAGGACAAAATAAATTACACCGGACAAATATACCCCTGTTCTCTTAGAAAACATATCCGACGGAAATTCACACAAATAGAATCGTCTCCCATATATTCTTCATCTCAAGGCCTCAAAAAACTAGATCTTCTTTCAAAACCCTTTATTTCATGTGGGATGAAAAAATCGATTGTGAAAAGCACTATTCGTTCAAAAGCGAGAGAGAATCATCAAGTATAGATGATTATATATGTCCATGTTAATATCCATGATCTTGTCAAGTTTGGAGTGGATGAGTTTCTTCCTCTGTGAAGAGTCGGTGTGAAACATTAGAAGAGATGGTGATTCCACTCGGGAATCTCGTTTACTTCACGACTATGTGTGAGAAAACTACGAAAAACCGTTTGTTTTGAATTCAATGTTCATGATTGGGCTTACATGGCGGTTTGTTTGACACTTTTGCGTTGGCTAAATGAAACAGAAGATGAAGAACAAATCGGACTTTTGCATATGGATTTGCAAAGAAATTTAACCCTTGCAATCCTGATTTAGATTCGTTTCAAAGTCATTAAAGTTCGAATTTGAGGCGTTAAGTACACTCGTTTTGGGAATTTGTTTCAAGGTTTGTTGATTTTTTCATGGATGATCGGTGTTAATTAATGTTACAATATTTTGAGAGGATTGATACTACTAATAACCTTCCGTGTCGTTTCACGAGCAAAATCTATTTAGAGACAAATTTATGCGATTTTGCATCGGGCTTCACACACCATTTTCTTTTTTGTTGAAGCGGACATGGACTTTGCTAGAAGAAAGGCAAATCGGCAAAACTATGGCATGTAAACTATGGCAAAACTACCGTTATACTCTTTGAAGGGTTTGTTTTATGCTTGAGAAATGGAATCGAAAGAAAAGCGGTCATGGTGAGAGAAAAATCGTGGATCTGATTCGGATGGACTCTGTAATCGTCGGTTTGAAGCCAAAGTGTTTGATTATCGATGAAATATATGGTGGTCTTGGAGAGGGCAAGGGTGATATATACATCAAGCAAAACATAAGACTTAAATATGCTTATTGTTTGGAGCATACTAAGAGTTGTCTTATTGTTTGGAAAGCGCGATCGACGATAGTCGAGCATCGACATCGTCTGATGCGATCATCGCTAATCACCGATCTGCGACATCGTCATCGCGATGTGTGTGCCTTAATACAATAGATAGGCTGGTTCATAAAGCTTACTATGTGCCTTGGTGTCTTTGAGGTTTTGATCTATCATTATGCTGTTGTATTGATCTTCTATGTATTGCCTTTTAGTCGATGTACTTTTAGGCTTAATTCAAGTGAATAACTCATCGACATCGCGCATCGACATCGACATCATTATCAAGCATCGACATCGACATCGACATCTTTGCATTGCGATCGTGTTAGTGTAAATCTGCCGATTAAATTCGGCTTTCAAATACTACGTCAAAAGGTATCAAACGCGGTCTCAAAATGAAGATAAAAAAATATGAACTTTGGTGAAACAATTTTGATGATCGGTGTTCTAAATCAAAAAATTACGGTCGTTTATAAGAAAAAGCGTTAAGTTAATACAAATATTTTTCGTCTTTCAAAATATACGTCGGAAGGGTATCGTTGAGCTCAAATTGAAGAGCAAAAAAAAAAACATGAATTTTGTGAAAAATTTCGATGATCGGAAATTGTAAATCAAAAATTACGGTTGTTTGAAAAAAAAAAAAAAAAAAAAAAATGAAACAAACAAACAAACAAACTCAAGAGCGGAAGATTTAATACATATCGCGCCCCTTTAATAAAAAAAAGTAATTTTGTCGTCTGAAATTGTTTTATGTCATTTTTGCAATTAAAAAAAATGAGTGTGTCTATTTATTTATTTTTGTACAAAAAGACTTTCACTTCTTATCTCTAAAAAAACACCTTATGACTTATTAAACCACCTCATCATTAACATTAAAAACAATAATATATAAAAAAAAAACACCTTATGACTTATTAAACCACCTCATCATTAACATTAAAAACAAATTTACTAGGTACTTCCTTCAAAAAATAAAATATTAACAAGGGACACCAGTCGGAAAATAAAAAATTAAGAGTCCCACTCCCACAAAGTCCACAAACAGCCAATACCACTTCATACCTCCCCTGAATTTTTTTAATAAAGAGATAAAAATAAAAGGCAGAGTTCGGATTATGTATGCAGGTATGGAGAGGAAAATCAAGTACTTAGCGGTGCCTTTAAAGGTTGTGCATGCATTTTGTGCAATCTGTCTGTCCTGCATGCATACACGCATCATCTTTCTATGTCTTATTCCTCCCTCTCTCTCTATCTTTGCAGTTATCCATATATATTAACTTATTTTTCTATACGCCATAACATTCTTCCAGTTGTTGTTGTGTATTATCTTTTGTTTACCCATAAATCATTAGCTCCTCCACCTCCTGCCCCGCATCGTCGGCGGTTATAATCTAACATCCACCCCCACTTTAGATTATCCCAGATTCACTGGAATATTTGACCTAAAGGGTCTTAGTTTATGTGTGTAAGGTGGGTGAGCTGTGATTGATAGTTTATTTTTTCAATAGTTTGGTAAATTATTGAGGGATTATTTTTGTGGTTAGTATCTGATCTGGGCTTTGGGTTTTTTTTCTTGAGGGGTTTTAGAAAGTTCCGATTTTTCATTATCTACTTCAGGGAATCTGGTCGTTCAGATTGGTCTTGGTTGGATGAAGATTTTGGGTTTTGAGACTTGATTGAAACTTTTGGGGGAAAAATGGGGTCAAAGATTTGCATGAATGAGGGTTGCCGGACAAAGTCGTCGTCGGAGTGGAAGAAAGGTTGGACCTTGAAATCCGGCGAAAGTGCGACTCTCTGCTACAATTGCGGGTAATTTTCTAATTAAAGTGATAATCTTCTCCTATATTCTCTGATTTCCACATGTACTTAGCTTGATTAATTATGTAAGGGCAGTATTGGATGTATATATTCGGATCCCTAAAAATAGCTCATGGAATTTTCTATTTTTAAACATTTTTTTTACGCCTTTTGAAGAACTGCTTTTTGAATTTTTTGTGGAAAGATGATAGCTTGTAGGACATGAGGTGAACATTTGTATTGCAGAGTAGAATTATTTAGATATTAATCAGAATGGACTACATGCATGCGTTGATCTGACTTGACTTTTGTTAAAAAGATAAGCTTATGTTAAGGGAGACATTTTGTTCATTGTTGAGTTTGCAACTAATCCGAATCGTTTTTAGAATGACTATACGGAAATCTTAATTTTTCCAGTGAGCATGTTTAATTTCTTGTTCGTCGGCTGAGTTCTAGCTGCAAAATTGAAACAGCAGTGACCTTTTTGCAGTTAATTGCAAGTAATGTACAATTTAGGAACTTTAAAGCAAGCAAATTTAGTGAAAATGATGAGATGTATCACCACTGATAAGTCATTAATCCTTTGTCCTGTAAAAATGCCACTATGCTAAGCTTTTTTTATCTTGTAAACAACCGAGGTAAATACATCAAAAGTTTATTCTGAAGGGATTTGTTTCACTTTCTTTCTGATTATCTTGTTTGTATGCAATTATATAATTGGACATATATTGTGTTTCCATGTCTTTTACATTCACATGGATTGCAGATCCTATCATGAAAACTTCATGTTTTGTGAAACATTCCACCGGGAGGAAACTGGTTGGAGGGAATGCAGACTGTGTGGAAAGGTAACCAAACTGTTTAATGCCCTTAGTTTTCCCTTCTTTCTTTGTTACAGATTACATCAACCGAAAATTTGGTTTCTAGATTTGGTAGTTTACTTCCTCTGCACACGTAATGTATGTTTGCTAATAATGTCACAGAGAATACACTGTGGTTGCATTGCTTCTAAGGCTCTGCATCATTACCTGGATTTTGGGGGTGTGGCGTGTACAAGTTGTCTGAAGCGCTTGGATCCTAAGTCCATTATATCCGCAGTACAGGTAATTGATCTCTGACGTTAATAACTAAACATGCACAGAATTTTACACCAATGCATGCATCTGATGAATCATTGAGAAAGAATCAGATGGATGCATCGGTGTAAGTTTCTTTTGCTGGCCTTTTTGGTCCCTGTTTAGTGTTTTTTGTTCCCTCTAGAACATTTAAGCCGTATATTGCACGCCTTCGTAGGGTTTCACTCCCTTGCTTTTGTTGTTTAGACTTTAAAGATTGACCTATGATTTACTGGAAAAAGGTCCGAATATTTTTTTTTGTATTGCTGATAAAAGTTTAAAGTTTCTAGTAGGAAGGGTGCTACCGGTGGATTTGAGCCATAGAACAATAGTTCTTGGCTGCAGCATTTCAAGTTCAATGCTTTTTAGAATGAGGTTGTTGTATGTTTACTGATAATTTTCTTCTCTAGGCCCCCAGCTGTGAAATCCCTAGTGGGGCTGCAAGTGAAATTATTCCTCTTATACCGAAGTACGAAAAACCAAATCTCCTGCATATGCCCAATAGGATGGATTCAAAAGAAAGCATGCAGCTTTTTACTACTCAAAATGATGAGGCACATACATATCTAGCACACACGTCAAGGGACAAAATTACGCTGGGAGAAGTCAATGCGTTCTTTCCCAATCTCCCTCAGCTGTCTTCCGGATTATCTATGTTTATTAAACCAGCTGATCACAACAGACAGAAAGATGGAGTTAAAGATGCATATGAACCCCTGCCATCTCTAATTTCTCCAAATTTCTTGCTCAACAACCCTCTAAATACTGCTGGTTCGAATTTACCTTTACGTGGTGCCATTGTTGAAGGCACAATCCAGAACAATGCATCTTCATTTCAACAAGAACAAAAGTCAAACCATATGTCACCTAAGCCCGCTAAAGCTGCGAGTAATTTGAGCCCTGTTGTTGAAGGTACAATGCAGAACAGAGCGTCTTCATGTCAACTAGAACAAAAGCCCAACCATATTTCACCCAAGCCCACTAAAGCTGGAAGTAATTCGAACCCTGTTGTTGAAGGGACAATGCGGAACAAAGCGTCTTCATGTCAACAAGAACAAAAGTCAAACTATATTTCACCCAAGCCCAGTGAAGCTGGTAGTAGTTTGGGTCCTGAGCTTAATAAAAACACCGAGGCACAAGCACGAGTTGCCAGGCCCCCTGCTGACGGGAAAGGTCGCAGTCAGCTGCTTCCTCGCTATTGGCCGAGAATTACCGATGAAGAACTTCAGCAGTTATCTGGAGAGTATCCAAGCTAATGTTATTTATTATGTTTATAATGTTTTTAATTTGACTTTTGTTGCTTTTATACTTCAAATTTAAGATTTATCATTGTGTTCGAATGTCATGTTTATGTTTATCTTAACACTTAACTTAAAGCTTAAAATCAACCGTTGTGCCATTGTTTGAGAAGATACTAAGCGCAAGTGATGCTGGTCGAATTGGTCGCTTGGTTCTTCCCAAAGCATGTGCTGAGGTTTGTGTTTGTCCAAATGCACCATAACTCAGGCTTCCCATGTCTTTGTTCTCTGTGGTAAACTTACTGTAGTTTTTCAATGCATGCAGACGTACTTTCCCACAATTAATCAATCAGATGGTTTGCCAATACGGGTACAGGACGTAAAGGGGAAAGAATGGACATTTCAATTTAGATTCTGGCCAAATAACAATAGCCGGATGTACGTCTTGGAAGGCATTACTCCTTGCATACAGAATCTGCAACTAGAAGCTGGAGATACCGGTATCTCTATAGACTTTGTGCTTTTGTTGGGTTCTTGATTTACTTATTCTTCAAGTGCTGACTTTCAAGTTTTTTGTGTTTGTTTATATATGTGGAATCTAATCATATCTTCTTATTCTTATTTTAGTGACATTTAGCCGTATAGATCCTGGTGGAAAGCTTCTCATTGGTTTTCGGAAGGCAACAAACAATGCTGACTTTCAGGTCTATCTTCAATGGTGTTTCTGTTTTTCAAAAGCATTTTCCTCCTTCCTTTAAGCTCACTATGTTTAACATTTTTTGAAAAATAGGATCCACAAGCTCCTGCACTTCCTAATGGTGTTTCGTCTGGGGAAGCCCCGTTTCCTGTTGTTGATGATAGCATGGTCCAAGTAAGTGCTTTTTTCTACAATCTGTATACCCGTTAAGAAGGTTATTGCATGATTTTTCATGTCTAGAAGACTAAAATATCCTTTGATGTCCTACCACTTTTGTTTTCTCTTGCCTAGATGAGACACTGGTATTGGAAGTACCAGATAAATAGGAATACATTTTTGTCTTTATAACTTGTATTATGTTGGCAGAATGGCCACCGAACAGGTGAAGATTCGTCTTTGCAGCAGCGTACATTAACCCAAGAGAAGAAGAAGGTGCGAAACATCGGGTCAAAAAATAAGAGGCTTTTCATGAATAGTGACGATGCAATGGAATTGAGACTCTCATGGGAAGAAGCTCAATATTTATTACGACCCCCTACTACTGCCAAGCCTACAATAGTCAAGATTGACGACTACGAATTCGAAGAATATGATGTTAGTACAAAAACTTTGATTCAACTACGTTTCTACAACTTTGATTTTGCTTCTAATATTAGAAAATTCTTTGTTTTGCTACATGGAATTCATAATAGGGGCATATGCCTTAATGTAAATGTCATTTGTCTTAGACTTGTGGTTGAGAATAACCTATCTTTTTCTCTTAGGAACCACCGATATTTGGGAAGAAGAGTGTTTTTACTGCTCACCCTTCTGGGTAAGGTTATTTATTTCGTTGATGTTTATGAAATTTATCGGGCATACAGCGATTCATAACATCATTATTTATGCAGAAATATGTGATTTTGATGCTTCTGCTGCTTTATGATTTTCCTTTGCCCCTTTATAAGAAGGCTTGTTGTTGATTATAGTAAATAAATACTTGTTTAGGGATGAGGCACAATGGGCACAATGTGACACTTGCAAGAAATGGCGAAAATTGCCTGTGAATATTCTTCTTCCCGCAAGATGGACTTGTTCAGACAATATTTGGGATGCTGACAGGCAAGTTGAATATATATATATATATATATATATATATATTTTAAAGTGACATTCTTTTTTCTTGAAACCCAATTTGGCTACATCAGTGGCTTGTATGCTAGGTATAGTGAGATTTCAAATAACTACCTAACTCAACTTACTCCGGCTTTCTTTATTTATTAATAAAAAGATTTTGCAAGCGGTTAATTTTTTGTTTATTGTGTGCTTCCTTGTCCTGAAATTGCTTGCAGTTTCTTTTTTCTAACTTTGAGCATTTTGAAGATTGCTTTGCCTACTTCAGAAATAATAACATTCCTCACACTAGTAACCTTTATTGGTTGCAGATCCTCATGTTTAGCTCCTGATGAGACGATCCCTTGGGAGTTGGATACTTTCAATAAAACAAGCAGAGGTATTGAATCATTTTATGGGTGGGTAGGGGGGCTTAAATTTGCACAATGGAAGGCCCTTAAATTTGCATATTTTATTGGGGCCCTAGGCCGTGGCCTTGCGGGAATACCCACAGGAACGAGCCGATTACATTACATGCATACACTGATGATACACACTCCCCTAGGCCCCCTAGAGAAAGAGAAACGTACATATATATATATATATATATATATATATATATATATATATATATATATATATATATATGTATGTGTGGTATGTCATGACTCATGAGTGTGTATATATATATGTATATGTATAATGTAACTCCACGTATTAATCTGTGTATCCATCTGTAATGTAAGTATTCATTCGGAGCACACAAAGTAATGTGCATGAAATGTGCAGATGTGTTTTTTTTTTAACATCTCAAATGAAGTGCATTTGGCTAACAGATTTTAAAAGGCAAAGAGTATCAGAAAACAAGATGAGTGAAGAGAGCAGGTCATCATCTGGCTTAGATGCATTGGCTAGTGCTGCTGTCCTCGGAGACAACATAATAGTAGCCAACAGCGGCTTGGCTGCTGAGCCATCCACCACAAAGCATCCACGTCATCGTGCAGGCTGTACTTGCATTGTTTGCATTCAACCCCCAAGTGGAAGAAAAGGCAAACACCCCTCAACGTGTAAGTGCAATGTGTGCAATAATACTCTTAAACGGCGCTTTAAGAAAACAAAGCGATCAGAAGGAGAAGCTGAAAAGGATGTAGCACAAGTGGAAGCAGGTGGAGGGGGGCACGTGTTGCTTCAGATGAATCATCATTCAGAAGGTGAAAGAAGAAGCCAAAATGGCGGTGATCATTTAACGGAAATCCCGGAATCCAGCAAAGGACAATTAGATTTGAACTGCAAACCGAGGCGTGAAGATGAACATGAACAACGTGATCCTGCCATTGGATTTGCCTGCTTTAAGCAAAATGGATTTGAAAAACTGAAAAAGTGCTTGCTGTCAACAAATGATTTGCCTCTTGCTGATGAAGCTGGATCATCTGCAGATTGAAAGTAGGCAATGGATCTACTTTCAGGGCACGTTTCTGACATTCGATCTCCGGTACGATCAATACTAAATTTTGCAAAGGTCGAACAGAAGCCTGAAGTGTGGTGCCACGGTAGATCCACCATCTTAACACGTGCCAATACGGTATGTAAGATGTATACTTGTTTTTGTAAATTAGGTTGGCACAACAAAAGTAGTTATTATTATACATCATGTGATAATCACAGATATTGAGATTATAAGGTGACTGAAAACAATATTAGAAGGGAGTGTGTGTGTGTGTGTTGAGGGTTTGATGGTTTCCATGTATTTTTGCGAGGTCTTATAAGTTTTCTGGTGACTGACAATATTTGAATACAACATTGAGTGATGCTACCTACTTGATATTACCACTCCATTAAAAAAAAAATTGTCAGGTGTTTTTAGAAACCGAAAATGACAGTGTCGCAACAAAACTGTTAAACGGCAAAATAGTAATTGATCATGGTAAGATTCATATCAATTAATATGTCATACATCTTTGATTAATGGTGTAAAACTATGTTGGGGTCATTTTGTTGTGGTTTGTACAAGTTCAGATGCAAAAATGTATGGTTTATTATGATTATGATAAAAGATAATTTTACTTTTCAGTTTGATAAAAGCTTCATAAGGCTTTTACCACATCATGTAAATGACAACTTATTTATTAGTTCTATCAAAATATTTTTCACTTCCAACATTATGTGTGACTCTACACCATCTTTGTTAATTCCTCCTTTTGATACTACATATCCTAAATGCCAATCTCTTGACATTCATTTTCTGCACAGAAATCAGCATTTTCTTTTTTTTTTTTTTTTTTTTTTTTTTTTTTTTTTTGTTGTGTTGAAAATGCATATTCTTTTTATAATCTTGTAAATTTATGTGTACAAATGTTTAAAAACAAACCGTATATGGTACTGGGATGATATAATAGAGAAGGGGAAAGGGTGGTTCTTTTGGCATCACATTTCTTATTTCAGACATATTTTCTGATTTAATTTATCTGTATATGCTGAATGCAAATTATCATGATTATCAAATCCCAATTTAACTAGTTTGGGATATAATGAACAGTAAGGATCCTATAGGCATTATATGTAAACATTTAAATTAGACCTTATCATTGAAATTGCAGTACTAAACCATGATTATAATCATCATCTATCACATAATGTCCTAAAACATGATTTCTATCAAACAAACAATCTGGAAATTAGCACATGATAAGCGCACGAACGCATAATTGGACCATTTCGGTCTCATAATGTATACAACTTATTGCTGATTCACATTATGAATCAAAGCTGACGCTGCACCGGTGACTAAAAACCATTTCTGGTCTTAATAGGTCTCACTTTTATAACAACTTCTTATATGCATTTACAATCCAAAATTTACAGGAACAGAAACATATTGCATGAAAAAGGCCACAAAACACATAATTACATGACAGTTAGGAGAGATTTGAACAAGGTTTTCCTCTTCCACCCTCCTATATTGGATCATCACATACAATTGTTGTATTTTATGAGTATTTGAGCAAAAAACTGATGCATTATCATCCATTATACTTAGTGAAATATGACGTATTCAATGTGTCGGTTTGAGCCGATAGTGACACACCCGTAAAATCAGACTCGGGGTATTACATGTATAGTACCTTAGTGTTCACAGTTTATCATTGGTTGCACCAAGAAAGAGAATCCAAGCATTTCGAGGAAGAGCCAACCGCTAGCCTTTTTTTACCCCATGTACAATCTTGTTAGGCGTAATGAGTCAACCACTAGACTTGTTTTACCCATGTACAATCTTTGTAAGGCATGCCGTCAAATTGACAATTCACCGACTCGATCAACCATATGACGTAGAGTAAGACTGCCACTAGTACGTGGAGTAATGCCACGCGAGCCGTGTGCAACCTGCCTTACATAAGAACAAATTTCTACGTAATGGACGTCTTTTAATGATGCCACACAACAAACATTGTCTTCTCGATTGTACGTACATATGTCATTCATCTACCGGTTCAATGTACACTGCACAGTCTGCACGTACACAAACACTCTCCGATTAATTAACCACTAATTAATGTTATATATATATATGGTTAACAACACGAATTTGATGGTTGAGAAAGTCTTGGGTGCAGGCGGAGGATACTCCATATATGAAATTAATGAATGAAGCTGCCTGCAGGAATCAGGATGCCTCACAACCCACCACCATTACTGTTCTTTTGTTCTTATGCACAGCTATCATTCACACACACACACCTCATATTGATGTGCTATCGATCAACCTAGAATTGGCAACAAAATGAATTGAAGTAATCAAAGCAATTTTGAAGACGTATAATAATATTAATTTCACATCTTTTAATCTGCTTTTTTAATTAAGTTTAAAATATCCATGGGTTACTAAATTACAACAACAGTACTGAATCAAACAGCTGTTTAAAATATACAGTAAATCATTTCCAATTTGAACAAGAGAAAGCAAGTAATTGATCAACAATGCTGGCAACATAGAAACATACACACTAGTACACTACTATTTTATATTGTACTGTAAATTAAAATTAAACTTGCTGGTAATTGTCCAGCGAATGCTTTGCTATTATCGATCGACAGTTTTTGCCTTGTCTACTAATTAGCTAGCTAATGACAATGACATAATTAAGCATTATGTATTTAATTAATTACGTGAAGTTGCTTATCTCTCCTTTGATTCATTCTAATCACCAGGGAAATGACAAAGACACAGCTGTGAAAATCAATGTCATTGCACTTGATTTACCTTGTTTTTTTTTGGTCAAAGTATTAGTATTTTAACAATTATTGTCTTCTTCTTTTCTTACCATGTCTGAAATTCAGCTATTAAAATCATTGGTTATATAAATAATTTCAGGAAAAAGTCCCACTGCCAACTCAATAATAACATTCATACTAAGTTCCAATTAGTTTGTTATATTTACTTGTAACTTTAGGAAAATATATACAACCATTTTGGGGCAATGTTAGAGATATGTGTCCCTTTTCAATAATATAATTAATTAATTATTGATGTAAATATCTGCTGTTAATTATGTAGTTTTTCAACAACATAAGTTTTTAGGAGATTAGGATGTCGTTGAGTTCGTATCTAAGATCTCTTTCTTCGGGGGAAAAAAAAAACCCATTGAGTTCAAACATTTCTGTCAACATTGTCTTCTCATTTATGTTGGTTTCATTGTTGGGACTAGCTCTATGTCTGACCTTGTAGTACAAGGTCATTGTGTGTCATGTTGGTCCAAATTTTTTAGACTCACACTTGAAGTAACGTATTGAAATGTTTAATATACTAATTATCTACATCAACAACAACTTTTAGTTGCCATTAATTGTCCCCCAACTTCTGATAGAATTGGATAAATTGAGTATATTCCGATGTAGGAATTAATAAATCTTTTAAAATCCATCTCGACGGAATAAGACTGATAACCATAAGACAAGCACCAAAACGCTAGCACAAACAACTCCGATAGATACACATCATAAGGGGTGCGGGGCCAACCGGGCCACCACATTTACCAGATTAGGGCGCAACCAATAGTATCACTAGAATTTCATCTTTTATTTGCTAGAAAATCATTGCCTTCAAGTGCATATATCACCGGGAAAAGAGCACAAAGACATAGTTTGGTACGTACTCCCTCCGTCTCATTTTATTTGTCCAGTTTGCCATTTTTCACAAAAATTTAAAAAATGAAGTCTTTTAAACCTTGTAATTTTATTAGAATAATAAGAAAAAAGTACAAGGTTCTTGGCCCCCTCCCGGCCTCCACAATAAAAAAACATGTCTTCAATGTACTTCCCCCATCTCCTTAAACCCTTAGTCCGGAAAACCCAATGCGGGGAAAACCGGAAGCTAAGAGAATAGTGTGGGCCTCCGTACATTGGAATAAACAAAAAAAACGAGACCAAAGTGAAGTCAAGAAGATACAACTCCAAGTAATACAAAAGAGCAACTTAAGGCTAAAAGTTATCCTAAAAAAGCTCTCTGTAAATTTAATGTAACCAAATCTTTATAGGAACGGGTGTCCTGATAGCTTCCAACATGGGCCTGAAACAAAGGAACACACCAACAAAACAGAACCAAGGCAGATTTGAGAAGCAAACAAAGGGTAGAAAAAGATACAACCTGTTTGCACTCTCCATATAAGATGAATAGTGCGTCCAGGTGAATTAGCAGTGCAAACATCCCAAATAAAAGCGCAATTGAGCATCATGGGCCTGCAAAGATAGCAGCAACTGAACTGCACTTAAAAAATGTGATGATTCAGATTAAAAAGTTACGGGACAACATGTTTACACTCTCCATTTTAAATGAAGAGTGCGTCCAATTTTGAAAGATATTAGTTGATTCTTATAATTGGGAGTTGAAGATTATCTCTCAACACAAGAAGCCCTACAATGCCTGGTAGATTGGAGCAATCCAACTCTTGAGATTTTTGGGAGGAACTTCCCAAATTTACAAGGTGATCAGCCACAACATTTCCTTCCCGGTGCACATGCGAAATTGTTATTCTATGCTTCTTAATAAGTAGTTGGAGCTATAAATGTCATCGAAGTACTTCCAAGGAGTGATAGAGTGATCAAGCAACATGTTCATTAACACTTGGGAGTCAACCTCCACATGTATAGAATAAATGTCATGGTAATTACATCGATCAATACTACTCTTTAAAGCCTTAATTTCAGCCTCCATATTTGTACAACAACCATAAGCTTTGAACCCAGGCCCCAGCTTGGAGAACCTTACCTTCTCCATCTCTTATTGCATAACCGCCACCTGCAGGGCCAGGATTTCCTAGGGCCACATGTAGTTATTGTTTTGAATCTCATTAAATAGTCTATTATTTTTATATTTATGTCCTTTAAGGCATTTAATGCTACACACTTTTTATTGTAAATATGGAAGAGTATTTGAAGAAATTTGACAATAAATGCATAAAGTGGACATTTATTTTGACACAAACCAAAAATAAAACATGGACAAATAAAATGGGACAGAGGGAGTAATAAAAACTCAAGAGTGGTGTTGTAGACGGTCTTACATTTAAGTTGGCCGGGTATAAGAGTTCGATAACCTATATTGTATCGACTCCTCCATGAAACTCTAAGGTATGATCTCTGATTGGGCTCAACCTATTTATTTTATTGAAAAATGAAAATTGAAAAAAGAAAAATAGAAAAGGAGTTAGGAGGGACGGCTGCGACGATGCTATAAACAAGTTAATACAGCAATGTAAAGTTTTGTAGGTGTGCCAAAATTATGCTGTACGTGCTATTTGTTATTGGACAAGCTATTGCTATTATGCATCCAACATTGTAATTTGTATTTATCAACTTTGATTTTAATTTTAATTACGTGCGTGCATATATTCTTCTTCACAGGTCTTGGTTAATTAATTACATCTCTTCCTCAAAAAAAAAAAAAAAAAATTAATTACATCTTGTAACAATTAGATATACTCTCAGAAGTTTTTTTTTTTTCTTCATGATAACACACTATTTTAATGAATAATGGTGTTATAATCGATACATGTGATTCAGAAGATGAAATTCAACATGCATGGGGTTGAAATCTTTTACCAATTAAATCATCCAAAGAGGAAAAATAAAGTGAAAAAAATAGGAAAATATGTGATATCCTCCCAATTATCTGGTTTTTGAGATCTTGTATATGTGTTTGTTTCATCATCTGTTTCATACTTAAAAGTTACCTTTATAACTTAATTAAGGTTTAACATATATAACCTTAATTAATAAAACTCCACTGGGGTATAAATATGTATTACTCTCAGTTGGATATTTGCAGCTATAACAATGAAATCAAACGTCACAAAAACATGATAATTATAAAATGGACTAATTAATTAATTCCCTGTCAGTAAAGTGACTTAAACTCTACATCTGGTGGAACCAATCTGAAGACTCAGCTGTGTGATGGACAGCTGAGAAGTGTATTCAATTCTGTACATCAGTAGGGTGGAGTCATCGAGCTTCAAAGAGGTAGCTTCAGCAGGTAACTATCGGCCAGGTGATAGGTCTGTGAGTATCGGAATCTGGCAGGTCCCACATCTACATTAATTACATGACAAATATACTACTGATGTCATTAAAAGGAGGACACGTGTAAGGGTATTTATGGGCAGATTAGACAAAGATTCTGGCGGCTAGGGTTTAGTGGATTTGTGCCTATAAATACTGATTGTTGTCTCATTATCCGTAGCGTTGAAATCGGCAAATTCGGTGCATAATAAAATATCTCTTTTACGCCCGTGGTTTTTTACCTCTCCCACTCGAGGGGTTTTCCACGTTAAATCTGTGTTCTTCTTGTTTCGTTATCTCCTTTGATTGTTTATGTTTGATTGCTTCGCATTTACGCTTTCTTGCATCCGAAGTTATCTCCATCCGTTTTATAACAAGTGGTATCGAGCAAGGTTCTCGGAGAAAACAATGCACGATCAACTTCATCTTCACCAAGACCTTGACAAGGTGCTGTGGATCTCGTGATAAAGTTGTGATCTTTAGCAAGAAAAGATGTCGCAGATAAGCGTAAAAATCGATAAATTTACTGAGGAAGGAGCAGTTTTGGTCTGCGTGGCAAATCAAGATCGTGCCTTCGTTAAAACAAACAGGTTTGTGGAATCCTTTATCCGACAAACCAAATACAAAGTGCAAAGTAGATTATGCTAGTCCGGAAGAGAAAGCACATTCAACCATCATGTTGTGCTTATCGATGATGTTATCACCGAGGTTCTTTGAGGAAGACACCGCACCTAAGTTGTGGAAAAAGCTTGAAAGCTTGTATATGACCAAGTCAGCGACCAACAAATTGTTGTTGAAACAGAGGTTGTTCGGTTTGAAGATGCATGAAGGGAGTCCATGAGGAACATCTTGATCCGGTGAACACAATATTACTTGATTTAAGGAATATTGATGTTAAAATTGAAGATGAAGATGCGACCCTAATCCTCGTGGTGTCATTACGGCATCATATGACAACTTTGTGCGATCTTTCATAGTTGGGAAGGATACTGATGAGCTTTAGAGGATGTGAGGTCCGCCTTACATGCCAGGGAGTCGAGACGGAAGGTCGCTTTGGAGCAGACATCAAATTTCTTTGGGCTAGTAGCTAGCGACAATAGTGGAAAATGATATGGATGAGAAGAAGAAAAAAAAGTCGTGGTCCAAAGGTCCTAAGTCTCTGACGATGTCTCAGAATTATCAGTAAGGAGCGAGGGACATTGGAAGTCCAATTGTCCAAGGAAGAAGAAAGCAGCGAGGAAGGTATGCAGCGCACGATGAGCCTTGGCTCTTGAGCAATCTGATGAGGATCTGGTTCTAGTTGTGGGGATTCTACACACCACAATGATGTGTGGATACTTGATTCTGGAGCATCCTACCATATTTGTCCAAACAGAAAGTGGTTTTCTACTTATGAGCATATAGATGGTGGTCAAATCTATATGGCCAACAGCAAGGTCTGTAAAGTTGTGGGAATTGGCTCAGTAAAGTTAAGGACAGAGGATGGTAAATTTTGTACTTTGAAAGATGTAAGACATGTTCCACAGATGACCAAGAATTTGGTATCTCTCGATCTCACCTGATGACAAGGGTTCAATTTCAAGGGTGAAGGTGGACGGTGAATGTCTTCAAAGATTGATTGTAGTCCTCAAAGGCATCAAGAGAGGAACCTTGTATATATTACAAGGATCTATCAGATCTGCATCACTTCTTGTTGTTGCATCCTCGCCAGATTCACTGATCTCAGCAGACTCAATTTGTGGCACATGAGACTAGGTCACATGGGTGAAAGGGTATCTGAGTTCTTTCTTCAAAGAGTTTTCTTGGGGATATAAGGTCAAGAATCTGGACTTTTGTAAACATTGTGTGTTTGGGAAGTTGCATAGAAGTAAATTCTCGGCCAGGTTGCACAATACAAAGGCAACACTTGATTATATCCATTCAGATCTTGGGGTCCATCAAGAGTTGAGTCACTTTGGTGGTCACAGATATTTTGTGTCATTCATAGATGACTATTCAAGGATGACTTGGGTGGTGATGATGAAGAACAAAAGTGATGCATTCAAGTAACTTCAAGCGTGGAAGGCCCTAGTGGAGAATCAGTTAGGCAAGAAAATCAAGACGCTTCGCATGAGATAATGGTCTGCGGAATTTGGCTGGACGGATTTTGATTCATTTTGTGCGGTGAGGTATTGCCGGACATCATATCGTAAGGAATACACCTCGTGAGAATGGTGTATTTGAAAGGATGAATCAAACTCACTTGGAGAGGGCAAGATGTATGCTTTCTCTCCGGTTTATCAAGGAGATTTTGGGCGGAGAGAGGTGTTAAGGCGACTTGCTACTTAATCAACAGGAGCCCTCACACAGAATCAATCTCAAGACACCATTTGAGATGTGGTCAGCAAGCCGCTTGACTACTCGATTCTAAGGGTTTTGGAAGTATCTGACTTACTATCATGTTAGTGAAGGAAGTTGGAGCCAAGATCCAAGAAGGGAGTGTTTGTGGGGTATGGTGATGGAGTGAAAGGATATAGGATTTGGTCATCGCCAGAGTCCGAGTAATCCTCAGCCAGGACGTTGTGTTTGATGAAAATTCTATGTTAAACTCATCGGTGGGGAGGTCTCACCGAGTGCAAACCGATCTTTGAATCGATAGTGTTGAGAAGCAGGTGGAGCTTGGTGGAGTCTGCGATATGCAACAATCGGTGGATCCAAATCAACACTATCTTGATCTGGATAATGAACGAGAATCCGATTCAAGCCGACCTTTGAGACCTCGGCAAGGGACGTCATACAAACATTGATCAAGATAGTCTACCGCCAAAGAGCCTAGAAGATCTAATGTTGGGATACCTCAAGGAGATATGGATATGATGATTTGGTGGATATGCACTCCAAGTTCTTTGAAGAAGTAGAGGTTCTCGAACCTACTACTACTACAGGAAACTTGATGACATGTCTGAAGCATCTCGGTGGCATGCGACCATGGGAGATGAAATGGAGTCATTATTGAAGAATCGGACTTGGGAATTGGTCAAACGACCTACTAACAAGGGAGTTGTGACTTGTAAATGGATTTCAAGAAAAGGAAGGAATAACAAAGCGAGAAAGTGGGGTATAAGGCACGTTTGGTTGCAAGAGGATTGATCAAAAGGAAGGGTTGACTTTGATGAAATATTTTCACCGAGTGGTCGACACACTTCAATCGGGTGTTACTAGCAATGGTGGCACAAGCAGATCTGGAACTTGAGCAATTAGATGAAAGCTGCTTTTTACATGGTGAGGTGGATAAGGAGATATACATGACACACGACTGAGGGTTTTCAAGTTCTGGAAAGGAAAATTATGTTTGCAAGTTGAAGAAATCTTTGTATGGTTTGAAGCAAGCTCCAAGGCAGTGGTATAAAAGGTTTGACAGTTTTATGCTCCAGCAGGGTTACAACAGAAGCCCTTATGATATTTGTGTATACCCACGATCTATTTGAAAGATGGATCATATATCTATCTTGTTCTGTATGTGGATGACATGCTGATAGCTGCAGCAAGGAAGTCTGATGTTCAAAATCTGAAGAACCTTCTTAGTGCTTGATGATACGGAACCTGACATGGTCCCATTATCCCCGGTCAACTCGTCGGAGGACATAAGTCAAACTCTTTCCCTGTACACGACCGCGCGACGTCGCCAACTTCTTGGCCATCCCGCCAAAGATCTTGAAGATAAGGGGCCGCCCGCGCAAAGACGGCGGGCCCATTTATATGAGAAACTCCACCAGTTAATGGAAAGTTCATAAGCTTAGATAGAATGCGGGGCCAACTGCCATCTGTCGGGCATCGACGCCGCTAGCACGAGTAGTCTTTTACAGCTTTATCCTTTCCCTATAAATACCCCCACTATGACATTAATGAAGATATAGAACAACTTTTGCGCATTTATTTCCATGAGCACTGTTGCATCTCTCTCTCATTTATTGCTTTCATATTACCACTGTGAGTCCGCTACCAACCTCGATAAACGCCACCGTCCGACGGCGATAACCTCATTGATCGGAACACCACGAAGAGGCCAGATATCCCACATCCAGGTTTGCCATCCTAACTACCTGACGGAAACGGACCCGTCAATTGGCTCCGTTACCGGGAAAGATTTCTTCAAAGGATTCAACACCTTCGTGCCCCCTATAGTTGCTTAGCTCGTTCCGATCTCCGTCTCCCTTGTATAACAGGTTTTTTATTCCAGTTTATCATCATCAAATCGGTTACCTTTGTCTTCACAGTCCGTTGAAAAATAGCTCATGTGTTTGTGTAGATTATCCCAATCTTGCGTTTGAAGATTCACCACTTTTGGGATAATCTTATATGAACCGCTAAGAAACGGCTGTGGTTAGCGTTTTCGATTTGAATGTCGATCGGGGACGGTGTGAACACCATAAAATTCAACTTGTAGCATATCAGATCGGGATCGATTGCTTGTGGGAGGATAAAGGTTCATCGGATGTTGCGTACATAAAATCGACAAACAGATCACATCGATCACGCCACCTTAACTACTCTTTGAAAAGGATATCGAGTTGGCTTGTGTCGAGGCAATAATCCCACTTCCTACCTTGGAAAGCTTGTTGTCGACTTGTAGCAGACCTCCCATCATGGCTAATCCTTCGCCTAACCCCTGTCACACCCAACCCGGCAGAAAGCGAGTCGCTTCGGCCGAGGTCGCATGAGAGCGACCCGCCCGTGGAGCCGTCGATTTCGCGAGTTCTTAAAATTGAGAAAGAAAACGCTCAATTAGAGGCGAGCTCGCCCAAGACAGATTAACACTGAGAGGCCAGACAAAGAGGCTCCGCCCGCCGGTTTCTAGCGAGGCCGATCTCGGCAAGAATAAAGAGTTATGGTGAGTACGCGGCAAAAATGAAAGCGACCAACGAGATTTTAATCTCCGCCGGTCACCGCACTAGCAATTGATCCTCCCCAACCATAGAGGGCATGAACGCCGGGCGTAACGTCATCGCCCCTCCGTGGAAAGGGCCAAACATGGGGAAACAACGCGAGCTCGGCGTCCACGAGCATCGAGGGAAAGTGTGTCCTCCTCTCGCACACGGTGAAGACAAAGCCAAACTAGAATATCGGCGCATGACCGCTGGGAAAGCGTAGAGCTTTACCATCACCACCGAGAGATGAAGATAAAGGAACGCGAGGCAACGTCGCCGACGAAGATCGGCCCCTCGGTGAAAACCCGGGACATTATCCTAAGAAGAAGAGCACGGGCGAAAACAGAAAGGCTCGATAGTGACGAGGGACGACGCCCACTCTCGGGCGCACCTCGGACCTGCACCAACCAACGATTTGAAGACACGAGGATGATGGTTACGGAGATGAAAAAGAGTAAGCGAAGAAGAGGATAAGGAACCTAGCGCTGCTATGGATGCGCTTTCAGACTCGCTCATAGCAAGCCTACCGCAACGCCGAATATCTAACGTCAACATAACAGATTATCAGGGTAAGTCGGACCCATACGAGTGGATAGCTAGCTTCGTTTGAGAGTAAAATGATGCTCGCTACTCGCCATAGCGCGGCCTGGTGCGTGGCTATGGTGGGTTGCATGAAAGATAGAGCCTCTACATGGCCGCGCAAAGCGCCACCGGATCGGTTCTGTTTGGGAGGACATGCGGACAAAGTTCTGGGTGAATTCAAGGCGGTAAGATAGGCCTCATAAAACCACGATCGATCTGTTTTTGATAAACAGACACTTTGGGAGTCCGCCCGGTCAGATACGAGAAATTCGCCCAAGTTTACGATCAAACACGGGACGAGCCCGAACCCACGGTCATGATGGCATTTTTAATGGACTTGTGGGCGGCGAGCTTAAGACACATTTGACGATGCATCCGCCGACCAACGAGGGATATGTTGGAGCAGGCCGGAAGTTTACTACCGTCGAGGTCATCCCCACACGAAACCGGGGCCTTCAATCGATCCCACGGCCCCATCCAACGAAGCTCGAGGTCGATCCCCAAAGAAAGGGGAGGTCGTCAATCCGCGAGAGAACGGACGACCGTGATTTCAAAAAGCGACAAAAGTTTGGCGTAAAGATTACATTCCGCCGAATGCGCGACCGTCGGCAATCCCGAACGAAATCTCGTAACGCATCCGGAAGCCCCGCGACAATCGTAGAGCGAAGCGGTGTTAATAAAAGCGGGCAGAGCGAAGTGCGTGAGTTTCATAATTATCACGGCCATAACACGAGATGATTGTTTTTCCACGATAAGGATCATAGATAACATGGCCGGGAGGAAAAGCGGATCGGTTCAAATTGGCGGCGGTGCCAACCGAGAGGCTCGTCGCGGCCCGATATGGATGAGCGAGCTTAATGTCATCCACGAAAGCCCGCCTAGCAAGCAGACGAGATAAAAGAAACAGATCAACTCGATCAATGAATTTGGGCGTGAGCGGCCTAGAACCTGCGACGAGATGAAGAGGCCACGACTTTTACAAAAGCGAGCTTAGCTTTGTTACGGGAGCAATGGAGATGCCCCTCATAATCAAAATTGGGATCGGCAAGTGCGGAGTTAATGAGTCTGGTGGATACAGTGCCGCCAGAGACATCATCTATCTTGATCGCCTCAAAGGTTTGAACTTCACCGAGGCCAATCGAAACCATACCTGGGCTCGCTTGAGGGTTTTACCAACCATGAGGTAAAGGTTAAAGGAATGATCGACCTGGAGGTCCGCGATCGGAGACTTGAGCCCTTCCGAATCGAAAAATAGAATTCTGGTGGTCGATCGCCACTCGCTACCACATGATCTGGGCATACTGCGATGCGCAAGTTTCAAATGGTGTCTTCCATTCCGCATCGAGAGGTCAAATTTTATACGAAAATGGCGGGATAGGCGGCGATTAGCCGACCACAGACTTATCTTGACCACTTGGCGAAATCAAAGCGAGGATTGAAAAGGGCACGAGCCCGAACTCCAAGGTGTCTTTGGGACAAGCTCATGCTACACCTCCCATCGCACCAAAGCAGGACTAATCCCATCACGAATTCAATAAATCTGTTGGAAGAAGCTCTAGTGTGACGATCGGTGCGGTGAGATCCCAAACACGACCGAGCAAGTCAACCCCGGATAAGCGAGTCCTTGGCGAGTTAGAGGCGAGCGCTAATAAAAAAGCGCTGGAAGCCCATCTCGAGCGGGGCAAGGCACGAACGACCCTCCGCCGCCTAAGAAACAAAGAAAAGAAAATTGTATGCGACACACTGCGCAGATCTGAGATGACCCGAGCATCGAAGCGAAGAAGGGAGCTCGTCGAGGTAATCATCAATGAGAGATACCCCGACCAAAAAATCAAAGTCGGGGCGCACCTCAGCGATGCCGACATGTCCGCGCTGATCAACGTGCTGAAAGAGAACCTGGAGGCCTTTGCTTGGGAGGTCATCACGTCATGCGATCGCGTCGACCCGAGGTCGCACTCCACCGTCTTAACGTGAATCCTCACTTCAAGCCAATTCAGCAGCGGGCTCGCCAATTTTCAATCGCAAAGGAAGAGGCTGTGAAAATTGAGATCGCAAAGCTACTTGCGGCAGATATCATTGAAGAACTACAATATCCCACTTGGGCCGCCAACGTCGTTATGGTTACGAAGCACAACGGCAAGTGGCGAATGTGCGTAGATTTCACCGACTTGAACAAAGCACGCCCCAAGGATCCTATGAGCTACCCCGCATGTAGGCGAGAATGGTAGATCGGATAGCGGTTTTGAAATCCCGGTTTCGTCGACGCCATTCTGGATACCATCAGATCCGTATGGTCGGGACGAAAGACAACTCATCGCTTTCGTGAGTGAGGCGGCATGTATTACTACAAAATGATGCCCTTCGCCTGAAGAATGCGGGTTCAACATTTCGAGAGGATGATCAGCGAGGTCTTCCACACTCAAATCGGCCGCAATATGGAAGCTTACATAGATGACATGGTTATCAAATCCAAGCGAGATGCGACCTCATAATGATTTGAGAGAAACTTTCGCGAACGTCGCGAGAAAACAACATGAAGTTAAATCCGGTCAAATGCACGTTTGGGGTCAAAGTGGAAAATTCTTAGGCTTCATGGTCACACTGTGTGTGGTATCGAAGCAAATCTGAGAAGATCGAGCCATTTCGGACATGGCACACCTCCAACGATCGTGAAGGAGGTTCAGAGGTTGAATGGAAGAATAACCGCTCTGGGCGGTTCATCTCGAAAATCAAGCGGTGTCTCCCTTTTATAAGATCTTGAAAGCGGCAAGGGGTTTGAATGGACTGGAGAATGCACTGAAGCCTTTGAAGAGCTCAAGCGATACCTGGTCAGCCCGCCTCTTTTAGTAAGTCCTACTATAGGCGATTAGCTTTATTTATATTTGGCGGCCTCAGATAGGGCTGTCGCTGCAGTTCTTATAAAAGAAGAGGGGACTCCTGAGAAGCCCGTTCAAAAGCCCATTTACTATGTCTCGAAGGCTCTCAGTCCTGTAGAAGGTCGATATTTTAATGCAGAAAAATTGGCTTACTCTCTTGTTATAGCAGCTAGAAAGCTCCGTGCATATTTTTCATCACACACGATCGTTATACTATCGGATAGTCCGCTGCGTCAGGTTTTACATAAGCCAGACCTCGCCGGTCGTCTCCAGAAATGGGCAATTGAGCTCACGGAATTCGACATCAAGTATGAGCCTCGAAGGGCAATCAAGGCGCAGGCCCTGGCCGAGTTCATTCTTGAAGCAAGCTTTCGAGAGTCCTCGACAACACAACCCGCTTCCCCTTCGACCAACTCGCCCGACAAACCGGCTCCTAGCGCCCCACGAGGCCCACCCATCGTTGGCGATTGTTCGTTGACGGCACAAGCGAAATTGGAGCTTCATGGAGGCGAGTCGTCTTGCTCGAGCCTGGAGCGTCCGAAGAAATTGAAAGCGCCGCTTCGATTTCACGGCATCAAACAACCAAGCTGAATATGAGGCAGTCATCGCAGGCCTTGAACTCGCCCTTGCAATGAGAGTTGAAAACATACACGTCTTTTGCGACTCACAACTGGTTGTCAATCAAGTGAATGGAGGTTATAAGATTTATTGCTCAAGACTACAGCAGTACATCGACCTGGTCCAAAAGTTACGTCGTCAGTTCGGATATTGCGAGCTCTCTTATATACCACGCACTCAGAATTTGAGGGCAGACTATTTATCCAAGTTATCCGACGCTGACGCGGCGCTCGCTCCTGACATCCCTCTGGAATACCTCGAGGAACCATCTATCAACAGATGTGAGATCATGGATATTCAACACTCCTCGCGTGGCTGGATCGATGAGGTCAAGGATTATATCGAGCATGGAGTTTTGCCTTCAGACAAAATAGAGGCGAGAACCTTGGCTCGACGAGCAGCGAGATATGTCGTTCAAAATGGGATACTTTGAGACGCTCTTTCTCCAAACCTCTACTCATTTGTGTCGGCCGAGCAAGTAGAGGTATCCTCCGTGAGCTTCATCAAGGAGTGTGCGGCGGGCATCCCGCTGTCGAACCCTCGCACAAAGCGGCGATCACGCTTGAGATACTCACCGCCTACCTTGTTGAGGGATGCGGATATATTTGTTAGGGAATGCGACCCTTGCCAAAGGTACGCGGATATACCCAGGTTACCCTCCGTAGAGCAGAGCATCGTCACCGCCTCATGGCCTTTCGAGATGTGGGGTATCGACCTCGTTGGTCCAATGCCTAAAGGGCGTGGCGGATGCGAGTACATAGTAGTAGTGGCTGATTATTACACGAAATGGACAGAGGCCAAGCCCCTCAAAGAGATCGCCACAACTCAGGTTATCTATTTTCTTATGGATCAAGTATGGACTCGTTTCGGGATACCTCGCATCATCATATCCGACCATGGACCGCAGTTCAGAACGGAATTCGACGAGTTTTGTAAAGAGCATGGCGTCATTCATGCGACGTCTTCGGTCAGCTATCCTCAAAGTAATGGTCAGGCAGAGAACGCAAACAAACAACTTCTCAGAGGTGAAACGCACTTTATGCGGGAAAAAGGCAGATGGGTAGATGAGCTGCCCGCGATCTTATGGTCGCTCCGGACCGCCAAAAAGTCTACCACAGGAGAAACTCCATTCTCACGACTTATGGTTCGAGGCGATGACACGATGGAAATGACTCTACCTAGCATCGAGTATCGCATTTAATGAGGACACCAACTTGCTTCGATCGCGAATTTGAGCTCGACATGCTCGAAGAAAAGAGATTGCAAGCTGCAACTCGATTGGCTAACTTCAAAATGGCCGCCAAGCGACATCACGATAAGAAGGTACGCCATCATTTTTTCAAGGCAGGAGATTTCGTATTAATTAAATGTGAAGCCGCCGGCCACAAACCCAGAAAGTTAGACAGCAACTGGGAGGGACCCCTTCAGGTCTCTCGCGAGCTAAAGAAGGGGACATTATCTCAAAGACAGGAATGGCCGTGAATATGAGAATACTTGGCACGCCGACAACCTCAAGAGATATTACATGTAGTCCTCTCGTTTTTTGGAAGTTGTGCCCAGCCGCCCCAACCCCGCGTACAGGCTTGCGTATTTTAGCGCCGCCCCGACCCCGCGTACAGGCTTGCGTATTTTTGGGTTAGCAAAAACAAAAACAACTCAAAATACTAAAGCAGAGAACAAAGGCATAAAAGAAATAGCCATACAAGCGGCCCCAATATGTACAGAAGGAAAAGGATCAAAGTTAACAGGGTGGCGAGCCCCACATCAGCCGGAAACAAAAGTTAATATTACAAACCAACAACAAAGTTTGTCAATAACAAAAGGAGAGTCAAACGCTTCCGAAATCAAGGCCAGCTTGCGAATCTCCTGGCTGCGCCCCTCCTCACCACCTAGAACGGCCTGATCCCCCTCTGTATTGGCCCCATCCAAGATCGCCTGCACAAGTGACCGCATGTTCTCTTCTGCTGCTACTGGAAATACCTCCGCCTGTAAACCATCAACCCTACATTGCTCACGGTACTCTGCGATCTCCTCCTCGGAGTAGGGAACCACGGGATGATATTGAATGAGCTCGGCGCTGAAGGAATTCTCCTGAGTCCACGCCGCCATATCTTGTAAACTGGGGACCCTCTGCTGATGCATCGACCTACAGACACACCGCGTCATATGATAGCAGCCTTGGTCATAATTGTCGCCCAGATCTTTCCAATATTCGGTATTTGTCTTTATACTCGGAGGGCGGCCTCAATTTTTGCTGGATATCCGAGGCAAGGTCTCGGCCTTCTTGATACTCTCATCGACCTTCGTCTTTGGCGCCCTCGGCTTTCCGACGGGCATCCTCGGTTTCTTAGCAAGCATCGGCGCGCATCCTCGCCGGTTTTCAACTTTTGCTCACAGCACCCAGGCGGCCGACCTTCTTGCGATGATTCTTCTCATGAGTAACTTGGCGCTCCAACTCGGCTATCCTATCCGCCAGTCTGTTCTTTAGCGGTATATAGGGCCTTGGCATCGCCAACTTTGGCCTCCAGATCCTTCATTGTCAGCGCCAACTCCTGGTTCTCCTGCGCCTTCTTCACCAGCTCATCGCTCGTCCGTTGTTCGCTCTCCACCAACTTCTCGACAGTATCCAAAGCGGCGAGCATGCAACGCGAGACCTAAGAAAGAGACAGTAAGCACTTGGAAGATAAAAGGAAATTCATTCGAGAAAGACATATTTACCTTATGCGCCGACATCCCATACTCGGCGACGGCAATTTCTCATAGCCTCGCGGGATCAATAAAGTTGTTGCCGATGTTGGCGAGAGCAATCCTTTTATCATCCGGTCCGCACGGATAAGCGAGCCTCGGCGCTCCATTTTACGGTAAGTAAAGGAAGAGGGGAACGGGCCGACAGAGCGACTCCATCATCACACCCCGATCCAGCGACGATTGATCGGCGCAGAAAGCCTCGTCAAAGTATAGAGGAATGTCGGCGCTACCGAAGCTTCTTGCCGTCGGCGCGATCTGCGCGCACGAATCCATAAGGCAGGGTAAGGTTGAGAGGGGAGAATCATGACCCTCAGGTCGGCGACCTCAGGACGGCGCGATCCACTCTTGGTCTTTTCCGGGAAAGGAGGGCGTCTTCAAGAACATCTTGAGACTCACTCGGCCGCTTACCAAGGCGGTGGTGAGCCTTCGGTGGCGGGGCGGACTTCTTCATGAATCGCTCTGCGCGATCGCAGCACTGAGAGAGGTCCCCGCCTCAGATGCTGTACCCGCCGCAGCAACGGTCACTACCTGATTGATCCCCACATGAACAGTCGGTATGATCACGGGATCTGCCCTCGCTAACTCTTCCTCCCGCGTCTTCCTCGCGGCATTAGCAGCGGCAACATTGGCACTCCTGCGAAGACCGGATGCCGGCATCACTGAAAAAAAAAAAAAAAAAAAAAAAAAAAGAGGAAGCAATCAGAAATGTGGTATATAAAAAATATAAAAAAAAATATAAAAAAAAAAAGAGGAGTAGGGGGACTGTGCCCAGCGCCGCCCCGACCCCGCGTACAGGCTTGCGTATTTTTGGGTTAGCAAAAACAAAAATAGAGAAGAGATGGTTTTACCCTGACGGCTCGACCAATCACCGCCACACTCTTCGCACTGCGTCGGAAAGGTCCTACCCAAGTGGCATTCGCCGACCCAGTCAGGATCACTAAGCTCCACACGTGGCGGGGGAATGTTCACGACAGGCAGAATCCCCGGCACCAAGCAGCCCGGGATCCTCGCCATCCTCGCTACCCGCCTTTACGTTCGTCAACATCCGGACAGCGATCATGCGGACTGTGGCGGATCGTCATCGCAGAGCTTATCAGGGCCACAATCGCCTCTACTTCTTTAGGGCTTGCGAGAGGAACCACTCTGTCTTTAAGCCACTTGGAGTCTAGTCCGCGTGCGGCCCGGCTCCCAAAATGCGGGAATGGCCATCCGACCTGGATTGCACCGCATACTCTTTGACTCGATTATAGATTTTGTTGTCGGCTGGGTAAAAAGGCGAGGCCTCCTCACGCGCCTCACGCTCACCGCCCGGAGTTTGGGTGCCGACGAAATCATGGAACTCCCAAATGCAGACCCAAGGAGGGCTCAATTCCATTAAGGCGACACGTCGCAATAAACGCCGCCCGAGTCCTAATGACCTTAGGGTGAAAATCCGCCCGGCAAGGCTTCCAAGCAAATACATCACCTCCACCAAAAAGGATCGAAAGGGGCCTGAACCCCGCCAGAAATTGTCAAAAGGCATTATAACTGGTCCCTGGCGAGCGCCCGCAAGTATACTCATATCGTCGATCGTCCATGCACGGGCAAAAATGATAGTCATCGAGAGTGGTATCGGGCGCGGATAAGCGGTGTTAAAGTCGGCGCCGCGATAACAAAGATCTCCATTCTGCATCGACAGTGCGATGCATGGCCTTCGACTTGCCACCCTCTTCCAAAGACTCATGATCTTCAAGCCGATCTGGATTTTCCCTCTGCAGGGGCGGAGCTAGCAGTGCAGGTGCCCTACGGCCGTCCCCCTTCGCTTTTTGCGGCCTCGGGGCCGACGCCGCTGAATCCTTTCACCGGATGGGTCTTAGAAATTCGCTCTGCAGGAGCTAAGTGCGCAAGGATTGAAACGGTGAGTGCCTCTCGTTCGTTATAGGAGCCTTTGGGCCTCGCCGATCTCGGCGTGAGTCCTTCTTCGTCGAGAATGGGAAGGAGAAACCTCGCCGCCGGCCCTTTCCTCGGCCCCGCCATCACCATAATTAAATTCTTCTTGATCGCTGTCGTCCCCGCTGTGCGACATGCTGCAAAATGAAGAGAGGTGGATCAACGCTTCGTTCAGGTCGACACCCCCCATTTCCGCGCACGCCAACAGCACAGGGGGCAACGGGGTCATAAAGAAATACTACACGGAAAAATTGAAAAATTGCTCCCTAATCCCTGAAGGCTTCAAATTCACAAAAGAAGGGTTTAGGCATACGGATTCTGTCACCGGTTAAAAAACCTCAAAAATCCGAATATCTACGGGACAAAAAGCGTACTTATGATCTATACAGGCCAGGAATCAACCACAAAATGACGATCAACAAAGAAAAACCCAGTGTTAGATCGGATAAAGATGGTACCTTTATGATCTGGATGGCAGAAAATTGGGAAGACAAAGATGATCACTCCGATCGCTGTAAAGGGCTCACTCCGATGAAGTTCAAACACGACCTCGGCCTCGAGTCACGGAAACTTGGTTCCAAATCACCACAAGATGCTCTTGATTTCTGGCTTGGTAGAAAGGATTTCGATAAGCCTGAAAATTTTGGAAAAGGTTTTCGTAAAGGTGGAAAAAGGAGGGGCAACGCCCCCTTAAATAGACAAGCACTCAACCAACCAACGGCCGTGATTGTCTTCATCCAACGGTTCGGGTTTGCGCGGGAAAGCAAAAAGTTTCGGAATTTGACACGACGCTTTGAAATTTGAAGTTTGCGTAAAAAACGAAACGCCATCATCACCAGCCGTCACGACCTACGGCGAAACGTCACTTTGTCGAAGCGAAAGGACGCCACATTTAATGATACGCGGCGCTCGCAGCCCATTTATATTGCTCCACGTTGCACGCCACGGTAATAGCTCGCTATGCGGTTTGCGCTTTTCGCCAACACAAATGACCGCCATCTCGCCTGGGATCGCAGAAAATGATTAAATCGAAACTCAACATGTCGACCTCGGTCGGATTAACGAGCACGGACGATTTACATCGTAAGCTCTCAAGCCGCGATCGCGGCGACGGAAACGACAGCCTCGCGGCATATACGGATCGCTACATCGTCAGGCACTCAACATGTCGACCTCGGTCGGACCAACGAGCACGGACGATTTACATCGCAAGCTCTCAAGCCGCGCGATCGCGGCGACGGAAACGACTCTCGCGGCATATACGGATCGCTCATCTTTGTGCACCTCAAATCGCCGATCGCGGTGTCATCACATCTCCCTCGCTGCGCCCACAAACCGCCAGGTATCCCAAACGGATGGAACTGTTCAAAAGCCATCATTGGTGGTCTTCCGAGTTTTAGCCACGTTTGATAGGGCTACTTTGACTAGGGACTATTCGGACAAAAATAGCCCATGATTACCCACCATAAATAACCCGCCCTTCGAATGCTCATAATGACGGTAAACCTCTCGAGATAACCATCATTACGCCGGTCATTATGATTGTCTCTTGAGATAGCCGTCGCTCTGCATGCGCCTACCATTATGGTAATCCATGCCAAACACGCCACCTCCTCTATAAAAGCCACCATGTTACTACCTTCTCTACAAATGCTTCCTCTCCCATTTGAGTCACTCGTTTCTTCCTTACAAAATCCCAGAAAAACAAGAATGTCTCAGTAAGATAATGATGAATACGAGTTTATGGAGGAGTACAAAGGCAACGAGCACCTGGAATCCGGCTTGCATTTCCTCCACAACCCATCAGTGGGAGAACAACCCCCAATCTCAATACCACGAGTAGAATTGGAGCGAATCTCGATATCTGCCGCCGCCTTCCGCTTTGCCGAGATGGAGTTGCGGAGTTAGCGTGAAGAGGAAGGCCGAGATAAGTGAATCCGAGTCTTGCGAGCTCATAGGAGGATCGAGAGGTATTCATCGGCGATCGGATCATGCAGACCGCCCAGAGCGGACTATTCAAAAAATTCGTCGCGCCTAATCCGAGTTAAAGCGCCAGGGGCCATGGTCGACGCTATCTGGGAAGAATGGCAAAGCGTCTTTCACCAGAATTGGGCCCCTTACAATCACCGAGTCCGCAAGTTGAGATCCAAGATGAGAGAAGATCGCTTCCTATATCTGAAAAAGGGGCGGCCGGGTAGGTCAGTTCCCTTGTCGCTTGCGACTGACTACGAACTATCAAGCGCGATGTCGACTCCAGATCACCACTAACGTATACTAGGAGGAGGAAACCCGCTGGTAGTGATTGGCAGGCCTTTCGTATAGCGTCAATTTCACGATGCGCTCGCGGGTTATGTTGCATCAACTTCATGTCGCAACCCCGCCTCGCCTCTGAAGGAGCGGTCTTGAGATTTCTGATACAAACAGAGAGTACTCTTTTCCCTTGCTTAAGATTTTTTCCCACTGGGTTTTTCTTAAGAGAGGTTTTGATGAGGCTCTACTAGTTTGTGTCCCTAATCATGAGTCCGCTCAACTTTTGTCTTCCAAGAGTGTTCGTCAACGAAGAATCCTCGACCAGAATACTACTCCACGCCGCAACGATTTTCCACCGCGGAGTAGGGGGCCATTGATGATACGGAACCTGACACGGTCCCATTATCCCCGGTCAACTCGTCGGAGGACATAAGTCAAACTCTTTCCCTGTACACGACCGCGCGACGTCGCCAACTTCTTGGCCATCCCGCCAAAGATCTTCAAAGATAAGGGCCGCCGCCGCAGACGGGCGGGCCCATTTATATGAGAAACTCCACCAGTTAATGGAAAGTTCATAAGCTTAGATAGAATGCGGGGCCAACTGCCATCTGTCGGGCATCGACGCCGCTAGCACGAGTAGTCTTTTACAGCTTTATCCTTTCCCTATAAATACCCCCACTATGACATTAATGAAGATATAGAACAACTTTTGCGCATTTATTTCCATGAGCACTGTTGCATCTCTCTCTCATTTATTGCTTTTATATTACCACTGTGAGTCCGCTACCAACCTCGATAAACGCCACCGTCCGACGGCGATAACCTCATTGATCGGAACACCACGAAGAGGCCAGATATCCCACATCCAGGTTTGCCATCCTAACTACCTGACGGAAACGGACCCGTCAGTGCTGAATTTGAAATGAAGGATTTGGGTGCAGCCAAGAAAATCTTGGGATGGAGATCCGGAGAGATAAGTCGAAGAAATTATTCTGTCTCAAAGAGGTTATGTGCGTAAGATATTGGCCAAGTTTGGCATGTCTGCACTGCAAAACCAATAGATACTCTATGGCATCAAATGTTCATTTGTCTCATTTATGCTTCACAATCAATTTGAAGAGAAGGAGTATATGTCAAAGTTCCTATGCTAGTGCGGTTGGCGATCGATGTATGCCATGGTTTGCACTAGGCACGATCTGGCTCAGCAATCGGTGTTGTCGGCAGGTTTATGGCTCAACCTGGAAAGGAACACTGGAAAGTGTTAAAGGATATTCGGTGCACCGGAGAGGTACGGTGATATTGGTCTCATTTATGGAGGTGATATCGAGTGCAGTCACAAGTTCTTGTGATCTTGATTATCGCAGTGATGTTGTGATAGAAGATCAATGATTGGTTATGTGTTTACATTGGGAAATGCGTTGGTCGGTGAAAGCTACTCTTGAGAGGCTGATAGCCTTATCAACTCATCAAGGTAATACATGGCTCTTAATGAAGCGACTAAGGAGAGGTATCCGGTTGAAGGGCTAGTCGGTGATTTGGGGTTGCATCGAGGATCAGTGATATATATTGTGATGATCTTAGTGCAATATGTTTAGCCAAGGATCGGGTTCATCATGAGAGAACCAAGCATATTGATGTCGTATCATTTCTTGAGGAATGAGAAGAGGTTGTGGTGAAGAAGATTGGCACAAAGGAGAATCCTGGCGATATGTTCACTAAACCAGATTCAAAGAGAGTAAGTTCCAACTTTGCCTGGACTTCACCGAATATTCAAAGCTTATAACTGCATTTCGGAAACTTTACCGAGGCGGATCGGTGGAGTGGATCTTTGTGGAGATAGTGCGGTACAAGTACATCTGGCATTGACGAATGCATCCGTACAAGTACATCCGGTTATGCAATCTGTTTGACTCTACAGTGAGAGTTGAAGTCAAGGTGGAGATTTGTCAAGAAAGTGACTTAAACTCTACATCCTGGTGGAACCAATCGAAGACTCGGTGTGTGATGGGCGGTGTGAGAAGTGTATTCAATTGCATACATCAAGTAGGGTGGAGTCATCGAGCCAGCAGGTAGCTTCAGCAGGTAACTATCGGCAGGTGATAGGCTGCTGAATCTTGGAATACAAAGCAGGTCCCACATCTCATTAATTGCGTTATGTGACAATATACAGATGTCATTAAAAGGAGGACACGTGTAAGGGTATTTATGGCAGATTAGACAAAGATTTCTGGCGGCTAGGGTTTAGGGATTTGTGCCTATAAATCTGATTGTTGTCTCATTATCCGAGTAGCGTTGAAATCAAAGCAAATTCGATGCATAATAAAATATCTCTTTTCGCCCGTGGTTTTACCTCTCCCATCGGAGGGTTTCCACGTTAAATCTGTGTTCTTTCTTGTTTTCATTATCTCCTTTGATTGTTTATGTTTGATCGCTTCGCATTTCATTTCTTTGATCCAAGTTATCTCCATCCGTTTTATAACATTCCCCCTAGTTAATCGTTTTTACCAAATTAAAGTGGAAGCGGATCATTTATCTTGTATATCATCTTTTCTTCTATCATTTAAATCATTTGTCTTTTGCTGCAGTCTTCAATAAAAAAAAAATGTTCGAAACATCTTCTCCTCTCAAAATATTTGCCCCTTTCAAAAAGAAAAAGAAAGAAATAATATTTGTTGTTTCATAAGTTCAATTAGGCATTTATTAATATTTTTTCTTAACAACTTTACAACTATAGCTTTAGACTTGGTCTAAAATGTATGACCCCTGTCATTTTTTAAGTCTGAAAACACAAACTTTTAAAAGTGTAATATTTAAATAACATCGAGTGGCTCACTGCCTTGACCTTTTGACGAGGTAGCTATTGTCTTAATCCACGTGTGTCTAAATTAGAAAGGAGAGGGTCCATTTTCCTCACAACATTATACATATACATATACATATACATATACATATACATATACTTATAAATTTCTTTCTTTTTCAAATTACATTTTACAAATCATTTGTTTCACAAAATTCCTCCTAATATGGACATTTCCATTCAATAATGCTCATACAACAAAACTTAGCGTAACTAACACAATAGTTATGACACAACGATTAATGTCATATGTTTTTAAATCATTAGTTATGTTATGTAACACAATAGTCGTGACACAATGATTAATATAATATGTTTTTAAATTATTAGTTATATTGTGTGTTAACCATATATCCTAAATCATATTATATATATATATATATATATATATATATGGTCAGAAGGACAAAATAAGATAAAAATGGGAAAAAAAGACAAGAAAAAAATATAGTGGTTGAGAAATGGAAAACGCCAGCGTATTCTGCGTGTGTATTATTACTACGTATTCTACAATGCATACGTGTAATGAATACGTAGCGTTATTCTTCTCAACCACAATCTTTTTTTTCTTGTCATTTTTCCCCATTTTAGATTAAAAATAGTTCTCCACAATCTTTAACATATATATATATATGTCCTAGTTGCGACCCTAGGATTTTTTTTAATCACTGGGAGCCAAATCCAAAAAAATAAATAAATTGTGTAAATCATAATCATAACCGTAATATATATTCTGAAAGGTCCCAATGGCGGATCTAGATTTTTATTTTTTTTTGTAGTGAGGGCTGAATCCAAAAAAAATAATTGTGTAAATCATAATCATATTCATAATATATATATATATATATATATATATATATATATATATATATATATATATATAATAATAGGTTTCAACGATGGACCCAGAATTTTTTTACAATGGTCCAAATCCAAAAAAATTGTTAAAAAAAGTTCAACTGCATGGTTTTAACTAGTGACCTTAGTTCTTTAATAATATGTCTCACGAATTGAATTAAATAAACAATTGCATTAAAAATTGTTTGAAATAATATATGCCTACACAGTTTTTAATAGTATTAGAATGGTACATTAATAAATTCGCATGAAAATTTGAATGAGTTCATAGACCCAAGGATAGGCCCACCTTGTAAAGGTGGGTGCATGACCCCACTTAAATTTTCGGACGAAGTTACTAATATACCCCTCTTACAATGATAAAAGTGTGTATATTCTACAACAATTATTCATTTAGTTCAATTGGTTAGAAGTTTTGTTACATCCGTCACTGCATAGACCCTTGTCCATGTAGGTCCTCCGTATCCTACATAGTTAATGAATGATGTAAAAATTGTTGTAATTTTTTTTATTGTGTTCGACGTAGCGATACCATTACATAAATGATGTGAAGAATTCTACAGGGAAGTGATGGCCGGCCGGCCGGCCTTGTATATTTTGACATGTTGCACACGGTCTCGATCTACCTGCATGTTACCTGTGTATGATCTATATTTATTTCTTTTTTGTCTTTTCTTACAGGCATATATTATATATATACAAAGTTGTAAATCCATATAAATAATTTCATGCACAAAACAAATATTTTCATACATATCAAATTTCATCATTAATTTTCATCTCAATTAGTAATATTATTGTCTGAAAAATCATATGGGGCCGGATAAATCAAAGTTAACTAAAGCAAGAATAGAGCTTGAAGAACTCTATTCAGGAATCCCAGATGATTCCGTGAATCTCACCTTTCAAGACTTTGCCGAAGTCAATCAATCCAACGGTTCAAAAAAGATCAATCCGCCGTTGGATCCTCTCCCGGATCATAGCCCCGGAACCGAAGAAGTTTTCCCATTAGCCCGAATGCCCAGCTTAGATTTCAACCGAGGTTTGGACGGATTTGACCGGAGTGATCATCCGGTTCATTACCAAAACCCGGTTAATCATCACCGTCCACATGTATTTCCTCTTCAGTCACAGTACCAGATGGAGGATTCGTATAATCATGGTTCACCCGCGGTTAAAAACTTGAATCGAGCCGTTAGTGGTGGGCTGAACCGAGCCGCTAGCGGTGGGCTGAACCGAGCCGCTAGCGGTGGGCTTGATCATGGGCAACAAAAACGCCAAGAAAGTCGTGGTCATCATCAAATTAGTACCCCGAGCAATATTCAACAATATCCGAATGGAAATAGTCCGTATAGTCATGCCGGATTCAGTCCGGCGATGGGTACTCCCGGCGTGTATGATGATATGAGCCACATGAGCGGTATGAGTGTGGCGACGGAAAAAGGTGGGCGGCGCCGCCCTGGAATTCCACATTCAAATATATGCACCGTCTGCAGTAACTATATCTATATTTTCAGACACCGATGTCTGGTGAGTAACTCAAATTAATTCAATTGCCTTCCCATGCATCATAAAGTTGGACATCCTATATATTATTGTATCACGAAAGGGAAAAGAATAGTGTAAACTTTCATAATCAATGTGATTGAGTTATCCGAGATTAAATGGTTAGCATAAGTTATTGTTTACTTAATTATGCCTAACAATATTCATAATTCTCGTCTTAGTTTTCTTTGTAGGGATATTTCATTAACGAGAGTTTTTCATCATAATCATGACAAAATGTCACGCTGTGATGAACATATATATATTGAAACCACGAACAGGACAAAGTGTTAACGTAGGATTACCTCTAAAATTCTTTAATTCAACCCTTAATTAGGGAAATCCTAGATGTGAAAAAGAAATACGTACTACTTCACTTTGAAATTTTTTAGAGAGAAGGTTTTTACTATAGTTAGTTTCTTAATTATATTAACTGTTGTATTAAGTCAAAACGCATATACTTCATGTAACTCTCTATCATGCTCAAGTTCTGTGAGCTAATTAGTTATAGCAGATACATTTTGCAAATAATAGTAATTATTAGTATCTGTTTAAAACACATCACAAGGAAGTAATTAATATTAATTAGAGTGGTTATATAAAGGGGAAATTCGTTTTTTTACCTTTTTTTTTTTAAATAAAAACGAAATCTACACCTTCTAAATTCAAAAACCATTCATATCCCCCGCCTAAAAGTGGGTGAAATCGCCCAAAAATAGGAAAAACCTCCTAAGTTTCACCCATGGTGGGAGACCCCGCCCAATTTTAAAAGAAAAAATGATGACGCTTTTCATCTCTTTTCATCTCATTTCTTCTCTTCTTCATTATTAGATTTTCGTGTTCCTCATCAACGAATTCCCAGAAATCTTTAATTGACCCGAAATGGTGAGAGTGGAAAAATCCAAAGAAGCTACAAATTGGGTTTTTTGTGGCATGAACAAGGGTTTGGAATCTGAGGAACTCAATCAAGAATGATAGAACACAAGTTTACCAAGAAATATCGATTATTAACAACAAAAAAACGATTATAATCCACTATCTCAAGAAACGATTATCAACAAAATGAAAATTCACACGAAATTTATGGTGGAGAAATTCGTACATTGAATATCCTTCGAAAATGAAATTCGAATGCTTGAGGAAACTGAAATTCGTTGCAATCCTTCCCCAAAAAAAAAAAAATGCTATGGAGAAGAAATGGAACTCGAAAAATCTGCAAATGAGGAAGAAGAAGCGTCCTCAAAACTGGGCGGGGTCACCCATCTTCTCGGGCGGGGCCTCCCACCATGGGCGAAACGTGGGAGGTTTCTCCTATTTTTGGGCGAAACATGGGCGAAAAATATGAGGTTTCTCATATTTTTGGACGATTTCACTCGCTTTTAGGCGGGGGATAAGAGTGGTTTTTGAATTTAGATGGGTGTAGATTTCGTTTTTATTTTCAAAAAAAAAAAGGTAAAATACGAATTTCCCCTTATATAAATAGCTAGGATATGTGACCAAATGAAAATGAAAAAAGAAAACCAAATAATTAGGTGTGTATGACTATGATATGGAATGCAGGTATGTGGAAGAGTCTATTGCCGGCAATGTGTGGGGATTGGCATGGGAGAAATGTCAGAAGGTCGCAAGTGTATTGAATGCTTGGGTAGAAGATTCAGTCAAAGGTACATTTTTTTATATTTATTCTTCTTATTAATCTTGATCTTCTTCTCCTTCTTCTTATTATTATTATTGGGATTAGTATTATTATTGCTATTACATTAATTAATTTACGTGGATTGGTTATTTTTGGCCCGTCCGTCATGCATGAGAAAACCGTAATGCATATACTTCCATTTGGATCAACCAACTGAAATAACAGTGTTTTGAAAAACAAGGCCGGAAAATAATTTACTTTTTTTTTTTTTTTTTTTTTTATAGTGAAAGTTGCCAAGAAATCGGCAATTTTTTATGAGAAGGGTTCGTAGTAAACAATCATTTAATTATTAGGACATCGGTCATCAGAGAACTTCAGACGCTGTTATTGGAATATACAACAAATCCATTTTTTTTTTCTAGTCAAATTTTGGGGGAATCAAATAATTTTAGCAATTGTTTAAATCTATAAGGGCATTGTTTGTCATTATGTTGTGGAACAAGATTTAATCACAGATTGGATCGGATCCGTTCTCCTTCTTTCTCTAGGGTATATTTGTCTTTTCTCCTAACTATATTTGGGTCAAATTTATATTTTACTGTCTCTGTCATTTTCAATCATATTTTACACTTGATAATGTATAATTTTTATTGATATATGTACGGGTACCATTTATAATTGATAGTGTATATATATGTATTTGATTTCTAGATACATACAAAAGGCGGGCCAAGTAGGATGTTGTGCGGGATATCCAACCTTGGTGAAACAACAAGAGCTAAAATGGGCGGAGAAAGGAGCAAGGAAAAACGGAGAAAATCGATACGGTGGCGGAGGTGGTGGTGGAGGAGGAGGGATGATGTCTCAGTCGGTGAAATATCCCGTTCCGAGAACTCCCGGCCGCCCTAATGGCACTCCGGCGAGTTCTGCACCCACTTCCTTCGTCATCAGCTCGCCTTATTCACCTTATCATTCACCTATAAGCCATGCTCCTTTCTAGTAGTAATTATTATTATGTAATATCAGTTTGTCATTGTAAAATTAAGACCAAGAATGTATTTTTCGCTTTTTTAAGTTTATGGTATGTAATTGATGTTTCACATCTATATTTAATCGTTTTGAACTAAAATGCTTACTTTTCTTTTTATAATCCTCATGCCGAGTTCATGGATATCTGTTTCAATTCATAATTTAGCATATCAATTTCAAATAATAATAATAAAGGTTTATATTGGTAACACACCACATACTTTTTATTTTTTTATTTTTTTAAATTTTAAATACAATATACTACAAAATGACTCTTCATCATGTAATAAGTTTGTCTAGAAGAAACGTCATTTAGTGACGTTTGTTACTACATCTGTCCTAAAATATAAGTCGTTTTGGAGGGTTTCACACAGATTAAGAAAGTGGTTGAATGACATAAATTTCAAGTTGAAATGACTAAAATGTCATTTGACTATCATTAATGAAATGATTATAAAGTTTTGAAAAATAATTGGATTGTTAATAAATTAGGGGTAAAATAGAGAAAATAGCAATACATGCTTCATTGGTAATGTAGAATGACTTATAATTTGGGACAATAAAAAAGAGGTAGAGTGACTTATATTTTGGGACGGAGATAGTATATGACTTAAAGTCAATAATATTAGTGTATTCCGAACCTCAATCTTGTGCTATGGGAAGCAAGGCAGAGTAAATTAAAAACGAATGCAATGCTGAATCGATCAAATGATGCCAGATATAAATCCCTACCGTGATTTTTGCAAAACCAAAAGTATAGACTAATCTTCATTGAGTATGGGATTGTGCTTGGAATGCATTCAAATATATTTGATCCAGGGGCTTAGATCAAAGATATTTGAATGCACCATGTCCATCTCTTCGATGAAAACCTCATTTTTCGTCTTCTTGATAATTGAGAGTTTGGTGGATTTTAAGTTTTCTCATCTGCTCGACCAATGAGAGTTCGAGCAAGTTTGTGTTCCCTTAATTAAGTTAGCTCTAGATGATGGTGCTTATTCCAATCACATGGTTGAGAAAATGTAGAGCTATTGTTGATTGTTTTTTGCTTGTAAATATGTTTTTTCTATTATATTAGGGGGGAAAAAAACCTAAAGAAAGCAAATTCATAAATCAAAACAATTGATTTAGATAGACAATTTTTTTTTTTATTTTATATTTTTAACCTTGTAATTTTATTGGAAAAAAACTCTAAAGCGACAAAATAATAAGTTAGGGAGGTACAACTCCAAAGAGGAACCGCATCATATTACTACATCCATAGTCTCTTGAGAATACATATTACTACATCCATTCTTTATGATGTGTACATGTTATGTTATGGTCATCTCCCAAATCTTTGGAAGGCCCAGTCCAATCTTACAAGCTGAGTCTTTGATTTGTAGTTAGAGTTGTTTTTTGGTTTTTTAGGGTAAGTTAGAGTTGTTAATAGTCAAGTATCTATTGTTCAATTTTGTGTTTGTTTAGAGTTAGTTCGTGATTGTTCGTTTAATAAACGAACAAAAAACTATGTTCAAATTTGGTTCGTTAAGGTCACAGGTTTATTCGCGAACGTATGTTTAATAAACAAATTAATAAAAAATTATGTTCAAACTTAACTCATTTACGAAGAACAAGTGTTTGAGTTTGCGATCGAGTTTGGCTAGTTAGCTACACATGTTTTTGTCTTTTAGCTCGAGTTCAGTTCGATTGTGGCTCATTAAAGTAAAAATAATCAAAAAATACATAAATAACAAAGTAAAAGACAATATTCAAATACCATAATACCTAAAGTATTAGGAAACTCTACAAACATCCTAGTACTCTATAAATATTATTATGTATAATTAATGTAGAACAGAACGCAGCAAATTTTATGGTAAAAAGACATTAAACACCAAACTCAATCATAATCTCAATGGAGTAGAATTTGACACATATGCACACACAGAGCCGTCCTTGGGGGCGGCCTACCAGGCCTCCCCAAATATAATGATATTATGGCTCCCCAAAAAATGGTCCAATGCTATACATACTGATACATTTTTTAGTTGTGTTATATTAGTTATTGGCCATAACTTTTCTGTTTGCCCAACATTTATCCATTGATTTCATTTTCAGCTCTTTGACCTTTTCACAATATTCATATATATATATATATATATATATATATATATATATATATATATATATATATATATATATATATATAAAATTTCCAATAAAGTTATGTTTGTTTAAACTAAAATAATAATATCTCCTGCTGCATTTCAGCATATAATTCCAATTTTTATCTTGTATACGCCCCCGGTTCTTTGTTTTTCAGAGTGCATTCATTCTTTTTATTTTAGTTTTTATTGTTGATAAATTATACCATAATCTATTTGAGGCTTTGGATATATTTACTCTTGTTATCTTTTCGTTTTATACTTATTCTTTTCATAAATATTTTTGTTTGTATATTTGTCTACATCAATACGTGTGCTGCAACATTATTTTTTTCTTTACCTGTTTATTTAAGACTTAGGTTTAGCTAATTACCTAAAGCATCTCATTATTTGCTTTCATTCATATGGATTACACACTATTATTTCTAAAAATGTTAGGTGACAAGTGTTCAGTGCTAATAGTTATAACACTTTGCTAGCAATGTTCCACAAAATTTGAAGAAAAAAAAAACATACAAAAACAATCAAGCCCCCTCAAAAAAAATCGGCTTAGGGCCCAAAAATACACCGGGACGGCCATGTGCAACAATCTCCCTTATTGTGATAAGTGTCCATTGAATTTGGTGGTCATTGACCTCCATAAAATTTTCCAGAACATCTATTAGGTGATGACAGTTTATTATCTTATCTGTTATGATTATGTTGTACATTGGTTTATATTTTTTTTTTGTACATTGGTTTATAGATATACGCAGGTGGTGAACATAATCAAACGTTTGAGAGTATGCTCATGTTCATTCGTTTAGAAACGAGCTTATAATTTTGTTCAAGTTTGTTTCGTTAAACGAAACAAATGAATGATCACAAACACAAACGAACTGGACATAAACATGCTGTGAGCGGCTATATATATTCGTTTAACGGTATATATAGAGAGATCATGAGTTCAAACCCCGCTTCTAACACAATTAAAAACAAAAACAAAAAAACAAGTGTTGGATCTCTCTCTTCTAACAAACCCACACTTCCCAAACCAAAAAAAAAAAAAATCAGTGTTAGGTCTCTCTCATTTTATAGGCCCATACTTGAGGGGAGCATATAAGAAAAAAGAAAATGATTAGTCCCCCGAACCCATCCCAAACTCATCCCCCGAATTGTTGTTTTTGTGGTCCATGTTTTTTTCCTTTTTTTTTTTTTTTTTTTAAGTTTGATAGTGTATGGTGTAAAAGTGATTATGTACAACTTTGTGTGGATATAGGTGGTGCCTAAATCATCTTCCTAAGAAAATATAGTAGCACGTTTATTAACACCAATTGATTTTAGTAAAACGGTAAGCGCTTGATCCTAATAATACACATTACAGAGCTGCAGACGGTGGGGATGACGGAAAATGTTGATTGATTCTATCATCAGATGAAGTCACCTAGCTAGATAAGAACGAATGAGTGATTATAAGCTTGTTTGAGTTGAGGACGGTGGGTTTTTGTTCACTGTGGGGTACAGCTACCTCATTTTTGGGCTTATTATCATATTTTTTTTCTAGTGGAATTATTATCATATTAAAGAGAGAGAAAAAAAAAAGGACAGGTTTTCACCTATGCTACTTATTATTTACTATGCTATAAGTTTCTTATTAATTTTACATTTGTTATGATTCATACTACTTCTTACAGAAAAATTAAGTACATTTTGGGTCATTATTTTTAAAAGCAAGTTGCACCTAAATAATACAAGGCTCTGACTGATATATCAGTCTAGAACCATAGATTTTACCGGGTCGGCACTCGACACTGGTTTGTATGCATTTATGTGGACAGTCAAGTCTAGGGTAATGGAATATATATATATATACTAGTGAGTTTTAGTACAAAGAAAGCGCTGACAGACTCTGCTGGCGAAGTCAATCTGATAGTGACAATTAAGGATTGAAGAAAGCACCATACATAACCTAGATTCATGAAACTGATGCAAACAGGTCTGCATATGAACAAGTTTAGGTACCAGCATAGCAGAATAAGTAGAATCAAAAAGTGGATGTTTTTTAGTGACATCATGTAATAATTTGTAACATCAGCCAACTTGCACCATCCTTGAGTACAGATAAAGCTGCTTTCTTCTTCTTTCAATGAAGCACACAGATAAACACACACAATGAAAACAAAGTATGAACCAAAAAATAAAAGCAAAATTCCATCAATATCAGGGTAAATTTTTACAGAAACAGTGCTCTGAATGTAAATTCTTGAAGACCTACATTTCTCAATCAGCAGAAATCTTTAATCAAAAGTAAGTCTGTATGTAAATAAATATGCCTTTCGCACCATAAAGAAAAAATGGGTTAGAAAAATATACATTTCAGAAGAGAAAATTCAAGGTTGTTTTCATAGAGACAATATTTGATTGAAGATTGAAATGTAGGTCTTCAGGAATTTACATGCAAATGAAGTTCAAATTGAAGCCATAATACAAAACATAAGTGCATACTATTATAACCTCTAAATCACGTAGGCAGGTTTATTTCCAATTGAAATCAAGAACTTTTCGAGATCTCAGGCATCAATGGCTGTACAAAACAATCTAACATACATACAATTTTCGTAAAAATAGAGATTCAATCATTCAGATCCTCTACCCAAGTATGTATAATACAGAGTACTACGTGTATTGCAGAAAATATAAATTCTTCATTCAAATTATAAGTTGTAGAGATTCTGTAAAGTAGAGAGAAATGAAGTTCTTGTCTGTAAATGAGTCATAAGATCTATGCACATATGCTTACATATTGACATATCATTCGATAGCGGGTGGAAGAAACACCATTCTTTAGTTTTGAACCTTTGATCCAACAACAACGAAACATTCCTATGGAACAAAAAACCGATGTCAAGAAGCTTTCCATACAAATTTTAACTTTAAAGAAAATAAGCCACTGCAAAATACATATACCTAGCTGATCCGTTGAAAAGTGCAAAAGGAGTAACACAACCAAGAGGCACCTAAAGAAATACGCAAAAAAGTTAGCACTCGATCAAAATAACTACTGAAAGCCAATCATACGAGATTGTTCAGACAAAGAACCATATTAGCACCTGAAGAACCTCAGCAAGTGCTTCTTCGGGAGCCATTCGTACACCTCCCTTTTCTAAACCGAGCCTCTGTGATAACACTATTTGCATTCAACATATCATTCAGATTTCCGTTATTACGGTCTTCTGAATCGAAACCAAAACAATGAAACAAAACCAGAAAGAATTTACTTTAAAAAAAGTATGAATGCACGTTTCAAGTCAACTTTTGTGTCTGACAATGCAGATACAAAATACATTTAGTCATCAATCTATAAACATTTACACGCACATTGTCACCTAGGCACAACTAAGATTTTGTAGAAACCTTGGCTAATATCATCCCAGTAATTGTTATCCCAGTCTTGTCCTAACCAATTACCAAAGAGCACCAGCAATTACATCACATTAGAACACACGAATTTTGCAAACACCAAATTTCAGGATCACAACTTTACAACAATAAAAGATCAAGAACAATGAAAGATCAACATCAAAGCATCCAGACCAACGGTATCATCATTAGGCTGTATATGAAGAAAAAACAACAATTTAATCAAAGCTCCCCTAGTCCTTAGAATAGAAGAGTACTACAAAAGCCGACAAAAGACTGGACATTTACCTGAAGATCAAATATTCTTCAATGGGATGTGGCTGAAACCTGAAAATGAAACATTCACTCAATTATAAAAAAAACGATCCACAAAAGATGGAAGGATAAGACACCTAAATTATTTTTTCATTGTTTACATGATGGCTAGGCAAAATAGTGATGAGATAATACAACTCCAATCTTTAAATAAACCAGATTTTCTTCTTATTAGACAGATCTTGATCTGAGATTAACCCTTGACAGGCTGAACACATCATCGTTGTCTCATTAAGTGTACCCGGAATAAATCTGGCCGTCGATCTCACATGGGCAATTGCAAACGAGAGCTGATTGAAAAGAAAGAAAAGCAAAATAGGTTGAACCTAGCTTCCTACAAGTTGTCTTGCAAGTATCCCAGATTAAACTGTGTTGGGGAAAAAAACCATGAAAGTTAACAACATTAAATGTCCAAAAACAACACTTTATACCTGTTGGAAAACCAAATGTCATCCAACCTACAACGAATTCCATACTTCTAGTAGGAATATCTGAGGAAATAATTCACAAACCACAATCATATCTTTTGACGAGACTTCAAAGGAGTTTCACAACACCAGCTTGAAATTAAAAACTTCAAAGAAGAGTGAGGAGAAGAAGGGTTCACAAATGCATCCTGAATACATGAAATCACCGAAAGCTGCCAAACAACCTACAAATAAAATTACTTAAAAAATAGAGAAAGTACAAGGTGAATAATAGATATTTAGTAGACAAAATGCACATACTACTTACCCCTTCAGGCCTTCAATCATAACTTCATCAAGTTAAGAAAGCCCAGATTATCTTCGCGTGCCAACTCACCTAAAAGCACCGAAGATGACAGCTTTCAACAGGAAAAAGTTGAACAAACAAATATTAGAATTGTTGAACATTGAAAGCTCAGATTTGTGATAGCCAAAAACAGATAGTATTCCATGGCTGCGAACCAAGAAGCAAAACCCAAAAGGGTTTCACCATTCAAGGCCGCCGTGCCAAGATACCGATGAAATGATTAGAGAGAACAAAATTTATGTTATCTTCATAGCCTTAAAAATCGGGAGCATATTACAGAGCATGGAAACAAAGCTGCAACGAAACATAATAAAGGATGAAAAAAAGATCTTTGGTTCTTTGCTAATTAGGTTTCATCTAGGGTATTTATTTGGAAACTAAATTTGCTGCGTAATGGCCTTTTCTAACGGGCCGGAATTTGTTTCTTTAGGAATATGCAAATGATTGGGCCTTTTCAACAAACCAGACTAAAAAAATAGAACCCAAACGGAATTTAATTGGAAAAGCATCGACGTGGCCTCCAGCTTGAGGAAAAGCTCAAGCTTCTTATAAGGAAGGAGATATATATATATATATATATATATATATATATGAACATGTTGATATTTTCTTATGCATGTATGTATATGTGGATATGAAATGAATATGAAGTGTTAAGGATAAAAGTGTAATTATATAATATTTAGTGATTAGGATTGTGTAGAATCTCTAGTAGATTGTGCTGGGACACTTGGCACATCCTTGTAGGTCTGGTACTATTGCAGTAGCTATATATATACTGCTAAGAATATTCTGGTAATGTAATACAAATCTTATCTTCTTGATATCTTGTCTTGGTATCGGAGCAATATGGCTAACGCCACCACCGGCACCGGAACTCCTCCGGTGACCACTATCTCTACTCCAGTGACTTCTATATCTAATCCGGTCACTTCTATTCCACCTACGATTTTTCCAACCAGCTTTGTGCCTTCCACATACTATCAGTCCACCACAAGTCTTGGTGGTCCTCGGTCGGAGATTTTGAGTACACCGGTGCGATCCTCTCTTCCACCGCTTCCTCCGTTGGTCTCCTCAGCTTCTCATACTCCATATCCGTTTGGTGGAAGCCTGAATCAGTCATGCACTGTTAAACTGGACAGAAGCAATTACCTCATTTGAAAGACCATCATACTGCCCATTGTTCGAGGTCACCGTTTAGACGGTTATTTGCTTGGAACGAAATCTGCACCACCGGAGTTTTTGCCGTCTCTCAATCCTACTGTATCTGGATTTGGTTTTCAGCCTAATACCGCATTTGAAGAATGGCGTGTCAATGACTCCTTGCTGATGGGTTGGCTTATGAGCTCCATGACTGAGCAAGCCCTCGCCGAAGTTATTGGTTGCAATACAACTGCTGAAGTTTAGGGTTGTCTTGAATGCTTCTTCAACACCAAATCTGAAGCCCGGATGCTAGAATTCAAGACCTCCTTGGCCAAAGCAGAAAAATGTACCAAATCTATGATTGATTACTTAGCTGTGATGAAAGGGTATTCTGACGGATTAACTGCTGCTGGTTATCCCATTAGTAAGTCTGAAATTATCTTAGCTGTTCTTGGTGGCCTGAGTAAAGACTATGAGTCTGTGATAGTCAATATCACCTCCTGTATTGGATCTTTGTCTTGGCAAGATGTTCAGTCCCAATTGATCACTCATGAACATCTGTTGGCCCGTTTTAATCCAAGTCCCTTGACAAAACTCAACCTTCTGCTAATGTTGCTGTTAGTAAATCTGGTTCTGCATCTGGAGGTCGAGGCAGGGGCAATGGTGGATCCTCTGGTTCTGGTGGAAGAGGCAGGGGGTATAGATGAGGTGGATAAGGCTATAGAGGTGGAAGATCTCATGGTATAAATGGTGGAAGGTTTAATGGAAGTGGTGGTTCTCCTGGGAATTCAAACAATGCTAACAATTCTCAGTATATACCTGTGTGCCAAGTGTGTTATAAAGTTGGACATACAGCTGACAAGTGCTACTTCAGATTTGATGGAAACTATGTTCCAAGTCCTCCTCAAAATAGATCTAATGCAGCCTATCTGGCAGGTTCTGAGTCTACTCCAGACTACAATTGGTATGCTGACAGTGGTGCCTCTAGCCATGTGACCTCCGATCTCAACAATATGCACCTAAACTCTGGTTACGATGGCTCAGACAACTTAACAGTAGGAAATGGTGAGTCACTATATGTCCTTCATACTGGTCATTCCTCTATTAACACTCCTCGTAATTCTCTTGTCCTTACCAATATCCTTCATGTCCATGACATTTGATAAGTTCCTAAAAAGTCGAATAATTCTAGATGTTTTGGACTCAATTTGGTGTCGTGTGTTGCTATTTTGCGATGTTTTTATCCTTTTTGGGCTAGATTACTGCGGATGATTGAATTATTGCAGGATGATTCGAGATTAGAAGAAAAATGCCCAAAAACAGAGCTAAAATGGAAGAACTCAAAAACCAGCCTCTGTCACACCCAGGGTGTGACAGTTTCTAGAAATCTGATCCTGGCCAACGAATTGTTCTGATTGGTGAAAACTTTCACCAACGTGTTTTCTTTGATAATGGCGTGTTTTTCATTGACAATGAGGAGTCCACATACTACAAGAGTCCAAGATTGATAGATATTTGATTTTTTGAGATTTTCTTGATTAAATTAATTATGAAAACTTATATTTATGATGTAATTATCCCTTTTATACGCCCCTAAGTCGTACAAATCAACATTCACGCCTCCCCATCAGTTTTTTTATTCGACTTTTTCCTCTTTTCTTCATCATCTTCTCCCATCCCCAAGATCAAGGATTTTAGGTTCAAGAAATTCAAGAACAAAGCTTTTTCGAGGTTGGATTATTTATGCAATACTTTGACGGTTTATGTCTCTCCTTTTTCTCCTTTTCTTTATTTATTTATTTTTCTTGTCAAAGTATGTATTCTATGATTGAATCTTGGAATTTTGATATGGAACGTGAGTAGATATCAGTTTCTAGGATTAGGAGGAACCCGGATATGAATATATGATGTAAAAACTCAATCTTTTCCTTGTTTTATGAATTTGATTCTTATAAATTGATTCTTGTGTGCTATTCTTGTTTTATTGTTGAAATTAATAGACTGAGAGGGTGAATAATCGCAATTCTACGTAGAGAAATTATTCGATTAATTAGTGACCGAAAAAGTACTACTTAATTGATACTTTAGGAAACAAGAATTGAATCTAGGGTTTTATTGGAATGAATATTTGGTAAAAACCTAGATGGCATGAAATTATGGTTTTTTAAGGGATCTAAATTCATTCTTCATCGTGGGAAACCGGGTGTAGTTTGAGTCTAGGTACAATCACGAAAATAATTCGAAAGAATATTTTTGTGATAAAATTTGATAATTGCCTTTATAAGTGTAAAATTCGTATCTTGGGGGAAATATTGTTGGTAAGTCATATGGTAATTCCGTGGTGACTCTGAAATCCTAGAAATGCTTTTAAATTGGATCTTTAGCTAAATCTTGAAGTTCTTGGTTCATAGTTGTACTTTCTTTATTTTCTTAAATTTTAGGATTTTTAGATAAAAACCTACAAACATTTGATTTGTCTAGCTAATATAAATCGGGAATTGTTTGGTGATTGACTACAAGTCCCTGTGGGATCGACATCCTAAGTACTACTCGATAAGCCGTGCGCTTGCGGTAGGATTTAGTGATTATATTGAAAAACATTACTAAAAATCTCTTAAGTGTATCCATATTAACTAATGATAATCCTGTTTTTATGGAATTCCACTCACATAAGTGCTTTGTGAAGGATCAAGCTACCAAGTAAGTTCTTCTGGAAGGATGCCTTAAATATGGCCTCTACCAACTGTTGCTGGCACAGAACACACAGACACAGAACTCTCTTCACTCCAAATCTCAGTTTGCTCTTAGTAGTCAGGTTCATTCTAATAAAAGTATGTCTGATTCTGTTATTCAACAAGCCAACTTGTGGCATAGACGGTTAGGGCATCCCTCAATGAGGGTTTTCAATCTTGTCTCTAAACTTTGTAATGATGTTCCTGGTAATGTTGAATCTGACTTTTGTGATGCTTGTCAATGTGGTAAGTTACATAGTCTTCCCTATCCTAGTTCTACCTCTCATGCCTCATGTGTTCTTGATTTAATTCACACTGGTGTCTGGGGACCCTCCCATGTGATGTCTACTCATGGCTTCCAATACTATATTGTGTTTATTGATGATCATACTAGATACACTTGGTTGTACCCTCTTAAATTAAAATCAGATGCTCTTAATGCTTTTGTTAAATTCCAAACCTTGGTTGAAAATCAATTCTCTAGCAAGATTAAATGTGTCCAATCTGACTGGGGAGGGGAATATAGATCCTTTGTCTCCCATCTTGAGGCTAGAGGTATCCATTTTAGGCATTCTTGTCCCCATGCTCATGCCTAAAATGGAAGGGCAGAGAGGAAAAACAGACATGTCACTGAACTTGGACTCACACTTCTTTCTCAAGCCTCTCTACCCCTTAGATTCTGGGTTGAGAGCTTCACTCATGCTGTCTCCCTTATCAATATTCTACCTACACCGGTCCTACATAATAGGTCCCCTTTTGAAGCTCTCTTTCATAAACCTCCCACTTATGCCTCTCTCATGGTCTTTGGATGTGCCTGCTATCCCCTCTTAAGACCTTTTCAATATCATAAGTTCCAATTTCATACCAAAAAGTGTGTTTACGCAGTCCCTGTCACAAAGGGCATCTGTGTCTTGACAAGTCCACAAGAAGAGTCTACATCTCCAGGGATGTGTCCTTTAATGAAAATTAATTTCCTTTATAGCTCTTCAATTCCTCTCTCCTCTTCCTCCACTCCCCATCCTCCCTCCTGCACTATTGGTCCCCTTGTCCATCCTCAGTGCTCCATTAGTTCACCTTCTGCTTCTGATACTCCTCCTGCTTTTTCAGGGCCTTCCCCAGCATCCACTCCACATGCCTCTGTTTATTCTCATCCACCCTCTCCTCCTGCCACCTCTCCCAATCTTGGATCTCCTGGCTCTCCCATCTCTACTACCCATCCTTCCCCCAGTTCTGTGTCTCTTATACATTCTTCCAGCTCCTCCCCTAGTTCTGTTTCTCCTAGTCCTAGTCCTAGTCCTTCACCTTCCCCCCTCCCCCCTCCAGTCAATCATCAGCCCATGCAAACTAGAGCCAAGTGTGGCATCTTTAAACCTAAAACCTACTCCTTTCTTGCTCAATCTGACTCACCATATCCTACTAAACCCACCAAGGTGTCTGATGCTATGCTTGACCCTTCTTGGAAAGCTGTCATGCAAGAGGAGTTTAATGCACTTTCTAAGAACAATACCTGGGAACTAGTTCCTCTCTCACCTCATCAGAAGCTTGTCTCCAACAGATGGGTATTCAAACTTAAACTTAAACCTGATGGCTCCATTTTAAAGCACAAAGCCAGATTAGTGGCCAAGGGTTTCTTCAAACTCCTGGCCTTGATTACTCAAAAACCTTCAGCCTTGTGGTTAACATGAATGATGGACTATAATTAACGGTACATATGAAGACTATGAACATGAAGTAGTATGTATGAAATTACCTTGTGTACGACGATACGTAATAATAAATGATTACAAGATGATATGCGTGATATGTGACATGTAAAAGAGACAAGATAATAAGAATTGATAAGAGCATGTTTTATTGCATATGTGACATGAAATGTGTTAAATTGTATTTTAATATACTCAGGTCAAGGCTCTTTTTTTTTTGCAGGTCAATTGACGGTTTTTTACTTTAAAATATTAATATAGATTTTTTTTTTTTTTTTTTTTTTTCAGAGAAGGCAAACCTATGAGAGAAATTTCAACCCCGTGGCCGTGGATTAACATTAAACCTAATATGGTAGAGTTGTTTTTTTATTTTTATTTTTTAGGGTTTATTGTTAAAAGAATGATTTGAACATGTAGAAATACGTAAAGATGACGATTGGAATTTTTTAGGGTAAAAATGACGTATTCTTATTCCATTGTGATAGTAAACATTAGATTTGGAGTCGGTCGGCTTTGCAAAGAAACAATAGATTTGGGGTTATGAACAGTAGATTTGTCATTATCACCCAATTTATATTTCCACTGTCCTGATTCTTATTTTTCCCATATTTCTTGTCCTTTTAAATCACTCCCCCTATTTTTTATTTTTGCAAACAATATGGTAGAGTTGGTAAGCATCTTAATCATATTAATTGTGACATGAGTTTTCAAGAAGAAAAAAAACAATAAATAATAAGGGAAATGGTACGTGGACTTGAACCATTTATATGGAAAAAATATCTGGATTCATTAAATGCACATGTTTGTTGGGCTTCAACTCCCTCACCTAATTTTCACATCATCCCCCACCTGCTCCGCTTTTGCCAAATTTTATAGTGGTCCGGCAGCATAAAGATAATTTGTTGGTCTGAAATCAATAAGATTTAAGAATGTATTTTATCTTTATACAAAGAAAAAAACCAAAAATTCTTATCGATTATAAATACTGATATGGTGGTCCATTTATTTATGAATGTAACACCATAAAATTACCAACAACAACAACAACAACAAAAAAAACCCACCTTTGCCAATTGATACAATAGTAATTGACATCGTCACATTGAGATGGATATAAAGTGACACTACCCTTCAAAAAAAAAAAAAAAAAAAAAAAAAAAAAAAGTGACACTACCATCGTCACATTACATTGCAACTTACTACATCCGTTTCAAAATATAAATTCATTTGAGTTTTTTCACGTAGATTATAAAGGTTGGTTAAATTGGTTATGTATGATTAATTTTGATTAAAAAGTCTAAAATGATCTTTGACTTTATTAATACAAAGTAGTGGGTGGGTAAATAATAAATGAGAGGTAAAATGAGAAAAAAATAATAAATGATTCATTGGTTATCTAAATAGATTTATATTATGGGACAAACCAAAAAAACTATATAGACTTGTATTTTGAGACGGAACTAATACAATAATGTTATACTACATTATAGAAAAAATTGACACGTTAAATATTTCACATTGTTCTTTTTTTAATATTTTAATATTTCACATGGTTTAGTCGTCACATTAGTTATTTATATCTTGTTCCGAAACTTATGATACCATATTATCAATTGAATATTTTCCCAATTACTTTGACCTTTTATTATTGATCTTTGTCTGTGTGAAAGAAATGATTAAGATACAACCATATGAAGCATGTTGTTCAGAAAGGGTTTTATGATACAACAGGAGTATATTATAATTGTCATTAAGGACATGCATATTTTTATTTTAGTAAAAAAGACAAAACCCCTTTTATTAAGACAATTTTACCCCTTTATTTAAATTCAAGTTATATAAATAAAATACATAGAACTCCACGTTCCTCAAAGGAAATAAAAAGCAAACCACCCACTATTTTTTGAGGGACCACGTTATATATATATCTTATTTAATTTTTAGAATATATATATACTACATGTGAAAGAAAATATTTGATATAAAAAAAAAAATTGATTAAAAAATATATATATATATATATATATATATATATATATATATATATATATATATATGTGATAAAATATTTGATATAAAAAATTGTTTAGAATGTCGTTGGATTTTATCACTCAAATAAATCATATGAGTGCAAGTCCGATCCCGCTTAAGATTAATTAATATCTAATTACTGCAGAATCTGCATCATTATCTATATTGAAACCTTCAAATAACAGGGCTGCATACCTTTAAAAAAAAAAAAAACAGGACGCATCATTGTGTTATAGTACAACATCATTTTAAAATATAACCTCTGACAACATATAACATTCACTCATACAACAACATCAAATTACTTATGCTTAGATTTGAATTTTAGTCTAATCGACCAATTATAAATTGATTTTATAGTTCAAAATCGATTTTTAAAAAGTCGAGTCTACCGTCTACCCCTTAAACAATATTTACCTCTCGCTCATACCATGAACCCAACCGACCCACCGGCACCGGTGGTGTCTGTCTGTCTGCTAAACAGGATGAAGAGATAACAGTTGACGACAAGTAGGGCATGAAGAATGTGATCTTAACCATGTGTCTATACACATCACATGGAAACCATGGTCACACTCCGGCAAAACACGAACTCTTTCTCCTTCTTCAAATTCAGTTAAGCAAATCGCGCAATCAGCTGTTGCAGATTTAACATTCATACCCGTTTCGTAAACAACCACCGGAATCCGGCGCAGAACATCCTTCGTCACGCCGCCTTTCGATCCCAACCCGTCTGAATTCTCGTAAGGAAATCTTCTGCTGCATCTCAAAACACAACGAACGATTGAATTAAGACCTAATGCGCAGATTAAAGCACAGAGCAAAGCTGCTAGGATTATCATCATGTTGGTGTCGAAATTCGGGCTGTTGTTGTTGTTGTCCACTAATTGCTTTCCGGTGCCGCCTATGGAACTGTTGTTGTTAATCGTTTGATTGCGTAAAGGAATTGTGATATCTGAATTGAAGAGGAGCCGTTGATGATGCAGATATTTTCTCATCGTATTATATAATTTTTGCTTCTAACTAGTATTTGGGAAAATTTTAATTTGGGCTCTGTGTTTGTTAATGGAGTCTAGGATTTTGGTTTATTGCTGCAATTTCTGAGCTGAAATTCACTGGAATTTCAAGTGATTCAATTTTTTGTCTATAAAGAAGAGAAACTAAATTTGAAGTGCATATCACAATGTTTTATTTTGAAACATGGAAGTATGAATACAAGGACGACCGCCGGAATAATAATATAAAAAAAAAGGTTTACTATATATACAGCCGCTTGGCAAATGGTATACTCCCAAGAGTAGTGTTAAGTGTTGTTATCACGGTGACACAACAAATCTCACGATCTAATAAAATCTCTTATGATGTGATATTTATTTACATTATCATATTATGAATGGTATTACTGACATATCAATGTTGTCTAATTGATATGGTGGTCCTCGGTTGGGACCAACATTTTAAATTTAACTCATAGCAAACTTGAATTCAGATCGAGTTTGAATATGCTCGTGTTTGAGGAGTTTGGCACTCAAGTCAAGTTTGTGCTCAGATTCGAATTAGTAAAATTTAAAGTACGTGCTCGGCTCGGCTCGGATTATTTACCCTCAGCTCTAGGTCGCAACAATAACATATTGTTTAGTCATGTCTCTTATACATACAAATCATGTCATTAATTTGAATGAAATTTTATTATAGTAATGACTCAAATACTAAGCATCCTACTAGTTGATCAATGGCAAATATGGTAAAAAAAAAGATTAATGAAGTGACAGTTATCTAAGGGACCTACTATGTATTCATATGACCCCTCATACTTAATTTCAATCGTCTTCATTGTATTGTCTATGGACCAATTATTAAGATGTCTTGCATTTCTCATTGATTGCAATAAAATTGTAGTATATGGATCTATGAAGAGTTCCCGATGTTTGTAATATGTTTGATGAAATCCCTCTTAAAGATGTCATTTTGTGGATTACATGCGTTATATAAATTTTTAGGTGGAGTTCTAAAATGGGATTATGATTTATTAAGATGATATTAATGGAATACTCAAGATCGGAATGAATTAAATTACTAAGTTTTTATTATATACATAGACTCTTTTTCCCCGTTTTGACGAAAGACTTACCTTTTCCGATGGTGTGGACCTAAAGCTTTTGCCTAATCGGCTAAGTATTTGATGTTTTTTCCTCGTGATGCTTGTCATGATAGAGATGAGGAGCGAACGAGTAACACGACATATCCTAGTTTTGTTCCCAATGTTGAACGGTTTTTTTTAGCTTTATGTAGATATTTGGGTGTCTACATATGAGGCTTGATTTTATTCCTTTTTGTTCCGGTTTTCTATGGCGTTTAGGGTTTTTTTTTTAATATTTAAAATTGCATATAGTTGTGTACTTTTTTTTTTTTTTTATATTAGAAATGAATTTTTTTCACGATAGATTTGTCACATAGTCACATAATAGGTTTTATTAGGATAGAGGACTGTGTTCGTTAAAACATTTTATAACACATAGTCAGAATATGACATTTGCTAAAAATGGACATTTGTTATTTGAATAGCACTTACTAGTACAAATTTTCAAATTTTCTTTTCACATGTCCATTTTTAGCATTTATAATTTGTAAGATATTCAACATAAAAAGTCTTGAAAAATGTTCTTTTCCAATAACTCTTGTTCCAAGAATGAATTTGAAGAAACATCTAAAAATTTTGAAGAAAGATAGACTCAAAAAAAGCTGTGCCAATTAGTGAACAGAAGGGGTGTTTTGGAAGGATCCTTACAAGATATAGACATAATGAAAAGGAATCACGTTGGTGACAAATGACATTAGATAGATATAAAAGAATAAAATAAAGGGTCGGAGCCAATAGGAAATTGGGACCAATGCCTTTCATTATTATTGGTCCAATATGCCCCCAAAATTGGACATTTGACATTAGAAAGATCGAGTACCGTTTTGCTATTGTTGTTTTGAGCTTTTGTGGTACAAATCTTGTAATAATGTTCTTATGGAGTTGAAGAACATTTGTAATCCCTAATCAACCCCTTTATTTTATTTTTATAAAGTCTATGGTATCTAGGATGAATTGGCTTGACTAATCCGAAGTTTAGTCGTATGATGATTGCAGGGCGTCATTAATTCATACTCGGTGATAGAGGCTATATATACAAAACTTTTCGATATGGTGTATGCTGAAAATAATCGAACCTGAGACCTTTTGATGTATTCTCAAGCCACTAACATAAGCTAAGCTACTATGTTATAGCTCTTATTCGTTTTCATACAAGAGTCATGTAAAACTACATAAATGCTTTAGTGACAGTCTTGCTTTTAAACTAGAGTTGGGGGGGTTCGATTCTGTAAAGGGTCGATTTCTCTCGACAATAAAAAGTGTACATACAGTCTTTGGAAACTGAACAACTGATACATAACCTTTGATTTGCATCCTTAATGAAACTTCATGGTTGAACAATGGAGGCCCTTTTGGGTTTAGGTAGGTCTTGCCGATAATTTATATATTATCACAACAATGGAAGCATATGAGTCACACACACAAAAAAAAAATTAAAAAATTAAAATCCAAATCCTCACTACCAAACAAGCAAGCAAGATTTAATATCTTGCATGTGTTGACACTTGAAGTAGATATTTTTGGTGGAAAAGATTAGTTCAATATTAAAATCTTTCACATGATAGTGATATATGCCCCCTCTCCCCTTCTCCCTCTCTAAAATGATGCATCATATTCGATAAATAAAAACAAATCTTGAAACTGATATAGCTCTCAAAAAAAATAAAAATACTGATATAGAAAATACCCCACACATGCATGGACATGGCTATCATATTTTTTCCCACCTTTATACCCCCATAAAGAAGGTAGTTCACCGACACTATAATTTAATAACTAAGTAAAGTTAACCAAATCCTGTATTAAAATCGTCATAATATGGTTGCCTTGTTGGAGTATCTACATTTAGCAATTTACTTGATACATGAAAGTAAATACTTCATTGCTATTTCCCTTGAAGAACAACTTATGCACGTATGTTTCATTAGTTTGGAATTGCATTGGAACTGCAATTTGTGTTTGTTTGTTTCCGTTGATATGCTAAACCATAATAATGAATAACGCACCTGCGGGGCGCAGAGCAGTAGCGTTAATGAAGTCATAAATGGTCGGTTATTTCTTGACCGCGCCGTCGCGCTTTGGTCGAAAAGAAATTAACCAAGTTAATGAGGCACTTTATGTCTCACACTTATATGGGGTGGCGATTTTTTACTTTACCGATATGAGATTTACATTCTTTCCTTATAAGGATCGACGCGTCTCGCCAGACGGGCAAGATTGTCGTGGTGGATGTGGATTTCGTCTTACCATAGGATTTTAGAGGTGGCACACACGCGCTCGTAGTGTGGCAGACAGTTAAGTATGATGATACATTTCTGAATACTGAATTCTCAACGCCTGAGATCCCGGCCCAGTAGACTAATTGAGTCATAAATGGTCGGTCATTCGCTTAGACCACCGCCGTCGCCGCTTGATGTAAAAAAATTTGCTTAGAGTTGATGAGATATTTATGTCTCGGCATTTTATGAGGTGGCGGAACTTTACTTTCTAGATATGTGATTTTACACATACAACGACCCGATCCAAATATCAGAGTAAATTTTTAGATACGGATCGTTCAACCATGATTCAAGAATCATGTTAAAAGCATTAAGTGCGGAAATTGAAATGAAAAAAACCCCGGCCTACTAAAACCCAACACGTACTTAATATATAGTTAAAGCATCCAAGTGCATACAATAATACAAGGTCATTACAACTACATAAGTTTAATACTAGAGATACAAATACAACAACATTTGTTATCATTCTTCCAAATACAAGGCAACAATGCTACCCCAATACATCCCTTGCATCCTAGAATTTATGGATATCAACCACTTCTCCTTTGCGGATTAAGAAGATTACTCTGGACTTATGAAAGAAGACATGATCATAGAAGATATCTTGACTCCATGAAAAAGTCTACTGAAATAGGAGAGGTAAAGGGCAAGGGTCACTCTCGTCCCTAATCTCATGTTGCTACTAAAGTTAATCATCTAAAAGATATTGAAGTAAGGGGCGAGTCATATATATGGCGCTCAGTAAGGGAAGGAAACAAGCATCGAAGAGAACTAGTCTGCTTACTTTGATGATCAAGTCATTTTCCAACCATTTAAAACATGAAACATAAAACACGAAATCGGCATAATATATATCATATAGGTTTCTAAGAATGAACATGCTTGAAACTTAAAGATTATGATGAAAACTTACTTAGAACTTTGATAGGCTTGAAGAATTCTGAATATCGATGATTTGATGAACTCGGAATGCAGGAAATGCTTCAGAATTGAGGAAAGGATAAAGTGTGTGTGTGTGTGTGTGTATGTTGCAAGTATGAAAAATGAACTTATGACTCGGTTTAAAGGTTGCTGGAACGAAGGGGTGTTTGGGAAACCTCTGAATCGATGCAACTTTTTTAATTCAAACCCACCGCGACTGTTACAGCTTGCCACCGTGACTGCAGTGTGGTGAAATTCCAAAAGTGCGTTTTTATGTTTCATATGAGTTTCTGGGGTATTTCTAAGGGGTTTTCACATATATTCATCATAATACATTATATTTATCATATAATATGAGTCTGAGGGTGACGGAAGCATAGATTTTGACTCGGAATATTACAATTCATCACATACTATGTCAGCAGTAGACAAGAAAGAAAGAAGAAAAAGAAAAAAAAAAGTTGAATTATAGTTGGTGCTTAATTAACCTTTTTGGTCTATTTTGTTTTTCTACAGTTTCAGTATCTGGGACAAATTGTGTCTATGGAGTCTAACCCTTATTCAAAGAAATATGTGCCAGAGCTCTCACCTTAGAGAATAATTGAATAGGTGACTTCCTAAACATTCTCTCATGTCACACAGTAAATAAAAACCGTGTATTATAACATCTTTTACTAGGTGGAAATCGTATAGCCACCAACTGGTGGTCTCATCATTCCCTTTTTTTGTTTCTCTTCAGCGTCGTTTGCGATGGGTTTGGTTATAACAACAGAAAGAGCCATAAGCATGTCGTCGATATCTTCAATGCGACCTGCACATGTCGAGAGATAGAGACACTATGAAAATTCCCCATTTGGACCAGGCTTATTGGTGTTTTGCTCATAAATCACCCAATTTTATTCACTGTTTTTTTTAGTCATTTTTCTTACGTACTACCTCCGCTCCAATATATAAGTCATACTAGGAGTTTTTCACACAGATTAAGGAAGTGGTTGAATGTCATTAATTTGAAGGTTAATGTCTAAAATACCTTTTGACAAAATTTTAGCTCCAGCTCCTAACAAAAACTCAAACCCCATCAGAACCTGATTGTGGTGTTGTCGGGCTCCGGCTGAGACGCACCGGTGGCCCATGGGTGGAAGGAATTCGGAGAAGCAAGATATACGGGGGGGGGGGGGCGTGGAGAAACATCTCTGGCAAAGATTAATGCACACCGGCGAATCCAATCTTAATTTTGGCTATGGGTAACATAATGTTAAATTTAATGTGTTGCCCCAGCATTACCGGCTCCCAACAATTGACCTAAATTCACAGGGTGAGATTTGGTGTCTTCACATTTGGAGCTTACACTTTGTGAAGACATCTTTAAAATAAAAACACTATTCCATCCTAAAACTAACATCATAGAACTTTTCATATTACAAAATTATAATTTACAGGGGCTTCATACATTTCCTTGGATATTAATGGGCCAAAAGTTCTAAAAATATTCTCAACATAAGAATAAAAAGTTGACAACCAGAACAAAAAAAGAAGAGAATATTTTGGCAAGGGCACAAAAATATACAAACCGCATGTCACTGGGCTGATGAAGTACAGAGACCGTTGATTATCTGTCTCCGCCCAAATTTCTCCACTTATCTTTCAAATCATGCTATAAAATAAAACACATCACATAGTCAATAAATATATCACTGCAAAATATGAATAAAAGTTCAGTTTTTTTTTTTTTTTAAGAAGATCTTTACCGATGTTCTCTCCTCAAATACATCCTTGTAAGCATTTAAGATAGTCACCCAGTTTCCTCTTCCAAACCTACAATGGGAAACAACACAAAAAAAAAGGTATAATAATAGACAATAATGATGTCACAGCTTGATATGGCGGTGGGGACCTCTCATGAATCATGATGTGGCAGTGAGACCCGTTTTCAAATAATGCCACATAATGGGAGGTCCTATTGCCACATCAAATTGTGACATTTGTTGTGTCGGAGTGATTGTGATGGTAAAACTGCTTTAATAATAATGATGAAATCAACAGAATAGCATACTTTTCAACACCAGCCCTTAAAGTGTCTTCTTCTAAAGCAGTCCACCTTTTTGGCTTTCTCCTCTTTGTTACTTTACAACTTTCATACGGCTTCGGAGGAGATACAACAGCCCTTCTTTTTGGGCTTGGTAACTGAACTCTACTTCCTCCAATTGGTGAAACCCCCGGCACATCATCAATGCTATCATTCCACTGATGTACATTTTTTAAATTCAAATACATTTAGAGAACTTCAACAGTTAAGAAGAAGCATCTCACATGTAATGAGATCAAATTCACAGACAAAAATATTGAGAAATTAACAAAAGAAACACAGCTCTTCCCTGTTCCTACATGACAAGCACACACGCAGACAAAAAAGGGAATCATAACATCAAGGTGCAGTCAATGTACAGTTTTTCCGAATTTCAAAAGGCAAAGCAGAACTGCACGTGCAAGCCGCCTTAAAAGGAAAACACAAAAAAAAAAAATAAATAAATAAATAAGAAAGGGATAACCTAGAGGCCTTCAATAAGTTGGAGTAAATTTAGGCACTTTATAGATGCAAAATGAAAGGGAAACAAACCAAGACTATAAAACAACCAGGAACTAGGTTTGATGACGCTAGTACGCTACCATGGGCATGGCAATAGCCACTGCTAAACACTTCAGCCACAATCTTGCATGCCCGAATATAGACTCTTAATTTAATATTTACTACCTCGGACTATTCTAATGTGTCTGATGGTTTTATTCATAATCCATGTGTCATATTGGGTGGGACAAAGAGCAATACCTGAGTATGCAAATCATGTCAGAATGTGATCACATCTCATCTTCTAACACAATGATATACAAGATCTACAACGTAAAAAGGATAAACAAGAGCTGATCCAAGCTCTTAGATATTTCATTCATACAAGATGAATAAGATTACATAATATGACCTAGCTTCTAGGGAACTATGGGTATTTTTAGGCTTAAAAACCCATTTAGCGAAAGCATACCCTAAGAAGCCCGCATGGCTATCCATTAACTTAAAACATAAATACAAAACAAATCTAACTTAGATATCCCTACATCACACAATCAGCCACAAACGGTGGTATTAATTGCAAGCAAATAAAATTATTTTAATAAAATCATGATTGGGAGGACTGAAGGAGATATAGAGATAAGAGGAAGAGGAAGAGGAAGAGGAAGAGGAAGAGACAAAAATTATATATAAAAAAAGGATTGTAATGGAAAAGTTGCGATTTATTTAATCAGCAAAGAAGCAACTACATAAATGATAAACAGAGAGTAAACATGGCCTAGGTCAAATGGAAAAGTAAATCCGATAGTCCCCATCAAATTTTTAACAAATGACATACCAAACATCAAACATTTGTTTCATATGAGTACTAAGCATCCAGGACGAATCATGATCCAGACAAGTGTTTCCAATAATAGTATGAGACACTTAAAGTTGCATAGTCATTGGACATCAGTAAATGCATGCGAAATCAAGAAGTAATATGCAGCAAAGACGACGCATGCAAGCAAGTGCAGCCAATGGAGTAAAAAAAAGCTTTAAGCTAGACACCTCAGGAGACGAAAACTACTGACTAATAGACTAGGGCTGTAAATGAACGTCAGTATTCGATTCGATTCGCTGTATTCGGCTCGAAAAAAGCTCGATTCGAGTTCGATTCGAACCTTCGAACGTCGAGCCGAACGTTAGGTATTTGATATTCGTCTATCGAGCCGAACCGTATCGAACACGTTCGGCTCGAACTATTGTATATTTAAAAAAAAAACTATATATATAAGGTTCGAACATGTTCGAACCGTTCGAACATGTTCGAACATGTCGAACATGTTCGAACTTTCGAACCCGAGCCGAACCTTGCTAAACTAAGGTTCGACCAGTTCGAGCCGAGCCGAACCTTAGGTTCGAACCTTTCGAGCCGAACTCGAACCCTGCACATGTTCGGTAGGGTTCGGCTCGTTTACAGCCCTACTAATAGTCAATACTGTCGTCATAAAGCTGAAAAAAGTTTTATTGTGTAGTTTACAGGGGGTTGTTACGGGAAGAACAGCAATAGTTTAAACAGTTAGAAGTCTCAGGACCCTCCACTCTAAACCTTAGTTACTTTTTTATGAGTAGTTGGCTGTTTACATTTTTTCTATCTTTCTTTCTTTTTTGGTGGTAGGGGGAGGGGTGTGTGTGTGTGTGTGTGTGTGGGGGGGCTGAGAACAATAATGACCATCTAATAAAATTCAACCCAGACATCACCCTCAAAAGTTTGCTTCACGTAGGATAGCATATCTCAACTGTCTTGTCAAACACCTTCAAGAAAATTAATGGTTCAGGCTCAGCCTGGTTTGTACAACATGACCAGGTCTAATTCCACAGAGCAATTGACTAAATTTGCAATCCCTCGATCAAAAACTGTAAGCTTGATTAATATCAGCAACCAAAAAAATACTGCTTCTACTGTGGCATGGTCAACCTCATTTCATATGACAACAAAGACAACAGAATACATTACTGGAAAACAAAAAAGCTATTACCTCAAAAGTACAGGCTGTGCCATTCCGAGCCATTAAGCTTGATTTGGAGACATCGTTCTGAGGTATATGTGAATGATTAGGCATGCTTTCTACGTTAGCTTGTTCTGAGGTATTACCTACATTCTCAGCTATGCGCAATGCATCAGGAAGAGGGTCTTCTACAACAGCATGAAGCTCCAATGAACTTGATTCAAGAGCTTCTTGCACTCTATTTACTTCAGGTGTAGTAGGCAAATCATACGTTTTGCAAGACTCAACCCCATCAGAAGTATTCATGTCAGCAATCTTAGCTCCTCTATTAGTTTCAGACAAAGCAACTTTGCTACGTTGCCAAGCAATCTGCTTCCGTCTGGCAAGCACATTGCCTTTGAGCATCTCTGTAAGACGAATAAAATACCAACATAAACCTACGACTCACTACAAAATATAAAAAAAATAAAAACCCATCTTAAGCAGAAATAGAAAATTTCCTCTTATCGCTGTATAACATGTATTGTCTTCAAGTCCAGAACCTCTCCACATTCCACGATTAAACCCAGATGTATGAAAGTCAGCCACATAAAATCAGTTTAAATGCACACCCCGGCTTGAGGAAAAAGAAATATTTGCACGTTTCTAATCAGATGATTAGCCAAATTCCCAAGCAAGTAGCACAAGACACGACTCTGTATTTTCAATGGAATTAAAGAAAGTATAAAATACCTAACATGGGTTCTCAAAAAAAAAAAATACCTAACATGCTATTTTAGTCAGACATGAATCATTCATCAATAATCAAGGACACAGGTTACAGCAGAAATCAAACAGCAGACTAAAACAAAGTCTAACTAAATTAGTGATCATAGAGATAATTCCATGCTATCCTTAGTTTGTGTGCATTTCACTACTCTAAATGCGAACTTGTGTGGATTTTCATGTCTCCTTTCCAAATAGACTATTCATTCACCAATGGCACATATGTTGTATCTCCTTCCCCAAATAAGTAAATGCATACATCCTCATTGTAAGACTTATTGAACATCTTTATATCTGTAAGAGGAGAGAGGGGACTGACTTGGGGAGGGGAGAACCAATAAGGCTTTTAGTTAACTCTGCTTAGTAACAAAAATAATTTACTATAGATTGTACCAAACAAAACACACCTATCCTCTCATGGCTTGGCCCAGCATGTTGACCATCGCCTTGAAAGTCCATCCCTTGGTCCTTAACTTGACCGAGGTTTCCAAAGAGTGCCCTCAACTCCTCGTCAGCCCTAAATGCCTCCGCAACTGATTCAAGAAAAGAAGGTCCCATCTTCCCCCTTTCCTCTTTCACATAAAGCCTAATAGCCCCAATTGCATCAATCCCTTCACTTCTCTTCAACACAATACCGCATGCATCATCATCCCAGACTGCTGCCTTAATATCATTCATCCAACTACGCAATTCCTCGGAAATCAGTCCTGCTGCCGCCGTTTTCTCCAATTTACACACTCTCCCTTTCCATATCCTCTTCACTGCATCAAAATACTCAAATCTACTATTATCCTCTCTGTTCCTCAAAAATTTTACAGTACATTCCACTGCTGCTGCGAGATATGCAACCTTGATGCTGCCGGAGTGTTCTGTGATTCCGGCTTTAAAGTCTAATTCTTGGATTTGTTGAAGCAAATCGAGTTGGGCTTCGGAGATGGATTGTTTGGCTATTTCTGATTCGACCTTACGTAAGAGGAGGGATTTCTTCAGGCCTGGATTATCGTTTGGAAGAGGGAGGATGTTGATCAGGATGTTTAAAAGATGGTCGTCGATAGGTTGCCGTGGGAGGAACTCAAAAATCCACTTTCCGACGTCGGCGTCGATGTCGACCGCCATAAAAAATAAAAAATAAAAGAAACTGTGGCAAAAGTTATATAAAAAAAAAAAAAAAAGAAGGGAAATCAAATTTGAAGCAAATTGGGGGTCATGGGATTAACCTAACAACCAACTAACACTTCTTCTCGTTCCATTGAAATAAAAACCGTGGGAATTTTTCAACCCTGACTTTCTTTTATTTTATAAACTTTTTTTTTCTTCAAAGAGATCATTTTATTAATTATTTTATATCAATCTTTTTTTTTAACAAATATTTATCCATCTTAAAATATAAGTTACTATTGCACTTTTCAACGTAATGCATTATCATTACTACTTGTTTCGCACTGTAGTGCATCATCTGTCAAGGTGTCATAATATCAATACACAGTGTAATGCCTCTGTTCGGTGAATTTGGCTTACGGCATGCGGTGAAACCGCATAAGAATTTATCATCAGTTGCCAAATTATGAAGTTATATAATGTATAAAATCATCACATATAAATTATCGGAAGTGTTTCAACAAAAACATGAGGGCCTCTTAGCACGGGCGGATGCGGGATTTTTGATACGAGAGTTAAAATTTTGTTTATTTTTCCGTATCACTCAAATATTTGTATATTCTATTCTATACATGTAATTATGGGACAACGGATAAAAACATTGGGTAATACATAAAAATAAGAAGGTCAATTTCACACATATATGTGCTTATAAAAAAAATTATCTATATAATATTTTTAGACGGGTTCTATTGGCATTCGGTTTTTACTTCTGACAGTATAATTACACACAATTTTTAACATGTAAATATGGTGCCGAAAGTAAAAATTAGATGCTAATAGAACTCACCTATTTAAATTTTAAGGGGTCGTCCGCACCCCATTTGTCAACGTAGAGCCAACTCTGCCTCTTAGGTGACGTATATACCTTGAGTCACATGTGAATTGTTGAAAAGGCGGCAGAGGAGTAATGAAAACTGGTGCATCACTAGGTTTCTATGTACATATCTGAGAGTGGGATCATGTTGATGTACTTTACGTGTTGAGTGAGCACATAGGCCATGCATGAAGTTGAGGTTTATATAAAGTCATCGTGCATAAGAATACCACAAGTGTTGCTGTATCAAAAATGTCGTCGGACAATTGCGAGTATTAAAACATGTTTTGCCGCAGAGACATGAGGACCCTTGTCGGAAAAAAAAGAAAGAAGAAAAAAAAGGTGCCACTGTGCATTCAGTGTGTTATATGCCTTGTGGCATAGCTGTTGCAAAAGTCATAACAATTACAATGACGTTGAGGCTTTTTGAAGTTAACGAAAGTGTCGCCCGTATGTGGCTTGACCGCAACTCAAACCTTAGGGCTTAGGGTCTTCGGTGGTTTACATGTTTGAGCCATAAAATCTCTGAATGCGTAAGGTTTTCCATGTTACATCAAGGCCTTAGGCCTTATATATTTGAGGGTCTTGCAAACGTAAAGATTGACTCATCTTATTGTCGGTATGAGAAATTTTTATCTATCTAGTGAATTGACACCGTGCAAAGTCGTAATTGACATACCCCAAATACACTTGAAGATGATCTAAACTATATATTAATTTTTTTTATTTAAAATAAAATAATTTTCCCTCGCAACCTTTTCCCACACAACGATTCATTTAGTGGTACTACACAATATATGACGTAACATCACACCGATAAAATTTGAAGTTCAGCTTTTGTATGACGATTGCCACATTCGACATCTAAATAATCAGACGTCACACATGACATCCAATTTTTTTATAGATCAAATCTCATGTAATTCTACCCGTCAAACACACGCTCAAAAGTAGTTTTGGCATTGTAACACTAGAGATTTCATTTTCTTACGAGAATATTTCACCTTATAACATCAATTTCATTGAAATAATATCCATTTTTTACAGTAATCATACAGATTTTTTTACAGTAATTTTACGGATTTCACCTTATAATTTTTTTTAGGACACCTTATAATCTTATAGGAATATTCGGTTTTAGTCCACTTTTCCTCCTGTATATAAATTTTAATCCAGTTTATAATTTTTTATTGATTTAAGAACAAAATAATTTCGTTCGAACTAAGCTAGCCCTAGTAACACACCACTCCTCCAACCGGCCATCCCTTACATTTCAATTCAACTGCCAAAAGAACTTGTGCTCGTTTTTTCTCCATGAATTTCCTGAGGCGTTGTGCGTAGAAAAGTCGCCGGAAATGGAACAGCAGCTGATAGCGAAAATGCGAAGAAAAGTCGCCGGAAACGGAACAACAGCTGCTACTCAACGGTCAAAGATTGTAATGTTACTCCCGCATCTGTATTTTCGGACAATATCTGTTTTCCTGGTACATCAACGCCTTATAATTTCTGATACCATTTCTTGAACCTTCGCTTGATCTGCCCTTTCTTTTCTTAATTTATTTCGCACTGCAATATGAATCGATCCAATTCAACACATGGGTGCTTCCCTGATGATGTAATCAATCAGATTCTCGCGAGATTACCGGTAAAATCCATTTTCAGATTCAAGTGCGTTTGTAAATGAATTTTTTTAGATGAATATTGTGCTGATATTTAGTTATGGATTAATTAAGCTTTACGTAGTTTATTCTTTTGCAAAATCTTATAGCACGAGTCTGATTTCTTATGGGATGGTGATTGTTTGTTTATTTGTGCAAGAATTGTTTGGATATAGTGAATTATGTGATGGGAAATGAATTCATAATTCATAATTCATAATTATGTGTAACTAGTAAATCTTTGGGGCAGAAACATCATTTTTTGGTACAAGTGAATAAGCTACCTCTGATTTTGTCATACAGGTGTGGCTTATGATTGCTCGGTTCACTTTTCTCTTGCTCCCTTGTAGTCATTGTTTTTTGGTTTATGATGTTCTTTGTGAATTCATTCATTGATGTGGTGTACAGGGTGAAGAAACACATGGTGTAGGTGGTCTTGTAAATCTGTTGTGTTGTGCATATGTTGCCCGGTTTGTAATCCGGGTGGTAACACGAGTAGTTGTCAGACAGTCCTTTCAAGAACAAAGTTGATGAATTCATTGATAGAGAAATGAAAGCCTCAAGAAGTACACTCCATTTTCAGAGCTTAAATTGATGAAGGCCACAAGAGACTTGATTGGTAGGCTTGGTGCTTGAGCAAATTCAGGCCGTGCATCTACTGCTGAAAAGGTATTCTTTGTTAAATTTATGACTATGGCGTATACCCTTATCCATTTCAAATTCTGAAAATTCTAGAAATTTGCAAATTGAGTTTGATAATTCGCGTATTGAGTCTGGGATCGTTCCTCTGGCAACTGGGGTAACGGAAATCAAAATTTAATATCAAAATTGCTACCTTATATTCTTGAAGATTTGCAGGAAGGAGAGAAAACCACAAAGCCTGTGATTATGAAAAGATCGACTTCCGGCAATAGCCGTAGATGAAGAGCATGGAACTTGGGTTGAAATAAGAAAAAGATTGGGTGTGTAAAGGATGCACAAGTGATTATGAATTGTCGATGGTATCATATGACGATAGAGTCAAAACAGAAAACGGGTGTATCTGTTTATCAGATCGTTACTTGACTCCTAATTCCTTACACCTCTCAACCCCCGTTGCTTTATCTTATGCAATTATATGTTAGTTTCTTATATTAGAGTAAATAACTGTCAATTAACCCGTTTTGGTTAATTGACCCGCTCCGTACCCGTTTTATTTTTACTCACGGTTTCCTTAGAACAAAGAAAAGCACAAAAAAAAAAAAAAAAAAAAAGACGCATCGCGCCCGACTCCTCCCAACAACACAACCGTCAAAGCGAGTTTTTCCATTACCTCACGTTCACCCATTCTCCCCTTCTGTCCGATGTAAAGCCTCTGCACACCCATTCTCCGTTTTGTTTCTCCTTTGTTGAATTTTCTGGTGCTTAATCTCAGGTTGTCGGAGGCTGTTGCGATTTCTACAGATGCGGTGATGGTATAAACATATATGGTGGCGGTGCCGATGGGTTTAATGCGATGTAAGTGTTTGACCAACAATGATTTGAGAACTGAAAAGTTCAATGGGAGATGAACGGCAAAATATCACTTCCAGATTGAAGCCATGTTAAGATCTACAGATGCGGTGATGGTATAAACATATATGGTGGCGGTGCCGATGGGTTTAATGCGATGTAAGTGTTTGACCAACAATGATTTGAGAACTGAAAAGTTCAATGGGAGATCAACGGCAAAATATCACTTCCAGATTGAAGCCATGTTAAGATCTATCTGAAAATTTCTCCTTGCTTTTTTTTTTCATTTCTCCATTCGTTATTATCAGTGTTTCATTTTAACTTTTTGTTCTTGCAGCTTCCTGCTGATGGTGAAGACAAGAATGCAGTCGACGATGAATGACGGGAGGCAATAATTGTTATATTGATGTTTTGCAAGTCTGCTTGGCCAACAGCAGTGGATCTTTCCGTGATATTTTCCAGGTCAATATTTATTCATCGGACTACATTAGTTCCATTTGTATATAATACGTTTTGATTGTTTTATTTAATTCGATTTTTTTCGGAAATTGTCTGATGTCAATTTAGGTTCATATTAACATTTTTTTTTTATCTAATCTTCTTACAAAATGTTTTGGATGTTGTATGAAATTCATGATGAATGTAATCCGAATTCTTAGAATATGATAGTGCAACATAGTAAATTTTGAAAGTTGGCATCCAACCAATATCAGGTTTGATTTTTTCCTTTTCATGAAATTGTTCAATTTTGCTTCAAAATGGGATTGTGAAGATTTCAATTTGAAGGTTTTTTTAAACCTTGAAAAATGCAGGTGTGGGAATAATGTATGAAAATGAACCTATTTCATCTATCTAATCTTCTTTTGGATTCAGGTTGTCTTGTAAAGATAAAGAAATAGATAAGCTAAATCCGAACAAACATCCTTGGTTCCTAAAGTTTCTTTTTGATGATGATCTACCATGCTTTTGATTTTCTTTGCCTTAAGATTATTGAATGTATGGTTGCAAGGTTGTCAAGAATTTTAGAGGTAACCAAGGAATGTTGATTACTTAGAGTATAAAAGATCCGCATTCATGCAATATTGAAATTATGTTATTAGGTTTGACTATATTAAAATTGTGCTATTTTTCTTAAAATTAGAACCCGTCCCATTCTTTGCTTTCTTTAAATAGACTATTGAGGAGGGGAGAGCTATGCGTAGCGGTAGCGTCGTATATTATTTTGATGAATTGATTATGATTCTTCTAAGTTGATAGAAGTTACTTTCTTTTTCTTCTCAAAATCTGTGAGTTTTAATTCTTTTGTAGTTTTGTTTCTCATTTGTTAACTTTTCCGGTGCTTAATCTCAGGTCGGAGGGTGTTGGCTGCTATGATGGTAGAGACAGATGGCGTTGGTGATGGTGCCAATGGGTCTGTTGGCGGTGGATCTTGAAGTTATTGGGTTCATCATCTAATTAGACCATTGGTAAGTCTGAATAAGTAGACCTACTGTGTTTTGTATTTAGCCGTATGATTTTTTATTTGGTTTTCTGCAAATTCTTGCTGCTCGAGGCATGGAATAAATTGTTGGTTACAGAAGTTTGGCGAGTTACTACTCCCAGCTTGTGACTGATTGAAGGTGTCGTAGCTTTGACTGTGAGGATGATTCTATTGTTGCAATATGGAAGGAGAATGTGCAATATTTGTGTTTCATCAAAATGAAAAGTGGGTGCATGTTTTCTTTTTTAGTCATTATGTGCTCAGTATGTGTATGGCGCAGTTACTTTCTTCTGTTTTTGTTTGTTTGTTTGTTTGTTTGTTTCGTTGTTGTTCATTCTTAAAAGCTTGAATTCAATTACTCTTGATACTGGTTGTTTGATAATCCTTTGTTGGCTGGTAGATGGTTGCTTCTCTCATGAGAGTTTTGGTTGGATATTAAATCATGTCGGATATATTGTTGATATTTCCTTTTTGGGGGAGTTGTAATAAAGGACAAAAACAAGTTGAAAAATAGGATTAAGGACAGTGGAAAAAAAAATCATGTGTTAAAAAGACAATTCCACTGTTTGTTACTCAAAATACATTGTTGGTTGCATTGTCTTTACAGTGGAATCCACTATTCCACTGTTTGATTTGTTCTTTTCACCCAATAAAAAATTTCACTGTCCTTTTTACACACTTCCACTCTTATTTTGTCCTTTTTAACAATAAAGCCTTCCTTTTTTTTTTAGTTTGTGCAATTGCTCAGTAAAAAAAAGAACAGCATAATATTTCAGCTCATAGGGTGGGGTTAGGTGACTCTCCGGATTGTTCACAAAATTTTGGATCTTTCTTTTAAATTTCAAATACTCTATAATTTCCATAAACACAAACTCCATTCTTTATAGGTCCAAAAATTCTTTCACAAAATAGTTCATCCTTTTCTAGGCATTAGTGAGTTCTTTTCTTTGATGTAGTTTTTCTGTTCATATTTCCTTTAAATATTATATAGAGAGATATTCTGTTATTTAGATATTTTGATACATTTTTATGGGTGGTACTTTGCTTTTGACATGTGTAAAGGTTTTACTCTTCCTGTGATGGTAATGCTACCCTCAGTTTTTTTTTTGTTTTATTTGCTATGCTGTGTTATTTTCATATTCACTTTTGTACATTTTTCGCATTCATGTTTCAATTAATGTTACTTTACTTGAAGCTTGGACTAGACCCATTTTCCATTAGGCTATAATCAAGGTATGTGATAATACTTGAATGCATTAAAGCTGCCAGGACCATACTCTACTTTAAGTTATTAAAGGTGTATTCACATTCTCGAGCAAAAATTATATTTAATTTCTGCTTCTATATGCATTCGGAGATTGTAGATTTATTAAATGAAAATATAAATTACACGGGCCTTCTTCATATGCAAGTGTTAATCTGTGAGGTAATACTATCAACTTTTACCTCTTCAGGCAAAGCTTTTATGCAGAGAAAAAGTTACCTTAGAAGTTGTATCCTATTAGATAATCTATATCTTGGCAGAAAGGATTGTAAATTGGCGGCAACTTATTTCACCCCAATAAATAACAATATTTTGCTCTCACATGTTATGGTATGATTTAGTGATAAACTTATTTTTATGTAAATGTAAAGGATGAGTTGCCTTTATTGGTGTTTATGTATCTGCAGGATTGAAGCCTAATTAATTTTCGAATAGTTTTATCAAATCTTTTGCTCTTACAGTTATTTACTCAAAAACATACGGCGTCGTTTACATCAAATCTTTTAAGTCCGGTAGTAATGCCATATAGACTATATTACCCTCCTATGTAGTGTCATACGACATGTTATGAGAAACAGAAATTGTTGTTCGTCCACACCATCTCCGGACATCTCCCACTTGAATTCAAACTTTTCCTGGTTTTTCAACTAAGATTTTCAACTAAGAAACATATTACGCGGACTGTGGAGATGAGTCATCATAGAAGATAGCGGACGAGGCAAACTAATTCGGTAGTCTTTTATTGGGTTTTTTCACGGAATATTTTTTATGCTTTTATTTATGTACTATATTATTACTGGAAATTGAATATGACTAATGGCCATGGTACTTTTTGCTTAATTTTTTTCATCAGCAGGTGATTTGGCTCCATCGATGTTCAGTGGACGTTTTCTCTCATTGTCACTCATCCACACATGCAACCGTCGTTATGCACCATAACAACTTATATAAGATTTTCTGATCGGGGAAGGAGGAGGTTCATCAAAGTTGGATTCCGTAGGTTAAACAATGTCAACTTTTTATCGAAATAATAAACGACGCCTGCCGCTGATAAATAAGTTTAATTCATGTGTGTTTATGGGTTTTTTATTTTTTTATTTTTTTTCCCATCAAATTTCAGCCTTTTCCTTCTGTGTATTGTTCATAAATTTTGGCTTCTAATCTTCATCAGGTGACTTTCTTGATTTTATTTATGGTTTGTCTTTTTTTTTTTACCCTTAAAGGCTTAAATTGTTAAAGGGGTTCAATTTTTTCTTCTACTACATGAAAGGTTCTGATCAATGAAGCTTATTCACTATATATACATTAAATATAACAATGTCATTCACGTTTAAAGCTTATTTTTCCATTTTACGTTGTCCCGTGCATTGCACGGGTTTTCCTACTAGTATAATATATAGACGAAGGGATTTAAACCAATTACTCGATTGACCCGCTCCAAACCCGTTTTATTTCCCAAAAAAAAAAAAACAATTATATTTATAAATAAAGACTAATTTGAATCATACCTAAAATCATTTAAATTTTTAAATACAGCAATCCCTAAAATCTCGGCCATCAATTCAACAACCCCATTACCTTTTTACAAACCATCAATCAAGCAAACCAATTTGTGTAACTCCCAATCCATATTCAAACCGCCTCTATCATCAATTGGTGATTCTCTGCTCATCTTACTTTTCTCATTACCCACACCTCAATATATCTTCTCAGACATTGAGCGCCATATGATGATTCTGGTCTTCAATCGGATTTACTTATTTATTTCATATAATTTTTCTGTTGTTTTCATTCTTTGATTGATCTACAGTGTAAAAGTAAGGGGGATTGAAGAGAGCTCGATCACTTGTCCGGTACCCGCTCCGATAATCAACAAAACAATGAGGAGAGTCATCTTTCAAATATATTTTTTTGTTTTTTCCATTCATATTTTTTCACTTTATTTACTTATTTATTTCTTTGTCTTCAGTTTATTGGGTTTTTATTTATTTATTATTAAACATACCATCGATTCATTATTTGTCAACTACAATGGTTTTGATCTTGAACCTAATGCTCAGCAATGTAGAAAAAGAATACTCCTACGGTTTTACTCATATCCTTATGTGCTATAAAAAAAAGGTAACCTTTTATTCTTTGTATTTTTTATTTATTGTTTAATTTGTTGAATCTGTTTATAGGGGATATCAACGTGGGATTATGTTGCTGCAGGAGTGCAGGGTGACGGCTCCCTTGATACTAGGTAAGTTTGAAGGTAGATTTTAACTTCCGTGATACATATTTGCTTTTATCAAATTTAATTTGTAGCCGTATATAAATATATATATATATATATATATATATATATATATATATGCTATATTTGTAGAATTTAAGTTTGACAGTTTATAGAAAAGTTTAATTTGTAGCCGTATATATTTTAACTCTCAATTGATTATTATTTTGGGATAAAATTTGTAGAATTTAAGTTTGACAGTTTATAGAAAAGTATTCTTGCAGTGTCTGATTTATTTTAAAAATATCATAATTGATTTCGTTTGTGGTTGTTTCTTTATTTTTTATTTTTGCACTTAACCCTCTCCCCTTTTTTTTTTTTTTGGTGTTATATATTTCTTTTGTTATTATTATTATTTATTTATTTTTGGCTCAGGCCGTTTCAGTTTGATTGGATTGGTATATTTATGTACTTCTGCATACAAAGATGATGCAGGTGGGTACTAATCATTACACGAAATGGTCATTCATACACAACTTTTGCCATACTCTTCGTTCATGGTTTTTTAGATTATTCAAGAACAAGAATAAGAAATCGCCATGTTGCTTTATAAGTATTTCCTGCTCTTGCGGTAACTAAGGTGTAATTTGGGTGAGTACCGTATTTTTGGAAGTTTAAGCTGCGTTGGTGATGATTTTTTTAGCGGAAAAGTTTTAGTATTACAAGAATGGATCCTTTCTATTCCCGACATTGCAATGATTTACTTACCGCTCCTTTCATTTTACATGTTTTGTAGCAATTGTGGTATCTCTATTTGGTTTTTTGTATTGTAGAAAGAGTAATGCTATGGAATAACCAGGATAGAGATTAGTGTTTGTGACATGCTGGCGAATTTTTTTTTGGTATGTCATTGTAGTTCATTATAGGCTCTTGCTTCTTCGTTCTCTACAAATAAATGTGTCAAGTAAACTTTTTGTGCTTTTATTCATAAATTATTTTAAGGAAAGAATGTTTAGTTCATTTATGTGAAAGAGAATTTTACTCATTATACATTCACACAGTTACATATCATGTTGATAATATGAGTCACAACATTGTGTGTTCCACATTTTCCTGATGTTCACGTTCAACACACGTGCAAAGTTTTCTACTTTTAATAATTGGTATCGTTAATCTATTTTATTTGATTTTACTGTAATTGATTTTTTTAATTTTATTTTCATAAGAGTTTTTAATTTTTACTACTATTTAAATTAGGAGAGAAACACAATAGAATCAGCCAATTAATACAAAATAACTTTAAAAAATAACTTTATTCAAATTCAATAATTAATACAAAATATTCTTATATTAAAGTCAAATCTTGCAAATTAGCCAACCCATTTAATGCCAAACATCCTTACCTTAAATTATATTTTAAAAAATAACTTTATTCAAATCTATCAATTAATATGAAATATTCTTACATTAAAGTCATCTTCTGCAAATTACCCACCACATTTAATGCCAAATAACTTTACATTAGATTACATTTCCGAAAATAAATTTATTTAAATTTGTCAATTAATACGAAATATTTAATGGCAAATATTCTAACATTCAATTATATTTTCAACAATAACTGAATTCAATTATGTCATTTAATGCAAGATATTTTTATATTAAACAAAAATGTCTTTCAAAGTTACATTAAATTACTTTTTGAAAGTAAACATAAAGTCAAATATGCCAAAGAAAAATAATCCTCTAAAACTATATTACATTAAATTTATGAACTATAATTAAATTCAAATATGTTAAGAAAAATATCGTGCCTTACAAATTAGCTTACTCCATTAATACAAAATTTTATTAAATTAAATCACATTTTGAATGAAAAATAAATTCAAATATGATAATTAATACAAAATATTCTTAAATTAATTAATCCCCTATAAATTAGCCAACTCATTTAATGAAAAATTTCTTGAATTAAATTACATTTAAAAAAATAAATGTATTCAACTGTGCCAATATATGAAATATTTAATGTCAAATATTCTTACATTCAATTATATTTTCAACAATAACTAAATTCAATTGTGTCATTAATGAGAAATATTCTACATTAAACAAAAATGTAAGTCAAAGTAAAATATTCTTACATTAAAGTACTTTTTGAAAAAAGAACATATGCCTAAGAAAAATAATCCTATAAAATACATTATATTGATTTTATGAAACATAAATAAATTAAAATATGTTAAGCAAAATATTTTATCTATTACAAATTAACATAAAATTTTCTTAAATTAAATTACAATTTGAAAGATAAGTAAATTCAATTGTGCTAATTAATACGAAATATTCTTACATTAATGCTTCCCTACAAATTAGCCACTTCATTTAATTTTAAATATTCTTATATTAAATTACATTTTAAAAAACAACTATAGTCAACTTTTCTAATTAATACAAAATATTCTTACAGTCAAATAATCCCTTGCAAATTGTTCACCACATTTAATGTCAGATTTCTTACATTAAATTACATTTTCAAAATTCAAAATAATTTTATTCAAATTTTCCAATTAATACGAAATATTCTTAAATTAAAGTCATTTCTTGCAAATAAGTCACCCCATTTAATGTCAAATATTATTACATTAAATTACATTTTCAAAAATTACTTTATTTAAATTTACTAACCAATTAAGTAATGTCATATGTACTTAAGTTAAACTACGTTTCTAAAAATAACTATATTAAATTTTGTCAATAATCATAAAATATTCTTACATTAATGTCATCCCCACAAATTAGCCACCCCATTTAATATCAAATATTATTACATTCAATTTTTTTTTAACATTGCACCGATTTATTTTTTTTATAGTTTTTGAATTAATTTTGTCCGGTTTTCTTTTGGCGGATTATGTCATTTAATGAGAAATGTTCTCACATTTGATACGTCCCATATTAATTAGTCACCCCAATTAATACCAAATAATCTTACATTAAATTAAATGTTCAAAAATATCTAAATTAAAAAATGGAATTGAATGCGACATATTTTTACATTAAATTATAATTTGCGAAAAATGATAAATTCAATTATACCAATTAATGCAATATAATTCTAGCTTTAAATTACAATGTCAAATATTTTTATATTAAATTATATTTTAAAAAGTAACTATATTCATGGTTGCCAATTAATTCGAAATATCGTTACATTAAAGTTATTCCCTGCAAAATAGCCACTTCATTTAATGCCAAATATTCATACAATTAATTATATTTTCAAGAATAACTTACTTCAAATGTTTGCGGTGTAATGCGAATGTTTTTAGATTAAATAAATATGTCATTCAACGTAAAATATTCTTACGTTAAATTACAGTTTCACAAAAAAAAAACAATTTCAAATATGTCAAAAGATAATAATCCTCTAAAACTATTTTAAATTAATTATATGGATTCGAGTTGGTAATGAGTAAGGTAGATATGATGTCGATGGTAAGATATGGTGATATTGGGTAGGGTAGGATAGTGTAGTGGGTAGGGTATGGTAGCGGTGGGTAGGTTTGGGTAGGAAGAGAGGTAGGGTGCAATGGGGTGTGACGTAGGGCTATCCCCTCTTCGTCTATATCCTACCTTATGACCATACCATACCCTACTCCAACCAACCTTAATTCGCTACCCTGCTCTACTTATCACTCAATTTGTCATCTTTTATAAAATTTGTTTCTTTCCAATCTTGCATATTCTAAACGCAGTAATAGAATTAATTTATTCCATTACATTCCATTTCGTTCATATTATTTTATTCCATTTAATTTCATTCATGCGTAACAAACATGCCAATAAAATCTTCTTTTCATTTTTCAAAAAAAAAAATCTTCTTTTATAATATATGTTCTCCCGCGCAATGCTAAAAGCAGAAATATAACCACAATTATTGGCATCAGTATAACTTTTGGACATGTTGTGTTGTCTGTTTTTGACTCTATCTGACGCCGGAAACAAATACTAATCTTAAATAAAAGAATTTTAATAGCTAGCATTACAATAAATTTTGTAGGATCTTTGTTATGCATATTAATCGAATATAATCACATAATTATATGTCCCCGTGCAATGCACGGGTTATTGACTAGTATATATATATATATATATATATATATATATATATATATATATATATATATATATATATATATATATATATATATATATATTAACAACATTCTTTGGAAATAACTAAATAAAAAAAAAAAGTGTCGGGGTTTCACAGAGGAATCCCAAGGCAGGTATTGAAACTGCATGGTAGATATTGAAGCTACCATCATCAACTCTTTTGATAACAATTAAGTTGAAACTAATAGTTTTTTTTTTTTTTTTTTGAGAGGATTAATAGTTCTGTTGAGAACAGAAATAATGGTAGGTCTGTTATGGTTGATCATATTGGTGATCCCACAATTTAAGGTTTGGTTTAAGGATGCATCTATGATGTTTTAAAGAAGATTGATTGTGTTTTTTACTTGGTTCATATCATTAAGCTTTCTAATAGACTAGTGTTACTTTGTTAGTGTGTTACTTTGTTGGTGTTACTTTGTTGGTATGTTACTGTGTTACTGTGTCATTTTCAGCCATATATAAACCAAATATAAGTCTGAAAATTAGATTTTGGAGCAAAAAATAAAGTGTTTAAGTGTTGAAGAACTTGAAATACTTTTGTTGACTTTATGTTGTTGCCTTCTTCTACTTTCTTCAAATATACCTTTAAAGATACAATGTTGTAATTTTTTATTTTTTTTTTCAAAAAAGAATCGATTGTAGTGTGATTCAAACCCCCTCCCTTACATTGGAAATCATACTAAAGATGATATTTCAGTAATTAATGGATAAGAAATGCAATGGATATTTGTTTTATGTGGTTATTAGTACTGAAAAGTGTTTTGAGGAGTTGAAGAGGAAAAAACATAATTGGTTGTTACTGTGATGTTACTGTGTTACTATGATGTCTTTATTTGGTTTTAATCATTTTTTGCATTCCACTATTTGTTGTGGTGTGGTTTTGGGTTAGGTGGTTGAAGGTTGTTGATTCAAATGTTATGTTTGTGTTTTTTTGTCTTTAGAAAATTGGAGGAGCCTATATTCTCTATTGATGAGGCCGAGCCGATGCTATTTGATGCATTTTCTGTTTCATACATCTTTCATGGAGTTTGATGTGGTGCGGGTTTGAAGGATGAATGTCCATAAATGGTAAAACAGACTGCTTTCGTCTTCAAGAACTTGAAGAATGTTTTAGTTTCATTGACAGGTTTTTTGATTACATCCAATAATATTAGGCTTTTATTCTCTTGATTCCCCCGAAGTTGCATCTCCATAATGCTTTGATAGATTATTTCATTAGGATATGAAGCATTTTTTGATAGATTGTTGTATTACGCAATGTTAATAGTGATATTTTGGATGTTAATAAAATGTGTTACTTTGTTAATGTTACTGTGTTACACAGTAACACAGTAACATGTGTTGGTGTAAACGCTTCGATAAAATTCGGCTTTCAAATACTAGGTCGAAAGGGTATCAAACGCGGTCTCAAAATGAAGATAAAAAAAAAGAACTTTGGTGGTCGGTGTTTTAAATCAAAATTTACGGTCGTTTATAAGGAAAAACGCTCCTATTAATACAAATATTTTTCGGCTTTCAAAATATACATCGGAAGGGTATCATGTTTGGGCTCAAATTAAAGAGCAAAAAAAATATGAATCTTGGTGAAAATTTTTTGACAATCGGAATTGTAAATCAAAAGTTACGGTTGTTTGAAAAAAGAAAAAAAAGGAAGCATATACACAACTACAGTAAATATATACAAACAATACCATTGCTAAAGACGCGCGTTTTAGGGTAGGAGTATTTTTGTCCGTCTGATTTTTTTTTTTTATCCTTTTTACATCTAAAAAAATAAATGTATCATATTTATTCATTTTGTAAATATTTTTATCATTTTCCTTCAATCCTCCTAATCTTATTTCCATAATATCCATATTTCCATAATATCCAATTTAAATGAATTCAAATAATAAAAATACGCAAATAAAAAATTATGAAATAAAATAATAAAAATAAAAATTCGCAAATTTCATCCCGTAAAATGGTCATCCTGTCAGTCATCGGGACAAGTTTAACAACTAAACTTCAAACGCTGAAAGTAGGCTTCAGAGCAAACGCCGCTTCTCAGTCCCCCGGTCGAGTAGAGGGTGGAAAACCGATCGTCGGAACACGTACACTAAACTTCATTCCGCCAATGGCCGTCGGTTGGCCCACTTTCTCCTCCGACGATATAGTAATTAAGCCGCCGAGCGACACAAGACTATACAGGTACATTCAACTCGCGAATGGACTGTGTGCGCTCTTGGTCCACGACCCCGAGATTGGCTCAGGTGAACACACGGATGACGCGATTACCTCAGAAGGAAGCGATGAGGACGACGAGGATGAGGACGACGAGGATGGGGAAGACGATGAGTGTGACGAGGATGAGGGGGAAGAAGGAGACGAAATTAATGATGTTAAGAAAGGAGTTTCGCAGAAAAAGGTACCACACTATGCTTTCAACTTATCTTTGTTACTTGATTTGCTTGTTTCGACACGAGTCAGTTGCTGTTACGGAGTAGGCGTTGATGGTATTGGAGTTTAGTAACATGATATCTTCTGCAATTGTAGGCAGCCGCAGCTCTGTGTGTTGGAATGGGAAGTTTCAAGGATCCTTATGAAGCGCAGGGACTTGCCCATTTTCTAGGTTTCAATATGCTTCGTCATTGCTTAGATTTATTTATGGTTGTTGAAGCACTTATATAGTAGGAAGCAAGTTCTGATATTGTGTTTAAGTTACATTAGAGGATCTTGGCATCGATCGGTTCTATTAGATAAATTACTTGACTTTGTGGCTTTTAAGGAATTCATGATACACTTGAAATCGTGTCGTTAATATTTGCTATTGGACCTTTTTTTGGCAGAGCACATGCTTTTTATGGGGAGTACGGATTTTCCAGATGAAAATGAGGTGTGTCCTACTTTAGTGAAATGCTTTCACCATTTTGATATATAGTGAATGGAAGCTTCAGCATGTTTTACTTGTTAACGTGGCATGATTAATAAGTGGTTAGATTAAATAGATTCTGGCAATGCATTTTTACTCTTTTATTTGGTAGTATGACAGTTTCTTGTCAAAGCATGGAGGTTCCTCTAACGCATACACAGAAACAGAGCGTACCTGCTACCACTTTGAAGTTAAGAAAGAGTTTCTTCATGGTGCCTTGAAAAGGTAATGGAAATTTGATTTGAACATATATACAAAATATAACTAGCACAGATTGGGCAAGCTTTGAAGCTTTTGCATGAAAGCTCAGGAAAGAATGTAACTTTGCACTGTCTTTGTTTATGAAAACCAATGGGCTTTTAGTTTGTAGTCTCGAATAGGATTTCTACATTAGAACAGTTAAGGTTGGCAAGAGTATGCTACTTCAACTTTTGGCTGTGAAAAATTATGTAGTGGAGGTCTACAATTTCATGTTTGGTACTGGCACGCACTTAAAATTTGCCATATCTATCGTTCACATGCATGAGATTTACACATGAATGATGCACAAATGCGTCGAACATAGATACATTTCAGAATCATCTACTAGTTAGTGCTTAAACTACGTATATTTTCAATATATATATTTATACGCATGCATATAGATTTACATTTGAGTATGTATGCATGTACATGTATAAGTAGAAATATATACATGTAAATACACGTGTATATAAACACACAAGGGTAAGCCTGTTTATGTAAGCGTTCGGCTTATGTAGGATCCAGCGAATTGGGCTATTTTACGTAATCTTTCTTTATACTGCATTATGTTTTCTTTCAGTGTTTCAACACCTGACCACTGAACACACGCCACAGCTTCTCCCACAACGACATTGCTTCCCTTCATATATATTTGTATATCTACGTAGATACATACATATTAGGTTAGCTCTTTCGCTATAACATTGATTCTTTCAGGAGACGCGATTATAAAATCTTCCATGTTATATCTTTTTTCTAACTAATAAGCACAGGACATGGGTAATTTTCAGTTATATACTATCAGAATGCTTTTTTATCGGCAGAATTGCTATTTGATCATGTGGATTATTGACTTTTTGTTTTACAATATTGCTCTTAGAATTGCAGTAGTTTTGCTTAGTCTTGTGCGCTCCTGAGCTATATACTGACTGAATGTTTCTTTTATTATGTGGGTTACTGATTTTTAGCTTTACAAAATTGCTCTTATCACAAGGTCAGTGGTGAATTAATGTTGCCTTCCCCCTTCCCTTCTTCCACCAGATTTTCTCAGTTTTTCGTTTCTCCTTTAGTGAAAGCTGATGCTATGGATCGGGAGGTACTAGCAGTGGACTCTGGTAATCTGATTACTTATGCTCTTGAATTTGTCTTTTTTCTGCTCCCCATTTGTTAAATGTTGTGATATTTTAGATGAATTTGGTTGCAGAATTTAATCAAGTAGTACAAAGTGACTCCTGCCGTCTGCAGCAATTGCAGTGCTACACATCTACACCTGGTCATCCATTCAATCGATTCTTTTGGGGTATATTTTATTATTATTCTTATTTTGCCATCTTTCTGTTCTTGGACTACAGCAATATGCTTATCCTGAAACTTTATAATTTTCTCCTAGGAAATAAAAAGAGCCTTGTTGATGCAATGGAGAAAGGATTAGACTTACGGGAACAGATTTTGAAATTATACAATGATCATTACCATGCTGAATTGATGAAGCTAGTTATTATTGGTGGAGGTAGATTTCTTTTAGAATTTTATACTTTTCACAGTACTATTTGACATGCCTTTTTTGTTTTAAATTTCTATGTAAGAACGAGTGCTATACATGTGTGTGCCTCTCATAGCTGTGTCTAACTGCTTCCAAGAAATTGAATTTCTGTGCATATAGATAATATCTCTAAAGAATAACTATATCTGTTTTTATTTGGTACAGAAAGTCTAGATATTCTTGAGAGTTGGGTTCTGGAATTGTTTAGCAATGTCAGGAAAGGCGTTCAAGCAACAACTGGAGTGAGATCGGAACTTCCTATCTGGAAATCTGGAAAACTTTACTGGTTAGAAGCAGTAAAAGATGTTCATTTTCTGGAATTGTCATGGACATTGCCTTCTCTACGACCTGACTATTTAAAGAAAGTTGAAGATTACCTGGCTCATCTCCTTGGTCATGGTAATCTGTATGTACTTTGAGCTGTATTATTTTTTGAAAGCATGATTTTTTGGTTTAATTTTTATTGTTAAAGTTTATCAGGATATCCTATTTAATAGTTGTGGACAGTACAATGTTAGATAGTCCCTAAACCCTATTACTCTGTGTTCAATGTTTATCTGGCTTCAAATATGACAAGTTAATTCCTTACATGCATCCAAGGCTGAGAGTACATAATAGACTGATGTGCCCCATGTGTGTTTGCTTGTGAGAGGGAGGGCAGGAGAGGGGAGGGTGCAGGAGGGACGGGCATGTGCAAGGGAGTGGGAGGGAGGGAGATCGTTGCATTGGAAGGTGGCACCACAAGAAGGTGGCAGGAGTTGCTTATTGGTGTGAGGAGAAGGCAAGAATGATTGCTGGTAGCGCTTTGCTGCTGAGAGAGAGAGAGAGAATGGGAACAGCTGAGGAGAGTTGTTGCATTGAAAGGCGGCACTACAACAAGGTGGCCCAGAGTGGTTTATTAGTGTGAGGCGAAGGCAAGACTGGTCACTGGTAGTGGCTCGACGCTCGACAACATGAGGAGATATTGTCTGGGTTTAGGAAGAGGAAATTGGGTTTTTCCTTGTTCCTTTTTGTTATGAATCAATCTTAAATAATTTTTTTTTATTGACGAGGGTACTTTTTGTATGAAGGTTTTTTCCTGGAGGAATACACCTTTTAGCATGTAAGTTGAATTTGAATTTGCCATCAAATTTGCTGGGCGACACTAATGAATCATTTTAGTCTACAAGGACTTAAAGGTGGGTCTCAGTAACAGGAGGATTAGAAGTCAGAGGAAATCACATGGTTGGAAATGTTATTTCCATTCATGATAAGATATAAAGATGTCAAAGAACTATGTTCTCACAACTTTATGAATGCAATATCATAAAAGTACATACGCAGCCAGTTTAGAGTTTAGCATTTATTGACTTTTGTGTTCTTATAATCCTGTTCTTGGTTTTGGCAACTCATATAAGTGATTAAAATACCTTAATTGTGAGCATCTATCTGGGGTGATCTCCCATTGCTGATTTTACCTGGTCTGATGGCTATTGTAGTTTAAGTGAGAAATAACCAAGTAAAACGTCTTAACCACCTTTATTATATCTTTCCGCATCGCAAATGAGCTATTTCCATAATGCCAAAAGTGATTTATTAGCAAAAGAGATACTCCCTCCGTTTTTTTATCTCACATTTAAGAATTTGCTATTTTTTTATTTATCTGTCATTTTACATTTCCAATGCATCATTTATTATTTTTTCCTCCTTTACCAACACAATATTTACATCTCCAATAAAAAAAATACATTTCCAATACAAAAAACTCCTTTACCAACAAAATTTTACCTCTCCAATAAAAAAATTACATTTCCAATACTATATTTTAGACATATTAATTACTTTTTTAATTTGTGTGATTCTTCTCTGTGACATATAAAAAAAACGGAGGGAGTGTTAGTTTAGACATTTATGAGCTCATTAAATCAAAATGTTTTTTCGTTATGCTAGCATACTCAAGGCTTCCACAGAAACTTGCTTTCTTATGCTTTCTTTAGTTGACCTGTATGGTCGTGCCTGGCATATGTAGGTCATGATGTATCCATTTGCTGTGTTTTATTGAAAACATATGACATAGCTTATTCAGATTTTGATGTTCTGCTTGACAGCTGTGATTCACTTGTAGACATATTTACTTTATTCACACCCTTCATGCTTGGTTGGATTGCAGAGGGCAGAGGAAGTTTGCTTCATTTTTTAAAAGCTAAAGGTTTGGCAACTTCTATCTCTGCTGGTGTTGGGGATGATGGGATGCAGCGGTCGACATTAGCTTATATATTTAGCATGTCCATTCACCTCACTGATTCTGGCTTGGAGAAGGTAATTCTCACTTGTCCACCCTCCCCACTACCCCCAAGCGAAAACCAAAAAGAGAAAGCGAAATGGAAGAACTTTGTGTGGGACAAGCGTCCTTTGCAGAACAATGCTCTGCACAATTACATCATACTGTATCATAGCTTTTGTCTAATGCCATCTCTCTATTCATACCCATACCTATATTTCTGAACATCTCTCTCTCTCTCTGTGTGTGTGTGTGCGCGCGAGTGTACAAAGTATAAACACACACTCATGCATACATACATACGTACAAAATTGTAGTTGTTTTTTATGTAATCAGTCTAGCTTTCTTATAGTCTAGTACTAATTAAGCAGATGAGGAAAAGGAAAACAAAATTGTACTTGTTTTTTATGTAATCAGTCTAGCTTTCTTATAGTCTAGTACTAATTAAGCAGACTAGCAGATCTTTGATGTTATTGGATTTGTCTACCAATATATTAAGTTCCTGTGATCTACGTTGCATGGGCGAGTGTTGGCTTTTCTTCATTTTGAGCAGCTTTTCATTATTTTCCGGAGTCTTTTTCTTCAATAGCCAGCCAAGTTTCTCCATTTCATGTATTCGAGTTATAGATATGAATATCCAGATCCTGTGTCCTATTTTTAAAAAGTTGCAAATGCTCCCCATGAGTGTATCCTAAGTACCCGGTTCGTATTCGTGTATACGGGATTTGCTTCCACATAGAAGTATTCATGCATCCACTATCGCCCCCAAAGTGGGTTGTCAGTGAACTCAAAGATATCGCTGATGTGGACTTCAGATTCATTGTGTGCGTGTTTGAGAGAGGATTTGCAGCGATGTTTGAACTGATGAGAAAAAATATAACGAAGTTATTGTTTTTTTTATGGTATCAGTCAAGCGTTCTTATCATCTGATACTAATACTGCAGATATTTGATGTTATTGGGTTTGTCTACCAATATATCAAGTTGCTGAGACAACTATCCCCCCAAGAGTGGATTTTCAGTGAACTCAAAGATATTGCTGATATGGACTTCAGATTTGTTGAGGAACAACCTCAGGATGAGTATGCTGCAGAACTTGCAGGTTTATTTTATTATGATTCTGTGGCTTTTCTGCGGACATCATATAGTGCCAGTTTAGACTTGTCACCTTGTGCTTTCTTAGTTTTCAAGTCATTTCCTTAGTTATTTCTCTGGAAGGCTTCTGGATGCTCATTATTATTCAGCTTTACTAGTTTCATATCCTTAGCTGCTGTTTTTGAGATCTAGGGCTATTCTTCTTGTTAATTTATGTGCATGTTGCAATACTTTAATGGAATTGGTGTTCATGACTGCTCTTTTTCTGGCTTAAGACTAGGAAATTGATATCTTACATTGTTTTTGTTTTGTTTTTCCCCCTTCCCCTTTTTTAATAAAGAAGATATTACAGTTGGTCAACAATGGGTTTGCTAAATTTCAGTGAAGTTCAAAGTAAATTTAAATATCTGTTCTCCCGATCTAAGAAAAACATATGTGCAATTAGTTATATCAGTTCTGCAGCTGAGATGATTGTTTTGAGTCTTTCAACATTTTGTTCTTGTTCTTGTCACTACCATAAGCTTCTATATGATGCTAATTGATCTGCTTCCTGCTGCTTGTCATCTTTGGCTTGAGGTGGTTGTGTACTTTTTGTGCTCATATTTTGTTATATCTTCTGCAGAGAATTTGCTAATTTATCCCCCTAAGCACATCATCTATGGTGACTATGCCTACGAGTTTTGGGATGAGGAGATGATTAAATCTGTTTTGGATTTTTTTAAGCCGGAAAACATGAGAGTGGATGTTGTGTCAAAGAAGTTTAACAAATCTCAAGGTATGTGATAGCAAACTTTGAAGTGTATCATCAAGGCAGTTACATCATTAGCTGTTGTGTGCACAAATTTTCTACAAGTAAACCAATGTTCTCTAGGTCAGGGCTTTTATTCTTTGAATTCTTAAGGCAGCTCAATTTGAATCATCTGCACATGGTGAAGCAATTTTCGGTGTCACGGTAACATGGGAAATGATTGGTTTAGTGTAGAGAGTAAAAGCAATGAGGAAAGTATTCTTTTATTAGAATAGAAAGCTCATTAAAGTTATTACAACTACTCTCATCCTTAAATACTACTAGGAGAGCTCCAACGGCTAGTTGGATTAAAGGTGGGACTGGGAAAACTGTTCCAATGGTAAAAAGAACAGTGTTCCAGTCACCAAAAGCTAGGAAAAAGACAAAGCCAACAGCTCTTTTGTACACCTAATTACACCTTAATTTATATAAGTTTTAAGGGTAAAAAAGGTGACAAAAGACTACATAAAAATATAACAAAATATTATAATAATATAATAAAAGATAGAAGGATTTCTAACACTTCTCTCTCCTCAAGCTGGTGAATGAATATCTATCATTCCCAGCTTGCTAAGGAGATAGTTGAAGGCCTTTTTAGGGAGTCCTTTGGTAAGGACATCAGCAATCTAATCGTGAGAGTTGACAAATGAGATTGTGATAAGATTTGAGTCTAGTTTCTTTTTGATGAAGTGTCTGTCCACTTCCACATGCTTTGTGCGATCATGCTGAACACGGTTGTGTGAGATATCAATGGCAGATTGGTTGTCACACTTTAGAAGCATAGGAGACAGCCTGTGGATCTTGAGGTCATCCAAAATGATCTTGAGCCATAGGAGTTCACAAACACCAATGGCTAGAGCCCTGAACTCAGCCTCAGCACTGGATCTTGAGACAACACTTTGTTTCTTGATTCTCCATGCTATAGGGTTGCCAAAGAGAAAGACACATTGTCCAGAAGTAGACCTTCTGTCATCTAGGCAGCCTGCATAATCAGAATCTGTATAGGCTTCAAGAGTCAAGTGTTCTCCCTTTTTGAAGAGAATTCCTTTGCCTGGGCAGCTTTTCAAATAGTAGACAATTCTTTCAGCAGCCTTTTTATGACATCTTGGATCATGCATATATCTGCTAACAATATTCACAGCAAAGGCAATATCAGGTCGGGTATGAGAAAGATAGATAAGTCTACCTACCAGTCTCTGATATGCTTGCTTATCCACATGTTCATCTTCAGGGGCCAGATTTATGCCATGATTAAGCTCAATAGGGGTGTCCATGGGTTTGCACCCGGTTTTTCCACAATCCTTTAAAAGATCCAGAATGTACTTCTGCTGGGATATGAAGATACAAAGTTTGGAATATAGGACTTCAATTCCCATAAAGTACTTTAACTTCCCCAATTCTTTTATTTTAAAATCTTTACATAAAAGGCTTTTTAGAAGCTGATTGTTGTGAGTGTCATTCCCAGTAATGATGATATCATCAACATAAACAAGCAAAATAGACACTTGTCTATTCTGGCTATGTTTGATGAACAAGGTATGATCACCTTGGCTTTGTTTATAACCTATTTTAAGCATAGCATTGGTAAACCTACCAAACCAGGCCCTTGGTGACTGTTTGAGCCCATATAAGGCCTTTTTTAATTTGCAAACTTTTCCTTCCTCAATTTTGAATCCAGGAGGAACATCCATATAGTTTCCTCTAAGGGGCTGTTTGTTAAACCCATTAAGTATTTATTCTAAAGAAATTAAGTGATAAATAAATTAGAGGTGTTTGTTAATAGTTTTTGACATACACTTATTTCTTTCAGCTCGTCTGAATTCTGCCCCATTTTATTGCACAACTTTTAAGTGGCCCGTTAGGTGCTTAATGCTGAAAACCAACGCCCCACTCTTTTTTCCTTTTGTTTTTTCTTTTCTTTTTTTTTTTTGCCCCTTTTTTTTTTCTTGCCATGTTCAATATTGCACGTTTACTACTACTTCTTTTATATATTATATATGTTTTATTTTTATTATCTTGAAATTGTCTATACTTCTTCAAATGATTTTTCTGCATCAAGAAATGGTACATTTTATTTAAGCCTAGTTATCATTTGAGCTTTTGTGTCATAATATCATAAGTTATAGGATAGTTTATTGCAAAGATACAATCCTAAACATATTTATCTCTCGGTAGAAGGACGTTTTCTCTTATAATTCTTTTTCGAATATGGAATATTAATTTAAATATAATATAATATAATAAATATGAAAAATTTTGTGCATATATATGAAAAAAACATCATAATAATGAAGCATGTTTTTTTATTTATTATACCGATATAGGTAAGGACAAGCTTATTAAATAAACTTTTTCATATTTCATACGCATACAGTTATCAAACAATCTAATCATTTTCAGCACTTAATCAATTCAGTTACTTAATACAATAAGTCTTCAGATTTCAGATTTCAGGCTTCAGATTTCAGACTTAAGATTTAACAAACGGTCCCTAAGTCTCCTTGAAGAAAGGCATTTTTTACATCATATTGATGTGTAATTGCCAGTCAAAATTAGCTGCCAAGGATAGAAGGATTTTAACAGTATTCATTTTTACTACTGGAGCAAAGGTCTCAAAGTAATCAACCCCATGAGTTTGGGTGTAACCCTTGGCAACTAATCTTGCCTTGTATCTTTCTAGGGTACCATCAGATTTGTATTTGATGGTGTATACCCATCTACAGCCAACTGGTTTTACCCCTTTTGGAGGGTGAACCAAGTCTCATGTTCTGTTTTTTTATAAGGCATTCATTTCCTCCTTCATAGTATTGATCCATTTTTCATCAGTTAGTGCTTCATTCAGATTTCTTGGAACAGAGTCATCAAACATACGTTTCATGAATTTTCTCTGTTTCTGTGAAATCTTGTTATAAGACAAGAAATTCTTCATAGGATAGAGGGGTTGTAGAGTGCAAGCTCTCACACTCTTCCTTTTGGCAATAGGTAGGTCAGGACTGTCTCTCAATATGGATGACCCAGTCTCCTCATTATTAGGATCAGCAGTTTGTTCTTGATTCTGAGAAGAATCATGGGCATTGTCCTCACTTGCCTTGTCACTTCCCTCAATGGGAACAATTTCTGGTAGTCTTACCCAGTTTTTTCTGGAATAGATAATGAGGGGTTTATCATTAGCTTTTTCCAGATTTTCACTTTCTTTCTGTGGAGAATCAGTCATGTGTGAATTTTCCATAGATTTCTCTTTATCATTTTTTTTCTCAAGATTTTGGGAAGTCTCCCCCTTATTTCTGATATTCATATCCAAGAGATAAGAATCTCTTTCATTATCAGTGAGAAACATCTCCCCCTGAGTTTGGGCAATTTTGGAAAAATAAGGAATCTCTTCATAGAAGGTAACATCCTTTGAGATAATTACTTTCTTGGTAGGTGGGTGATAACACTTATACCCCTTTTGAGTGTTAGAGTACCCAATGAAAACACATTTTAAGGCTCTAAGGTCAAGTTTTCCCCTGTTAGGAAGATGGATGTGAGAGAAAACTTCACATCCAAAGACCTTTGGGGGAAGACCTTCAGTGCTCATAAAGTCAGGGTACACAGTTTTAAGAGCCTCAATTGGGCTCTTCTTTCCAAGGACAACAATAGGTAATCTGTTTATCAGATGAGCAGCAGTAAGAACTGCTTCTCCCGAGTAACTCTTTGGCATATTCATTTGAAAAAGCAAGGCCTTGGCAGTATCTTGAAGGTGCTTATTCTTTCTTTCAGCCACCCGATTTTGTTGGGGTGTATGAATGCAGGAAGATTCATGGAGGATCCCTCTCTCTTCAAGAAAGTGTTAAATTATAGGTGTTTAGGGTGTATCTAGGTCCCTTTTATGTTTTTCCTTTTGTCTTAAGTATCCTAAATATGTAATTAGGACACTTTCTATTGCTTTTTCTATCTTTCTGTTTTTGGCCCAGAATACACTGTTCATAGACGTTGGAACAGTGTATTCTAGCCGTTAGAGGTTTTGCCTATTTATTGTAAACTCCTCCTTGTTCTCTCAACAAGGATCTATCAATAAAATCTTCTTTCCTCCTATTTTTCTACATGGTATCAGAGCCTTGTGGTTAAATTTCTTCTTCATCCTTCTCAATCCCATTTTTCTAAAGTTTTTTCGAACTCACTAAAATGGCTTCTACTACTGATTCCACTGATTCTACTCCATCCTCAAGTGGAGTTATTCTCAATCAGGGGGGTAGCAATGATAACTCTCATCTTCTCACAAACCATAAGTTTGATGGGAACAATTATCATCTATGGTCTAGATCTCTTCTCATGTTTATTCTTTGGAAAAAAGAGAGGATACTGATGGTGAAATCACTGAACCTCCGGCAAATGATCCACAACTCAGGCAATGGAAAGCTGAAAACAATGTTATCATGTCCTGGCTGATTGGATCCATGACCAAGGATCAAAGTGAAAATTTTATGTTTTACAACACTGCTGCTGAGATTTGGGCTGCTGTCCATGATCTATACTCAAAGAAAGACAACGGTTCAGAAATCTATGATCTCAAATCTCAACTAAAAGATCTGAGACAAGGTGATTTAAATGTCACTCAAAACTACAATCAGTTGAGCAAGATTTGGCAGCAACTTGATCTTTTCAATGATCACAAGTGGAAGTGCCCTGCTGATGCTAAGATCCACAAGGGCAACACTGAAAATGACAGAGTCTTCTCCTTCCTAATGGGATTAAATCCTAGTTTGGATGATGTAAAGGGTAGGATTCTAGGCAAATCTCCTCTTCCAAGCCTCAAGTCTACCTTCTCTGAAGTCAAACATGAGGAAAGCAGGAGGAAGGTCATGCTGGGAACTCAACCTGCTCCAATTCCTACTCAACCTGAAAGCTCTGCCTCTGCTCTCCTATCAAAGGGTAGTCAAAACCAAAAAGGCAAGAAAGAGAGGCCTTTCTGTGATCATTGCAAAAAGGTAGGACATCCCAAGGAAACCTGCTGGAAACTCCATGGAAAGCCTACTGATTGGAAGCCAAAATCTGGGACTGGAAGGGAATACCAAGGCCATCTATCAACTCAATTTGGTGAAGGGACCCCTAGGGAACCTTCTGTTTTCTCTCAGGAACAGATGGAAGTTCTGCAAAGACTTCTACACCCTGCTCCTGGATCAGTAACCCATTCTAATACCTCCACTGCTTCTGTGGCACACTCAAGTAATCATGCTCATTCTTACATTATATCTGACCATGAACAACAACTTTGGATTGTTGATTCAGGGGCCTCAGAACATATGACAGGAAATAAGGGGTTGTTTCACTCCTTAACTCCCTGTAAACATGAAAGATTTGTGAGAATTGCAGATAGATCCACTTCCAAAGTGCAAGGAATTGGATCTATCAATTTTTCCAAGGATCTGATCCTTGATCAGGTTCTGTATGTACCAAATCTGTCATGCAATCTCTTTTCAGTGAATAAACTGGTAAAGAGACAAAACTTATCTGTCATGTTTCATGAGAATAAGTGTATCTTACAGGAGAACAGTTCTGGGAAGATGATTGGCAATGCTAGTGCTACCTCTGGCCTATACATGCTACCTACTGATGTTGGTTCTCTGGATACTAAACACTCAGCTCTTGTTATTGATTCTGTTGATTGTAATAGTGACCCTATTGTTTTATGGCACTATAGATTGGGGCACCCCAATTTTTTGTATTTGAAAAGGCTTATGCCTCAGTTGTTTATCCATAAGAATGTGTCTGATTTTCAATGTGAGATCTGTTATGGCTAAACAAAGTAGGACTGTGTTTCATACTGAGTCTTATGCTCCCTCCAAGCCTTTCCATCTTATACATAATGATATTTGGGGACCCTCAAGGGCCAAGAATATCACTGGTACAAGATGGTTCATCACCTTCATTGATGATCACACCAGATTATGCTGGGTGTTCTTAATGAAGGAGAAGGCAGAAGCAGGGGCAATCTTCATGAACTTCTTTCTCATGATTAAGACTCAGTTTGAAACTGATATTAAAGTCCTCAAGTCAGACAATGGGTCTGAATATCTTGAGAAACATCTGGGGAAGTTCTTCAAAGAAAAAGGGATCATTCACCTGACTTCTTGTGTTGATACCCCCCAACAAAATGGGGTTGCAGAAATGAAAAATAGGCACCTCCTTGACACTGCAAGGGCACTCATGTTTGCTATGAAAGTGCCTAAGCATTTTTGGGGAGAAGCTGATCTAACTGCCACATATCTCATTAACAGAATGCCATCTAGGGTTCTGAAATTCAAAACCCCTGTGGCAGTTCTGTCAGAAGGCTCAACATCTTCTCACTTAATTCAAAATCTACCTCCCAAGGTTTTTGGGTGCATTGCATATGTTCACAACCACCGCAGAACCAAACTTGAGCCTAAGGCATCCAAGTGCATTTTCCTTGGCTATTCACCAAGGCAGAGGGGTTACAAATGTTACTGCCCTCAAACTAGAAAATTCTTTAATACAATGGATGTAACCTTCTTTGAAGGAAAAACCTTCTACCATCAAGAAGAGAAACTTTTGGACTATGTCTCATCCTCTCAAGGATGGGATATGAGTCCTGGAACTTTGCACTCTCTGGACAAAGAAAGTGTAAATCAAGGGGAAGTTACTACCCCTGATAATACTCAAAATCCTTTGAACCTCAGTCCAGAAATGGAGCCCTTAAACCCTAGACCTCCAATTCAGAGGGTCTATACTAGAAGAAACATGAATGATCTTGAGAATCAAGAACATCAACATCACCCTGAGAATGATTATTCCTTGGAACCTCATGAAACTTATCAGGATCAACCTGAGGGTGGTACTAACTCTGAATCTCCAGAAAGATCTATCAGCACGGTTAACTGTGATGATAGACCTATTGCTTTGAGAAAAGGAACAAGGACTTGCACCCAATATCCTTTATATAATCTCCTAGCAATAGACAATATCTCTACTTCCTATCAAGTTTTCATACAAAGCTTGGATAAAAACAAAATTCCTCTCTCCATCCATGAAGCCTTGAGGATTCCTGAGTGGAAACAGGCTGTCAATGAAGAATTACATGCTCTAAACAATAATCACACCTGGACACTGACTTCTCTCCCTAAAGGAAAGAAAACAGTGGGGTGCAAATGGATTTTTACCTTGAAATACAACTCTGATGGCACCATTAACAGGCATAAAGCTAGATTGGTTGCTAGGGGTTACACTCGGACTCATGGCATAGATTACCAGGAGACTTTTGCTCCAGTGGCAAAATTAAACACCATCAGGGTGCTCCTATCTATTGCTGTGAATCTTGATTGGCCCTTACACCAACTAGATGTGAAAAATGCTTTCCTAAATGGTGACCTAAAAGAAGAAGTATACTTAAAATTGCCTCCTGGAATTGACTATCCAGGAGCTGAACATATGGTGTGTAGATTACACAAAGCTCTTTATGGACTAAAACAGTCCCCTAGAGCTTGGTTTGGTCGATTTACAAAAGTTGTTAAGAACCTTGGGTTCATACAAGGTCAAGCTGACCACACTATGTTCACCAAGGTGTCTCCTTCTGGCATAAGAGTCATCCTTATTGTATATGTGGATGACATTATCATCACTGGAGATGATGCCCCTGAGATTGAATCTCTAAAGCATTGTCTTGCAAAGGATTTTGAGGTTAAAAACCTTGGACAAATTAAATACTTCCTTGGAATGGAAGTGGCTAGGTCTAAGGAGGGGATCTTTATATCCCAAAGGAAGTACATTTTAGACCTTCTTTCTGAAATAGGGATGCTTGAGTGCAAACCTGCCTCCACCCCTGTTGATCCTGGGTTGAAATTGGAAAAGGAAAGTAAAACTGCCCCTGTTGATGTTGGTAGATATCAAAGAATGGTGGGAAAATTGATTTACATTGCTCATACTAGACCAGACATATGCTATGCTGTGAGTCTGGTCAGCCAGTTTATGCATCATCCTTGTCAAGAACATCTTGATATTGTTCATAGGATGCTGAGGTATCTAAAAGGGACTGCTGGTCAAGGCCTTATCTTCAAGAAATCCAAAGATAGAAAGATCCATGTCTTCACTGATGCCGATCAAGGTGGTCTGTGGTTGATGTAAGATCTACTACCGGCTATTGCTCCTATTTTTGGGAAATCTCACAACTTGGAAGAGCAAGAAACAACAAAGTGGGTTTAAGCGATCGTGTGTCGAATTGTCGAGAGTTTTATGGTGGTCCTGGTCCAAGTTTTTGGACCACCATGTCATCATTTTGAAAAAATATGATTGGATGCTTGTTTTTATACATAGGGGTCCACCAGAAATCTTTGAAATCCTATTGGTTGGGCACACCAAGTAGGATTTGGTCCTGGACCATAATAAAATTTGTTAACCAGTGGTTTCTAGAAGCAGTGCAGAAGCTGAATTGAGGGCCTTGGCCCTTGGTATTTGTGAAGGATTATGGCTCAGAAAGATCCTGGGTGACCTAAACATCAAGAAAGAGCATCATGTACTTCTCCCTTGTGATAATGTGTCTGCTATGTCTGAAAATCCCATTCATCATGACAGATCCAAACATATAGACATTGATAGACACTTTATCAAATAAAAAATCGAAGATCAAGATATCAGCATTGAATTCATACCCTCTCAAGATCAGGTGGCTGATATTTTTACTAAGGGGTCTGCCCTACCTATATTCACCAGAATGAGAAGCAAGCTAGGCTGTTATTCTATAGACAGCCAAGCTTGAGGAGGGGTGTTAAATTATAGGTGTTTAGGGTGTATCTAGGTCCCTTTTATGTTTTTCCTTTTGTCTTAAGTATCCGGAATTTGTAATTAGGACACTTTCTATTGCTTTTTCTATCTTTCTGTTTTTGGCCCAGAATACACTGTTCATAGACGTTGGAACAGTGTATTCTAGCCGTTGGAGGTTTTGCCTATTTATTGTAAACTCCTCCTTGTTCTCTCAACAAGGATCTATCAATAAAATCTTCTTTCCTCCTATTTTTCTACAGAAAGGGATTAAGGATTCTGTTGAAATAATCCCTTGCATTATCGGATCTCAATTTCTTGATCTTAGCATTAAATTGTGTCAGAATCATATTGTAGAAGGTGGGAAACACATGAGTCAGATCAGACTTATGTTTTAACAGATATATCCAAGTGGTTCTGGTGCAATCATCAATGAGTATTGCAAACCAGTGAGCACCACTGATATTAGGTAGGGTAGAAGGACCCCATATATCACTATGGATAAGATCAAAAGGATTAGAAGCAATAGTAGAGGAGATAGAATAGGGAACTCTTTTATGTTTAGCAAAGATGCAGTCATTACATTTGAATTTCTCAGCATTTAGATCCTTACATAATTTTGGAAATAAATGCTTTAAAATTTGAAAAGATGGATGACCTAATCTTCTATGATACGACATGATCTTATCATTGTCTACTTTAGGAAACAGAGAGGTTGTTTGAAAAGCTTCATTATCCTTCTTTTGACCTTCTACAAAATAGAGTCCCTCTTTAAGTCTAGCAAGTCCAATCCTCCTCATTGTTGCCAATTCCTGAATCACACAGAAGTTAGCAGAAAATAAAGCATGACAGTTTGAGTCTTTAGTCAACTTTCTTATAGAAACCAGATTTGCAGACAAATCTGGGACATGCATGACATCTTTTAATGTCAAGAAATCATTCAGTTTGACTTTCCCTGTACCAATAACTTTGATAGTGGTACCATTTGAAACAGTTATAGTTTTATTGGTACAGCAGGGAATATAAGAAGAGAACAAATGTAGGGAAGGGGACATATGATCAGTGGCCCCAGAATCAACAACCCACCCCTTAGTAACTTTCTGATTTAGAGAGTTGAGGGAGGCCATACCTGAGAAAACCATAGATGAAGAAGGGTTTTCCAAGGTATTAAGAAACCTCCTCAACTTTTCAATTTCAGATTGACCAAGGTTTGGATTCTGATTAGGGGTCTGATTTGTTCCTTGTACATTGTTATCCTCTCTGTTGGTGTTAGCTACATGTGCCTGGGCATTGTTCTTGCCAGGCCTCCCATGTAATTTCCAACAAAAGTCTTTGGTGTGCCTACTCTTTTTGCAATGAGTGCAAAAGAGATTATCTTTGTCACTAGATTTCATATTTTTCCTTTGAGTAGGAATTTTCTTGTCTGGGCCCTCTTTAGATTCGTAGGTCTTAGGAGGCCCAGACTTATTTTGACCAGCAAACAGAGCTGATCCTTCAGTGGATACAGGAGCAGTGTCTAACATGACACTTCTCCTCCCTTCCTCTGTTCGAACAATAGAAATTGTGTCACTCAGAGTAGGAAGATCACTTTTGCCAAGAATCTGAACCCTTATGGGATCATAATCTTGATTGAGACCAGCTAAAAAAAGAGTAAATCCTCTCCGTTTCCATCGTCCTTTTGAGGGTAGCAGCATCATCACTATCCTTCATTTGGATGCATTGATTATGATCAAGTTCCTGCCACATACCTTGCAGGATGCCAGAGTATTCAATGATAGACTTGTTCCCTTGCTTGATGTTCTGAATCCTTGTCCTTATTTCATAAATCTGGGCTGCATCATTAACCTTGGAGTAGGTTTTGTGTACATGATCCCAGATTTCTTTAGCAGAAGACGTGAACATGCAAGTGTCACTGATCTCAAGAACCATTGAGCTCCAAAGCCAGGACATAACCAAGGAATCCTTCTCATCCCAGCTAGCATATTTGGGATCATTTACCGGTTCCCAGAAGATGGCTCAGTTTCAAGAAGGTTCTGACAAACTGGGACCATTTGAGATAATTCTTTCCGTTCAGTTTATAAGAAGGCTGAATGTTTTGAAGTTCCCCTGAACCTATGGAGTTTTCAGGGGCCAGAGGTTCAGCGGCAAAGCCTGTAGCAGAAGATTCAGTGGCCATTTTAAAGAGAACCGCAGATTAAGAAGAAAAAAGATTTTTGAAAAAAAGGCAAAATTTAGAACCTAAGGCTCCGATACCATGTAGAGAGTAAAAACAATGAGGAAAGTATTCTTTAATTAGAATAGAAAGCTCATTAAAGTTATTACAACTACTCTCATCCTTAAATACTACTAGGAGAGCTCCAACGGCTAATTGGATTAAAGGTGGGACTGGGAACACTGTTCCAACGGTAAAAAGAACAGTGTTCCAGTCACCAAAAGCTAGGAAAAAGGCAAAGCCAACAGCTCTTTTGTACACCTAATTACACCTTAATTTATATAAGTTTTAAGTGTAAAAAAGGTGACAAAAGATTACATAAAAATATAATAAAATATTATAATAATATAATAAAAGATAGAAGGATTTCTAACATTTAGCCCTATTTTGTTTTTGAACATTTTCTAAAAACAACCTTCAACATTTAAATTTGACGAAAGTCGTGCTGACTTGAATTGTTTTTGTCCTATATATCAATCAGTTATCCACTGATAACAAGACTCTGTTGGATCCTTTGAAGTTGAACCTTTTTCATTTTGCGTTTTTGGAGTTATATATTGTCGTAGGATGTACATACTTGGGATATAGATAGGGACTAAATTTGATCGGATGAGAAACGCTACAAAAGCTAGGGGTGCATTCTGTCAACATGATAAGTTTGAGGATCATTTGAGAAAAAGCTGAGAGATTTGGAATTTAACTGGTCCTTTCTGGCTTACACAGCAAAAGAAAGGGAAAAAAAAAGAGGACTTTTTGTTACACGGATTGTGAAGCAAGTTGCGCATTTCCTTTTTTTTTTTCCGCCTTAGTATGTGAAAATAAATTTTGGAGTAGCTACTGTGTATATACTACACACAGATGATAGTTCTGCTGAAGGGCCCTTAATTTTGTGTCTTTACAAGTTTTCCATTTTCTTCGTATCTTCCTTCGATTTATCTGGGTTGTATTTTTTGGTTTTGTTTTTTGTTGTGATAGCACCTTTGAAATTGTCGTTTCAGAATTTGTTGCTTTGTGATCGCACAAATGAAAATGTCCATCGTATGTGCTGCTTTAATAGGCAATCTTGTTTCCTGCTAGATTTGGATCTCATGACCTTTATTATCGGCTATTACGCTTGTATGGTCTTCTTTATGAGACAGACCATCTAGGTTCATATGTAGGGTCCCAGCAGCACAAAGAAATGAGTTTTGTTTGAACGACAAGATATTGGCAGTATATGGTTATGTAATTGTCTTACGTCCTACATTTACAGGCATTCAGCATGAGCCGTGGTTTGGATCGCAATTCATTGAGGAGGATATTCCTTCCTTGCTAATGGATGTATGGCGGGATCCTCCAGAAATTGAAACTTCCTTACATCTTCCTGTGAAGAATGAGTTCATTGCTCATGATTTTTGCATACGTGCCGATAAGATGTCGGATTTGGTGGATATCTCTTTGCCAAAGTGTATACTTGATGAGCCTTTACTGAAGATGTGGTACAAGCTTGATACTACCTATAAAGTTCCTCGTGCAAATACATACTTCCGCATCACCTTAAATGGTGGCTGTAGTAATCTGAAGAATGCTCTGCTGACTGAATTATTTGCACACCTTCTAAAAGACGAGCTCAATGAGACTGTTTATCAGGTTTGGGGTTTTGATGTTTTATATGAATAAATACTTTCTGGAATTTGGGAATCGAATCTGGCCTAGCGGTACGGGTCATTGCACTTCTTGGTGAGAAAAAGTTAGATGCCAAAAAAAAAAGCCTTGAAAAAAAAAATACTTCTAGAATCCGTGCTGCCACAAAAGATTTTCCTTTTCATTTTGGCCAACTGTTTTGCTCATCCTTTTTTGGCACTTGGTGACATCTTTCCATGACATATTGTGTGCACTTACTTGCAGGCCAGTGTAGCTAAATTGGAGACTTCCGTTTCTCTGTATGGTGATAAGCTGGAGTTAAAGGTCTATGGCTTCAATGATAAGCTACCTGTTCTTTTGACTAAGATTCTGGCAACTGTCAAATCATTTTCCCCAAAAGAGGATCGCTTCATGGTGTGTTTCAATGCGATATTCTGTGTTCTTCATTTAATGGTTTATGATGTTTCAAGTCGCTCGTAGTTATGTTAATGGCTGATGTTCTCTGGAAGGAATAAAGATCATCTGCTTGGCACGGGAACATAGTTGATAATTTTAACATTTATATCATTGTTGGACTAAAAAGTAAAAACAGACTTGACTAGCTATTATTCCAGTAGGATGGTCATTAATGCCCATGACACCTAATGCATAATCAAGCTTTTTTATAACCCTATAATATAATCTGTCTATATTGTCTAATAAAAGTTTGCCTATCTGGTTGTTGATTGGGTGCAGGTTATTAAAGAAGATATTGAGAGAACTTTGAGAAATACGAACATGAAGCCAATCAGTCACTCATCATACCTGAGGCTACAAATTTTGTGTCAATGTTTTTGGGATGTAGAGGAGAAATTAGATGTGCTTCATGACACATCTCTAGCTGAATTAAGGGATTTTATTCCTTTTCTAATTTCTCAGGTGCTTAAGCATTTGTTTCGTCCTTTCTTTTTCTTCTTAATCAGACTCATGTTGCATGTCAATTACTTTGGTGTATTTTATCACTATAAGTATTTAGGCTTTAAAAGCGAACTTTCTTTTCAGGAACAATCTTGATTTTTTTCTTTGCTTATTTCTTGTGCTGATAACATGTCATATTCTGCACTGGATTTGTTTTTTATGCATGTTCAATGCCTAGCAGAGTGTATTTTTGGTACCGTGCATGCAGTGCGATTTTCATTTTACCGAAAATTATGACAATAAGCATAGTATCGTTAAAGAGAGGAATATTTGCATTCCTTACCATTGTAACAAGCTGATTATTCTTCTTTGTTTGTCAAACATATTACTATATGTATGTCTAAACAGCTTCACCGGTTGAAGTGGCCGTAGAAAAGTTGCTTCATCTATCATGTTGTACTTACTTTATTTTATCTCTTGTGCAGTTGTGTATTGAGGGTCTTTGCCATGGCAATCTACTGGAAGAAGAAGCAGTTGAAATATCTCGCATATTCAAATCTGCTCTCTCTGCGTTGCCTCTCCCTGTTGAGATGAGACACACAGAGAATATCTTGTGTCTTCCCTCTAATGCTGACATAGTTAGAGATGTTGAAGTGAAAAATAAATCAGAAACCAACTCAGTTGTCGAGGTATACATAAATCTGGTGCATTTATATTTTATTAATCATGCCAGTAAAAATTGAAAAGCTTTTTTTGTTTTATTTGCAGCTTTACTTTCAAATTGAGCCTGAAGTTGGGACGGAGCTGATCAAATTAAAAGCATTAATAGATTTATTTGATGAAATAATCGAGGAACCATTCTTCAATCAGCTCAGGTACACGTACTGACATTTGAAAGATAGAGTTTTGGTTTGAATTTATATTCAACGTATTTTGTTGATATACTTAACACTTGTTATCTTGTTTATAGGACGAAGGAGCAGCTTGGTTATGTTGTTGACTGTAGTCCACGGGTAACATATCGTGTAATGGGTTTCTGTTTCCGGGTTCAATCATCCGAATATAACCCTATTCACTTACTAGGGCGGATTGATAACTTCATAAATGGGTTGGAAGAGATGTTGGTAAGCATCTTACTCCATTTTCTTCTGTGCTACGAAATGAATTTATTTGCTTTTGTTTGGTTAGTGTACAATATGAGATTTTCAGCAATCATTTCCATGTTTATTTGAATATGCAGGGTGCACTTGATATTGAATCATTTGAAAGTTACAAAAGTGGTTTAATAGGAAAGCTTTTGGAGAAAGATCCATCTCTTGCCTATGAGACAAATAGATATTGGGGCCAAATAGTTGATAAAAGGTATATATACTTTCTCACTTCTTTTTTTAGTGATGGGTTGCTCTATTGTTGCTTATAGTTATTCTAAATTGCAGGTATATGTTTGACTTATCTGAGAAGGAATCAAAAGAACTTGATGACATTCATAAAGATGATATCATAGAATGGTATCGCACTTACTTAAAGCGGCCTTCTCCAAAATGCCGGAGGCTTGCGATCCGGATATGGGGTTGTAACAGCAACATGAAAGACGCTGATGCTGAGATGATTTCAGGACAGATTATCAAAGACGTCGAAGGTTTCAAGAAATTGTCTACGTTCTACCCTAGCATGTGCTGATTTTCCGGGTTGACCCGGATTACGTTTCCTGTAGAAGAGGGATCATTGGACGTCGGTAATTGTGTTCACCATGCCCAGAATACTTGCAGGATGCTTCTAATGGTGTGAACTCTTCATATGAATTATAGGGATATCTTGATATTGATGATCTACCATACCTATCCTTTTTTTTTTGTTCAATTTTATTCAACAAATTTGTATTTTAGGTGATTGTATTTGTATCCATGTCATGAAACAATAAGATCGTATACCACAGCCCCTCCAAAAGAGTTGCCTTTTCCTGCATTTGATTATTTTAGGGATGATTTTATTGTTCTACACCTGAAATAATTGACTTAGGGGCAGTGTTTTGCACACTTTTTTTTTTGTGAGGATTTCTTTTGTCTTTCTATAAAGCAATTTTATTCATATGAATGAATAATGCGATTCTTCTTTTAGTTTTCATCTCACAATGCATTACATTTCATTTGACACAAAGTCTGATACAATCAAAACAACAATTTCAAACTACTTAATTTATTGAATAATAATTAGCCTGAATGATGTCATGTCCAAACGAACTTACTATTTATTCTTGTGAGACATAAGTAAAAGAGGTTTTCACAATAATAATGTATATACGGTAACTCTATTCTTTGTGTAAAAAATTGGGGGCAGGGGGTGGGGCGGAGAGAAAGAATTTATCAAAGTATATGACTCATTGATTGATGTTATTTTCATCCTCTGATCAATAATGATAAAAATGCAAAGCAATGAACAATATACATATCAAAGTCCATACATCTTCCCTCTTTTTTCAACATGCTTTTGCGTGAACGGATGCTTCCTTTCGGTTGTTTTCATTATGTTAGTACTAAAAAAAGGTTAAGCTATAACCCTAAATGTCTTTATTGTCTTGTCTCTAGAGCTACGTGGATAATGTAAATTAAATATTATATCTCAGTAATCAAATTAATCAAAATTGTCCGTCCATATTTTTTTTAGAGAAGTCGATATAGAGTATTAAACTATCACCTTTCAGCGCAAAGCCAATGTCCCCACATCTTCGTGACATCGCTTGCAGCCAGTAAATGACTTGAGTGTCTTTAAAAAGGCAATTTATTTATTTCGTGAAGCGTGGAGGTTCGAATCCCGTAAATAGACGACTTCTTTCAGTCTGTTTGGTATAATAACAAGCCTATGATTCTGAACCACTATGTTACCTGCTTAAATCTCCTCTCTTTCCGTAAAAAAAGTGGAGTGGGACCCTTGTGGTTAGGGTTTAACCATTTTTTTAAAAACAATGCCTCCCTCCCGGAATATTTTTTTTTCAGGCTGTGTCAGAGGGCCGATTTTTTTTTGAGGTACAACTTTACATACGGGGCCAAAAATAGGTTGTCCTCACGTATACGTACGGGGTTTGACATTCACGGGTTTATTATGTGTGGGAATTCCCAACTTTCCGTATGAAAGTTGAGAATCTGGATTCACGGGGTTTGACATTCACGGGTTCATACGGAAAGTTGACATTCTCAACATTCATGGGTTCATACGGAAAGTTGAGAATTCCTAAACAAAATAAGCCCGTGAATGTCAAACCCCGTACGTATACGTAAGGACAACCTATTTTCAACCCCTACGTAAAGTTATACCTCAAGAAAAAATTGGCCCTCCGACACGGTCTGAAAAAAAAATTCCCCATCCCCCTCCAATACTACAACACCCATGTACTTTTACATAAGAAAATATAGCATATTCCTTGGCACTTTAAACATTTTCTATTTTCATATATTTTAACAAATGTTGGCTTGTATATGCATCTATTATAACAGTGATGCTAATAAATGTGACACTGAATATGAATAGAGATCCTGTAAAATTGTGAAAAATAATATTTAATCTACCTATCTTAGAAGAAGGGGTTTAACCCCTTCCTTCCATGTGTACTAAATAAGGGTGTGACACTTGTTTTTTTTCTATTGGTTTTTTTTTTCCCTACTGTTCATTGAGCCCAACATTTCAGCCCAATGTTGGTTACATTAGTCATTTATGATGCAAGACAAAATAATTTCATTGTCTATGATGACACAATATAATAACACAATTAATAATATTATGTACGATGTTGTAGTCTCAATAAATTCAATACATCATACTATTAAAAATTTAGTGATGTCATATCAATAAATACAACACAATATCATACTATTAAAAATTTAATGATGACATAGCAACTTATAATTATATGATGACATGGAACAATAATAACGCAACATTTAAAAAACTCGATTGAATTTTCTGAAAAATTGTGTTGGTAGAAATAATTTTGTCATTATTTTTGTGGTGTGTGGAGTAAGAAAATAATAAAAATATTCTTGTGGTGCTAAAAGTAATAAATTGTGGTGCCAGAGTAAAAGGGTGCCGGTAGTAAAAACTGGGGTGCCGATAGAATCTTCCTTTTTTTTATTGGAGATTAAATATTTTGTTGGTAAATGAGTTTTTAGTATTGAAAATGTAATTTTTTATTAGAGATGTATTGAAAATTTAATTAGCTTGTGCAGCCCAGTTCCGGTTTCCCTCCTTGCATATATAGTTAGATGTTATAAAACCCTAACCTAACTACATTTCACATTCACCACCATTGTTGTAAATAAATCGATAAGGGATAGAGAACCAAAAATTGTGTCGTCGCCGTCGTTCACTATTTTCTTACGAACAATCAACCAACTTTTTGCGTTTATATGCTCTTTTATGTTTGAACACTATTGCTTTCATTGCTTTTTATTTACTTTTTCAACTAACTATAGTTAGTATTACATTAAATGGTTATCCTGATTAAATTACTTGTTCATAATATATTTACGCTTCTTTCAAACCATTGTTAAGTCTACTCATGATGAGTCATATCTAAAATATATTTACCAAACCGACTTTTATATATTATGTTTCGATGTTCAATTTCAAGCAATATTTATATATCGAAAACCTTACCAAGGACTTACGTTGTTCGTACACACTGCTAGAAACAATGCTACTCTAAGACTATATATAAATTCGGGGCCTTGCGAGGGCATTGCGGTGCAAGGCCTATCACATCTAGTTTTATAAATAAAAAATCCCGTAAAAACTATAATATGTTTTTTTTAAATATATTTTTCATTTATTTAAAGGGCTAATGGAAAGAAAGAACTTAAATCTAATGGCGAAAAGCCCAATAGCAGGGTTGGGCTATTATGCTCCGGGCCTAGTACAGCAGATATAGATTTTTAGGGCATTAGCAAGAAGTATAAATTAGTTTCTACCTTGCGCAAATACATCCTAGTTTCAGCTGCTGAGCATTCTTCTTGCGCTTCTCGGGTCGCCGTCGATCAGCCAACAGCGATGGTAAATTCTCATTGCTACTAACGTTTACAAATCTAAAATCATGATTTATGATTAATACTTCATTGTCTTATATGGCTCTTGATTTGACTGCAGACTTTCAAGAGAAGAAATGGCGGTCGCAACAAGCACGGTCGTGGCCATGTGAAGTTCATCCGCTGCTCTAACTGTGGAAAATGCTGTCCCAAGGTTTATATTGTTATCGGCTTATTGATTATTTTTCTGACTTTAGAAGCTTTTGATAAATGTGATGTGTTTATGATCTGATCTGTCGTGATTCTTCCGTATATATCTTGTTTGATTATCAATCCAAACAGCCTTCTTAATCTACTGAATACTTGTTAAATACACGAATCCTAATTTTTTTGTCAGTTTGCGACAATAAACTTTGTTTATCTTGATTAATAGATTGCTTTGAAAATGATTTTCCTGGTATTACCATCTGCCATTTTTTAATTTGGCTCTCCAAATGCTGATTTGCCTGTTTTATACCAACTCACTATTGCTGTCTTTGATTAGTACTCGGGAAGTTGCTCTTGGAAATTTGTTATTCTGTAAATCTGTTTAGGATATTTTTGTAATCGAAATAAAAGTTGCAAAGCAGTGTAGTACATATTTAGATATTCCAACACTCCTTGTGTTTTAGAAATGTGATGCTAATGAACTGTTTCATTTATCAATGACGGATTTTAGTAGGACCTCTAGCCCTTGCCTTCAATCTTGAATTGGTAGTATGGAAGTTATTTTTTTTTTTTAGGATACTGCTGTTAATGACAATACATGTTGTTGCCTTATTTACGCTAGGACAAAGCCATCAAGAGGTTTCTTGTGAGGAACATTGTTGAGCAAGCTGCAGTTAGAGACGTCCAAGAAGCTTGTGCTTTTGAAAGTGAGTGAAATTCATCGTATTTGTTGAGCATCAGTTTTTACAATTTTTGTGGGCACTGATTATTTGTTTTCTGCGTTCTTTTGTGTAGCGTACACCCTTCCCAAACTTTATGCGAAGATGCAGTACTGTGTATCTTGTGCTATTCATTCCAAGGTTGTTAGGGTCCGATCCCGCGAGGATAGGAGAAACCGTGAGCCCCCACAGCGCTTCAGAAGGCCAAGGGTATATTTTTTTTGTCTCTGTTTTGTATAGCGTGCTATTTTGAAAAATTTCTCATTTGTGGTTTTAAATTTTATTGATTGATGAGTTATGTCTGGTTGGTATCAACTTTCTCCCATTGTTTTTTTCTTACTTCTCCGTTGTCTTAAAAGACTTTTGATTAGTTATAGATGTTCAGCTTAAAGTAGCATTACTGCATTTGTTTTTTTTTGTTGGCCTTTTTTAGATATTATATCTGTGACCGTCTTTGGCAATCCTGTTGTCTCTGATTGTAGTTCTATGTGTTGGATTTTTTTTTTGCATTTGGTGCTTTTTATGTGCGCATAATTTGCATTTCAGTTGTAAATAGAATGCCGGTGCATGGAAGCATCCTTACCTATAGGGGTCTAGGGAAGGGCCATGCTATATATCCACAACAGTTCTTAAACAGATTGAACTCAATCTCTTGTTAAGCAACGACATCATCTTCTGCTGCATTTAGGCTCTCTTTAATGATGTTCTATATTTGAGTCATGTGTTTTTGTGGATGCTCTATTGTTTTATGAGAGCCCTTTTTTGGTTAATCGTTCTGGTTCATGCTGTGATGCCAAAGTAGAGGTATAGGAATAAGGTTTTGTTGGGCCTCGAATTCTCCTTTTTTCCGTCAACATCTCTGAGCTGGTGAAACATTGTCTGTGTTGATTCTTCTCCATTAATTCCTCATCAAGCGTGTTTTACGCCATTTGGGATATTGTAGTAGGTGTGATTTGAGTAGATCCCATTAAATACCGTTGTTATTCATGTATTGCAGGATGATTTGCCCAAGCCAGGTCAGCCTCCACGTGTTGGCGGTGCCCCTACTGCTGCAAGGACTTGAAATTTCTGTTGAAGGTTTCATGTTGTGCACTTCATGTGCCTTTTATCTTTTTTTTGATGTATTATCAAGGATAGCTGTTTTGTTTATTACCTGGAATTTTGTGCACTTTTTTTTAAGGTTGGCTTTTATGCCAATGAGCTGTTATATGATCTTTTTGAAGAAGACTGATTTTCATTCAACCCGTATTTAACAGTGCTTTGATTTGAGATTGATGATTTTTGTCGATATTTGGATGGGGAAGTTGATGCATTTAAGATAAGGAATGCCTCTAAAAAAGAGCCACTACATTTGCTCTAGCCTTAGACTAGGATAGCCAAAACCATGCTTAAGCATGTATTAAAAGAAACCATATGAAGTATTATATTAATTAAGGGGCCGTAATATGGCTTTCCCTTTGTTTATGCCAAGTTATAGATGCTAATTTAAACATGCCGGCTATAAGTGGTGTTTACCCTTACATATGCAAAACTTGCAACACCCTCTTTCTGGATGTAGAGTGTTAGTCTGACGCTATATTGAGTAAATGAAGAAACACATGTAAGTTTGATGCTATATCGAGTAATGACTATATCGAATAAAAGAAAATTGCGTAGAAGTTAAGAGACTTGAGTTGAGACTAGGAAACATACCGGCAGGGTCTTGGTAAATTTCTCGACCACAAAACACACCATAATGCCTGTGAAACTGGAGCACCAGTGTGAGAACTCTCCCTAAGAGCAGCACCACAGAAGTTTTGTCAACTTATCTTAGAGAAGACAACATGCCCCTGTAAAGCCTCATAATTCTTTCTCAACCAAAATGAACATTTGCGAGATTCTTAACAAGGAGTAAAAGATCAAAGCGAGAGATTCATGTTTGTCAGAAGTTGGAAGATACGATATGAATCTACTCTATCTTATCAAAAATCGGGAGACACAACATTAATCTACTCAATCCGGTTTACAAGCAATTTAAAGCATAAAACTTGAAACTACTTTATAGCATTCTTGTTTGTCAATGCATAATACATGTTCATCTGGCTGCTTCAATTATTATTAATTATCTTGCATATACTTGTTAGGTTACTTAAACCACATATTTGATTGCATGGTTCACATTATTGTCACGTTTACATGTAAATGATAGCACAACCATATATTCAAAGGTACAACACATGCTACCACTTAACGTAAGGACATGGTACTTTTGGTAACATGACTGACTAGCTATACATGTCACCATGGGCGACTCCAGGAATTTAATGATACGGGTCGAAAATTTATCATATTTTACAATTATTAAGCTTAATGTTATATATTATAGTTCAATACGGGTCAATAAAGATCAATATATAAAAATAAGGGAGTCTGTACACATATAAAATGTGCACCAAAAAATAATTTCTACTGTAATATTTTTTTTGCGGGTCATGTGACCTATTTGTCACTACATGTAGCCACCCCTGCATGTCACGTGACGCGTAAGATTACAAAACTCGGTGCAATACGTTGTCGTGCTGTAACATGGGTAATGTCATTGCCATACATCCAACACGATTCGAAGATCATGGTATTTGGTGCAATACATCGTAAGTAATTAACTCTATCTCACCAAGACTATTTGGGAAAAGCAGAAAAGCCGATAAGAGCACATAAAGTCATGCTCAATCCATCATATAACCTATGTGATCATTCAAAAGTCTATATAACCACTAACTCCCAATCCTATCTCCACTAAACACGTAATTAAAACACAAAGAGCATTATTTGCAGATTAATTTCAGAAACATACTTTAGTGCTAAATACTTACGTACATAAAGCAACATGAACCCCAGAACATCCTCAGACTCGCGACCACGAAGGGCTACTGCCATGGCCGCAATTCAGTCTCTTTTCTTCCGTGCATTTTTCTTCTATTCGGATATGACATCATACTTTTGTTGATTTTGAGTTTACTTTAAAAATCACGTGTCGAATATTTAATTTCTGGATAAAGATTCGATATCCAGAGTTAGAGGCGGATCCACGTACACTGGGGGGTCACGCGTGGCACTGGATTTAAAAAAATAGTATTAAAACAATGTAGTTTTGTTGTTAAAAAGTGTATTTTGTCGATAAAAATTGATGTTTTAGACTTCGGTGACCCCACTGTTTTTTTTTTTTTATAAAAGATATAGTTTTAGACTCCGGTGACACCACTGGAATAAATTCCTGGATCCGCCACTATCTGGGATGATGTGTTACAAACCCATTTATGTAGTAAATGTATATAACTATCGTAGAGAAGACATAATGTATATTTTGATATGAGAAATAATGTATATTACGCTAAAAAAAATGTATATTTTGATATGAGAATATATTGTGATAATAGGTGAAGTGCAATATGGTATGACTTTTTATGATCCTTTTCCTTCAAAAGAATAAAATCATTATTAATATGTTTTTAACTTTTTCACGGTCTCAACTAATTTATATTCATCAAATCATTTTGTATCATTTTACAAATATTGTATCAATTATAATCAAATAATATATTATGCATTATGATCTAAATTTATGACGCTTAACATGTTGCAGATATAACACCACAGCACAATACAAGGCAGATTTTCATTCAGGCATTTGATCGAACACTTGTGTGCAAAAACAGTTGAAGTTAGTTAGAGGTAGTTAGAGTAGTTGTAACCGTCTTGCATTCCAACTAGATGCTTCTAGGTATTATATAAGCAGCTAATCCAAGTTGTATTGAGCTGATTTTTTTCCAGATTCTTCATAATGCAATGTAAACAAATTTTCCCGCCAAGATCATAGTTTGAATAGAACTTCATCTTCTTCGTTTTTGGTCTTTGATCTTTAGTTGTTTTTTCAATTTCAACATGGTATCAGAGCTTCAATAAGCTTTCTGCTGCGGATTTGCAGAGTATTGAACCTGCAATTTCTTGTTTTCTTGCGGTGTGGAGCTGCAATTTCGTTTTTTCTTTCTTCTTTTAAGAATCTTCTTTCTTGCTTCCTGTCAATGGCGGAAGTTACTGATATTGCGGTTAATCCGTATCATATTCATCCCGGAGAGAATCCATTGGTTGTCATCGTTCAACCACTCCTCAAAGGGGTTGAAAACTATCATTGCTGGAAACGGGCTGTTTCTATGGTCTTGTCAATGAAGGGCAAATTGAAGTTTGTTGATGGAAGTTTACCAAAACCTGCAGAAACTGATAGGCATTTTGAGATTTGGTGTCAATGCAACGATATGGTTTCCAATTGGCTGGTAAATTCTTTGGATCCATCTATTTCACAAAGCGTTTTTTGGTTGAATACGGCAAGAGAGATCTGGTTGGATCTAGATCACAGATTTGGTACAGAAATTCTTACAGGCTTTCCAATCTACAAGAAGAAATCTATGCCACCAAACAAGGTACTATGTCAGTTACTCAATACTTTACAAAATTGAAAGGTTTATGGGACCAATTGCTGATTCTAAGGCCCATCCCACCCTGTACTTGTGCTGCATTGCCTATTTACCGTGAACAAAATGAGACTGATTATGTTGTAAGATTCTTGAAAGGGATAAATGACATGTTTAGCAATATTAGATCACAGGCTCTAATGGCCAAACCTATTCCAGATATTGGTACAATCTTTAACATGGCTTTGTAGCATGAAAGTGAGATTACATACTCAGAATTAGGAATTGATAAGACTTTTTTAAGTGTTGTCACTGCTGGTACAAGACAGAACTTCCAAGATTCTGTTTCTTTAGAGTACAATCCAATGTTTCCAATGGCAGAAGTGGTGGTAGGGGCTCTGGTAGAGGCTATTCTGGTGCTTCAAAGAGACCACAATGCACCTACTGTGGCAAAGAAGGCCATACCATTGATAAATGCTACAAGAAGTATGGATTTCCAAATGGATCTAGAGGCAAAGGCAGGGGTCAAGTACAAGCTAATAATGTTAGTTTGGATCATGGCTTCATTTCTGGTGAAATGAATTTCCAGAACTCTGGACATGACACTTTGGAATCTCAGAAGGCTGATCTTGCTCAATCTAACCCTAATAAAATGAGTAGAAGTCAATATGAGCACATCATGGATATGCTTAGACATGTTCAAGTCTCATATCCACCTGCACAACATGTTGTTGCCCTAACTGCTAATGTTCAAAGATCTTCTTCTGATTCAGGTACTATCTACCATTGGATAGTGGCTTCAGGTGCTACTGATCATATCATTTATGATTTGTCCTTGATGTTCAATGCTAAGCCTGTTTTGGTCTCACTGTCACTTTACCTAATGGAGCACACACTAAAGTAACTCATAGAGGTCAAGTCAGGATCAATAATAATCTTATATTAAATGATGTACTTTGTGTTCCACAATTTACATATAATCTTTTATCTGTCATCAAAGTCACTAGAGATAACAGATATTCCTTATGTTTCAACTCTAATGGCTGTGTTTTGCAGGACAACATCTTGAGGAAGATGATTGGTTCAACTAGTTTATCTCAAGGCTTATACATATTAAAAGCTGATCCTAATACTGATCATAGTGCTCACACCATTGATCCTGTTACTTGTGATGTTGCTGTCATTCCTGATTCTTTGCTTTGGCATTATAGATTAGGACACCCTTCTAATCAAAGAATACAAGTATTGAATAAGTCCACACCTCTTGTACTTTCTGATTCAGTGACTTGTTGTCATATTTGTCCTTTTGCTAAACAGAAAAGAAATAGTTTTTCTCATAGTACTTCAATTGCATCTAAAGTTTTTGAATTGTTTCATGTTGATATATGGGGCCCCAAGAGATATTCTACTTATAATGGTGAATATTACATTTTAACTACTCTTGATGATTGTTCAAGATCTCTTTGGGTTCACTTGATGAAACAAAATTCTGAAACTAGGCCTTTATTAGAAAAGTTTTGCAATATTGTTTCTAATCAATTCAATACAAGCATGTAATCAGGTCAAACAATGGCCTTGAATTCAAGATGGATAATTACTATGCTAAAAAAGGCATCATTCACGAAACCTCTTGTGTGCACACACCACATCAAAATGGTGTTGTAGAAAGGAAACATCAACACCTATTGAATGTTGCTAGAGCACTAAGGTTTCATTCTGGTCTTCCTATGAAATACTGGGGTTTCTGTGTCAAACATGCTGCCATGCTCATAAACATCACACCTACACCCTTACTTAAAAAGCAAACAACTCATTTTCTTCTCTATGGCACAACATCTGTTTACACTGACTTTAAAGTATTTGGTTGTTTAGTATATGCTAGCACTATTGCACAGGGCAGAGGAAAATTTGATAGAAGGAGCAGGCAATGTGTTTACCTTGGCAATCCTCCACACACAAAGGGTTACACACTACTGGACCTCAGTACTAGGGAGTTTCTAGTTTCTAGAGATGTTATTTTTCATGAAACATCCTTCCATTTCTTAATATTACACCTTAGAGTCCTGATCATACTGTTTTGCCAATTCCCAGTTTTCAAAATATCAATTCTGATCTTCTATGGCAAAGCACTACACCATCCACCTCAATTTCTTCAGGACATCATGCTGAGAATTCCACTGATTCAGAAACAGTTAACTTGACACACAATGATGAGGATTCCAATCATTCAGGAATAGAGGTGCCTGCACCTCCTACAAATCAATATCTAAGAAGATCAACTAGAGAAAAGAGACTACCTACACATCTTCAAACTATCATACAAAGCAAGGTGTTGCTGTCACTTGTACACCTCATACTTTGGACAAAGTTCTCAACTATGATCATTTGTCCAATGCATACAAGGCATTCTCATGTACCATCTCCAATGAAAAAGAACCTACATCATATCTACAATCATCCCAGGATCCAAATTGGCAACAGGCCATGAAGGAAGAATTAGAGGCTTTACATAAAACAAAAACTTGGTCTCTGGTATCTTTACCCCCAGGAAAGAAACCTATATGTTGTAAATGGGTGTATAGGATCAAGAGAAAGGCTAATGGCACAGTTGACAGATACAAAGCAAGACTTGTTGCTAAAGGCTATACTCAAACAGAGGGCATAGACTTTCTGGAAACTTTTTCTCCTGTAGCAAAACTATCCACCATCAGATTGTTCCTAATTTTGGCTTCCATGAACAATGGCATTTGCATCAAATGGATGTAAATACAGCTTTCTTACATGGTGACCTAGATGAAGAGGTCTTCATGAAACCACCACATGGCCTGCCTATTTCCTAACCTAACATAGTATGCAAATTGGAAAAATCTCTATATGGTCTGAGACAAGCTAGTAGACAATGGAATGTCAAACTCACAGATGCACTTATCAATGCTGGTTACATTCAGTCTAAACATGATCACTGCTTATTTACCAAAGGACAGGGATACACCTTCATTTCTTTTTTGTTCTATGTTGATGATATAGTGGTTGGCAGCACTAATATGTCAGAGATCCAGAAACTCAAGAACTTATTACAACAGGCCTTTACAATCAAAGACTTAGGGAAGCTAAAATACTTTCTAGGATATGAGATTGCAAGATCCAAAGATGGGATAATTATGAAATAGAGGAAATATTGTCTAGATCTATTAAATGAATTTGGATACCTAGGTGCAAAACCTTCCAGTACACCTATGGACTCTAAAGTCACACTAGAACCCAAGGGCTCTCCATTCCTTGCAGATAATAAGTATTACAGGAGTTTGGTAGGCAAATTACTCTATTTGTGCAACACCAGAATTGATATTGCTTATTCAGTGCAACAACTAAGTCAGTATCTGGATGCACCTACTGAAAATCATCTTGCTGTTGCTCATAAGTTGCTCAAGTTTCTAAAATCAGCACATGGACAAGGCCTGTTCTTTCCATCTGCTGGCACTCATATTCTAAAGGCATTTAGTGATTCTGATTGGGCAAGATGCATAATCACCAGAAGATTCATAAGTGGTTATATTGTTTTCTTTGGGGACTTAATATCTTGGAAGAGCAAAAAGCAGACAACAGTCAGTAAAAGTAGTTCTAAAGCAGAATACAGGGCTATGGCTTTAACTGCCTGTGAAATTCAGTGGTTGATCTATCTCATATTTGATTTTCAAGTCAAACATACACAGGCAGTCCCTCTTTTTTGTGATAACAAAAGTGCCACCTACATTGTTGAAAATCTTGTGTTTCATGAAAGAACAAAGCATATAGAGACCGATTGTCATTTTGTAAGAGAAAAGTATGAACAAAAGGTCCTAGTTCCTTTACCAGTAAGAACAGAAGACAATCTAGCAGATATACTCACAAAGCCGGTTGATAAAGCTACACTAAACAGATTGCTACCCAGATATCCATTAAAGAACATATTTGCAGATACAACACCATAACACAGCACAATACAAGGCAGATTTCAAGCTGTGTTTTCCCACCAAACCATAGCTTGAGGGGGCATGTTGCAGATATAACACCACAGCACAATACAAGACAGATTCTCATTCAGGCATTTGATCGAACACTTGTGTGCAAAAACAGTTGAAGTTAATTAGAGGCAGTTAGAGTAGTTGTAACCGTCTTGCATTCCAACTAGATGTTTCTAGTTGTTATATAAGCGGCTAATCCAAGTTGAATTGAACTGATTTTTTTCGAGATTCTTCATAATGCAATGTAAGCAAATCCCCCCCCCCCCTCCCCCCCCCCCACCCCAAGTTCATAGTTTGAATAAAACTTCATCTTCTTCGTTTTTGTTCTTTGATCTTTAGTTGTTTTTTCAATTTCAACATAACAATTGTATCATTTCTCCTTAAAAAAAAAACAATTGTATCATTTCATAGAAAATCTTCCAAGAGATCTTTATTTAGGAACACAGTGATTGGTCCGTCAAATTTTAGCACTTTAGAAAGAAAAAATAGGAAAATGACTGGACTACCCCTAAAAATCTATGAAAGTCTACGCTCATCACTATCTTGTGATTGTAATTGTTTCTTGTGTTTTTTTTTTTTTTTAAATAAAAAAATATATGATGAAATGGTATCAAATATAGAATTTAAAGAGTAATTGTTTAATTTTTTTTTTTGAATGAAACTAATGCAGCTACTTTTTAGGATACACCTGGTGGGACTAAATAATGGAGCTACTGAAATTATGGACACATGCATAGCATAGAGTGGAATCAAGATGGTCAACTATACCTGAAGTGATCTCATCTCAAACCCCAATTTATATAAGTATAGTGCAAGTAGTGAACTGTGACAGACAAATTTAATTAAAGACCACCAAGTCAACATCCATTTTAATATTATTAGTTGTGAGTAAGTAATTTTATGACAAAGAGGGCTTTATTATTATTATTATTATTATTATTGCTAGATTGCCGATGTCACCGGCTAAATTAGCTTCACTATCAAGTAGATGAAATTTTAGGTGTATTTTAGCTTAATCTTATTATGTTTTAATAGAAACTAATCTATATGTTTAAGTAATGCCAGACTGCCAGTAGTACTTAATATGTGGATGTTGTTTTACATATTTGGATAGTTATAATACAGATGATTTATTATAAAACTGAGTGGTCATATTCAAAATGTTTGTTTTATATATTTAATTTGTTTTGTGATATCTAGTAAAAACGTTTTAAAGCTTGTGGTTTCAATCCATCTTCCCATCAGTTTGAGTTTGAGTGTTTGTGTTTTTTTCTTTTTCTTTTTTTATTTTATTTTATTTTTTATTTTAATTAACCGACAGGAAAATGATATATTTGGCACGGTGTTTCCCCAAATATTTTTTATATTTGATCACTTATCCTTTTATTTATTTATTCATTTTCTTGTGGATGATCTTCTCCAAGAATATGTTGACATATTGTGAAAACAAACAATTTTTTATTTTAGTAAAATTATGAAAACATCAACTCGATATGATCCCATATCTTTGGATACTATAGAAGTTAAGTTTGTGTATTAAAATTGTTCATTTTTTTTTATTGTATAAATACTTTTGAGTTTTTAATGGTATGTTGTTGATTGCTAAGCTTTTTTTAATATTTAGGGAAAAAAAGGGCTGTCCTAATGTATCATAAGCTTATAAAGTATAACTATTATACTTATTAAAACATATATATATATATATATATATATATATATATATATATATATATATATATATATATATATATATATATATATATATCAGAATAATTGTAATCTAGAGCAAATTAGTCGTAATGTATTGTCACTTAATTTATGGAACGTCTATATATATATAACAAAAATTACTCAAATGGAGTATATGATAAGTCTGACTCGTGAGGTTTTTAAAAAAAAATACAGGGAATGAGACCGGGACCAAATTATTCTCTTCATTGAGCAAACCGTCCACAAAATTTAAAATCGAATATTTCTTTACCTTGTGCCCACTCTTGGAATTTAATTTATAAATTCGTTTTTGTATTGGATTGACATACACTTTGATACTATATGTTGTATAAATCAAGATCCGAAACTCGAAACTTTAGAAAAAAATTGCTTTACGCGCATGACAAAAGTCTAGGGGAAAGTCTAACCTAAAGACTCCAACATAGAGAGTGACTCATGTGGCACAAACTGGACCACACAGTACCCTGATTTTTATTTTTATTCATTTTTTTTTAAAAACTCAAATTCAACTTCCATATAATTTCTCAAAGTAAAACAATCTCATTTAATACACTATTATCACTACAAGAAAACAGGTTTAAAGGGACGACATTTTGTCGTCCCTTCAAAGGCATTGTCGTCCCAAAAAATGTTTAAAGGGACGACAAATCGTCCCTATAAAGTTCGTCCCCTTCCGCTTTGTCCTTTAAACAACGGGTTATCTTTGAAGGGCAACAAAATCGTCCCGTTAAAAGAATCGCCGGCGTGGCACGACATTTTCTCGAAAATTCAGCGTCTTTGACGTATTATTATTTTAAGGGACGACATTGCCGTCCCTATAAAGATGATTCATTTAATTTCCAAAAAAACATATTATCAGGAAAAAAATAATTTTTTTTATAAGAAACTTTGTTGGGACGACAACGTCGTCCCTTAAAAGAATATATTTTTATTCTTCATAATAAAATTTAGGAGGATTGAGGGAAAATGACAAAAATATTTACAAAATGAATAAATAGGACACACTCTTTTTTTTAATTGCAAAAAAGACAAAATTTTTATTTAGAACTCCGATTACAAAATGAATAAAAAGGACACACTTTTTTTTTTTTCCAAACAGTCGTAACTTTTTATTTAGAACTCCGATTATCGAAAAATTTTCGCCAAAATTCATATTTTTTTTGCTCTTCAATTTGAGCCCAAACACGATACCCTTCCGACGTATATTTTGAAAGACGAAAAAATATTTATATTAACCAGAGCGTTTTTTTGTTATAAACGACCGTAACTTTTGATTTAGAACACCGATTATCAAAAATTGTTTCACCAAACTTCTTTTTTTTTTTTTTTTAATCTTCATTTTGATACCTCATTTGATACCTTTACGACGTAGTATTTGAAAACCGAATTTTATCGCAGCGTTCGCAAAGAATACGAAGAATAAGAATACAAGAATACAAGAATACGAAGAATAAGAATACAAAGAATAAGAATACAAGAATACAAGAATACAAGAATAAATGTGACACGAATAATTGATGACAAAGAATAAATGACACGCGTTTATTAACATCCAAAATATCACCATTAACATTGCGTAATACAACAATCTATCAAAAAAATGCTTCATATCCTTATGAAACAATCTATCAAAGCATTATGGAGATACAACTCTGGGGGAATCAAGAGAATAAAAGCCTAATACTATTTGATGTAATCAAAAAGCATATTAATGAAACTAAAACATTCTTCAAGTTCTTGAAGACGAAAAGAAATCTGTTTTACCATGTATGGACCTTCATCCTTCAAACCCGCACCACATCAAACTCATGAAAGATGTATGAAGCGAGAAAATGCATCAAATAAGATCGGCTCGACCTCATCAATAGAGAATCCAGCTCTCCAATTTTTAAAGACAAAAAAACACAAACATAACCATTTAAATCAACAAAGTAACACACCAACAAAGTAACACACCAGTCTATTTTTGTTCTCAACAAAGTAACACCCCAACAAAGTAACACACCAACAAAGTAACACACCAGTCTATTTTTGTTCTCAACAAAGTAACACCAACAAAGTAACACACTAGTCTATTTTTGTCCTCAACAAAGTAACACACCAACAAAGTAACACACCATCAAAGTAACACACTAGTCTATTTTTGTTCTCAACAAAGTAACACACTAACAAAGTAACACACTAGTCTATTTTTGTTCTCAACACAGTAACACACTAGTCTATTTTTGTTCTCAACAAAGTAACACACCAACCAAGTAACACATCAACAAAGTAACACACCAACAAAGTAACACACTAGTCTATTTTTGTTCTCAACAAAGTAACACCAACAAAGTAACACACTAGTCTATTTTTGTTCTCAACAAAGTAACACACCAACAAAGTAACACACAAACAAAGTAACACACCAACAAAGTAACACACTAGTCTATTTTTGTTCTCAACATCGCATAGCGTTTTGGCAACTCTGAATTTAGTGTGAAAAAAATAAGAAAAGATTCATAACATCAATCGTTTGACAATAAAGCCCTAAAACGTTATGAAAATTCAAAAGCATTGCAGACAACAACCTCATTTATGTATAAATGATAGTATACTTGTGATGTACGACCTCTTCTATAGAATCCAATATGATGTTTATGGCTTTATATTTTCCTCTTGGAAAAAAGTCATGGGGAAAGCTCTTTATGTACATTTAATCGAATTCTTTTACATGAAATACACCAAATTGTAGTAAAATACATCTTTATACACAACATGAAATTTTATTAACGGGATTGGAACAAAAGCTTTGCAGAATATCACAAGGTTAAAGCTGGAAATATACATTCACAGCATTTCAATTATACAATCAAGCATATGGCATGATCATTTCAATTTAAAGGGTTAAAAAAACAAATACAGAAAGAAAGGGGAAAAAAATATAGTCACAATACAAAATAAAAAATAAAAAATAAGAATAATGATTGTGGTAGCAAAGTTTACCTAGATTTTGCCCGGTTCAAGCTATAATGGAGCTCCAATAATTATTAGGTATTATCAACATTTTTCATCGCGCATTTCTGTAATACCTGTTGTAAAAATGTTAAAAATACAGTAAGAATCCATAGATGGACAAAATCGCAGAGCTCCCTTTGATTGTTTAATTACACCCTTGAACCTCTTTCTGAGATAATTCCTCCCTTTTCAGTCCAATGTTTTGCACAACATTGATAAAATAATGAAGTCGTCTCCCCCATTGGGTATCAGAAAGAAAGAGATCTTGCTCTGTTCACCAATGCCACTAAAAACGTCTCTCCAGCGAGAATCCTAGCCGCAGTAGGCGAATTAGCAAAATCAATCGGCACAGAAGGATTAGTCGCTGGCCAAGTAGCTGATTTATCATTAATGGGGAAACCAGATGTTGGAAACGGCAGCTTTACTGGAAGCAGCGGCGGTGCTCGGAGCGATTCTCGGCGGCGGAAACCCAGAAGAGGTTGAGAAATTGAGGAGATTCGCTAGGTGTATTGGGCACACAAAATAGCTCCAGTGTAATGTAGAAAGGGCAAAATAGTCCGAAAAAAAATGTTTTGTCCTTAAATCAACAAAAAAAAAGCATATTGGATTAAAATTTATATATATGACGGAAATTGGACTAAAACCTAATATTCCTTAAAATTTAATACGAAAAAAATTTAATTTTTTATAACAATGTTTTTTGGGACGACAATGTCGCCCCTTCAAAGATTATATATTTAATTTTCATTATAAAATTTAATACGAAAATCCTATTTTTTTTATAGAAAACATTTAAAGGGACGACAAATGTCAATCCAATCCAATCCAATCCTGTTTTTTCCAAAATCAATAACAGATGTGTTTATAAACGGGGATTCATAACAAAAAAAATGCATAAACAAAAAATGTTACGTAAAATACAAAGTTGTGCATTGTTTCCAAAAGTAAGAATAGTTTCTTCTACAATGTCTACTCATCATCGTCAAGATCAACTTGAGAATCATCTTCAGAATCGTCTTCATCTTCATCGGAAGATGATGAGCTAACCTCTATTCTCATATCCGGTTCCTTAGCCTTAAGATTAATCAGCAACAATTTGAGAATAGCCCCTTGTTTTTTGTTTCTCTTCTCTTGTTTTTTGGTTAACTTCACCAACTGATCATGAGACTTTCTAAGTTCTTCAATCTGCATATTGCATTCTTGATGGTAAGAAGATGACAATGCTGAAGACTGGGCCGATTGTGATGAATTGGATATGGAGGAAGATTGCGTAAGGCCAAGGCCAATCAAATAATCTCTTTAGTTCTAAGGCGGCTGAAAGATTGCCTCTCATCTTCAAAAGTCATCGGTCGACTGGTGCAATCATAGCACGCCAATCCTCCAGCCTCCTCTAAACACAACATATATCATTGGCGGTTAAGATAAGGAAAAGGAAAATGTGAACGTATTGAATTGAAATATATACAACGTTTGGCACTTACGTAAAGCGACCTCCGCATCATTGTTGAGAACGAACGTCGGCGATTCTTATGCTTGCTCGCCCGTACATGGATAGGATCCGCCCCAAAGAAGGATCTTCACTCGGACTCACATTACCCTGAAAAAACAAAAATATTAGTTATGAAAATTCAAAAAAATGAAGTCATTGGGATTTATTTCCTAATACTTACCCTTCTTAACTTATCCCATCGAACTACGGCCATAGGCGTTCGTGTTTGGCGGCCTACATATTTACTCTCGGCGTGATTCTTCTTATTCTGATCAGATCTTTTCTGTAAAAAAAATAGTACTATTGTATTATATATAAGCAGTAACAAGTAATAATAATCGAATGTACGTAACACATGTAATGGAATAAAAGCTTTACCTTAAAAGCAGCAGTACTAAGGTGGCGGAGAAACACTTCTCATTGTTGCTGTGAAAACACATCCCTGGGTCGGGGACAAGGCCCTGGCAACCCCTTGTTGTTGTGTTCATCTACATCCTTCCTTAGTCTAGCCTTCCAATTTCTGAATGAAGTACCGGCGCTTTTCAGCATGGCATCACGGTGAATAGGCTCAAGGGGTTGGAACGATGCCTGAAAACACAAGAAATGAAACGATTGGTTTCTAAATTAATATAATGAAACTTACAATTTGAAAGTGTTAACAATTTGAATAGCTAAGTACCCGAAGTTCTTCCCATATTAAATCTTTAAGTCGGTCATCCACCTTTCGCCATGTCAGGGTGTAACAGGGAACATGGGACCTCACGACTTTCCCTGTCTCAGACTCAAAATCCTTCGTGTATCTTCCCAATGCCTTTTGAACTTTGGGAAATCTAGAATCCCATATAAGAGGAATCAAGCCCCCTAACTTTCTCTTGAGGGCTTGGACGGTGATACCTTTTGCAGGTCCACGTTCACCCTGCTTCTTTTCAGGGATGGAGGTGATTGTATGAATTCCTCATACTTATTATCTGCTATATGATCTGTAGTATCGGTGTCAATGTTAATTCAACAAAATAAGAATAATCATAATAGAAAAAAAAATGAAAGTTAATTAATTACCATCCTCGCATTGGCCCGGTAGCCTAAATGGATGCTCGTGCGGTGGTTGAGAACCACCGGCCGATCCCGTGCAAGCCATTCACCTATATGATCAAGTATTTGAATATAGTAAAAAAATTGATATAAAGAACACATTTATGTTGATGTAATATAAGTAAAGCACTAGTATTATATAATTTTTAAATTCAAGTATATTTGAATGAACTTACTAAAAGAATATTAGATTTATAGCATCATTCATCATCACTTGCATAGTTTGGTGGGATCGAGTCGTATATGTCATCATCTACACAGTTATTATCATCATCGCAATCCGTTGAAGCATACTCGTTATTGCCATCCTTTTCATTTTGATCGAGATCGTTTTCATCGTTTTCATCAACATCTGTTTCTACATCATTTGCACTCATGTAGAACGGTTCCATCGGTGGCAGTTCAACAACAAGTCGGAAATTTCCGTGGGTTGTTTCGTCGATTACCAAATCATCAACAACCACATCACCATTAATATTTGGTGCGTCTACGATATGACGGTGTTGAAAATGCTCAACAACTTTCCAGTCACGTCCGTTATACAAATCATCTATGTAGAACACTTATTCTGCTTATGAAGCAAGAATGAATAGATCATGTTCGTACCAGGTGTTTGTAGTGCGTATACTTGTTGTATTCTTATATACACGGACGCCCTTCTTAGCTGGACTAGTATCGAACCATGTACATTTGAAAAGAACAACAGTGTTATCATTTGGGTAGCTTACGACATATATGTCTTCTAAGACTCCATACCATATTACCATGTAGTGCCTTCGGTCCCTTTGACAGCAACCCCACTGTTTTGAGTTGTGCGTGTGCGATCCCGTTTTTGTGCATTGAATATGACACCGTTCATCACACAACTCTGATAGGATTTGACCGTTGAAAAATATCCGGTGGAAAGTGCTAACAATTGGTCATTCCAGTCTGATGGGTTTTGTTTACTCAATACAATCATCTGCATAATGTACCATACATAAGTATTTATGTAACGCTCATAAAAGTGCACAATAAGTGTATGAAGCTTTATTTTGTACCTTCGAATTAAACCAATCAGTAAATTCTTGACGGTGCACTTTGTCCAGGTTCTATTTCGTGCAATAACTTGACAGTTTTGTACGATGTTCACTGCTCCATGTGTAGAAGAGTAGTTAGCTTTAATGGAATTATAAAAAACAAAAGAATTAAGTTTGGATTGCTCACTTACACGAGGTATTCATCGATCTCATGGCAGTTTTGCAACACATACCACTGAATTTTCTCTCTCAAAGTAGTATTGAATGTCAAGTATTTCATCGATCCCATTGATCGAAAAGGAGTCTTGAATACTGATATACGGTTCTTGATTGTATCTTCGTTCTCAACCCAGTTCCTTTCGGGCCTATTGAACTTTGTCTCATTTCCCGAAAAATACAACGAGCAAAACATCAAGGTCTCGTTAGCCACGTATGCCTCTGCGATGGATCCTTCTGGCCTGGCCTGATTTCTAATATACCTCTTTAACTTACCTAGAAAACGTTCAATCGGATACATCCATCTCAAATGAACAGGTCCACCCCTAATCGCTTCTTCAGGCAAGTGCATTATCACATGTATCAAAATATCAAAGAATGCGGTGGGAATATCGTTTCTAGTTTACACAAGATTTTCAAAACCTTCTCTTTTGCATTCTCTAAATCACTAACCCTCAACGTGTGCGCGCAAATCAATCTGAAAAAATCGCTTAAATCAATGATAGTATCAGAAATTTCCTTTTTCAAGAATTTTCGTACCCCAACTGGTAAAAGTCTCTGTAGTATGATTTGAAAATCATGAGATTTTAGCCCACTAAATTTGTCTTTACCAGTCAAATTCTTTCTTAGGTTTCCTGCAAAACCATCGGGAAACCGAACATTTGTTAAGAAATCGTAGAATTTTGTCCCATCTTCTGGTGCCAACGTGAACAAGACACGCGGTTTTAAGGTCTTATTGCCTTGTTTAATCACATGTAGTTCCTTTCTCACTTTCATGTTTGCTAGATCCTTACGGGCCTTGATAGTGTCTTTGGTCTTACCATCAATATTCAATACCGTAGACAATAAGCTATCACACACATTCTTGTCAATGTGCATAACATCTAGATTGTATTTGAGTTTTTTCGGCATCCAATAAGGCAATCTATTTAGTATGATGTTTTTATTCCAACTCAAACAAGATTCTAGACGCTTATAAGTTTTACCACTGTACTCTTGTGTTTCCCCGGCAAACATTCGGGTAGGTTACTAATTTGTTGAAGAATTTCCTCCGTGGTTTTCTCAACTGGAGGGCTTAATGTTTCGATTTTACCGTTAAACCCCTTATTCTTTCGATCGGGTGGTCACCCGCGACCATCTACGATGTCCGGCGTATCCGGTCTTACTCTAACCGTATCGAAGGTGTATCGTCGTTGCAAGTTAGACATGCTTTAATCCTTGACCCGATCCAACTGAGAGAGAGATAACTACGAAAGCGGAAAATCATTCACCGTAAACATAACTGCAGCTCGCATTCTAAAGGTAGTATTTGTAGCAGCATCAAGCACAACTATCCCTTGTGACCACAATTCTTCCAACTCATCAATCAATGGCCTCAAATAAACGTCCAAGTCCTTGCATGGGGATTCTGGTCCTGGGATAAGTAAACACATGTGTTTATACAGTTCATTGTTGCAAACCCATGGTGCTGGATTCAACACTTGTGTTAGAACAGGCCACATGCTGTATGTTTGACTCGTAGTACCAAACGGGCAAAAACTATCTGTAGCCAAACTGAGACGTACATTTCTAGGTTCGATAGCGAAGTCCGGGTGTTGTTCGTCGAATTCTTTCCATTATTTACCATCGGTTGGATGCCTCATCACATCCTCATCTGTAGAACGCCCCGTCTTATGCCATGTCATTGCCTGAGCTCTGTGACGGGAAGCATACAAACGTCTCAAATGATGCTTTAACAGAAAATAACGTAGCAGTTTCTGAGCTACCTTTTTTTCCTTTAGACTCCTTATACCGGCTCGTTTGCACACTGGACATGATTGTAAGTCAGCAGTCTCCTTATAGTAAATGCAACTGTTGGTCCCTTGAAAAGGCTTTGGTTAAGTTTAGAGGGGGGGGGTGAATAAACTTAACACTTAAAACTTTTGGAGTTAACAAACTCAAGCAACTTCAAAGACTTCTTGATACCTCGAGAACCTCTTTGATACACAATAGCCTCTTGTGATTGAGTTTACTGAATTTGTGCAGCAAAATTATATCAAAAATTAAGCCTTATTACTTGTTGTTAAATATGCTTCTACTTTTTCTTCTACTGCTTCTTCTTCTTCTTGTGCCCTTTGAGCCTCTAAGTTTTTCAATTGTTTCCCTTTTCCATGTTTCTTTTTGTGAATAATCTCTTTCCTTCTCTTGGAAAGTGGCTCATCATCAATTCGATGAGTGATGAAGCTTCCTCTTTCTAGTGGCTTCTTTCTCGTTGTTCCTCAAAATCTCAACAACAGTTTTTCTAGCACTCTGACAAAGAGGTCGATAAAGCTCAACTTCATTTGCACCCTCGTGAGACTCAAGAATCTGTGTTGTTTGCTTCCTTGTTCTTTTAGGCTTTAACATCTCAGTTTTCTTTCTTGTGTCAGCAGCCTTTCTTTTCTCAGTAACCTTCTTTGGTGCAGCAGGTTTAACAGATTTCTTAACAGTTTGCTTGACCTGCTCACCACCAATATCACCATCATCTCCATTGTCATCACTATCAGCAGCTTCAGCAACACCTTCTTCATCATCATCTAGACCAGGGATAGCATAATCAATCTCTTTCTTGTATCTAGATTGATTAATCTTTTTAGGTGCTACATCAGGAATCTCCAAATGATTCAGCAGGGTCTGAATCATTAATCCTAAGGGCAAGGCCTTGGATTTCCTCTTTCCTTCTCTTTCCTCTTTTGCAACCTTCTTCATGTAGTGAATAAAATACCCAGCCCAATCAAACTTCATACTCCTGCAAATAATCATCAGCAGTTCTATCTTGGGTCCTGACAGAGTATCCATACTTCCAACCAGCCCTAATATATTCTTTGCAATGATTTTGCTCAGCAGGTTGTACTCATTCCCAATATGTCTAACATTGATGCCTGGAATTGATTTGGTGTCTGTATTTGTCTTGATTTTATCAACAAAATCCATCTTGGACAATCCCATTTCCTCAGGATTTACTGGACCATCTACTACTTCTTCAAAACCAAAAACTTCCCTCAGTAGACTTGGGGAAACCTCAATCTCCGGGGCATTTACAGTTGTTTTGAATGCCTCTGATCCTTCTTTTATCACAATGTTCTTCCAAAAGCTCACAACATTTGTGTATGGGATTGTTTCCAGTCTTATGTTAAGCACATTCTCCAGACCTTCATACCTCCTTATTCTTCGACCAATGTTGATTGCTAGTTCAGTTTTGTTAGCATCAACAACAAATCCTCTAACACTTTGGCTTGTTCCAATCTGAACATCAATCTTTTCCGCCATTGTTATAAGAAATATAAGATGAAGAAGATAGATTGTAAATCTGTGTTCACACAGTGTAAAAATAGAGAGTATAGATCTTTGATTTTGCAAGTAGAGAATATCTGCTGTGATAGGTCTGTATAAATAGACAAGGAGAGGTTGTAACTGTCAGTGCACGTACATCCACATTAACCACGATTAATCTGAGTAAATGCTGACTTGACACGTGGCTCATTACATCTCCATAACGTTTGTAACCGTTGGATCATGTTAACTGCGGTTATGAAAGATAGAATAAATATCCCGTCAATCTGCTTTTTGACTTTAATAAGTTTGACTGTGTAATGTTCCATTCAGCAGGGTTGTCCTCAAGAGGTTGGCTCAAGAACTCCGATAAAGATGCTTCAAAGAGCTTTGGCCGACATAGTAAGTCTGCTGATCCTTGATTTCTTCTTGTTTTGTTTAATTGATAATACAATATGAAGTTTAATACCAATGATTGATCTGTCAAGTGAGCTCACCCAACATGACAAAGACCAATCCCCTTGGCAATCTCATTTGCTCAATTGTCCAAACATAAGTACATGGAATTGTTGATACCAATGACTAATCCGCTAAGTGAGCTCACCCAACATAGCAAAGACTAATCCCCTTGGTGAATTCAAGTACACTGCTGATTATCAGTCAACCTTGATAATTCCAAGTTCAGTCCTTAGTTTAGCAAATCTTTCACCATCAAGTGGTTTAGTGAAAATGTCAGCAAGTTGATCTTCAGTAGGGATATACAGAACCACCACATCCTTCTTTTCAACATGATCTCTTATAAAATGATGTCTCACATCAATGTGCTTGGTTCTTGAGTGCAAGACAGGATTTTCTTTGATAGCAATTGCACTTGTGTTGTCACACATTATTGGAATTTCTTTCTCCTCAATTCCATAATCCCTTAATTGTTGTCTTAGCCATAGTACTTGTGCACAACAACTTCCAGCTGCAATGTATTCAGTTTCAGCAGTGGAAGTTGATATTGAGTTCTGTTTCTTGCTAAACCAGGAAACCAGTCTATTTCCCATTAATGACGTGAGTTCTGTGGTGCTTTTTCTATCAATCTTGCATCCAGCATAATCAGAATCTGAGTAGGATATAACTTTGAAGTTTCCATCTTTGGAATACCATATCCCAACTCCCAAAGTCTCTTTTAGATACTTGAGAACTCTATTGACTGCACCTAAGTGACTTTCTTTAGGTCTAGATTGAAACATTGCACAAACACCTACAACAAAGGATATATCAGGTCTGCTGGCAGTAAGGTATAGCAGACTGCCTATCATCCTTCTGTATAAGGTCTGATCAACATCTTTGCCTTCTTTATCTTCATCCAATCTGATATTTGTACTCATAGGAGTTGATATCCTGGTACTATTTTCCATACCAAACTTCTTGTGACTCTTGGTGTACTTGGTTTGATGAATGGAGATTCCATCCTTCATCTGTTTAACTTGCAATCCCAAAAAGTAGTTCATTTCTCCCATCATACTCATTTAGAATTTGCTCTTCATTAGATTTGCAAACTTTTCACATAGCAATTCATTTTCAGAACCAAAGATTATGTCATCAACATAAATCTGTACCAACAGGGTGCTGCCCTTCTCATTGATTCTGAAAAGAGTCTTATCAATGGTGCCTTTTGTAAAGCCATTGTCCACCAAGAATTGAGATAGAGTTTCATACCATGCTCTTGGTGCTTGTTTCAAGCCATAAAGTGCTTTATTGAGTCTATACACTTTATCTTCTTGATCTTTAACTTCAAATCCAGGAGGTTGCTGAACATATACTTCCTCCTCTATAATGCCATTCAAAAATGCACTTTTGACATCCATTTGATATACCTTGAAGTATTTGTATGCAGCATGTGCTAGGAATAATCTGATAGCTTCCAATCATGCAACAGGTGCATAAGTTTCATCAAAATCTATTCCTTCAGCTTGAGAATAGCCTTTTGCAACTAGTCTGGCCTTATTCCTCACAATGGTACCAGATTTATCAAGTTTGTTTTTGTATACCCATTTAGTACCAATGATATTTGCATGACTAGGCCTTTCAACTAGTGTCCAAACTTGATTTCTCTCAAATTCATTTAACTCTTCTTGCATAGCAATTATCCAATCTGGATCTGAAATTGCTTCTTCAACAACATTAGGTTCAACTTGAGATACAAAGCAAGTAAACATTGCTTCTAATTGTCTTCTAGTCCTCACACTTTGCTGTACATTGCCAATAACTTGTTCAGCAGGGTGATTCCTTAACCATTGTGGATTCTAGTTAGTTTGATTCTCAGGATCCTCATCTTCAGTAGGGTCTGCTGTTGCTTCTTCAATAGGGGGTTCAGCAGATCCTTGGATTGCTTCAGTTGTTGCATCAGTGGTATCACCAAACAGGTGTTGTTCGATGAGGCGATGTCGAAACTTTTAAGTCATTAACCCTTTCCAAGACTTCAACACAATCTGGATCAGTGACTTGTAGGTTCTCAGCAGGTTCACAACCTTCATCTTCCATACCAGTGAACTTAGGTTCATCAAACACAACATGTATAGTTTCTTCATGTTTTAGTGACCTTTTGTTCAGTACCCTGAATGCCTTGCTGACTGAAGAATATCCCAAGAAAATTCCTTCATCTGACTTTGCTTGGAATGTCTTCAAATGCTCCTTATGATTCAAGATAAAACATTTGCTTCCAAATGGATAGAAATAGGATATATTTGGTTTCCTTCCATTTCAAATCTCATAAGGTGTCTTCAGCAGCTTCTTGTTCACTGAGGTTCTGTTTTGTGTATAGCATGTCAGTATTAATCAAGCCTTGACCCCAAGCACCTTCAGGCGAGTAATACTTCACAAATTATAGTCCTTCCTGCTTCCTTTAAGGTCCTGTTTCTTCTTTCAGCAACCCCATTTTGCTGAGGTGTACCAGCAGCAGCAAGTTGATGTAGTACACCATTACATTTCACTGATATTCTCTTATAGCTTTATTGAGAAACTCAGTACTTTATCTCGATCTTATCTTTACTACTGTCAAACTTTTCTCATTTTGTAATCTCTTCAAGAGATCTGGCATCATCTTGAGTGTTTCACTTTTCTTGTTCATAAATATCACCCAAGTGTATCTAGAAAAATCATCCACAACTACTAAGGTGTATTTCTTTCCTGTAACACTTGTTGGTGTAACTGGTCCAAATAGATTCATATGCATCAGCTCCAAGACTTTATTAGTTGATTGCTTAGTCTTTGATTTGAAGCTTGATTTAGTCTGTTTACCTTGCTGACAAGCATCACATATAGTATCTTTCTTGAATGTGATCTCAGGTAAACCAATCACCAGTTTCTTCTTCACCAACTGATTGATGTCATCAAAATTTAAATGATTCAACTTTTTGTGCCATAACCAATTGAGTTCTGACTTGGTATGCACAATCAGACAGGTTTCTGGAACTGCAGTAAACCAATCCACAACATACATGTTTTGTTGTCTTCTACCAGCCAATACAACTTGATATCCTCTTTCACTAATGACAGTACAGTTGTTTTTGTCAAAAGTGACTTTGTATCCCATGTCACATAATTGTCCAGTGCTCAGCAAGTTGTAGTCCAGTCCTTCCACATAAGAAACATTCTTGATTGTAAGTCCATTCCTCACAAGTGTGCCATATCCTCACAAGTGTGCCATATCCTCTTGTATATCCAGGTGTATTTTTGTTGCCAAAATTCACTCTTGGACCATCCTTTGTCACAAAATTTGACAAACAATGTTTATTCTTTGTCATATGTCTGGAACATCCACTGTCAAAGTACCAGACACCCTACAAAACAAAGTTAATACATTTTAGGTACCCAAACCTGTTTGTGTCCATAATGGTCAGTGGTAAGCATGACCCCTGGGATGTTTCCATAAGGTCTTTTCCTAAAAGTGTCATACTTTGGTTCATACATGTATTCCACACATCCATAGGTTCTAATAGTAGATTGTGTAGGATTCACATATGTTTTCTGGCCTTTTGGTTTATAATGCTGTTTGAAGTGACTTTTGTAGCCCGGTAGTATGGAGTCTGCTGAGGTCTTGTATAAGTCCTCTGTTGATTCCATTGCCTAGGTTTTACCATAGCGGCATGGTTATTCTTACTGTTTCTAGCATTAGATACAGGAATATTCCAATCATCATCAGTGGGGAACAGTCTACCTTTCCCCCTGAGATAAGTATCCCTTGAATGATTAACATTTTTGGGTTTAGGATTCTTGTCCTTGGAATATTTCTGCTTTCTTACCCTTCGTGGTGGTCCGGACAGACTTAGTAGTGTGTCTGCTATCGCAGAGTCTAGAAGGCACAACAGTCCTATTTTTGGATTTGTTCCTTTTATTATGAGCTGTTGACTTCTTTGACTTCTGATTTTGCTTTCTTGAAGCATTCTCAGTAGGTTTTACTGCTTCAGCAACCTTACTGGGAGTTGGATCTTGTGCAGGTACAAACTTAGGACCAATTCTGGTACTAGGTTCAGTAGCCTTACTGGATCCACTCTTTTTGGATTGTTGAGTTCCAAATCCAAACCCTGTTCTATCACCATAAGGCTTTCCAGATTTGTATGCAGTAAAGGAACAAGATGGATCGGCAGATTCAGAGGCTCTTTGGATGTTCAAAGCAGACTTATACCGATTCATCCAACATCTTTTCCTTGCCTTTGAGAACCCTTAATTCAAAGATTCAATCTTTCAACTTCTACTTGAAGAGCTTCTTTTTTCGGCCTTCACAATCTATAATGCAGATTGTATTTTCCTCAGTTGATTGAGGATGGCATCCAAAGCTTCTTCAATGTAAGAGTTTCTAGGATTTAAACCACAAGTTGATTCACAATCACTTCCAGCAGGAGTTTTAATTGATACAGTATTGTATACCTCCTCTGTCTCATCCATATTAGCTATTAATGCATAATCTTCCATTTCAGCAACCAATGCTGTGTCATCTGATTCATTTCCCTTTTCAGATTCCACTTCATACCCTGATTCATCTTCAGCAACCATAGCCTTCTTGCCATATCTTCTTTGTTAGCTTTTGGTCTTAAGTAGGTCTGGACAGTCAGGTCTAATATATCCAGGCTTTTTGCAATTGAAGCACAGATAATCAGGTTCCTTACTTTGTTTTACCTCAGGACATTCAGGTTTGAAGTGTCCTGGTTTCTTGTAATGAAAACATAGATAATCATTGTCTTTCTTTGGTTCTTCTTTCTTCTTTTCACTGAATTTCTTGTTGAAATTCCTTGGAGAACCCTTTCCACCTTTCATTATTGTGATCTTCTTGCTCAGTAGTGCAATCTGCTCTTGCATCTCATCCAAGTAAGTCATCTTTAGCCACGATGCTTCTTCTTGATGAAGCGGCCCGGTCTTTGTGGTTTTTGGCTCTTCCTTTTCAATGAGCGGTGACAACTTCTTTTTGAATTCATATGCCTTAAAATCTGAGAATAACTTGAATGTATCCTCTTCATGCGATCTTCTCATTTCTTCTATGGTATCACCTTCATCTTCCATTCATCTCAGTAGCAGTAAAGCTTCCAAGATTTTTGTGTTGATTTCTTCTTTTGGGTAAATGACACTCAATGAGGGTGAGTTCATCCGAACTGCATTGAACCTAGATTCCATTTGTTCAATGGTTTCATGGGTTTCATTTCAAACTTTTGGAACTTCTTCTTTGCCACACTGATTTTATTCTTCTTGATTTCATCAGTGCCTTCACAGATCAACTGTATTTTGTCCTAATGTTCTTTAGCTGTTTTGCAATCTGTAACCTTCATGTACATATTTCTATCCAAGGTTCTATAAATGATATCAATAGCAATATTGTTGAGGTTTGCTCTCTTTCTATCTTCAGCATTCCATTCTCTTTTTGGTTTTGGAATGTATTGAGTCTCATCTCCCATATTCTGACTTTGACAATCTCCAGGTGGTCCATCCGTCAAAGACGTCCATCATTTCATCATGAGTTGCAGCAAGGTAAGCCCTGCATTCGACGTTTATATTCATCAAATCTATCTAGAGAACACATCAAGATAGTTACAGCATCTTTGGTTGTTATCCATGATGCAAGTCTTTGAAAATCAGTGATTTGAAAAAATTTCAAAGTATTTTCTCAAGTACAACAAGTAGGATTACTTCAGAACAGAAGCACTGCTCCGATACCAATTGTTGGACCCTTGAAAAGGCTTTGGTTAAGTTTAGAGGGGGGTGAATAAACGTAACACTTAAAACTTTTGGAGTTAACAAACTCAACAACTTCAAAGAATCTATCGATACCTCAAGAGCTTTGGCCGACACATGAGTCTCTTGACAATTGAGTTTACTGAATTTGTGCAGCGGAATTATATCAAAAATTAAGCCTTATTACTTGTTGTTAAATATGATACTAAGTATTAGATACTCAATAGTGTGAGTGTGTGATTTCAGTTGCTAGATTCAGTAGGTTGATGTGTATGGTAAACTAAATGCAGAATGTAAGTGCGAGAAAGTAAGTAGGCAAATTTTATAGTGGTTCGAGGTGGTGTAATCCTGTCAGTCCACTCTTCTCTCTGTGATGTTGGAGGTAATTCACTAGAGATCTTTGATGTAGTATTACAAAGATTCCTAAGTTGCTTGTCCTTCACCAATAACTATGGCTTCACAAGCCCGAACACTTGGAACATGTAGGATTCTTTGCTCCAAAGTCTTCCACTGGTCCTCTGAAGGTAGGATTGCCTCTTCACCACTCCACCTCAAACAACGATCTTTCACACCCAACAGATGCTTCACTTTGTCTTCAAGCAGGTTCTTTATAAAATAAAGATTGAATCAAGTAAATGATTCGATTTGCAAGACTTGATTAGGATGATATAATCAAGAACTTGCGTCTTCAAGTGTGTAGACTTGATGTAGCTTGAATCTGAGTAATACACTTGAAGATTTTTTCTAGATCGGTAGCTTTAAGCTCAATAGGTTCAGTAGGGTGTTTTTGCAACTCAGAATTTTCACTTATGTTTTTCTCTTCAAGTTCATCATCTTTTTCTGAGTTGAAAGTCCTCTATTTATAGGTAGGATTGCATGTGACTTGTATTTGAAATTCAAATATGACCGTTCCTGGTTTTGTCCCATTTGACTTGCTTTCTGTCACTATTCATAGGATCCATACATCGCTGTAATCCTTTTGTGATGCGATCTCATCCACCCTTTGACTTATAACCATTGGATAAAGTCCTGAATCATCCCAACGTCCTTTTAATCTCAGCCCTTGATTTTTTTTGATAAAACAGAGGTAGTTGGTTGTCATTATCCATGTAATCTTCCAATGTAATCCTGAATTAACCGAGGTATATTATCAACAGGTTCATCAGTCTGCTGTAATACCTATCAGTCTGCTGAACAGCAATTAGCTGTGTATCAAATACAATGCAGCTGATTTCTTTTATCTAATTTTTATTTGTGAAGTTAGATTACACCTTTTTGCAAATAACTAAGTTCCAATCACCATCCAACTTAAGGAACTTAGACCTTCTACACAAGGTATATGCAATCAGTTTAGGTCATCACTGACTTGCCTAAATTCTGATTGCATATCCTTGACTATAATCACTAAGTTTGATCCCTTAGCCTTCATTAACTGAGTTTGAGCCCTCAGCCTTCAGTCTTCAGCAGGTTCCTGACTAGTCTACTGACCTATCTACCCTACTGACTTAGACTAGTCTGCTGAACTCAGTCAGCTGACCTTTACAGTGCTTGTTTGATCAAACCTATACAAAGATCAAACTCTAATAAACCTATACATTTGATCTAGACATCTTTTTGCCTTTTCACTATAACAGTTAGTCTGACACTCATCACTAAAACTTAGAAATAAGTCCAACAACAACAGTTGTACAAGCAAGCATCGATCTTTTCATACCCCAGACCCAATTTGTTCAGAAGAGTTTTTGCCTTGTAGAATGAATCGGGTAAATCTGACCCTTCCGGCAAAACTTCTTTCAGTTTCGCTAAAAGAACGTCGAAGCTTTCATTTGGCCACTTATACAACACTTTTATATGCATTAAATCCGCTAAGAACTTCAAGGCGGATGATCTTTTGCATCCCGGATAAACATGTTCGTGCAATTTGGAGAGGAGTTCATCAATGTTGTCATCCTCCTCTGTCTGTAAAACTTCTTCTTCTGAGGCTCTACCAAGGAAATCATTTATATCTGGAGCCATTTCGTCTCCGGATTCAACTACCAATTGAGTTGTTCGTGCACGTTTACGGGATACACCGTCTTCACCGTGGTGAAACCATGTTGTATACCCAGGTGCCCATCCCCAAAAGAAACAGTGATCATCCACGTCCTCCAAAGTTTCGAAACCAATATTGAAACACTTTTTGCATGGGCAACGAATCTTACCTTCATCGTTAAGAAATTACCGTGCGTATTCAATGAATTCACTCAACCCTTTAGCAAACTCGGGTTTCATTCTGTCAGTATACAACCATGACTTGTCTAGTTCCATTTGAAATCACTGATACACAATAACTTGACATACCATATGTGTTTGGTGTTAATACCATTTCAAGGGATGTTCTCATACTAATATAGTATACTTAGTTTCATTAGTATATTTTTTTTCATTAAGGCACAAGAAAAAGTTAGTATCTCACTTAAGGCACAAGAAAAAGTTAGTACAATATATGTGTTAGGTGTTAATACCATTTCAAGGGATGTTCTCATACTAATATAGTATACTTAGTTTCATTAGTATACTTTTTTTCATTAAGGCACAAGAAAAAGTTAGTATCTCACTTAAGGCACAAGGTCATGTCTAGTTCCATATGTGTTAGGTGTTAATACAATTTCAAGGGATGTTCTCATACTACTATAGTATACTTAGTTTCATTAACACTTAAAACACTTTCACTCTAAGTGTAACACTTTTCTAACACATATACATGGCCAAGATTCAAACAAGGAAACAAAGACTTTTAACACTTAAAACATTTTCACTCTAAGTGTAAGTGTGATCAATATTTCCAATAACAATGGTCTCTGAAACAGAGCAATTTTCAGTACCATTTTGGGTAGGAACAACACCCTTATGCACGATCAAACCATCAATATGGACAATTTCATTACCGCCATCAAGCCTCAATCAAACCAATGTAATCTCACCATACCAAAGTTTACTCATACACTATCAACTTCCATGTCCCAATGTAAACTTATCTAACCCAAAACCAAACAACACCAAACAACTCACCATCAAACCAAACTCACCACATAAACTTGCTCCAATCAATTTCAACTTTCAACTTTCATCAAATAATACACAATTTGGAAATAAACTTAACAAAAAAAAAAAAAAAACTAAGTCTTTAACACTTACACTACTATCATCATGTTCTTCAACACTTTTCCAATACACACATGGCCAAGATTCATATGCCTCATTTCAACACACACACTACTATCCCTTTATCCATCAAAAACTACTAAATTACTACACTACTCACTAGCTAGTTCTTCAATGTTAGTTCATGCTTTCTAATTTTGATTTATAACAAATTAGCACAAGAACACCTTCAATGCTAGACTAATTTTACAACAACAAAAAAAAAAACCATACCGGAAATTGAAATTATTTTACAAAAAAAAAAGAAGCTAAAAGCAAGTAATTTGTCAAAAAAAATGCTTACCGGAAATTTCTGGCCGGAATATGAGTTGTGGAAGATGACGAAGCTCCAGTCGGACAGGGGATGCCGGAGTATGACGGAATAGGCGAGGAGAAGCTTGGGACGCCGGAAAATGAGCTCAAATCACCGGAATAACGTAGCAATGGTGTAAGTGGTGTTGAGGGATGTCGGAGATAGATATATTGGAGATAGATAGGACGGTTTAGTGAGTGGTGGCCGGAGTAGGGGGCGGGGTTTTGCAGAAAATCGCGAGAGGAGAAGAAAATCGGAGGAGGAAGAAGAAAGGGGGTTCAATCCAAACTTATTAAGTTATCATGTTTTTTGGGACGACTTTGTCTTTTATGGGACGACAATTGTCGTCCCTTTTAACCCGTCTGCATAATTTTAATCAGAATTTTTGTTGTTGATAATTAATGAAAGTTATTTATTTATATATTTAAAAAAACTTATACATATAATGTAATTAAATATATTAATAAAACACATTCCGGAATAATGAGCCTCGCGTTTGAATCACTACTTTATAACAAGCCTCGGAATAACGAGCCTCGCGTTTGAAATCATGAACTCACTAACGAACCCTGAGTCTGAAATTATCAAATTACAACTCACTAATGAATTCCGTGATTCAAATCAGGATCTCACTAACGAACCTCGGGTTCGAATCACTACTTTATAATGAACCTCGGGTTTGGAATCATCAACCGACCAACTAATGAACCCCAAGTTTGAAATCACTACTCAATAACGAACCTCAGACTTGAAATCTTGAAATAACTAATGAACCTCGGGTTTGAAATCATCAACCGACTAATTAACGAGCCTCGGGTACAAAACACTACTCATTAATGAACCTCGGGTTTGAAATCTTCAACTAAATAGCAAACCTCGGGTTTGAAAACATCAACCAACTAACTAACGAACCCCAGGTTTGGAATCACTACTCAATAACGAACCTCGAGTTTGAATCACTACTCAATAATGAACCTCGGTTTGAAATATACTACTAAATAACGAACCTCAAGCTTGAAATCTTGAAATAACTAATGAACCTCGGGTTTGAAATCTTAAAATCAATAACGGATCTCGGGATTGAGATCAATCGCTTGGTGACAAACCCCGAGATTCAAGTCAATGGATCGATAACGACATGACGATCTATAGTAGATAGTACTATACGAATGAACTGTAAGGAAAGTTATCGGTTACATATCTCTTAATCGATATCGGATCTCGGGATTGTGATCAATCGCTCGTTAACTAACCCCGAGATTCAATTCAATCGCTCGATAACGAACTGACGATTCGATAGTAGAGAGTACTATTAGAATGATCTGTAAAGAAAGATATCGGTTTCAAATCGCTTAATCGATAACGGATCTCGGGATTCAGATCAATCGCTCGATGACAAATCCCGAGATTCAAGTCAATCGCTTGATAACGACATGACGATCTATAGTATATAGTACTATACGAATGATCTGTAAGGAATGTTATCGGTTAGATATCTCTTAATCGATATCAGATCTCGGGATTGTGATCAATCGCTCGTTAACGAACCCCGAGATTCAATTCAATCGCTCGATAACGAACTGACGATCTATAGTAGAGAGTGCTATTATAATGATCTGTAAAGAAAGATATCGGTTTGATATCGCTTAATCGATAAAGGATCTCGGGATTGAGATCAATCGCTCGGTGATAAACCCCGAGATTCAAGTCAATCGCTTCGATAACGATACGAGGATCTATAGTAGATAGTCTTATACGAATGATCTATAAGGAAAGATATCGGTTTGAAATCACTTAATCGATAACGGATCTCGGATTGAGATCAATCGCTCGTGACAAACCCCGAGATTCAAGTCAATCGCCGCTAACGAATCGACGATCTATCTTAGAAGTACTATCACATTGATTTACAAAGAAAGATATCACTTGAAATCGCTTAATCGATGTCGGATCTCAGGATTGAGATCAATCGCTTATTAACGAATCCTGAGATTCAAATCAATCCCTCGATAACGAATTGACAATCTATAGTAGAGAGTATTATCAGAATCACCTGTATTATCTTTCGATAAAGGAATTTTTATAAAAAATAATGAATTTTATATTTTAACGCAATGTTTATTTGAATATGTATATTAGAATTTTATAAAAAACTAAATCTTATTTATTAACCCAACGCTTTATTTTAAAAAAATAATATTTTACTTTTTACTTTAAAGGGACGACAATTGTCGTCCCTACAAACCCCAATTGTATAATTTCTTGTACATAACATAATTTTTCTGAAAATTTGTTTAATATGACGACATTATCGTTCTTTTAAACCATATAGTCTTGGCGGCCAAATTTTCCCTCCAAAATTTCATAAAAATTTTGATTTTTTGTTTAATGGGACGACAATGTCATTCCTTTATTCCTGAATTTTATAATAAACTGATTCTTATTTATTAATTAACTCAACGTTTTATATAAACAAAATAAATTTCTTTAAATGAACGACATTTTGTCGTCTCAACAAATCCAAATTTTATAATTTCTTGTACAAAACATATTATTTTGAGGAAAAATGTTTAATGGACGATTACATCGTCGTCCCTTTAAATAATCACGCCCACGTAAATCCAACCTGCAGCGGTGGGGTTAATATTTTTTTTGGGGCGACGACATTGTCGTCCCATTAAAGTTTCCCTCCAAAAAATCTGACCAAAACTTTGACTACGTTTGAATTCATTTAAAGGGACGACACAGTCGTCCCAATAAAAATGTTTAAAGGGATGACAAAGTCGTCCCTGTAAAGGTTGTCACTTTAAACACACTTTCTTGTAGTGTATTATTTCAAGAGAAAATGTCAAAATAATTATCTTTGATGATATCATGTTTTCGTCATCAAATCGTGATTTCTTACGAACGATTTTGTATCCAAACTATAATACTCACAATAATTGACAAAACAAAAGCTCTATTATTACCAAGTATTTTACTTGGTTTATAAAATTGACAATTATTGTAAGCACAAAAAGTCCACGCCAAATCGTTTTACATGGTTATAAAGTTGGTTAATTGGAAAGCAACACCTTATTTTTTCTATTTTTGAGCCTCTTACGTGTTTAAATTTACATGCATGTATCAAATGAAATGTTTATTTGGTAAAACCTTTTTTTTTTAATATTTTTTTTCAATCTGCGGATAAGGATTTAGATAAGTTGGTCCCAATCAATAATCATTGTGACACACTATACACATGTTTATACAAAAATTGTAGCGTAAATTTGTACAAAACATAAAGGATATTGTGAAGAATATGTTATTTTTATTTTTGTAGTGTGATGTTTCCACCTATAGGAGTAACTTAGTATGCTTTTTTCATTTTTCAATTATATGCGTTCATAGTCTACATGCACTCAGGGATTGCTCGTGGGCGAAGACCGTGTGGGATATTTGTGTCCCGGAAGACAGCAGAAGCCAATTCTTTGGGGCACCTTCTGAAGAGGAATGACTGAACCTGAACTTAGGCCAAGGTTCCGATAGAAAGTGGAAGTATGTTTGGGCAGAAACAGTCTACGGGATATGGTTGTGGCGGAACAAGATCACACACAAACATGAGAATGAGCGGCCACCAGCATATGCCTTTTTATCTAAAATTGTGGGCGTGTCGAAACGAACATCTTGCAAGCAGTGATCGAAGAAAGATAATTACTATAGGAGCTTTTGTTTTATGTTCCTTTGGATCATACCTCTTGTAAAGCTTCTTTTTTTTTTTTTTTTTTTTTTTTGATTGAAATTTTTGCCTTTTGAAGGCTAAGTAAATAAAAAGATCAACTTTAAAAAAAATAAAAAAAAAGTACTTTGCACGTTTTTTTTTTACATTGTATAAAATGGGGGAAAAAACGCTAATTGTGGAGGTTAGAAGATTCTTAGGTTTCTACTGCCTCCGTCCCAAAATCTAAATTTATTTGGAGTTTTTATATAAATTAAAAAAGTTGGTTAAATTGGTTATTTGTCATTAGTTTTGATTAAAAAAACTAAAATGACATTTGACTGTCATTAATGCAAAGTAGTGAAAAGTGTGTGGTAATTAATAAATGAAAGGTAAAAAGAGAAAAATATAATAAGTACTTCATTGGTTTTTAAATGGACTTACACAAAAAAAAAAAAAAAAAAAAAAAACTAATAGACTTACATTTTGAGACGAATGTAGTAGTACTATTTATCAACGGTTAAAAGATTAACAGTTCGGGCTTGTGTTTGAGCGACTTGTTAAACATATTTTTATCATTCGACTTGAATTCGACTCGTTAGTGATAAAATATGAAGTTTAAATATGAAAATAACAAATTATAAAATATCAATATTGCATATATCATGCACCAAAAAAAATAAAATTAAAACATCACTCTACGTTATTTTTGTGAGATGAGTAAATGACTTATGATTTTAAATTCCTTTGTTTTTTATGAATTTATTTCGTTTCGAAAAAAAAAGACTTATTGTATGATTAGATAGGGTTATGTTGTTGTGCATTGTTTTGTCTCTATATATAAGCATGTTCGTGAAAATAATTTAACGTTCGCAAGACATATTCGATTTCGTTCGTTTAGAAAAGATTAACAATTCGAGCTTGTGTTTGAGCGACTTGTTAAACATATTTTTATCATTCGACTTGAATTCGACTCGTTAGTGATAAAATATGAAGTTTAAATATGAAAATAACAAATTATATATCAATATTGCATTTATCATGCACCAAAAAAAAATTAAAACATCACTCTACGTTATTTTTGTGAGATGAGTAAATGACTTATGATTTTAAATTCCTTTGTTTTTTATGAATTTATTTCGTTTCGGAAAAAAAAAGACTTATTATATGATTACATAGGGTTATGTGGTTGTGCATTGTTTTGTCTCTATATATAAGCATGTTCGTGAAAATAATTTAACGTTCGCAAGACATATTCGATATCGTTCGTTTAGAAAACGAACCTATAATCCTGTTTGAGCTCGATTCGTTAAGCTAAACGAACACTAACGAGCCAAAAACAAGCATGTTCACGAACATATCTGTTCCTTTAACATCTCTTGCGTGAAGGAAGCATCTTCTTGATGGAAACCCGATTCTCTCTCATCGAGAATAGTTGTTTTTTCGCCTTCAACAATCTCATTTGACCCTTCAAAAAAAATCTCATTTGACGGTTCTCTGATTATTGGACTGTCCTCTGGAATGAATGCAACACTTTTGATTAAGGCAAATCAAAAGTTAGTGGTTGTAATGTCTCACATTAGAAAAGTGAGACAAAAGTATTAAGATATAGAATTGATAAGTAGTGAAATGATAGCTTGTGTTAATAATTTTATACTAAACGAGAACGATGAGCCTAAGTTGATAATGAATTTCATTATAGTCACTTCTACAATCCTCTTGTATACAGATCCATTATGGGTCAAATGACTCAAATAGCGTTGCTAGATTTGACTACCTTGTTGATACATATGTTCTTTGTATCTCTCATTTTACATTTTTTCTTCTATATTGAGTAAAATAATATAATCAGTCATATTTTTGTTAAATTATTTTATTTCTCTTTTTTATTTCTAGTAAAATGATATAATCAGTCATATATAAGTTAAATTATTTGTATTTCTCTTTTTATTTCTCGTAAAATAATATAATCATTCATATATTAGTTAGATTACTAGTTTGTTTCATATAATAGGTGACACTTTAAATGACGAGTAATGTAGAGTTGTAGGATAATGCTGATTGATGTAAGAGTTTATGTTAGGATGGAAAGAATAGGGTGCGTGGGGTGGGTTGTGATGGGTAGCCTTGACCAGTTTTGTTTTGGTTGACAAAAGGCATTAGCCGTTTGACGGTAGATTAATATTACACACACAATACAATAGTATTAGAAGAAATTCAAAATATTACATATAATCATAATAATACAAAAGAATTAGAAGAAATCCAAAATATTATATATAATCAATTTGTAATCTATTATATGAATAAATGATTTATCATCTATCGAGCTAATTAAGGTTATTATAATTATTTTATTTATATAAGCAGTGTTTCTTTGTTTAGCAAACAAGCCTACAACAATCATACTGCTTTCATACTATACTTTTAAATTTGTCACACGGTATAAGTCATTCTACATTATCAATACAACATTTATTACTCTTTCCTCTATCTTATCCCTAATTTATTATTAATCCAACAACTATTGCATTAATGATAGTCAATGATCGAGCATTTTAGATATCAACATTTAAATTTATGACATTCAACCATTTTTTTTAATCTGTACGAAAATCTCTAAAACGATTTATATTTTGAGACGAATGTAGTATTTAAGTTCGTCTCGTTAAACGAAACGAACAAACGATCAAAAATAATAACGAGTTAAACACAAATTTACTCCTACAGACGGGCCGTTTTATCAGAGGACTTCTGTAAGGCTCACCAGTAGGGAAGCTACGCGATGGCGAGGATCAGGCTTGTGATTTTACGAGGTGGAATCTGCGATCTTGGTGTAAAGGCAGTATGATCCAGAGATCGCCACGCGTGAGACAGATTCCTAGTAAGAGAGAACAGTGATAAATTTACCCCACAGAGGACCCTGTTTGTACCATTATTAAGGTATATCCTTTTTGACAAAGCCTTGACCAGTTTCGTTGTGGTTGACAAAACTCAAAAGGCATTAACCAGTTACGGTGTATGAATTCCCGCTTAACATGGCGTCACGTCACAGCCTTTCTTAATGAAGGTAATTCCACCGTGGAAAAAACTGCCACAGAAAATGGGACCCACCATAGCACTTCCGTCTAGTCTTTATATTTCTCACATACCACACACAAACCTTTGAATTTCTCCTCAACAATTTTGCATTCGTTTTTCCGCGAATTGTCAATTTCACCATTTCTCCCCAAAACTTCTGTCTTTAGATATTCTAATTCACAGCCCACATACACCTTACCTTATTATTATTACAACCTCAAAATGGAACCTAAAACCCGTAGCCGTAGATTCTTCAAGTTCAGGCCTTCAATTTTGTTAACCCAAAAATGCTAATTAAATTTCTTTCTAGCCTAATTTTCATTTTCATTTTCATTTGGGGTACGTAGTGGTTTAGTTGTTTCTCCTCCTGTCGCTGTAGTACCAACATTTCATTTTCATTTTGCTGTCAAATCCTTCCACTAGCTAACTAGTATCTTTTTTTCAAGCAAATGCCTCCTACAAAACACTACCAAGACTTTTCTCGAGCTGTTGTGGAGATGGCATGGATCATGCTTCGTATTGATTACTCTAGACTCTTTTGGCTTCTCTTTGGTGTCTTTTCTTACGAATACCATGAGGGAAAACCTCGGATTTAGTCAATTCCTCTAGTTTTATTATATTCTAATTAGTAATCATTTGCTATCTATCTATCTATCTACTACTATTTGTCTTTTAATCCCTACTGCCCGGGGCCTTCTTGAAACTTAAAATTATTGTGTTTCGCTTTCTGGGTTTTGAATAAAGTTTCATAATTTGCAAAACAAACAGCACCAGTATTTGGTCTTGTATTCTTGATATTCGTAGTTGTAATAAGGGAAAAGGGTTGCGGTGGTCAAATTAAACATGTTCGGAGGTCGGATAGTTGACCGGAATGATGATGAATCGGAGATTGATCATGGCTATGTTGAAACTGATCCAACTGGGAGATATGCTCGTGTAAGTTTGACTTAATTTGTTTTTCCTTTTCTATTTTTGTTGTTCCATTAATTAATAGAGCTTTAACTATGAAGATTCTGTGTAGTTGTTACATGTACGATGAATCTGAATTATTGAGTTGGTGGTTTGACATGGATTTAGAAGTGACATTAATCATTGTAAGCTGAAAAATAGCTGCCAATTGAGATTAAGAAAGTCAAAATATGTAGTATAAAAAAACCAAAATTTTTTGTTTTTTTTTTTGAGGGGTATATGTAAAATCTTAATGGAGGAAACTATGCCAGCCTGTGGACTTCCAAATTGTACAAACCATGTTTCTGACTTTTCTGTCTGCTTTTCTTTATCTTTACTAATTACTTAATCACTCTTTTTAAATCATCTTTTGATTGTGAAATGGAAGTATGTAAAAGAAAGTCACTATGTAAAATCTTAATGGAGAAACTATGCCTGATGAGGACTCCCAAAAGGAAAAAAAAATCATGTTATTGCCTTTTCTACTTGCCTTTCTCTTTCTTTACTAATTACATTATCAATATTTTTATATCATATTTTGATTGATTGGGTCAATTGGGGTAATGGTTTAATTGGATTCAGCTAATGTTTATTCCTTAACAAAGTGGTCACGACAACGTGTCACAACACGCTTTTACACCATACGTCCCACATCATAATCATTGATACAAAAATATGTTGTTCATTTTGTTATGGAACAATCACTACTCTCAAATATAAGCCCATATTGCAGCTGTATGATTGACTTAGACAATGCTAATAACATTTGAAGGATCAAATACGCGATTTCCAAATTGTGGATCATGAATTCTTATGATTTAAAATTTCAGCCATTTGTTTAAGGAGCTTGTTTAGTAAATGGCTATTGAAGACTTCGGTTATGTTGGGCTTTAAATTCTTGATTCTCTGTAGTTGTCCTTCTTGAAGTGATGAGTAAGTCTTTCAAAGAGAAGGGATTGTTGCGTTTTTCAGAAAGGAGTATGCAAGCACTTTTTTTGTGTGTTTTAGGAGGCAAAAAAGTTGGATAACCTCTATTTGTTACATGTTTCTTGATTTCTAACGTTACCCAATATTTCGTAGTTGTGTATCATAAATCTTCATGTCCCTGTTTCTTTGACACGCACTAAAGGAGCTAGGGAACATGTAAGAACTCTAAATTATGTATGTCGGCGTTTAAAGTAAACACGGGCACTCTTTACCTTGTTGTATAGTTTGAGCTGCTGAGTAGTCTGTTAATCAATTATTGTGTGCAAAAAAGGCTGATACAACAGTTGTATTGGCAGTTTGGTGAAATTCTCGGCAAAGGGTCAATGAAAACCGTATACAAGGCATTTGATGAGGTCCTTGGCATGGAAGTAGCGTGGAACCAAGTCAAATTGAATGACTTGCTTCAATCAGCTGAGGATTTACAGCGGCTTTACTCAGAAGTTCATCTTCTTAGCACGCTTAACCATTCTTCGATCATCAAGTTCTACACATCTTGGATCGATGTTGACCGCAGAACTTTCAATTTTATTACTGAAATGCTCACATCTGGAACACTAAGAGAGTAATTCCTCCTCCCTTTCAGTGTTTCCAGACAGTAATTGTTATGCTTCAATCAATCGTTCTAATTTTGACTGGAAGTTGATACTAGGTTGTTTCTCTTTTGTTTTAGATTGTTTTGTTATGTCTAATAGTAACACAGAAATAAACACAATTAATCATCGTATTTGCTAATGATGAATCCGACGGATCTTGTCTGATGTCTTGCAGATACAGAAAGAAATATACAAGGGTGCATATGCGAGCAATAAAGATTTGGGCTCGTCAAATCTTGGAAGGACTTGTTTATTTGCATGGTCATGATCCTCCAGTCATTCACAGAGACCTAAAGTGCGATAACATAATTGTCAATGGACATCTTGGACAAGTGAAGATCGGTGACCTAGGTCTGGCTGCAATTCTTCGTGATTCTCAAAGAGCACATAGTGTTATAGGTGATCCTTTTCTGCTTCTTTTAATCATCAGTATGTTGAGGTTAACCGAAAACACTTGTCATTTATGCATTCAAATAAGTATTGATAATGCCCTCAAAGTTGATTTTTCCTGATGTCTAGGCACTCCCGAGTTTATGGCACCAGAACTGTACGAGGAAAACTACAATGAGCTAGTCGATGTTTATGCATTCGGCATGTGTATCTTGGAGATGATCACTTCTGAATATCCTTATGGTGAATGCACCAACCCTGCTCAAATTTACAAGAAAGTGATAATGGTAAGTCGAGGCTCGGTTCATGTAGAATACTGTCTTTTTAAGTCCACAAAGTTTGAATTCGTGTAAATTTCTTCATTCAGGGAAAGAAGCCGAGGGCATTCTACAAAATTCAAGATTTGGAAGCACAGAGATTTGTCGGAAAATGCTTGGAGCCAGCTGGAAAGAGATTGACAGCCAAAGAGTTGATGCTTGATCCGTTTTTGTCACTTGATGAATGTGGCAACGGGGCTATTCAAATGCTAGGATGCCAAAAACCTTTTCTGAATGACGATATTGGGATTGAAGACCTGCGGTTGTTCAATCAGTACCCAGAGACAAACATGACTATTACAGGGAAGTTGAATCCTGAGGATGGAACAATCTTTCTGAAAGTGCAGATTACCGGAAAAGAAGGTGATTACTATACATGCAGACTCTTATTATAGCACTTGCATTAGATTTTTCAACAGATTCTCATATTGTATGATGTTTCAGGTGCTGTTAGGAATGTATACTTTCCATATGACATAGTGACCGATACACCCGCAGAGGTGGCGAATGAAATGGTAAAGGAGCTAGATATCACAGATTGGACGCCATCTGAAATTGCAGATATGATTGAAGGAGAAATCTCTGGCCTCTTGCCATACGGTGAGAACTGGGACCATACCCGCCAATCAGACTTCCATATTCTTGAGTTTCACGAAGATCATGACCGCCACACATCCTTTTACGCTTCTACATCGTGTTCTTCTTCCACGACATCACGGTTAGGAGCGAAAACACATACTCGTGATCCTACTACCGCAAGGTATCGACCTGTGTCTCTCTCATTTTACAGAAATTCACGAGTAATCAAGTCACATGTGGCATAATAAATGGATGTATTTGTTGTTACGTTTTAGACGACGTTCATGATGAGGGCAGCCTCCATAGCTCTGTAGAAATCGGAAGCTGTGATGACTACGACCTACATGATGTGAACAGTCACAAATCTACAAGGTTCTGCCCTGGAGATAGCTCAAACCGTGGTATTGGGCATTGTCAAGAAACAATGTGTCCCAAATTGAGAAACGATATGGTTCTGACATCAAGTAGAGAGCCAGGTAGCATGGATAAATGGATGATGGACATGCGTAAACTGACTAGAAACCGGTCCTTAGTGGACATGCGTAGCCAATTGCTGCATCGGTCATTAGTCGAAGAGCTAAATAAGAGACGGATGTTCAAAACCGTGGGTGTGGTCGAGAACATAGGGTTTCAGAACCCTTGTGAAAGCTCTAGAAGAAGTTGACATTACAGCTAGCTGAGGGATGATGATCATGTGTTCTGACTTCTGTGTGTGAAACATTGTCATGATGGAAGGCTTAAGGACTGGGATTTTGGTATTAATTATACTTGTTGTTTGTGTAACATAGTGATATGAATATGGGTGAAATTTGAGAATCTAAACATGATTGTTATGGTATATAAATAATCAAATGATTGTATTTTAATTGATACCAGTTAGTTTCAAGTCTTTTCTGTAAGAAGATCAATGAGTAAATTGTACATTTTCTTTCAAGACTTTTGTACCATAAGATAAGATGAATTCTTTTGGCCTTGGTTTACCATTTTGGATGGTAGACCAAAGAATTAATGGATCACAGACTCCCCTTCAAAATTAGGAGTGTTCCCATACCAACCTGGAGTACATTAATCAAGTTCGATGCGGATGGTGCCTACATAGTCTGATTCTTATTTTGGATTAAAGGGTTCACCTAGAGCCCTTTTAACGTATAGATTTAACTAACTTTGTTCCAAGTGGTTGATTTGTTGATCTATAATCTATATATATACAGGTAAACTAAGTTATGAGTTAACTTACTTGTGATAATTGTAATTCTAAGTACAGCTTGCTATTCTTTGATCAACCGAATCGTCTTTTTCCTTCTTTTTATTCCATTTTTATGCTTCATTTTGATTCAAGTAAGTTTACTAATTGATCTAGATCAATAACTGTTTTAGTGATGAATTCAATTCAATACACCACAGTAAATTTATATTTCAAAGATGAATCTTCATCCACTTTTCGAGAGATCTCTGATTATCAAGTGTATTATTATAAATAAAACTAAAATACTGTACGTAAAAATGAATTGGAGTCTTCTGGAGATATCAATGTTGTTGGATAACGAAAGGGAAACCATAATTAGGGCACACCATCATTACTTTGTGCACCATTTAATTCCTTATCACGTTATCTTTTTTTTTTTTTTTTATGGATCGATTTTGTTTTTTTGTTTTTTTTGTGATGGTTATCGCACGTATTTATTCCTTTTTCATGGATTAAATTGTACTACTTGATAGGAATAGAGTATAAGGAATTTAATTTAGAGCATGTAATTTGACTTACCTGCTTACTAATCATGTATGGCCACACGTACTGATGTGATAAACTGTAAATTGGACCAGTATTCAGTATTATTATTAGTGCAAATTATTATTATTATTATTATTATAGAAAACTACCTCATTATTATTCAACCATATATGTCAAACATGCGTAACACTTTATCCTGAGGTGAACTTCCCCACAAATAATTACTCCAACGTTATCAAGGTCATGATTTAGCTAAGAGATATGTCGGAACATTCCCCGTACGCCTAAATAAAGAAAAACGAATACCCATAAACTTGGAAGCCTCCGGAAGGCATTCATGCACGGCAGCCAATGGGCGAGGGGTCATCTACGATCGGGCGGCTCTAGCCCTTTGATAGGGTGGGGTAAACGACCCCTAAAATAATATTCAAAGACAAAAACAGTAGATAATTTTCTTATAAACTCATATATATATATATATATATATATATATATATATATATATATATATATATATATATACACACACACACACTTGCCTAAAACCCGTGCCATGCACGGGGTTATTTGAATTTATGAAAAAATAATAAATTTAGACATTCAACGTAAATAGATGATGAACGTTGACATTCTCAAATATATATCAAATGAAAATCATTACATATTAACATTATCATATATCAAATAAATCATTAACATATAAGACAATGATTGGCGTGATGTACACACACCACATTATCAAATCACCTAACCACCACCCGTCCCTCCACACCCCACTACCAAACCCCACCCCAAATCATTTTTCACCAAAATATTCTACCACATATAAGCCCTCACTTGCAAACATGCCCTGGCATGGATATAATCTGTGAGTCTGCAATCAACACGGACGTTAATTATTTTATCACCCTACAAAAATAGATGAAAATTTAAACATCAAGTTGATTTCAATAAAATCAACAACTAAGAGAAGATTACATTCTCGGTTTAATAAATTTAAAAGATGCATTTAAAGCAAACAAAGTGCATTGGTAGAATGTAAACATGATGAAAAAAACATGTATGGGTTGAAGCCAAAGCAACAACATGAGAACTTTAATACTACATTACGAGAAAAGAAAACTCGTGTATTAGGTTAATGGATGAAAAAGACCACCACCACCACAAACCCCTAACCACCCCTTTTTTTCCAAAAAAAAAGAAAAAAAAAAAAAAACCTTGCATTCAGGTGAATAAAATATTAGCCAACTTATTTTCAACCATAACAATTTCATTTATTTAAAATTTAAAATTTCAAAATAATATTCTACTTAATCAACGATAAATCACTCATTATAATCTCTCAAGCATAAGAACTCTTTCTTATATTTCAAATTACAAATTAAAACTCTCATTTATCATCAGTGTAGATAAAATCACACGTTTAATTTATTTTGAAAATTAAAAAAATGAAATCACACATTTAATGCAAATTCATTCATTTTTTTAGAAATCTATCAAATCCGCTCACAGCCCGGAAAAAATAGGCAAGTCAAGTCAAGTAAAAAAATCAACGATTAAAGAAGAAATCAATCATCATTAACTTCATCCCTATAATCTCTCAACCATAACAATTTCTTTTATTTCAAATTTTAAATTAAAATTCTCCTTAGTCAACGATAAATAACTCCTACATTCCTTCAATCATAAGAACTCTTTCTTTTATTTCAAATTAACACTCCCACATTCATCGATCTGCAGACAAAATCACACGCTTAATTCCTTCTAAAAATCACACATTTAATGCAAATTCATTAATTTTTATAGAAAATCTCGCGAATATTCATAAAATTGACTGTTCAAAATCACATTAAATCCTTCCAAAAATAAAATTGATTTGACCCAAACCCGGAAATTACCCAATTGAATCTGCTCCAACCCGGTAAAAAATAGGCATGGTATGTCAAGCAAAATAAAATCAACACATTAAAGAAAAGAAATCAATAAACATTAACTCACTCTTTATAATCTCAACCATAACAAATTCTTTTATTTCAAATTTCAAATTTCAAATTAAAATTCTCCTTAATCAATGCATAAATCACTTCCTATAATCCTTCAACCATAAGAATTCTTTCTTTTATTTTAAATTTCAAATTAAAACACTCATTCATCAGTGTAAATAAGATCACACGTTTAATTACTTTAAACAATAAAAAATGAAATCACACGTTCAATGCAAATTCATTCATTTATTTTAGGAATCTCGCAAATCCGCTCCAAACCCGGGAAAAATAGGCAAGTCAAGTAAAAAAATCAACGTATTAAAGAAGAAATAAGTCAACATTATCTCTCTCCATATAATCTGTCAACCATAAGAATTTCTTTTATTTCAAATTTCAAATTAAAATTCTTCTTAATCAAGGCATAAATCACCATCTATAATCCCTCAACCATAAGAATTCTTTCTTTTATTTCAAATTTTAAATTAAAACTCTCATTCATCGGTGTAGATGAAATCACACGTTTAATTACTTCAAAAAAATAAAAATTGAAATCACACATTTAATGTAAATCCATTCATTTAGTTTAGGGAATCTTGCAAATCCGCTCCAAACCAAGGAAAAATAGGCAAGTCAAGTCAAGTAAAATAAAATCAATGCATTAAAAAGAAATCAATCAACATTAACTCTCTCTCTACAATCTCTCAACCTAAGAATTTCATTTATTTCAAATTTCAAATTAAAATTCTCCTTAATCAACGATAAATCACTCTATATTTAAATCACAAAACATAAATTTCTAGATTTTTTTTTCTTTTTTTGGAAAAATAAAACTTAAAATTAATAAACCAGGACTGCATGAATATTGCCGTTGGAAAAAAAAAAACCTCACTATTTCTCTGATTTTTTTGATAGATTCCTCTAATCTTAATATTTAGCATTAAGAGGAAATAAGACCAAAGGCCCACGAGGCAAATGGGAATGGATATGGAGCCGAATGCAGGCGTGAATAGAGCGATAGGTGACGAACTTTCTATAAGAGTACATTTCTATCCTTGTCCTTGATGGCGCACTTGCGGCTCTATCCTACTACGAATAGAGAGTCGGTTGTGGCAAATACCGGTATCTCATGCAACACACCTTTACCACGATCTAATTCCGCTGGTCTATCTATCATTGTGCAAGCTCTTTCTTGGTTTCACAGGCAAGAGATATTCTAAATCAGATCGCTGAATCTTTGGTGGCAAAATAAAAACCCCACTATTTCTTTGAATACTTTTTTCGATAGATTTCTTTAATCTTAATATAGTATAGATGGCAGAACGTTGGAGAGTAATCAACTTATCCTTTAGTTTAAATATATATTTAATCTTGAAAAAAAATCAAATATGAAGCAAAGACGGCACCTTTTTTTCCACGATCAATTATATATATAATACATGGACATCTAATCATTTAGATTAATTAAACAAATCTAAGAAGATGTGAAAATTCCGCACCTTCAACAAAAGTGGCAAAATATTGTTTCGTTGATTCCTTGATTTTATTCAACACGGAGTCTTCTTTTCTCGAACCTCTCACGTCCATCTACTACCAACTGCCCAAAATGCCAGAAGCTGCGTAAAATTGACAAAAGGAAAACACGAAAAACAAACGTGCAAGATAGAAACGATGGCCATGGAATGAAAAATCGAAAATTAAAATGCGAAGGAAATCATACCGCAAGTCCTGTGCAACCTCGAATCACATAGGAAATGATTCAAATTTAGAACAAATTAAAACAAATTTAGAGTTGCATATTTCTACCTATAAATTCTTTCATTCGTAAGAACATCACTAATTGTTCAAACAATCAAAAAGCTATCACATATACAATCGTTTAGCAATAATAACAACAGTAAAAAAGTTAGCAGAAGCATAAGCTAATTAAAATTGAATAATTTCGCTAGATCACATTATCATGTTCAACATACTCCCTAATGCGACATTAAATTGGTGTGAAAAGGTCGTCAAAAGTGTAAACATGGATTATACCTGCAAAGCATCGTCAATTGCAGTCTTTGGGGATGCATCTCCGGCGAAAGAGATGGACAAAGATTATAGAGAATCGTGAAATTGCAAATGTTATTCACGTGCAAGTGAGAGCAACATTCCATAGACAACTATATTAAAGACGAATCCATATTGTTGCCTCAGACCAATACATGTGAATCACTAAATTTTGTCCCCGATTTTGATCCCGATCTCCCTCTTCTCCATTGTTGCATCAATTTGTATCCATAACCATACCCGATGAACCAAGAACATCGTATTCGTCTTTCATGGCCATTTTCCAATTGTGATCATGCAAGGTGGGGAGAAGGGAAACGGACGGTGTAGCCGTGGTATGAAGACTGAGATTTTTTCGGGGTTTGAAAATGCCGTGTTGTGCCCGGGTAGTCATCTGTGGAGAGGGGGAGGGAGGATGTGGTGAGGGAGCTGTGTGTGGGGAAGGAGGGGGTTTGGGGGAGAGGGAAAGTGGTTTGGGACGTGGGGGAGCTGTTTGGTGATGATGATGAAGTGGATGGGGATTGATTTTGGGCCGGCTGGAGGGAAGAGGCCGAAGGAGATGCGGGTGGCTGGATGGGTGTAGGTGGATCAGATGTGGACATTTGGGCTGGGTGGATCGAGGATGGGTGCAGGCCGGGGTCAAGGAAAGTATAGGTGTGAGATGAGTTTTGGGAACGAGCGAAATGAAACGTATGTTCGTCGAAGATCATGTGACGTGAGATAATGATTTTCCAACTCGAGATGTCGTAACACTTATAACCCCTATGATTGGGTGGGTACGCCAAGAAGACACACGGAGTAGAGCGGGCTTGTAACTTGTTGATAGTGTTGGATGGGGATAATGTAGCATAAACAACCAAAAGTACGCATGTGGGAGTAGGAGGGGTCTTTTTGATCGAGAATTGTCGTGGGAGTGTGAAAATTAAGAATTTTTGTAGGAAGGATGTTATGTAGATAGGTAGCCATTTGTAAGGCGTGATGCCAGAAGGAGGGAGGAAGGGAAGCATGGGCGAGGAGGGTGCGCATGGTGTTGTTGATGTTACAAATTTTTCGCTCGGACTTTCCATTTTGAGAGAAGGTGTGCGGACAAGAAAAACGAAAACTCATACCATTAAGATTACAGAAATTATGGAAGGATGTGTTGTCATGTTCACGACCGTTGTCACACCGAAAACATTTAATGTCGCTTTCGAATTGAGTTTTAATGTAATACCGGAAAAGAAGGTGATTACTATACATGCAGACTCTTATTATAGCACTTGCATTAGATTTTTCAACAGATTCTCATATTGTATGATGTTTCAGGTGCTGTTAGGAATGTATACTTTCCATATGACATAGTGACCGATACACCCGCAGAGGTGGCGAATGAAATGGTAAAGGAGCTAGATATCACAGATTGGACGCCATCTGAAATTGCAGATATGATTGAAGGAGAAATCTCTGGCCTCTTGCCATACGGTGAGAACTGGGACCATACCCGCCAATCAGACTTCCATATTCTTGAGTTTCACGAAGATCATGACCGCCACAGTCCTTTTTACGCTTCTACATCGTGTTCTTCTTCCCTGACATCACAGTTAGGAACGAAAACACATACTCGTGATCCTACTCTACTGCAAGGTACTGACCCTGTGTCTCTCTCATTTTACAGAAATTCACGAGTAATCAAGTCACATGTGGCATAATAAATGGATGTATTTGTTGTTACGTTTTAGACGACGTTCATGATGAGGCGACCTCCATAGCTCTCAGAAATCGGAAGTCGTGTGATGACTACGACCTACATGATGTGAATAAATCCACAAATCTACAAGGTTCTGCCCTGGAGATAGCTCAAACCGTGGTATTGGGCATTGTCAAGAAACAATGTGTCCCAAATTGAGAAACGATATGGTTCTGACATCAAGTAGAGAGCCAGGTAGCATGGATAAATGGATGATGGACATGCGTAAACTGACTAGAAACCGGTCCTTAGTGGACATGCGTAGCCAATTGCTGCATCGGTCATTAGTCGAAGAGCTAAATAAGAGACGGATGTTCAAAACCGTGGGTGTGGTCGAGAACATAGGGTTTCAGAACCCTTGTGAAAGCTCAGAAGAAGTTGACATTACAAACTAAATTTGAGGATGATGATCATGTGTTCGACTTACGTGTGTGAAACATTGTCATGATGGAAGGCTTAAGGACTGGGATTTTGGTATTAATTATACTTGTTGTTTGTGTAACATAGTGATATGAATATGGGTGAAATTTGAGAATCTAAACATGATTGTTATGGTATATAAATAATCAAATGATTGTATTTTAATTGATACCGATTAGTTTCAAGTCTTTTCTCGTAAGAAGATCAATGAGTAAATTGTACATTTTCTTTCAAGACTTTTGTACCATAAGATAAGATGAATTCTTTTGGCCTTGGTTTACCATTTTGGATGGTAGACCAAAGAATTAATGGATCACAGACTCCCCTTCAAAATTAGGAGTGTTCCCATACCAACTGGTCTGACTAATCTGAAGTTCGGTCTGGATGGTGCCTACATAGTCTGATTCTTATTTTGGATTAAAGGGTTCACCTAGAGCCCTTTTAACGTATAGATTTAACTAACTTTGTTCCAAGTGGTTGATTTGTTGATCTATAATCTATATATATACAGGTAAACTAAGTTATGAGTTAACTTACTTGTGATAATTGTAATTCTAAGTACAGCTTGCTATTCTTTGATCAACCGAATCGTCTTTTTCCTTCTTTTTATTCCATTTTTATGCTTCATTTTGATTCAAGTAAGTTTACTAATTGATCTAGATCAATAATCTGTTTTAGTGATGAATTCAATTCAATACACCACAAGAAATTTATATTTCAAAGATGAATCTTCATCCACTTTTCGAGAGATCTCACGATTATCAAGTGTATTATTATAAATAAAACTAAAATAATATGACGTAAAAATGAATTGGAGTCTTACGGAGATATCAATGTTGTTGGATAACGAAAGGAAACCATAATTAGGGCACACCATCATTACTTTGTGCACCATTTAATTCCTTATTATTACGTTATTTTTTTTTTTTTTTTTTATGGATCGATTTTGTTTTTGTTTTTTTGTGATGGTTATCGACGTATTTATTCCTTTTCATGGATTAAATTGTACTACTTGATAGGAATAGAGTATAAGGAATTTAATTTAGAGCATGTAATTTGACTTACCTCGCTTACTAATCATGTATGGCCACACGCATCTTGATGTGATAAATCGTAAATTGGACCAGTATTGATATTATTATTAGTGCAAATTATTATTATTATTATTATTATAGAAAACTACCTCATTATTATTCAACCATATATGTCAAACATGCGTAACACTTTATCCTGAGGTGAACTTCCCCACAAATAATTACTCCAACGTTATCAAGGTCATGATTTAGCTAAGAGATATGTCGGAAATTTCCCCCGACGCCTAAATAAAGAAAAACGAATACCCATAAACTTGGAAGCCTCCGGAAGGCATTCATGCACGGCAACCAATGGGCGAGGGTCATCTACGATCGGGCGGCTCTAGCCCTTTGATAAAGTGGGAATAAACGACCCTAAAATAATATTCAAAGACAAAAGCAGTAGATAATTTTCTTATAAACTCATATATATATATATATATATATATATATATATATATATATATATATATATATATATATATATATATACACACACACACACACACACATGCCTAAAACCCGTGCCATGCACGGGGTTATTTGAATTTATGAAAAAATAATAAATTTAGACATTCAACGTAAATAGATGATGAACGTTGACATTCTCAAATATATATCAAATGAAAATCATTACATATTAACATTATCATATATCAAATAAATCATTAACATATAAGACAATGATTGGCATGATGTACACACACCACATTATCAAATCACCTAACCACCACCCGTCCCCTCCACCCCACTACCAAACCCCACCCCAAATCATTTTTTCACCAAAATATTCTACCACATATAATCCCTCACTTGCAAACATGCCCTGGCATGGATATAGTACACCAGTGCAAGAAGCTTACGGACGTTAATTATTTTATCACCCTACAAAAATAGATGAAAATTTAAACATCAAGTTGATTTCAATAAAATCAACAACTAAGAGAAGATTACATTCTCCGGTTTAATAAATTTAAAAAGATGCATTTAAAGCAAACAAAGTGCATTGGTAGAATGTAAACATGATGAAAAAAAACATGTATGGGTTGAAGCCAAAGCAACAACATGAGAACTTTAATACTACATTACGAGAAAAGAGAAACTCGTGTATTAGGTTAATGGATGAAAAAAGACCACCACCACCACAAACCCCTAACCACCCCCCCTTTTCCAAAAAAAAAAAAAAAAAAAAAAAAAAAAAACCTTGCATTCAGGTGAATAAAATATTAGTTGAACTTATTTTCAACCATAACAATTTCATTTATTTAAAATTTAAAATTTCAAAATAATATTCTACTTAATCAACGCATAAATCACTCATTATAATCTCTCAAGCATAAGAACTCTTTCTTATATTTCAAATTACAAATTAAAACTCTCATTTATCATCAGTGTAGACAAAATCACACGTTTAATTTATTTTGAAAATTAAAAAAAATGAAATCACACATTTAATGCAAATTCATTCATTTTTTTAGAAATCTATCAAATCCGCTCACACCGGGAAAAAATAGGCAAGTCAAGTCAAGTAAAAAAAATCAACGCATTAAAGAAGAAATCAATCATCATTAACTTCATCCCTATAATCTCTCAACCATAACAATTTCTTTTATTTCAAATTTTAAATTAAAATTCTCCTTAGTCAACGATAAATAACTCCTACATTCCTTCAATCATAAGAACTCTTTCTTTTATTTCAAATTAACACTCCCACATTCATCGGTCTGAGATAAAATCACACGCTTAATTCCTTCTAAAAATCACACATTTAATGCAAATTCATTAATTTTTATAGAAAATCTCATGAATATTCATAAAATTGACTGTTCAAAATCACATTAAATCCTTCCAAAAATAAAATTGATTTGACCCAAACCCGAAATTACCCAATTGAATCTGCTCCAACCGGTAAAAATAGGCATGGTATGTCAAGCAAAATAAAATCAACACATTAAAGAAAAGAAATCAATAAACATTAACTCACTCTTTATAATCTCAACCATAACAAATTCTTTTATTTCAAATTTCAAATTTCAAATTAAAATTCTCCTTAATCAATGCATAAATCACTTCCTATAATCCTTCAACCATAAGAATTCTTTCTTTTATTTTAAATTTCAAATTAAAACACTCATTCATCAGTGTAAATAAGATCACACGTTTAATTACTTTAAACAATAAAAAATGAAATCACACGTTCAATGCAAATTCATTCATTTATTTTAGGGAATCTCGCAAATCCGCTCCAAACCCAGGAAAAATAGGCAAGTCAAGTAAAAAAAAATCAACGTATTAAAGAAGAAATAAGTCAACATTATCTCTCTCCATATAATCTGTCAACCATAAGAATTTCTTTTATTTCAAATTTCAAATTAAAATTCTTCTTAATCAAGGCATAAATCACCATCTATAATCCCTCAACCATAAGAATTCTTTCTTTTATTTCAAATTTTAAATTAAAACTCTCATTCATCGGTGTAGATGAAATCACACGTTTAATTACTTCAAAAAAATAAAAATTGAAATCACACATTTAATGTAAATCCATTCATTTAGTTTAGGGAATCTTGCAAATCCGCTCCAAACCAAGGAAAAATAGGCAAGTCAAGTCAAGTAAAATAAAATCAATGCATTAAAAAAGAAATCAATCAACATTAACTCTCTCTCTCTTTAATCTCTCAACCTAAGAATTTCATTTATTTCAAATTTCAAATTAAAATTCTCCTTAATCAACGATAAATCACTCTATATTTAAATCACAAAACATAAATTTCTAGATTTTTTTTCTTTTTGGAAAAATAAAACTTAAAATTAATAAACCAGAATTTGCATGAATATTGCCGTTGGAAAAAAAAAAAACCTCACTATTTCTCTCCGATTTTTTTGATAGATTCTCTAATCTTAATATTTAGCATTAAGAGGAAATAAGACCAAAGGCCCCCGAGGCAAATGGGAATGGATATGGAGCCGAATGCGGGCGTGAATAGAACGATAGGTGACGAACTTTCTATAAGAGTACATTTCTATCCTTGTCCCTTGATGGCGCACTTGCGGCTCTATCCTACTACGAATAGAGAGTCGGTTGTGCGATCACCGGTATCTCATGCAAAGACCTTTACCACGATCTAATTCGCGCCCTATCATTTGTGCAAGCTCTTTCTTGGTTTCACAGGCAAGAGATATTCTAAATCAGATTGCTGAATCTTTGGTGGCAAAATAAAACCCCACTATTTCTTTGAATACTTTTTTCGATAGATTTCTTTAATCTTAATATAGTATAGATGGCGTAAGCGTTGGAGAGTAATCAACTTATCCTTTAGTTTAAATATATATTTAATCTTGAAAAAATCAAATATGAAGCAAAAAGACGGCACCTTTTTTCCACGATCAATTATATATATAATACATGGACATCTAATCATTTAGATTAATTAAACAAATCTAAGAAGATGTGAAAATTCGCACCTTCAACAAAAGTGGCAAAATATTGTTTCGTTGATTCCTTGATTTTATTCAACACGAGTCTTCTTTTCTCGAACCTCTCACGTCCATCTACTACCAACTGCCCAAAATGCCAGAAGCTGCGTAAAATTGACAAAAGGAAAACACGAAAAACAAACGTGCAAGATAGAAACGATGGCCATGGAATGAAAAATCGAAAATTAAAATGCGAAGGAAATCATACCGCAAGTCTGTGCAACCTCGAATCACATAGAAATGATTCAAATTTAGAACAAATTAAAACAAATTTAGAGTTGCATATTTCTACCTATAAATTCTTTCATTCGTAAGAACATCACTAATTGTTCAAACAATCAAAAAGCTATCACATATACAATCATTTAGCAATAATAACAATGAGAAAAAGTTAGCAGAAGCATAAGCTAATTAAAATTGAATGATCTCGCTAGATCACATTATCATGTTCAACATACTCCCTAATGCGACATTACATTGGTGTGAAAAGGTCGTCAAAAGTGTAAACATGGATTATACCTGCAAAGCATCGCCAATTGCAGTCTTTGGGGATGCATCTCCGGCGAAAGAGATGGACAAAGATTATAGAGAATCGTGAAATTGCAAATGTTATTCACGTGCAAGTGAGAGCAACAATCCATAGACAACTATATTAAAGACGAATCCATATTGTTGCCTCAGACCAATACATGTGAATCACTAAATTTTGTCCCCGATTTTGATCCCGATCTCCCTCTTCTCCATTGTTGCATCAATTTGTATCCATAACCATACCCGATGAACCAAGAACATCGTATTCGTCTTTCATGGCCATTTTCCAATTGTGATCATGCAAGGTGGGGAGAAGGGAAACGGACGGTGTAGCCGTGGTATGAAGACTGAGATTTTTTCGGGGTTTGAAAATGCCGTGTTGTGCCCGGGTAGTCATCTGTGGAGAGGGGGAAGGAGGATGTGGTGAGGGAGCTGTGTGTGGGGAAGGAGGGGGTTTGGGGAGAGGGGAAAGTGGTTTGAGACGTGGGGAGCTGTTTGGTGATGATGATGAAGTGGATGGGGATTGATTTTGGGCCATTTGAGAGGAAGAGAGGCCGAAGGAGACGCGGGTGGTTGGATGGGTGTAGTGGATCGGATGTGGACATTTGGAAATTTGGGTGGATCGAGGATGGGTGCAGGCCGGGGTCAAGGAAAGTATAGGTGTGAGATGAGTTTTGGGAACGAGCGAAATGAAACGTATGTTCGTCGAAGATCATGTGACGTGAGATAATGATTTTCCAACTCGAGATGTCGTAACACTTATAACCCCTATGATTGGGTGGGTACGCCAAGAAGACACACGGAGTAGAGCGGGCTTGTAACTTGTTGATAGTGTTGGATGGGGATAATGTAGCATAAACAACCAAAAGTACGCATGTGGGAGTAGGAGGGGTCTTTTTGATCGAGAATTGTCGTGGGAGTGTGAAAATTAAGAATTTTTGTAGGAAGGATGTTATGTAGATAGGTAGCCATTTGTAAGGCGTGATGCCAGAAGGAGGGAGGAAGGGAAGCATGGGCGAGGAGGGTGCGCATGGTGTTGTTGATGTTACAAATTTTTCGCTCGGACTTTCCATTTTGAGAGAAGGTGTGCGGACAAGAAAAACGAAAACTCATACCATTAAGATTACAGAAATTATGGAAGGATGTGTTGTCATGTTCACGACCGTTGTCACACCGAAAACATTTAATGTCGCTTTCGAATTGAGTTTTAATGTAATACCGGAAAAGAAGGTGATTACTATACATGCAGACTCTTATTATAGCACTTGCATTAGATTTTTCAACTGATTCTCATATTGTATGATGTTTTGGTCTTTGTTAGGAATGTATACTTTCCATATGACATAGTGACCGATACACCCGCAGAGGTGGCGAATGAAATGGTAAAGGAGCTAGATATCACAGATTGGACGCCATCTGAAATTGCAGATATGATTGAAGGAGAAATCTCTGGCCTCTTGCCATACGGTGAGAACTGGGACCATACCCGCCAATCAGACTTCCATATTCTTGAGTTTCACGAAGATCATGACCGCCATAGTCCTTTTTACGCTTCTACATCGTGTTCTTCTTCCCTGACATCACAGTTAGGAACGAAAACACATACTCGTGATCCTACTCTACTGTAAGGTACTGACCCTGTGTCTCTCTCATTTTACAGAAATTCACGAGTAATCAAGTCACATGTGGCATAATAAATGGATGTATTTGTTGTTACGTTTTAGACGACGTTCATGATGAGGGCAGCCTCCATAGCTCTGTAGAAATCGGAAGCTGTGATGACTACGACCTACATGATGTGAACAGTCACAAATCTACAAGGTTCTGCCCTGGAGATAGCTCAAACCGTGGTATTGGGCATTGTCAAGAAACAATGTGTCCCAAATTGAGAAAGCGATATGGTTTCGACATCAAGTAGAGAGCCAGGTAGCATGGATAAATGGATGATGGACATGCGTAAACTGACTAGAAACCGGTCCTTAGTGGACATGCGTAGCCAATTGCTGCATCGGTCATTAGTCGAAGAGCTAAATAAGAGACGGATGTTCAAAACCGTGGGTGTGGTCGAGAACATAGGGTTTCGAACCCTTGTGAAAGCTCAGAAGAAGTTGACATTTACACTAGGTGAGGATGATGATCATGTGTTCTGACTTCTGTGTGTGAAACATTGTCATGATGGAAGGCTTAAGGACTGGGATTTTGGTATTAATTATACTTGTTGTTTGTGTAACATAGTGATATGAATATGGGTGAAATTTGAGAATCTAAACATGATTGTTATGGTATATAAATAATCAAATGATTGTATTTTAATTGATACCGATTAGTTTCAAGTCTTTTTCGTAAGAAGATCAATGAGTAAATTGTACATTTTCTTTCAAGACTTTTGTACCATAAGATAAGATGAATTCTTTTGGCCTTGGTTTACCATTTTGGATGGTAGACCAAAGAATTAATGGATCTGCAGACTCCCTTCAAAATTAGGAGTGTTCCCATACCAACCTGGTCCGACTAATCAAGTTCGGTCCGGATGGTGCCTACATAGTCGATTCTTATTTTGGATTAAAGGGTTCACTAGAGCCCTTTTAACGTATAGATTTAACTAACTTTGTTCCAAGTGGTTGATTTGTTGATCTATAATCTATATATATACAGTAAACTAAGTTATGAGTTAACTTACTTGTGATAATTGTAATTCTAAGTACTGACTTGCTATTCTTTGATCAACCGAATCGTCTTTTTCCTTCTTTTTATTCCATTTTTATGCTTCATTTTGATTCAAGTAAGTTTACTAATTGATCTAGATCAATATCTGTTTTAGTGATGAATTCAATTCAATACACCACAATAAATTTATATTTCAAAGATGAATCTTCATCCACTTTCGAGAGATCTCTCGATTATCAAGTGTATTATTATAAATAAAACTAAAATAATGCATGCGTAAAAATGAATTGGAGTCTTACGGAGATATCAATGTTGTTGGATAACGAAAGGAAACCATAATTAGGGCACACCATCATTACTTTGTGCACCATTTAATTCCTTATCACGTTATCTTTTTTTTTTTTTTTTATGGATCGATTTTGTTTTTTTGTTTTTTTTGTGATGGTTATCGCACGTATTTATTCCTTTTTCATGGATTAAATTGTACTACTTGATAGGAATAGAGTATAAGGAATTTAATTTAGAGCATGTAATTTGACTTACCGCTTACTAATCATGTATGGCCACACACGTCTTGATGTGATAAAGCGTAAATTGGACCAAGATTCAGTATTATTATTAGTGCAAATTATTATTATTATTATTATTATAGAAAACTACCTCATTATTATTCAACCATATATGTCAAACATGCGTAACACTTTATCCACGAGGTGAACTTCCCACAAATAATTACTCCAACGTTATCAAGGTCATGATTTAGCTAAGAGATATGTCGGAACATTCCCCGTACGCCTAAATAAAGAAAAACGAATACCCATAAACTTGGAAGCCTCCGGAAGGCATTCATGCACGGCAGCCAATGGGCGAGGGGTCATCTACGATCGGGCGGCTCTAGCCCTTTGATAGGGTGGGGTAAACGACCCCTAAAATAATATTCAAAGACAAAAACAGTAGATAATTTTCTTATAAACTCATATATATATATATATATATATATATATATATATATACACACACACACACTTGCCTAAAACCCGTGCCATGCACGGGGTTATTTGAATTTATGAAAAAATAATAAATTTAGACATTCAACGTAAATAGATGATGAACGTTGACATTCTCAAATATATATCAAATGAAAATCATTACATATTAACATTATCATATATCAAATAAATCATTAACATATAAGACAATGATTGGCATGATGTACACACACCACATTATCAAATCACCTAACCACCACCCGTCCCCTCCACCCCACTACCAAACCCCACCCCAAATCATTTTTTCACCAAAATATTCTACCACATATAAGCCCTCACTTGCAAACATGCCCTGGCATGGATATAGTACACCAGTGCAATCAACTTCTGGACGTTAATTATTTTATCACCCTACAAAAATAGATGAAAATTTAAACATCAAGTTGATTTCAATAAAATCAACAACTAAGAGAAGATTACATTCTCCGGTTTAATAAATTTAAAAAGATGCATTTAAAGCAAACAAAGTGCATTGGTAGAATGTAAACATGATGAAAAAACATGTATGGGTTGAAGCCAAAGCAACAACATGAGAACTTTAATACTACATTACGAGAAAAGAGAAACTCGTGTATTAGGTTAATGGATGAAAAAGACCACCACCACCACAAACCCCTAACCACCCCCCCTTTTCCAAAAAAAGAAGAAAAGAAAAAAAAAAAAAACCTTGCATTCAGGTGAATAAAATATTAGTTGAACTTATTTTCAACCATAACAATTTCATTTATTTAAAATTTAAAATTTCAAAATAATATTCTACTTAATCAACGCATAAATCACTCATTATAATCTCTCAAGCATAAGAACTCTTTCTTATATTTCAAATTACAAATTAAAACTCTCATTTATCATCAGTGTAGACAAAATCACACGTTTAATTTATTTTGAAAATTAAAAAAAAATGAAATCACACATTTAATGCAAATTCATTCATTTTTTTTAGGAAATCTATCAAATCCGCTCACAGCCCGGGAAAAAATAGGCAAGTCAAGTCAAGTAAAAAAAATCAACGCATTAAAGAAGAAATCAATCATCATTAACTTCATCCCTATAATCTCTCAACCATAACAATTTCTTTTATTTCAAATTTTAAATTAAAATTCTCCTTAGTCAACGCATAAATAACTCCCTACATTCCTTCAATCATAAGAACTCTTTCTTTTATTTCAAATTAACACTCCCACATTCATCAGTGCAGACAAAATCACACGCTTAATTCCTTCTAAAAAATCACACATTTAATGCAAATTCATTAATTTTTATAGAAAATCTCGCGAATATTCATAAAATTGACTGTTCAAAATCACATTAAATCCTTCCAAAAATAAAATTGATTTGACCCAAACCCGGAAATTACCCAATTGAATCTGCTCCAACCCGGTAAAAAATAGGCATGGTATGTCAAGCAAAATAAAATCAACACATTAAAGAAAAGAAATCAATAAACATTAACTCACTCTTTATAATCTCAACCATAACAAATTCTTTTATTTCAAATTTCAAATTTCAAATTAAAATTCTCCTTAATCAATGCATAAATCACTTCCTATAATCCTTCAACCATAAGAATTCTTTCTTTTATTTTAAATTTCAAATTAAAACACTCATTCATCAGTGTAAATAAGATCACACGTTTAATTACTTTAAACAATAAAAAATGAAATCACACGTTTAATGCAAATTCATTCATTTATTTTAGGGAATCTCGCAAATCCGCTCCAAACCCAGGAAAAAAAGGCAAGTCAAGTAAAAAAAAATCAACGTATTAAAGAAGAAATAAGTCAACATTATCTCTCTCCATATAATCTGTCAACCATAAGAATTTCTTTTATTTCAAATTTCAAATTAAAATTCTTCTTAATCAAGGCATAAATCACCATCTATAATCCCTCAACCATAAGAATTCTTTCTTTTATTTCAAATTTTAAATTAAAACTCTCATTCATCGGTGTAGATGAAATCACACGTTTAATTACTTCAAAAAAATAAAAATTGAAATCACACATTTAATGTAAATCCATTCATTTAGTTTAGGGAATCTTGCAAATCCGCTCCAAACCAAGGAAAAATAGGCAAGTCAAGTCAAGTAAAATAAAATCAATGCATTAAAAAAGAAATCAATCAACATTAACTCTCTCTCTCTACAATCTCTCAACCTAAGAATTTCATTTATTTCAAATTTCAAATTAAAATTCTCCTTAATCAACGATAAATCACTCTATATTTAAATCACAAAACATAAATTTCTAGATTTTTTTTTTCTTTTTTTGGAAAAATAAAACTTAAAATTAATAAACCAGGACTGCATGAATATTGCCGTTGGAAAAAAAAAAACCTCACTATTTCTCTGATTTTTTTGATAGATTCCTCTAATCTTAATATTTAGCATTAAGAGGAAATAAGACCAAAGGCCCCCTGAGGCAAATGGGAATGGATATGGAGCCGAATGCAGGGCGTGAATAGAACGATAGGTGACGAACTTTCTATAAGAGTACATTTCTATCCTTGTCCCTTGATGGCGCACTTGCAGCTCTATCCTACTACGAATAGAGAGTCGGTTTGTGCGATCACCGGTATCTCATCTGACACCTTTTACCACGATCTAATTCCGCGCGTCCTATCGCTGTGCAAGCTCTTTCTTGGTTTCACAGGCAAGAGATATTCTAAATCAGGACTGCCTGAATGCTTGTGGCAAAATAAAAACCCCACTATTTCTTTGAATACTTTTTTCGATAGATTTCTTTAATCTTAATATAGTATAGATGGCAGAACGTTGGAGAGTAATCAACTTATCCTTTAGTTTAAATATATATTTAATCTTGAAAAAAAATCAAATATGAAGCAAAGACGGCACCTTTTTTTCCACGATCAATTATATATATAATACATGGACATCTAATCATTTAGATTAATTAAACAAATCTAAGAAGATGTGAAAATTCCGCACCTTCAACAAAAGTGGCAAAATATTGTTTCGTTGATTCCTTGATTTTATTCAACACGGAGTCTTTTTTTCGAACCTCTCACGTCCATCTACTACCAACCGCCCAAAATGCCGGAAAGTTGCGTAAAATTGACAAAAGGAAAACACGAAAAACAAAGCGTGCAAGATAGAAACGATGGCCATGGAATGAAAAATCGAAAATTAAAATGCGAAGGAAATCATACCGCAAGTCTGTGCAACCTCGAATCACATAGGAAATGATTCAAATTTAGAACAAATTAAAACAAATTTAGAGTTGCATATTTCTACCTATAAATTCTTTCATTCGTAAGAACATCACTAATTGTTCAAACAATCAAAAAGCTATCACATATACAATCGTTTAGCAATAATAACAACAGTAAAAAAGTTAGCAGAAGCATAAGCTAATTAAAATTGAATAATTTCGCTAGATCACATTATCATGTTCAACATACTCCCTAATGCGACATTAAATTGGTGTGAAAAGGTCGTCAAAAGTGTAAACATGGATTATACCTGCAAAGCATCGTCAATTGCAGTCTTTGGGGATGCATCTCCGGCGAAAGAGATGGACAAAGATTATAGAGAATCGTGAAATTGCAAATGTTATTCACGTGCAAGTGAGAGCAACAATCCATAGACAACTATATTAAAGACGAATCCATATTGTTGCCTCAGACCAATACATGTGAATCACTAAATTTTGTCCCCGATTTTGATCCCGATCTCCCTCTTCTCCATTGTTGCATCAATTTGTATCCATAACCATACCCGATGAACCAAGAACATCGTATTCGTCTTTCATGGCCATTTTCCAATTGTGATCATGCAAGGTGGGGAGTGGAAACGGACGGTGTAGCCGTGGTATAAAGAGAGATTTTTCGGGGTTTGAAAATGCCGTGTTGTGCCGGGTAGTCATCTGTGGAGAGGGAGGGAGGATGTGGTGAGGAGGAGCCGTGTGTGGGAAGGAGGGGTTTGGGGAGAGGGAAAGTGGTTTGGGACGTGGGGAGCTGTTTGGTGATGATGATGAAGTGGATGGGGATTGATTTTGGGCCATTTGGAGGAAGAGGCCGAAGGAGACGCTGGTGTATTTGGATGGGTGTAGGTGGATCGAGATGTGGACATTTGGGGTGGGTGGATCGAGGATGGAGTGCGGGCCGGGGTCAAGGAAAGTATAGGTGTGAGATGAGTTTTGGGAACGAGCGAAATGAAACGTATGTTCGTCGAAGATCATGTGACGTGAGATAATGATTTTCCAACTCGAGATGTCGTAACACTTATAACCCCTATGATTGGGTGGGTACGCCAAGAGAAGACACACGGATTAGAGCGGGCTTGTAACTTGTTGATAGTGTTGGGTGGGGATAATGTAGCATAAACAACCAAAAGTACGCATGTGGGAGTAGGAGGGTCTTTTGATCGAGAATTGTCGTGGGAGTGTGAAAATTAAGAATTTTTGTAGGAAGGATGTTATGTAGATAGGTAGCCATTTGTAAGGCGTGATGCCAGAAGGAGGGAGGAAGGGAAGCATGGGCGAGGAGGGTGCGCATGGTGTTGTTGATGTTACAAATTTTTCGCTCGGACTTTCCATTTTGAGAGAAGGTGTGCGGACAAGAAAAACGAAAACTCATACCATTAAGATTACAGAAATTATGGAAGGATGTGTTGTCATGTTCACGACCGTTGTCACACCGAAAACATTTAATGTCGCTTTCGAATTGAGTTTTAATGTAATAACGAAACGACAAAAAAACTGAATATACTTGAGATTAATGTGCAAGGGGATAAGTCCGCAGAAAATTCGTAAAATCATCGAGAAATAAAATATTATAACGATGGCCACTTGAACTCATCGTTGGGGATGACCATAGGTCACTGTGCACAATGTCAAAAGGCAGAGAAGTGTGCGATAAAGACGTGGAAAAGGGTAATTTATTTTGTTTTCCCAAAGGGCACGACTGGCAGAAAAAATTGTCTCGAAATTTATTACAAGCAATAAAATTATTCTTATAAAGAGAATGTAAAACAGGATCGCCCGGATGACCAAAGCGATTATGCCACAATTCCGAAGAGAAAGCTGCAAGTGCGAGTGAGGGGTGAGTGACCAGAAGTTGGACTAGCGGTGAGGGGATATAAATCTCCAACGCTGTTACACCTCATTAAAATCATCCCCATATGAAAATCTTTCACAGAAAAACCGAAAGGATCAAATTCAACAGAAACATTGTTATCACGAGTCAACTTGCGAACAGAAATAAGGTTTTTAATTAATTTCGGGGCATGTAGGACATTTTTTAAATTTAAGGGGGGGTGAGGGTGAGGTAACAAGGCGTGTCCACAACCAACAATCGGAATATTTTGGCCACTACCAACAATTATTGAACGATGATCACTCGAATTGAAATAAGGCATAAGAGAAGTTGCATTACCAGTCATATGCGAGGTAGCACCGGTGTCCATGTACCACTGATCATCCGGTGTATTTAGTGACATCGTATGCATAGCCTCAGCAATATATGTGGGTGCAAAGGTTTGTTGCTCCTGTTGAGAATGGGTGCTGGCAAGGTGTGCCTGTTGAGGCCTAGGGCCGAGAATGCCTGGTTGTTGCCGAGCCACCGGAGGGCGTTGCCAAGGAGCTGTGGGGTATGGACAAGGAGGAATCGTCCATGGATGCCATTGGCCAGTCCAAGGAGAAGAGAACCAAGGCCGACCGGACCACCAGTGTTGCTGGGAAGCGCGTGCCGATTGAGGGTTGGGTTAATTTTGGTTGCCACAGCCACCACCCCCATTTCCGCCATGGTGTGTTGATTGATGCTTTGAAATTTGATAAGCCGAGTTTTTTGTGCGTTTAATTTTGAATTGACGTGATAGAAGGGGTAGTTACGGATTATTTAAAAAAAAAAATTCGTTTTTTTATTTTACTAAGGCCATGGAAATAATAATGATAGCATTTATTGGCATGAGATTCGCTTATATCCTTTCGGATCTTTTACGGATTCGGAGCGGGTCAATCGGGTAATTGAGTTATTTTCCTTCCTCTATATATTAAATATAGATACACGTGTGTGAAATTGATCCAGTGATGCTTGTATTGACCCCTGTTTTTTTTTTTAACCCATAATTAGTTGTGTAAAATTGAATATACAAACCTATATATAAAAGACCAAACAAATAACAAATATCTAACCCCAATGGAAAGATCCTGGAGCCGCCCCTGACTACGTCAAGCGCTGCACACACGCTAAGCAATTGCTCTCCCCTCACAAATTTGGCACTACTATATTCTGGCCTACAAATGTCAGGAGAAAAATCGCCTTTTAACTCCAAAAACTCCACCTCAATGCATGAACCCAAATGAAGGATGCCAAAATAGCCCCATGATGATCTCTGAAAATGAGCCCAATATGTGAGGAAGATTCACTTTCCATGCATCCACATTACACTTTATAACTCCAATCGACGGAAATCATACAAATAAAATCCTTGGAGGTCCTGAAAATGCCACGAGGTGTGTTATTAATTAAGATTCACATAAAAGGTTTGTTGTTACAAGATAATGAAGTGTAATAAGGTTAATATGTGGTCCTACAAAATCGTAAAGGGCTCAACTTACGTACACCAAGTTTTATTAGATAACAAATTGCCAGCAGCAGCAGTAGTAGTTCATATGTTGGTTTCGTGGGTATGGACTGTGGAGTGGTCCTTCCTACTACGTGTAGCATTAATCAAGGATGACCAACACCAACCGTATCGCCTTTTTATTTAGCCTCAACTTAAAAGGCCCTCAATTTGGCCCGTACGACTTCGTTGATGTTTTAAATCAATTGACGTGCCTCAGCGACTCAATACGTAAAGAGTTGCATCTACATCCTTTTTTACTAGGGGGAATGTGGGAGAAGGACAGAAATATTTCATCAATTGAGTAGAATGACGATCTTTTTAAACTTTTGCGTAAGCGACAAAACTATTTATTCACTGTCAAAATTCACTTGTGTTCAAATTCATTATTTAAATTCATTGACGAAATTCATTATTTAAATTCACTAATTTTCAAAATTCATCGTCGAAATTCACTAATTTTCGGGATTCACCATTAAATTCATCATCAAAATTCATCGATTTGGGATTCAAGGGGAGATCATTTGATTTTGGGATTCATTGTCATTCATTCCGCTATAAAATTATACTGATTATTCTTCTCCCTATAAAAAATATGTAGTTGTCCTGTTACTTAAAAATATTTCAAATTGTGTCCTTATCCCTAATTTTCCATTTTTACTATAGTGGTTTTTTTTTTTTTTTTTCTTTTTACGGAATTTAACTCTCGCACTCCAGCTCAAATAATAAAAATAAAAATTGAGAGACTCGCCGTCCATTCGTTTGTAATTTGTTTTTTTTTTTTTTTTTGAGAAAAGATTCGTTTGTAATTATTGATGGATATTTAACGTATGGTGCAAGTAGAGTTTTTAATTAGCAGGAAAAAAATTGCACGCAGTCCCCTGATCGTCTTTGTATTGTTGTACCACATCACTGAGTGCTTTTCCAATACATCATAGAATTTGGTGTCCTAAACATTCACATTTCAACCCTAAACTAGACCTGGCCAACTCAAACTGGGACCGTCGGTTGGAACCGGAACCGCCGGTTTGTTGGCCGATTTGTGATTTTTGGAACCGAAATCGGACCGGAACCGCGGGTTGGAACCGGCCTCGCGAATCCATGAAACCGGTGAACCGCCCAACGGAATTTATGCAACGGCTATTTATTTTTTTTTTTTTTTTTTTTTTTTTTTTTCCTCCCAAACACCCCAAAAAAATTCCTATAAATACTACCCCATTCCTACACCAATCTCAGATCAATCTCTCTCAATCTTCTACTCATTTCTACTCATTTCTTACATCTTCTACTCATTTTTTGATTATCAAGTTTGTTTAGTTGTTAAAAATAACAATCAAATTTACTTTACGATACCGAATTTTTAAAGTTGTTTTGATTTAATCGTTACTTCAATTCGGTTTAGTTATAAGTAAATTTGGTTTTATAATCAACACAATATATCTCACCTATACTTAAAACCGACTCAAAAAAATTATTAAAAAAACTATAAAAGACTTTACAAAAAACAATAATAAAAATTACTATATAAACCTTTACAACAAACTATAAAAGACTAAAAAATAAACAATAAGAATTACGTTCGCTTTGATTTTTTTTATATGTGTTAATGTCTCCAACACGATTACATATAAAAATACGTAAGCAAATGTAATTAAAGTGATAAACGTTGAAAAAATAACACAATTTTTAAAATAACATTATTTACAACTAAATAAAATAACACAATATTAATATTATTTTTAAAACCAAATAAAAATCTATTTAAATATATATATATATATATATATATATATATATATATATATATATATATATATATATATATATATATATATATATATATATTACATTCGCTTTAGTAATTATAGTGAAAAAATAATAATTTGTTATTTTAGTGAAAATAATAAGTATTATATAAAAATGAAAAGAACAAAAATTATGAAATTTTAAAAGTGGTACGGAACAGTGATCTCGAGCAAGTAATCCAGAACAGGAACAAACGAGTAAACCGTGGGCGGCATTAAACCTAAGAAACCGCCGGTTTAAAACGCTTGATTCGGTCCCGGTCCGGTTCGTCCATTTGGCCAGGTCTACCCTAAACCCTAAACACTTTACAATGATTTAATTAATAGTAACAATAAAAAGTCAAAAATATGCCAAAAGTAATAATCAATGAAAGTATATACATGGCGAATTCTGTGACACGGTTCAGGATCAAGAACAACACATTGTATTATAAGTTTATAGACATTAATTTTAAACATCCAAGTATATAGTATTATGGGTTAATGGTCAATTTTGAAAAAAAATTAGTGGGTCAATTATTAGTATATATTAGTGTATAAAAATTTTTAAATAGTATAAAAAATACATAGAATTTTTATTTATTTATTTTGGTTTGGGATCAGCTGCCCTTAGAGCAGCCGTAATGGGTGCATGAATTTCTACCCAGCTATGCTTTAATGTCAGGCCACTTGACAACTTTTGATTGAATAAAAATTCTGACCGACTTTAATAGAAGGTTTTTGCTAATTAAATAGTGTAATGGTGATGGGTTTTATTAGAAACATTAAAGTATAGCTGGGTAGAAATTGATGCACCCATTACGGCGGCTCTAAGGGGTCTATGTTTATTTGGAACAGCCCCTGAGTATATATAGCCGGTGCTTAGTCACTTGACTAGCTTACACTATAGTCAATCTAGGTAATTTTAGGGACTTATTATATCATTGGCTCTGTGCGATCGCACTTGTCGCCCGGCCGATGATCGGCCTTGACTAGTCATATATAGGAAAAGAAATGTGTATCCTCCTCACAAGGCATAAGTAGGTGTCGATTTATATCCTCAAGAAAAGTAAGAAACGGACCCGTAATTTGAGCAAGACATAAGTCCGTCCGTCCGTCCGTCAGCATGGATAGGAAATACTAGTTTGTTATATCGATTGCGTAAAACAGAGAGCACAAGTTACATCATATATATATTGCCATCTGTTTATTCATCCATTTTGCTTGTAACAGGGCGAGCCCATGTTATTCTGCATGTTTTCTGCTCAAAAGTTCCCCATCAACGGCAACCTGCATTAATATTAGCTACAGACCGGGTATACACATATATATATATATATATATATATATGAAACCACTGTGGATTGAAATAATAATCATAATAATAATAAAGGGTACGTGTTTCATTGAATTTATCTCACTTAACATGACATCACACTTATTATGTTAACTGTCATCTCAATTCTAACAAACACCTAAAAAATTTATAATTGATTAATGCAAAATTGTGTTTTCTTTTATTACCTCGAGCAAAAAACCGTTTTATCATAGGTGTATTGACATAATCAACTTTCCGAAACTCGTTTTTTTCTTTTTACTTCAAAACCAACATTCAAAAGACTGATTTTGTGTAATAGATGTGATGCATCGATAGAATTGGTGTGATGTAAATAAAAACTCCCATAAAAATACCAAGTACGATGAAACATATTGCAAGTTCAATAATAACAGTGACGGGTTAAGAATTACTTTACCTTAATTGCATAAAAAGGTTCTACTAAAAAAATAATAATAATAATAATAATTAATGATTTAGACTAGCTATGGTATATATGGATCACATATTTCATCTGAAGGGTTGTATGATTCTTGTAAGAGGATTTGACATCGCATCGAATCTACTTCTTTCTGACGTATTGACATTCGACTTTTCAAGAATCGAATTTAAACTCAAGATTCCATTCTAGTGTAGTGAATGCAAAATCCGACCTCTGCCCCAATAGATTATTCGTGGTCACACAGTGTCTTTTTGTAAGCTTTTGCTTACAAAAATAGTTATTTATCTCTTGACCCCCTAAATCACCAAAATGAAGCTTTTGCTGGTAAGCTTGTACAGTGTATCTACTTGTAAATTTATAATGTTTAGTTCCAGCGAGTAATTCAAAGTATTGATTCTTTTTTTTTTTAGACCAAGAGGAACTGAGGAAGAAATTGTAACATTTATTACTGGAATTTTCTTTCCATTCGCATTCTGAATACACAATAAACTACCAGAACTTTTACAAACACTATATAACAATATTTAGGCAAAATTCGCAACGGCTTTCTACATAACAGGATCATCTGGACAATCTTGCCGTATGATAATTTATTTGTTCGGTCTAAAATGACGACGTTTTTTTAGAGGTTTTGGACAGAGATGATCAGGGGTTCTGGTTTTCTACAAATAAAAATCAGGAACTTTAAACCAAATTTGCTCAAAGGCCTTCATAATAAGTTGATGATACTCATTTGAATTCAGAGTAAGATAACAAGCAAGAAGATCTTCCAAATCTTTTGAAGCCCTTATATTATTCTCTACAATCATCTCCATCATAGACTCCCTGAAGTCTCTTTCAGGATCATCTGAATCCTTCACAACTGCCAAGCTTTCAAAAACTCCATCTTTCTTCTTCACACGCTTTTTACTATAATAAACGCTTCTTCTCTGCTGCTGCCCCTGTATTTTCTTGATAGAGATTCTTGGAGAATTCGTTCTTAGCTTTATTCCAGAAGACGGGGAAGAATATTTTCGAGCTGCCCTTTTGTTCGTTATCCTTCTTTTTTCAGTTCTGTCAATTTCAATAGAAAGGGATGCATTTTCATGTGGGATGTGATTCGATTTTGTGGGATTTTTTAAAATTGGAGGATGATGTGGAATAGTATCAAAAGCATCAAACTTTTCCATAGATTTAGCAAAAGTTGTTTCTTTTACATCAGCAATGATGCCTGCAGCAGAATAAATAGTATTGCACCCACAGCTGCATGAACTAGAGACTGAATCAATTCCCTTGAATAATTCAGGGGAATCACCAGAATAATCCGACTCGAATTCGGGTGGTGGAGATCTACTGAGAAAATCCCGGTCCAAAGATGATTGGTCATAGCAAAATTGATGACTTCTTGGAGAAGGTTTATAGATGGTTTTCCTTCTTGATATAGATATTCTTGGAAGATCAGGGAAATGATTATCAAAATCAGAGAGGCTGAAATTTATTGGTGAGGTTTGAGATTTTATATGTGTTTTACTCTTAGGGGATTCCCAAGAGTAGTAGTAAGGTTGTTTTGGATGAGAAATGTGAGGTTTTTGTGAGAATTTTGTAAAAGAAGAGGGCTTTTTCTTGGTGGGATTGGAATTTCTTGTTTTGCTCTTACCTCTAAGTTTGTAAATCCAGGAATTTGGTATGATATCTGATAACTTGAATTTGTGATTACTCATTTGATCAATGGAGGATGATGGTAATAGCTCCCTCTCCTTTTTATTTTCTTGTGTTTGTGGAATAGCCTTAGCAAGAAAGTGGAATAGATTGTGACTGTTTTACGATTTTTATACACAGAGCCCTTGTGAAATGGTCCACTAATATTTGTTTCATATATCTCATGGTATGTGTACCGCACATTTGTGTAGTGTTATTTTCAATATATGTTTTATTCTCAATGATTAAAATGATGAAATATTTATTATGATAGGACACAACAAAATCACTGGCGGACCTACATACAACCAAGGGGTGAATAAATGAGTAGTAGATGTATCACTATCCTATCTTATAAAAAAATATTTGTCTCATATTGGGTTTGTAATTTCAAAGTTGTTATTTATCCTGATTTGGTATTGTTTCATTCATCCTATTAAGAGGAATAAATAATGTTGTATTAATAATAAAATAGTCATAATAAAATAACGCAACACGTTTTTGTAACGCAAATTTCGTGTTAATCCCTGAAAATAAACAAAGAAAACACAAAATTGTAACAAATCGAATTTTATTAATTTGTAAAATAAAAAGCGGTTACAATCTCTTGAATCCTTTGATTCTCCTCTTTAATTGTTGACAATTATTGGACTCCCGGATTTAGCGGAAGATCTTGAATTTGGCTGATTTCCTCCAGATATGGCGGAAGAAATGGACCTTGGTTGATTCCTCCCGAGTATGGCGGAAGATTTGAATCTGTGGTTGTTCTCTCCCGGATATGGCGGAAGATCTTGACTTTGTGGTTGATTTCTCCCGAATATGGCAGAAGAATGTTTGATTTGGGTAGAGATTTGAAGCAATGCTTTGACTCACCTTCGCCCTCCTGATTAGGTTGGAAGATCCTCGAAGCTGGTTGAAGAACTCCGGATCTCTTGGTGGATGATCTTCAAGTGATGTTGAAGAACGCCGGATTTGATGGAGAATCCTCAAAGATTGAAGAACACTTGAATGCTCCTTGTGCTCCCTAGATCCCCTCCTTCTTGGTGCTTGAATGCTTGAATGCTTGAATGGAGTGCTTGATGCTTCCTCTCCAATCTTGAATCCTTGTGTACTTCCGTCTTCTATGTTAATGCTTTGTGTTTCTGTGTGTTTGCCAATGACCAAGGTCTCTCTTATTTATAGTGCTAGATGTGTGCCTTGGAAGTAATTCGCATTTAATGCTTTCACACTCATTTAATGTGTTGCTCACACTGATTGATTTCCATAATACGCGCATTTAATGCGTCAGGACTCTCACGATTAGTACTAGCAATTTGTACACAATCTCGCAAGATTTATAATAAATCAATAAAACCTCCTAATTAATTGATTTCAAGAGATTTTTATGATTTATTGATTTTTATATTATCTACCAATATTTAATGTTGGAAATAATATAAAAATACCTAGATTTTATGGCATGTTTAGTATGTGACAAATATAATATGTCACATATATATATTTTATATATCTACATAGCCATTTAATTATAAATAATTAAATCTCTAAATTTCTAAGAGATTTTAATTAATCATTTATTTTACATTATTCCCTAATATATATATATTTTTAAGGAAATAATATAAAATAAATTTAACTTAGGACAAATCTATAATGTGACATAATTGATGTGCCACGTAAAATATTTGTATCCACAAATGCCCCCTCGAGATTTGTTGTTGAAGGTAAAAGTTTTACCGTAACGACGAGTCTCGACACAAACGTTTTTTTTTTTTGTTAGTCGGCGGACTTCTTTCCTTTTCTATCTTTATTTATTTATTTTATTTTTATTCACATATTCTCGTGCAAAGAAGAAGAAACTTAGATGATTTACTTACCTTTTTTTTTCTTTAAGTCGGCTAATTTTTTTCTTTTTTTTATTTTTTATTTTTTTTAACTAACCACTCACAATTGAAGTTAAATTTCATTCCACATTCTTAGAAGAGACTTGATTTTTTCCATCTTCTCCTATATAATGAAATCTTCACCTCTCTTTCAAACACACCAATTCTTCTTCAACCCAAAGGAGTCAAGGAAACTGAGAGTCTCAGGCATTCCTCTTCTTTAGTTGGCTAACTGGCCATGTCGACTGCTGATTGGAAGTTGATTGACTTTCGTCTTTCTCGTTGGCAGTTGACTAAAAGTCAAATATTTTTTTCTTGTTTCTTTTTTGTTTAATTATTTTTCCTTGCTTTGCAGGGTAACCGGAGGCCGTTTCATGGACGCGGGTGGGATACTTTGTGATACCACCCTGTGTCCAACAAGCAGTTGGCGGAGAGCGCGAGTGGGGTACTTTGTGACACCACCCTGCATTGAAGATCCAGACATCCAGCCGGTCGAGGACGCGAGTGGGGTAGTTGGTTGCTCCACCCTGCCTAGCAGAGAGATTCAGAAACACTTAGCCGGTTCAAGACGCGAGTGGGGTAGTTGGTTGCTCCACCCTGCGTAGCACATCCAGACAGTCAGAGACGCGAGTGGGGTACTTAGTGACACCACCCTGCATAACACATCCGGAGACGCGAGGTTCAAGACGCGAGTGGGGTAGTTGGTTGCTCCACCCTGCGTACCACATCCAGGCAGTCAGAGACGCGAGTGGGGTACTTAGTGACACCACCCTGCGTAGCACATCCGGAGACGCGAGTGGGGTAGTTGGTTGCTCCACCCTGCGTACCACATCCAGGCAGTCAGAGACGCGAGTGGGGTACTTAGTGACACCACCCTGCGTAGCACATCCGGAGACGCGAGTGGGGTACTTAGTGACACCACCCTGCGTAGCACATCCGGAGACGCGAGTGGGGTAGTTGGTTGCTCCACCCTGCGTAGCATATCCAGTCATCCAGCTAGTCAAGGACGCGCGTGAGGTACTTTGTGACACCACCCTGCGTTGAAGATCCAGACATTCAGATGGCAATATTCGAGGAGATTACGCGAGACGGAGAGAGATATCTCGTTGTGCTTCATCATGCTCATGCCGCTATAGAGACTGGGATCAAGCTCCGGATATGTCCTTCTATCGCGTTTGATGTTCCGCCTTCCCACGATATCACAGCATCACCGCTTTCCACCGAGCATAGACTTTCACGGGGTGAATCAGTCCACAAGTTGATTTCTTCTATACACACTCAGAGCCCTCGCCAACACACCTTTGTGACTCTTGGGCGACGCATCATTAATGGGGAGGTTCAGTGGGGTCCTCAACATACGACACAAGGAGCATTCGGATATGTTGAACGTTACTGGGAGTGGCTTGAGGATGTTCTTTCCCGCATGATGGTGAGGCGCTAAGAAGAGTCTCATGTTTGACGCTTTATATGCATCCTTGTTCACCTACACTCGGAATAAGAACGTTGTTCGTGCCTTCTGCGAAGCTTGGTGCCCGGAGACCAACACTTTGCATACTGATGCTGGGAAGTGTCCATCTCATTGATGGACTTGTGGAAGATTGGTGGCCTCCCTATCGGCTGGAGGTTGTTATGAGGAGATCATCCCAAGCTTACGAGAGCTAACAGACCCAATGCTCGTCCTTTGAGGACTCTCCCAAGAGTTGTCAATACTTGTTTGCAGCTTTTCTCCCGTTGCTTGGGTGGCGAGTATGACATACAACCCCCAACTTCCCGTTGTTGCATGGATTAATTTACGGTGTCGCTTTGCTTTGAAGCATCCCAAGCCTACTACGACGTCAAACAAAGGAGTGAACCGGCCAAGTAAGACATATAATCCAGATGGAGTCATTCCGCACAAGCCACGACCAAGGTCACCCCAAGATGAAACTCTCCTTTCGAGCTTGGAGTAGGCGAGAGATAAAAGACGAGACCTACTTGGCGGCTCTTGTTGCATGTTGGCTATGTTTGTTTGTCCTTCCGACCGGTGGCTCCTTCATCGGACCTTCCACATTCAAAATGGCGAGCCCGATTGCTTACGGAATGAGGTTATCCCTTGTCGCCCCAAAGTCTTTGGTTAATGTATCAGAGGTTTAGGCGAGATTGTTCATTCATCGACCCCGAGCGAGAGCAGATGCTTTCCTTCCATGGCATTATGTGTTCGGATGGATGGCCCGATATTTTGACACTCACCATAGAGTGTCGCCTCGTTTGGATGGTCCTTTTATGACCCGTTACTCGGAGAAGGAGGATCGAAGGCTTTTGATGACTATGCCGCAGGAGCTCATCCATAGAGGTCGTGACATTAATTGGAGCGCGCGATTGCCGCTAGTAGAAAGCCGCACGGAGATCAAAGAGAATGATGGGAAACTATATCTCCGAGAGAAGACATTTTTTTCTCGCCCGCCGAGCTTTATGGTGTTGCATCGGAATGGTGCGTGTTGGGTCGAGCCATCACAAATCCTTGTAGGTTTGCACGTCAATTTGGGTTTTACCAGACCATTCGAAGGAACTTGCGGCCGACCTTCGATCCACCCACATATCAAATACTAGCATTCGTGGAGAAAATTCATCGATCTTTGAGTTGTTCCAAGCTAGCATTTCCATCCGCCAAGCGAAACAAACGACCATGTTTCTTCCGATTTTCGAGCGTGGTGGTGAAAGTGCATGGTACATATTTGATTGATGGAAGGGCTTCGTTCTTGGAGACGACGGCAAGAAAGAAGAGAGCCGTTCCTCAAGCTAAAGAAAATCCAACCAAGCCTTCTCGCCCTTTGAAAGCATCTCCCCACGGCTCCCCGTCTTGCCTCCAAGGTAGTTACAAAAGTCGAGAGAGACGTGTACTACATCGAGAGATAAAAGGCGTCATGACATCGCCTTGGGCACTAGCGGGAGTTCTTCACATAGTGATAGGAACCTGAAGCGCTGTAAGAAGAAGGGGACCAACCAAAAAGTCCGAACAGCAGGTAATCCCTTCTTGAAGCTCATTCGTTTCATTATTATTACCTCTATTTTACTTTGTATCCTCGTTTTGCGGTTGGTCAACCCGGATGCTCACCCGGATGATGGAGCAGAGAGCGCAATGAGAATTCTACCAATGGTCCTGCATTGCCGCCGCCTTGGCACTTCAAAAGGAAGAATCCTTACTTTCCGTGGACGGATGGAGAAAATGAAGTCTCGCCGCCGCCTCCTCTACTACCCCTTCAAGGACTTCGCCGGGGAACTTGACAATAGTGTGGAGAACGTGGCGTGCTATGACTCCATCATCGAACCACACTCATCGCTAAGGTTACATCGAGCAAAGAGCCTCTTAAAGGTGCACACCGGCGACACCTCTTGCTCATCCGCATCTATTGCCCGTGGAAGTTTGAGAATTTAACTCCGGACGTATCATCGATGATTGCTATCAACATCCGACCAACATGCTCTCGACTAGACTCAAAACCAAGATCTCCAATTGTCTTCAGAGGAATTGGCCTCAAAAAGGACGATGTTTACAAGATATTTGACGAGATGAAACGCCATAAGTAGGACGGACATTTACGGTTTGAAACTCTCTTAGGTGCCTTCTTTGAAAACGATCGCATCACAAAGGTGCGACTGGAAGGACATTGCGGGAGGCTCACCGTATCTTTGTATGAAGCAAAGCATTCTATCCTTTCAAAACAACTTGATGAATTTAAGGCATCCGAGGCAAATCATCCGAAAGGATCGAATCATCGAAGTCAAGTCTCGCAGAGCTCGTGTCCGAAGGAAGAATTTGGAGAAGAAAGTTGAGGCATTGAAGAAGAAGAAGGTGAAGTGTCCTTGTTACTTGCGAGCCGTGAAGAGGAGTGGAAAAGTATGACAATTCGTGCATCCGAATTGCACAATGGCCTAAATGAGCTCGAGAGTGCACCTCGGTTGCAACCTGGGAACATGAAGCTTTAGAGAGAAGATGATGAGTCGCTTGAGCTTGCCCGCCAAGAGTTATTGGACTATAATCTTGTTTAGTTAATTAGTTGTTCCTTCCTTCGAAAACATTTCTTTTCTTCCGTTCTTTCAGCTTGCTTTTTGTCTTGAGATGTAATAAAATTTTAATTGATATGAATCAAATAAAACTCTATTATTCCCTTAACGTCTTGCGACTTGTTTCTTTCTTTTCCTTGTATGAGGACCCCTTTTGTATGATGAATCTTCATACTTTTTTGTATGATATAACTGAACTCGGAGTTCACTTTTTTTCCTCTTTATGTTTATGAATGGATTTTTTTTTTTTGGGTATGACTGAACTTGGAGTAACTTCCCAAGCTGCCTACGTATCCCAGAGAATGCTCTAGGAATCAAGTCAAACGTAGTTCATATTATTTTTTTTTACCCTTTTTTTTTTTATTTTTTAGGACAGGATTATCACAGTTTAGGCTCGTGCTGAGGAGCATTTCTAGAGTTATGCATAGAACTTCTTGAGAAATTTACCGTTGATTGGGCCAAGCTTGACACCATCTTCATCCACCAACTTGTAGGCACCATTGGTGTAGACCTCGCGAACAATATAAGGACCGTCCCACTTTGATGTAAACTTGTTTTTGGACTTGTGTGTCATGATGATAGGTCTTCTCACCGCAAGCACTGTATCACCGACTTGGAAGGATCTTGGCGGACTTTTTGTTGAATGCCTTTGACAACCGGGCTTGGTAGCATTCAAGATTTTGCCGAGCCTGAAGCCGTTTCTCGCCCAATGCTTCCAACTCTTCAAAAGCGGCGGGCATTTTCTTCGTCGATTAAGCCTTCTTGGATAGCGATCCTCGGTGAGGTATTTGCCGCTCAAGAGGTAGCACGGCTTACACACCGTATACAAGCGAATATGGAGTGGCTTGAGTCGGAGTCCGAAAGGTTGTGCGATAGGCCCACAAAGCTTCACCCATTCGTTCGTGCCAGTCTTTCTTGTGTCTTGCCACGACCTTCTTCAACAAGTTGCATAACGTCTTATTGAAAGCTTCGGCAAGTCCGTTGGCCGGCGCATTGTACATGGACGACTTGTGCTGCTTGAAGTTGAACCGCTCACACAACTTATCCACCAAGCTATTCACGAACGGTTTCCCATTATCCGTGATGATGTAGCGTGGAACTCCATAGCGATAGATGATGTTTACTCGAATGAAGCGGACTACATCCTCTTTCTTTACCTGGCGTAGTGCAACAGCCTCAGCCCATTTTGAGAAGTAATCAGTGGCCGCCAAGATGTAGAGATGTTGGCACGATGACTTTCGGCAATGGACCAACCACATCCATTCCCCAAGCATCAAAGGGCCATGCCGCCACTGATTGGATGCAACGGCTCGGGAGGTTGATGAATAAAGTTAGCATGGAATTGGCATGCTTCACATTTTCGGCGTAATTCATGCAATCTTTTACCATGGTTGGCCAATAATATCCCATCCTTTTGATGCGGAAGTGGAGCTTTGGACCGATTGATGGGCGCCAGAATCCCGGAGTGAGCCTCTTCTATAGCGTGAAGAGCTTCATCCTCTCTGAGCAACGAAGAAAGACTCCTTCAAAAGAGCGGCGATACAAGGTATCGTTGTGGAGGAAGAAGCGTGTAGCCCGACGTCTTATGTCGACTTTCTTCTTCTGATCGTCAGGGAGTCTCCCGTGTTTTAAGTACTCCACTAATTTATGGCGCCAATCTTCTTGATCTATCTCATAAACACACACAGCATGACTATCATTATCATCTTTCTCCTCTTCTTCAAAGTATGGAGGAACCACCCATTGCTCGCATGACGGGACTTGCATCTTCTCATCACCGATTGCTAGTGTCGCCGCTAAATTTGCTAGAGCATCCGCTTGCTTATTTTCTTTTCTCGGGACATGCTCAATTGTGACGTCTCCAAGGTAAGCAATGATTTTCCTTGCATAATTGCAATATGGGATTAACTCTGGCTTTTTTACATCGTAGACCCCTTCAAGCTGGTTGATGACCAACTGAGAGTCTCCATAGATGTTGAGTCTGTATTGCTTCATATCCATCGCCATCTCAAGCCCTAAGATCAAGGCTTGGTATTCTGCCACATTGTTGGAGCAACATTCCACCAATTTGAAAGAGTACGGCATGACTTCTCCCTCTGGGGAAACAAAGCGACTCGGCACCAGCTCCATCTCGTCGTGCAGCCCCATCAAAGTACATTCTCCATGGTGGAAGGACTTCAATCACCATGACGCGTCCTCGTCGGGCGAGATCGTCCGAGAGTTCCCACTCTGCCGGGATAGGGTGATCGACCAAGAAGTCTCTGCGAGCACTTGCCCTTTGTGACCTTTTGAGACACGTAAACAATTTGAATTCTTTGAAGTTGGAGATACCACCTTGCCCGCTTTGTCGGACAATACAGCTTGGACATGACGAACTTCGGAGGATTTGCTTTTGACACCAAATGTATAGTGTGAGCTTGAAAATAATGCTTAAGCTTACGGATGGCGAATATGAGTGACAAGCGAGCTTCTCAATTGGAGAGTATTTCACTCATGTGGAGTCATTGTTACGCTCAAATAGTATAATGCATTTTCTTTGCCCTTGTCGTTCTCCGAGCAAGCAGTGCACCTACTGATCGTTCTTGCTTATTTGTGATGTAAAGGATTAGAGGTTTACCTTTAACAGGGGCTGCCAAAACCGTAGCATTCGTCAAGTACATTTTAATGTTTTCAAACGCCTTTTTGCACGAGTTATCCCATTCAAACGGAACTCCCTTCCTCATCAGATGGCTGAAAGGTTGGCATCTTCCGGCGAGGTTTGATATAATCCTTCGTATATAGGCCAGTTTACCTTGCAGGCTTCTGAGTTCACGCAGGCTACGAGGCTCAGGCATCTTCATGATGGCTTCTACTTTGGACCGGTCAATTTCTATTCCTCGATGTCGGACGATGAAGCCGAGGAATTTTCCCGAGGTGACTCCAAATGCGCACTTTAGAGGATTCATCTTCAATTGGAATCTTCTAAGTCTATTAAAGACTAATCTCAAATCATTCAAGTGGTCAACCTTCTTCTTTGACTTTACAACCAAGTCGTCAACATAGCACTCAACATGTTGGTGTAGCATGTCATCAAAGATCCTCTGCATGATCGCACGTTGGTAAGTTGCCCCGCATTCTTGAGACCAAAAGGCATCACTTTGTAACAATATATTCCCTTAGAGTTCGAAATGCGGTGAATTCTTCATCTTCGTGAGCCATTCGAATTTGGTTATACCAGACGATCCGTCCATGAAGGAAAGAACTTCATGACTGTGGTTGCGACTACCATCACTCCGTGATTGGCAAGGAAAATCATCCTTTGGGCACGCATTGTTTATGTCCCGGAAATCTACACATACGAATCGACCATTCTTCTTCTCTCGCGGGGCGATGCTCGAGATCCATGTTGGATACTTAACCTCACGGATGAAGCTCGCTTCAATGAGCTTGTTGACTTACGCCTCTATGAGTGGGATAAGATCCGGCCTAAATCTTCTTTGAGCACAGCTTGGCGGGCGTGATCCTTTCTTTACGGCCAGGCGGTGGACAACAACCTTTGGATCAAGCCCGGGCATCTCTTTGTAAGTCCAAGCGAATATATCCTTGTATTCTTGGAGGATTTCGTGGTATCTCTCTTCTTCTTACGGAGACAAAAGAGCACTTACTTAAAGTTGGTCGTGGCTCTTCTTTAGTGCCGAGGTTGATTTCCTTCAACTCATCTATCGTGGATTTGACCCCCTTCTTCTAATTCGGGGTGCTTTTACGCATCTTCTTCAACCTCGTCATTTTCCAATGTGATATGATAAGCGAAAGCATGTTCTCTCACTTCATCAAGTTCCATGACTTCTTCTGATCCTATTTTAGTCTTGGTGGGGTAAGGTTCTTCACCGGCGGAGATAACATACGAGGACCCAACGCTTTCTTCAGGCTCATTTTCTTGCCATGTCGGATGCACATGCTCCACATTGTACGTGGCATCAGTTTTAGTGTACACTACCGTGCGCACCTTAGCTTTCATTACGTTTTCACAGTGTATGTCAAGACCTGTGTGACGCTTCATTCAGACGGGACCGGACTCTTGATTTCTTTAAGTCGATGTTTGTAATATCCTTCCCCAAAGCATCCTTATGTTTGAACGTCTTCGCTTCTTGCCGACTTTTGGTCCTGGCATGATTTTTGGTCGTGATGTAAAGCCTTTCAAGACCGAGACGCGTTCTTTCTTTGGTTGTAACCTCTCAAACACCGATGGCCTGGAGGTAGAGGTTCCGGAATGTTCGTTGGAGATGATTCATCTTCAACCCGATGTAGTTATTGCTTGCCTTCCTTATTGCAATGCAGACGGGTGGTGAAGGATTATATCGAGGCTGTCCGGGACCCAATAATGGGAACTTTTGCTTTCGTGGCCTTATGTGCTTCTTTGATTCTTTGCTTTTTGCCCCCATTTTAGAAGAGAGGGCTTCGGGATCCGTTTGCTGCCTTTGCGAGGAGTTTGTAAGCAATAGGATCAAAACCTTCCCTTCTTGTGGCTGGCACTGTTCCATGTTCTATAACCGGGCCTTCTTTAGGACGGGTAAACCCCTGCAGAGGAGCATCCATCTTCACGGCATTGATCTTGGGAAGTGGCAGGGTCAGTCCATTCAACGCTTTGGATTTTTGAGGTGGATAAATGTCTTCACATTCCTTTGAGGCATGGGAGGTGTTGATGACTTTATCTCTTCATGCTTGCTAACCTCTCTTATCTTGGATGGGATGGCCTTCTCCTCATCATCTTTTTCCCGTGATCTGGAAGCGCCTACTATCTTCAAAGGAGCCGGCTTCAGGTAGAATTTTGCATCTGCAAAGTGAGTTTCGGCTTCAGTGAAAGGTTTTTCATCCGCAATGACCTTTCTTACCACGCCATTGCGCCGATACTTAAAACATTGATGAAGAAGGTTGAAGGGCGACTCCATTCTCGTGTAACCACGGCCTCCCTAACAACATGTTGTAGACGCGTTAAGCGCCAATCACATGGAACAATGCGCTTGAAGATAGCTCATCAATCAAGATGTCAAGTCGGATCACACCAATGGCTCTCTGCCCCCCTTGGTTGAATCCGTGGATCATAAGGCGACTGTCGGAGAGTTCATCCATAGAGACACCCAATTCTTTCATCACCCGGAGCGGCAATATGTTGACAGCCGATCCTCCATCTAGTAACACACGGTTAACTTTTTGCTCGCGTGTATATGCTATGACAAATAATGGATGGTTATGAGGCGCTGATCCGAGAAGCATGTCGTCATCTGTGAAGGTGATCTCAACTGTGCAAGCGAGCTTCGTATTGTTTGAAGGCACTTCCTCGGTCAGTGAGTCTTCACTTTCCTTTGCAACGTCCCTTTCCTCTGCGTGGATGGCATAGCATGAAACAACTTCATCCTCTAAGTTTTCTTCAGTCGCCCCGACCTCGACGACTCTCTTAGGCATGTACTCCAATAAGGTGATTGGAGTGCGAGGGCTTTTGTACTCAACCTCTTTGGTGAACATGCTCTTCACTTTCTTGTTTATTTTCCTTTGTTTCCTTTTCAACTTTCTTGCCCTTCGGCCTCTCTTTGGATCGGAAGACTTGGCATAATTCATCTTCGGTTCTGTTGGCTTGAAGTAGGGTGACTTCCTTTGCTTTTTCTTATGGGTTACCAGAATCCATCCATCATCATCTTGTTTGATGGAATTTGTGGTTCTCTTCTTTTCCGCATCGGCTCCTGTTTGTTTGCGAGACGTCCCGGACTCTTTCTTGGTCATGGGCAGAGAATCACTGAATTTGATCTCAACAGGATCGAGTGATCCAAACTGGATAGTCGTACAATGACCATTCATTGGCTCTGCTACGGTAATTTGATTTGTGCTTGCTTTCTCTTCTTCAAGCACGATCTTTCCTTCCTCAGCCAAACGCATAACTTTGTCCTTGAAGACAAAGCATTTCTCGATCGGATGACCAGATAACCGGTGATATTTGCAATAGTTGCCTTCATGAGCTCTCGCTGCATCTCCTGGTCGCTTTGTTTCTGGAAGATCGATGAGCTTTAATTTCAACAGTTCATCAAAAATTGCCGGCACGTCCGAATCGAAGAATGGATACGTCCTTTGTTGCCTCTCGTTCAAGGTAGGCCTACGCCTTTCACCTTGTCGTGGTTCAACCTTCCTCCACTCAGGCTGGATTGGCGTCGGATTGTTAACTTTTACAGGAGCTACGGTGGTGGCGTTCGACTCTTTCTTCTCCGTTCTGGGAGAAGCTTTCATAGACTTCTTAATTTCTTGTTTTTCTTTCCCCTTTCTTGGATCTTGAACAGGGGCCTGACCTCCATTGGCGTCAATGCTTAATTCCATATCATGAGCCCGAGTGGCTAACTCCTCAAACGATCTCGCGCGAATCCCTTTAAGGATGTACTGCAGCGGTCCAGAGGCATGCCCTGGATGCACATCTCAATAGCGGAGGCTTCAGAGAGTTGATCCTTGCAGTTGAGGCTAAGGCTTCTCCATCTATTAATATAATCAACTACTTTCTCCTCTTTCCATTGGCGGGAGTTGATCAACTCTACCATGCTCACGGTTCTACGAGTGCTGTAGAAGCGATTCAAAAATATCTGCTCCAGTTGCTCCCAACCGTCTAGAGAGGCAGGGGCGAGATCGGTGTACCAATCAAAGCGTTTCCTTTGAGTGAACGCACAAATTGCTTCACCAAGTGATCTCCATAGGTTCCGAAAGATTGTTGCAAGTTTCCCGAAATGGGCAATGTGTTGCTTCGGGTTGCCCTTTCCATCAAATTTTGGAAATTTGGTGGTTGATAACCGCCGGCATTTTCAAATCATCGATTCTTTTGGTGTATGGCTTGATATAAGTCTCGAGACGATTTCATGGATCCTCCGACTTTGTCATTGATCGTCCCCATGATGAACTCCTGCAGTTGGCTGATAGGAATGGTCCCGTCGGGGGAGATCTTCAGATTGCTTGCCAAGTAAAGAACTTGGAGACTTCATGCTCCTTGAAAGAGTTTTCTGGGGCAACCTTCGAGTTGTTCGCCATATGCAAAGACTTGAAGGCTTCTTGGTGTTTGGAAGTGACATCATGCTCGTCCTCTTCATCATGCACCACTTTTTTGACTTGCTCGCTCGCTTCAACGGAATCGATCTTCTTTGGCGAGCTTTGAAATTTGCATGTCTTGAGTCCGAACACGCGACGTGAGGGCCTCAATGGCCTTCGTGAGGCTAGCAATACGCTCGCCGAGAGTTGTGGAATTCGTCATCATTACGTCGCCGACCATTGGTGAAGTGGGTCTATCGAAGCTTCATGTGGAAAAGGAGGTTGATGCCAAACTCCTTTGACATACTTCGAGTGATAGTCCGAAAGTTGTCCTTGAGATGAAGAAAACACCTTTAGCGGCTGAAGAACCTTCGTAGTAAGCGCCTTCAAAGCCACAGTCTTAGCAGCAGCAGCCTTCGGAGCGGTAGAAGCAACCTTTGGTGTCATTTGTTCTTGACTTCTTTGGAAAGGAGAGATCCGTCCCACTGGGCGTGCCAGAAATTTGTAACGCAAATTTCGTGTTAATCCCTGAAAATAAACAAAGAAAACACAAAATTGTAACAAATCGAATTTTATTAATTTGTAAAATAAAAAGCGGTTACAATCTCTTGAATCCTTTGATTCTCCTCTTTAATTGTTGACAATTATTGGACTCCCGGATTTAGCGGAAGATCTTGAATTTGGCTGATTTCCTCCGGATATGGCGGAAGAAATGGACCTTGGTTGATTCCTCCCGAGTATGGCGGAAGATTTGAATCTGTGGTTGTTCTCTCCCGGATATGGCGGAAGATCTTGACTTTGTGGTTGATTTCTCCCGAATATGGCGGAAGAATGTTTGATTTGGGTGGAGATTTGAAGCAATGCTTTGACTCACCTTCGCCCTCCTGATTAGGTTGGAAGATCCTCGAAGCTGGTTGAAGAACTCCGGATCTCTTGGTGGATGATCTTCAAGTGATGTTGAAGAACGCCGGATTTGATGGAGAATCCTCAAAGATTGAAGAACACTTGAATGCTCCTTGTGCTCCCTAGATCCCCTCCTTCTTGGTGCTTGAATGCTTGAATGGAGTGCTTGATGCTTCATCTCCAATCTTGAATCCTTGTGTACTTCCGTCTTCTATGTTAATGCTTTGTGTTTCTGTGTGTTTGCCAATGACCAAGGTCTCTCTTATTTATAGTGCTAGATGAGTGCCTTGGAAGTAATTCGCATTTAATGCTTTCACACTCATTTAATGTGTTCACACTCTGATTGATTCCCATAATATGCGCATTTAATGCGTCCAGACTCTCCTGATTGGTACTAGCAATTTGTACACAATCTCCGCATTTATAATAAATCAATAAAACCTCCTAATTAATTGATTTCAAGAGATTTTTATGATTTATTGATTTTTATATTATCTACCAATATTTAATGTTGGAAATAATATAAAAATACCTAGATTTTATGGCATGTGTAGTATGTGACAAATATAATATGTCACATATATATATTTTATATATCTACATAGCCATTTAATTATAAATAATTAAATCTCTAAATTTCTAAGAGATTTTAATTAATCATTTATTTTACATTATTCCCTAATATATATATATTTTTAAGGAAATAATATAAAATAAATTTAACTTAGGACAAATCTATAATGTGACATAATTGATGTGCCACGTAAAATATTTGTATCCACAGTTTTATTTATCAGGGTGTGTGACATGTGTGTTGGGTAACTTTGTTGTGACGGTTTTATTTTGTTAATTCATTCATTCTCCTCTTATATTTTGTTAGGTCAATATTTTCAAGGTAGAACATATGTGTTGACTAAAACTTCTTTGTTTCTCGAGAAACTTTTGTGCCACAACAAACTTTTAGACCATTGATTTTTTGTGGGACCCATATGATTCAATATGTCTCATATCAAAATCAATGACGTGCACCAAAATGTGTCGTGTACAATGTTGTGGTTATTTTATTGTGTCATTATCACTACTCTTGTTTCTTCATCATGTGTGGGACCTATTTGTTGGATAACTTTGTTGTGGTTATTTTATTTTATTAGCTCTCTCATTCTCCTCCTCTTGCATGTTGATTAATCTATATTTTATTAACCAATGTGCTTTGTTGTTAGCTCTTTCATTGTCTTCCTCCTCTAATATGTTGTTAGATTTATAATTTAATGATTCAATCAGAGTAGTATTCTTCATTCATATTGTGTGAGACCTTTATCTCTTTCATTCTCCTCTTTTTGTATGTTGTTGGTCTATATGTTAACGATGCAAACATGGTTACTCATACGAGATAGCCGCATATATCATTATCCTCCTCTTATATGTTGTTAGGTCTTTATTCTATATTTTGACGATGCAATCAGAGTTTCTCATTGAAAAAGGGGCGTACATAGTCAAGGTCTGGTCAAGTCGGCTTTTACGATTTTTCGAATTGAATCAGAATTACGGTTTTGATATTTTCGAACCTGATGAATTGATCATTTTTTTCCGAATTGGATCGAACCAATACTGATCCGGTTCGATTCGATTCGGTTTTCGGGATGTATTTTATTTACCATAAAATTTTGATTTCTTTCTTCTAAAAATGAGACAAACATCATTATTGGCACCATAAGCCAAAGAGGTGGTCGTTGTAACGAAAATTTCAAAGTTTTTTTTCACTTTCACGATCAAAGGATGAAGAATATTAGAAGAAGCAAGAACGCCGGTGAGCTCAAACGGCGGTTATCGGCGGTCGAGAAGCATTTTTAGGTTTAGGTTTAGGTAGAAATGGGTCAAGATAAGGTTTAGAAATTTAGGGTTGTGTGTGGGGGTTTTTATAGTAAGAATTTAGTGAACAAATTAATATATAATATATATATATATATATATATATATATATATATATATATATATATATATATATATATATATATATATATATATAAAATTAAAAATTAAGTATAACTGTTCGGTTTCGGGTCATACTAGGTTTTTATTGATAAAACCAAAAAGCGAATTGGATTTTCGGTTCGGTTTTTTCTTCAATGAAAAAATCGATTGGAAAAGCTCATGGTTCATCATTTTCCGGTCGGTTCGATCAGTTAGTCAAGTTTTCAATTTCCAATTTTGTCTGACACACCCTACATTTGAGATGGCATATTTTTTATTCATTATCCTCCCCTTATATATATGCTGTTAGGTATGTATTTTCATCATGCAGTCACACATACTCATTTAAGATAGTTTGTTGTTAGGCCTGTGTTTTCATCCTCTAGAGTTTACTCATTCGGGATAGCATGCTCTTTCATTCTCCTTAGGATTGCATGTATTTTCATCATGAAATCATAGTTATAAATAAAAAGTCAACTCTTTCATCCTCCTAGCTAATTAAAGCCTATATTTTCATCATGCAATCAAAGTTACTCATTTGAAATAGCATGCTCTTTCATTCTTTTCCTCTTATATGTTGTTAGGTATATATTTTCATCAAATGTCATTTGAGATGGCCTATGAATGTACATTTAAAAATGTAAATGCGGCCTTCCTAAATACCCAGTAGTCTGTACAAAATTAAAAAAAAATACTTACTTAGTACTAAATGCCGGAGTAAATACCATGTTGGCATAGTTGAATATTTTTAAATGTTAAATTTTAAAATATGAAGATATACAATTTTATGAATAATTATGTATTATTCTATTTTAGATTTCATTCATCGTGCAACATCAAATCACATTTATTCAAAAACATTTCATTGATCGTGCAACATCACAGGTACTCAGCGCCCTCCGACGATAGTTTTCCTATCCCATGTTGTTAACAAGGCAAGAGAGTTGAAAATCGCTTGGCATACAGAGTAGAGGTAGTTCATGAATTTTTTTATTTTAAAGCGTGCAAAAGAGATGTTTTTTCCTTTTGGGGTGCATTGTACATAAGGCTTTCACAGTTTTAATGAAAGATCCGGTTTACACTAAAAAGAAGTGTGTTAAAGTACAAGTCTCAACCCCTCTAATCGAAACAAAAAACAAAAAAAAAGAGAGAGGGAGGGAGATGGTCTCTCTGGATCCCATTGAATTTCATCCGGGGTTTCAATAAAAAAAATATTTAAAAAAAAATGTCGATGCCCGATATGAAAGTGAGAGAGAGATATGAGCTAGTAGTACATCTCAAACTTCAGCGCCGGCCCTCCTGTGAGGCCGGAGAGACGGTCGTCTTAAGCCCAACGGTGCCGGGAGGGCCCAACGGTGCATGTTTCGCTAAAAAAAAATAGTGTAGATTTAATCCGATCCAACCTAAAATATGTTAATTTTTTTTATAAAGGCCTTTTTTTTTTTACTCCAATCGATAAAGGTCCCAATAAAAAAATTTACTTGGCTCAAAAAAAATTAAATATACAAACAAGTTTTATTAATTTTTTGTTTGGTAAACAATAGAAATTACAAAGAATACTTTGTAGGCATGTTTAGAGACTATCAATAAATTAAATTAATTAAATTTTGTACACGATAAGTATGTTTTTAAAAAAAAACTTCAACTAAAAGACTCAATTCGGGAATTGGTCTTAAACCCAAAACATACGAAGGCCGGCCCTCTCAAACTTGTATTCAAATCCGATATCTCTTTGCCAAAAAAAAAAACAAAAAAGGTCCAATATCTCAATAAGCCCTATAACTTTAAAAAGGCATGCCGACGGTGAAAGCTTTCAATAGGAAGCTCAGAAGATATACCCACTCTTAACAGGCCTACAGTCCAACTTCATCCAGAATTGTTCTTTTTTCACAGTTGACCCAACCCAAAAGATAAATGTAACGTTTTTTTTTTTTTTTTTTGATAAATATTATCGTGCATGCATAAAAAATAAAAAATAAAAGACATTGTCGACAGGGGCAGAGACACATGTTATTAAATGGGGATAAGCGGATACCGCTAAAATGATAAATTACTTAAGTTTTACCTATCAAAAAAATACTCTTAAAAATTTTTATGCACCTCATTGAACAAAAATTCATACTTCGGCCTCGACCGCATATATATCATATATATATATATATATATATATATATATATATATATGAGGAATATGGTGTGAAATATATTTACTTCATAACATGTTGACATGATATTAGTAGGTTTACTATGCACAGATGTCCAATATGTCATTTATGATTTAAACTAAGTAAAATTTTACATGTGCACATGGGGTAAAAAAAATAAAAAATTCATTTGAATTAATTTACTCCGTCTCCACCATTACTTGTCTGTCCGGCCTGGTTGATGCTAAACTTGGGCTTGCTCTTGGGCTTGGGCTGATGGGAGTACTACACGTGAATTATTTATTTTTTAACATAAATATTGGCGTTTGATGTATCGATTTTTTTTTATTATGAAAAATTCATGATTATTTGGTGTGTCAAAATTAGTTCCCCCCCCCCAAAAAAGGGTTAGTCGAAAAAATCGAATAATTCACCATTTAATCGTAATATGCGATATACTCCTTAGTTCTCTAATATTTAAAATTCCATATGTTGACCTTATCAAAAGAAAAAACAAAACAACAAATTCACTATGGTTTTCAAGTTTTAGTTTGTTCTACGTAGAGAATTTTCTTTGACAATACGAAAAGCCATGTAAGTTGCACAAGAGATCGTTAGTACAGTGTTGAAATTTGACTATAATCCTGGAATAAAACTAGTGTCAACCCGTTAGAAAAAGCTATGTAAGTTAAATAGGTTCATTCACTTTTATTATCCATATGACTTTGAAGGAGATTTTAATTTTATTACGAGAGAGGTGACTGGGTGAGGGTTTGGATATTACTACAATTATAGATTGGGAAAACAACGATAATCTACAAGTACAAAAGTTACAAGATTCAACTTACAAAGCTTATACAACTACAACAAAAGAGTCTAACTTATTACATTTTATATAAATCCGAAGATATCTACAACATCACTTCAAACATCCCAGAGGTCATTCCTCAATGTACTCGTAACCATAGTCGTTGCCGTAACTTACATCACTTTTTCGGGATGAGAACAATATAACGAGGGGGTAAGTACATACGTAATTAGTAGGAGTAGAAACATTGAATCTGAACAATCAACAACTATATATTAATATATGCGTAGACCGCAATCCGGCCCGTGGTAATCTATTTTGTTGTGGCACTATCACTACTCTCTTTTGTTGTGTTCACCATGATAATTTCGACATTATTAGTTGGCGGAAAGGACTGAAAAGCTTGAGTTGTCCCGGCAACGGAGCCAACTGATAATGTAGAAATTATCACGGTGAGAATAGCGGTGTTTTGTGGTGGATATCTGGTTGTTAAAGTGAGTGTTTTCCGGTGGTGCACGGCAGTGAAGTGGAATTCGTGGTGGTCGGAAAATGATAAAAGTCATGGTGCTTTGCTAGAGAGAAAATGACAGAGTTTGCCTACTCTCTATAATATTGTGTATATCTTGTGCTTACATTGAGCCTCTATTTATAGTCAAGCTACTGATTAGGGTTTAAATAATGAAAATTAAACATAAATAAGTACAATTTAGCACCGACTAAGCTAGCGGTTATCCGGCGGGCCGATGTGGGGCGGACCCAAACACTTAGTTGTTTCTTGAGTCTTTGTCTTGTCACTCTCTTATGGTAGCTTGCTCGTCTGATGTTGCGGGCTCGGTCTTATGGCGGACTTGTTAGCCTGGGGAACAGGCGGGCCAGCCCCCTTGTCTTTCTTTGGGCCCGCAAGGGCTGAAAGTAAGGTTTGAGGTGGGGCTGATGGCCTGCGGTCCCACACTGGCTTTTACACTTGCAGACTATATTGGCCGGAGGCCTTATCCATTATTTTGGTGGCCGGACGGACCTGAATAAGGATCCGCGGGCCGGATTGCGATCTAGGCATATCAAGTTGCATAAAAGTCCAAGAACACAACGAGAGGTGTAGACTGCACTACGAGACATTCAACCCCTGAAAATGCATAGGGCTAGCCCACAAGTGATGTCTAAGGCCCTGAGTCTAACCGACCCTAGGGCGTTGAATCTCCCAGTTGCGAAATAGAAACGTGCCTCACCAAGGACAAGAATACTTTATCTCTTAGACTCTCACGTATTTATGAAGCATTTAATCTAACCACCTAAATTCATTGCACATGAAGAGGCTTCCTAGGGACTTCTGAACCATAGACCGTTCTAATTACACTATTGATCGTCCTTTTCTAGGGGTCTGAAATCTCCGGCAAGTATACCGGGTCAATTATAGTCTAGTAAGGGTGAGACAAGGTAGTATCCACGGAGATGTGAGGTTAAGTACCGAATGACTATATTATCTTGGTCCAAGTCAACAAAATACAATAAGGTAAAGTATAAAAGATCAAGCTATGATGCTCAATCAAATTAAAGACTAAATGTAAGTTTCGGTTTTGATTAAATTGTTAAAGGGCCTAGCAAAGACAATGCAATGTTCAAGTAATATCTCTTATAGTATCATGGGAAATGAATATTACCGACCAACCATACAAGTGCTTGTAATTACTCTATGCCTCCTCATTGGTCTAAAGATACTTTAAACCTAACGATTTAACATGATTAAGCTTTGAGGTTGCATAGACAAGCTATAAACCCCGTGTAAGAAACCTAATTCGGGTTAATGTCGGTTATACCTATCGGTCTTCTTATCTCTTTCCAACTCAAAGAATCTTCGGTTGATATCATCTATGTGTGTATGTGTGTCTGTGCTAGGTCATGAATCCAACACAAGCAAGAAATCAAATCAAATAAGGAGATGTAACATACACAAGATTCTCAGAATAAGCACAATCATTCCAATCAATTAATAAAGATACAAACTATCACAAATACATAATACTGGTTAGATAGAAGAACTAGCCACTCATGGTGATGGAATCCACAATGTCACTTAGGAATTCCATAACTATTAACACAACTAAAACAATAAATGAAATATCAAATTATATAGCAATAACTTCAAAGAGGAAATCACACTTACTTCAAGAATTCTTTGATGGTATGATAACATCACAAACGATGAGAATTACCCAATGAAAAGCTCCCAAAATGTTCCAATGTTGATTCTTCAAAGATTACCAAAGTGTTTATGGCTAAAATTATTGCTAAGATGGCTCTAAGAGCCTTTGGAGATGTTGTCTTCAAACTTGGAAAGTTGGGGTGTAGTTGAGTGTTGGAGAGATATGGTAAAATCTGCCCAAAATGGAGTTATAAGCTTAAAAAACTGTATTCTGTGACATATGGCGGATGCCACTATAACTCTAGCGGACACCAACTGACATATGAGACCCAAATATGGTGTTCGCCACTATAAGCCCTGGTGCCCTCCAGCCTTCACATCAGATCATTAAGATAGAAAAACTTGAGTTATAGACCTCCGATTGATGTAATTAATGATGCGTTGGAAATCTCATTTCTTGATCTACAACTCTCATGAAGACTTCTTCTCCAGAAAATGCCTCTAAGTGGAGTCAAATGTCTGTTGAAGATATGCTACAGTAGAAGCACTAATGACAACTAACTTGTTCAGCTTGTAAGATTCCGGAATACTCTAATTGCCCTCAAAAGACGTGTTAATGCTCAACACGTGTCATCACTTGGGATCTTGGTCAATCTATAATCATGCAATAAATCACCAAAAGCGTGAACCCGAAACTACACTCTGCTTACAATATTCGGTATAAGAAACCTACCAAAATATGATATTTTATATAATAAGTATTATCTACACATTTGGATGAAATCAGCAAATAGTGTCTTGACTTGGTACAATAATGCTCAAAGTGATATCACGAATGAGGGTAGAATGTCATGATAATGAGAGATAATTTGTCTCTCATCAACTACCTATCACGTGTCTCGGAAAAACAGAATTCTAATCCAATACCACAAGGCTAAGGTATAAGATTTCCGATGATCCCGCGGAGCTTATCCCCGCATAGGGTCTCCACAAGGTGATGAGGCAAATCCACCAGAAAGACATAAATCGTACCTCTAACTTTGCCATTTAGCAAATATGATATGTACTTCCAAAGGCAACATCATGTAAGGCTAAATGAGATGTGTGTTCCAATGCTTCTTTGAGTCACGGTGCAGAACCAAATCCACTAGAACACCCTCATTTAACTTTGCAACAAACCACATCCCTACACTAAGACATGCTCAAAAAAAAGGGGGTCAAAACACAATTATACATATGTAGCAGGCCATAGCGCGCACCAGGAACCCCAGACTGCGCTGTAAATCTTTGGAACATGTTGAAACTCTCCAAGCGCTCACAGCCTACGCCCGAGAACCCCAGTGTGCGCTTTATGGCATTTTCACCAGACTAACAACCAACTTTCTATCTCGATTCCAAGGCAATTCCTCCCACATAACATTCAAAACAGCCCAAAACAACCCCAAAACATGCACATACATAACATATAAGTTCTACAACATGTTGTTACATGCATCAAATATCTACACAAGATATAAGGATCTAAAACATGGTGAAAGGTCCTAAACATGTGATAAGGCTCTAAACACAATACCAAATCTTAAAAACTTGATTCTAGCCACAAATATTAGATTCTAATGGGACGCCTCCCTGACTCAAGCTCTTCAAAGCATAGTTATCAGACCCGGCCCAGCCCGGCGGTCGAACCGGTCGACCCGGTGACCCGGTCTCAAACCCGGGCCGGGTCAAGCATTCGACCGTTTGAGCAAGTGAACCGTTCCGACCCGTCCAACCCGGTGGTCGGACCGGGCGACCCAGCGGTTGAACCGGTCGACCCGGAGGTCGGACCGGTGACCCGGACGGTTTTCCATCAGCCCGGTTTTTTTTTCCTTTTTTTTGTCATCAGGATTTCATTCACCTTCAGCCGGTTCTAAAAAAAACTTCAGTTCTAAATTGTATAAATCTCAAAACATCGAGCAAATTTTGTCCAAAAAAAAAAGAACATCCAGCATATCTCTCACCAAAAAAAAATCAAACAGCAGTATGTATTCTTTTTTGTTTTATAGGAAATAATTATTGGTATTTAGGGGTATTTGTACTTTTTTTACGGTCGAAAAATTGAAGTGAAGATAATGAGTTTGTTTTCATTATGGATTGAATGTATTCTTTGTTTTTTTGGAATGTATGAAGTTGTAGTAGTAATTACAATGCTACCTAAAAGAAAAGTGCCGCTAATTATTTGCGCTTTAACTTGCACAATGAGATAATCATTTGATCATTTTATGTTGTCTAATTTGTAATTGTGTTTGTTGCAGTATTTTGAAAATAATTATGGTTGTCATATTTTATTTTATCTTTATATTTTGAATATTCAATTATATTTTTAAGATATGATGTGACTCCACGGTTGAGCCAACCGATTGGCCGGTGGCCGATTGTTTTTCCCAGTCGATGGCCGTAGGCCTGATAACTATGCTTCAAAGTGAATATTCAATCCAAAAGCCAAACTTGATTCAAGGATCCTAGTATGAAGAATTCCCCCAAAGCTCTAAGCTTCTTTTTCAAATCCTTCACCAAAAACATGATTTCTATTGAGTACGTACTACTACAACACATCTGAACATCAAAACGCCTCGCACAGGCGCCTCAGAATTTAAACGAGTAATAAATGATCATAATTGATTGTTTAGTAGTCGTCGCCATTTGGCCTAAAATAAATTAATCCGGATTAACAAGATCTTTATGTCCCAGATTTATACGTGGGTAAGCATTTTATTACTTTACAGACGTGAGACATTACCCAAATTCTCAAGAATATTATAAGAAACTAAGGAATTGGAAAGATGAGAACTTAGGTTTTACCCAGAAGACGAGTTTCTTGTGACAAAGGAATGACCTTCTCTTGGTGATCCTCTTGTATTGAACAATCTACAAATCCAAAGAAGATGTTGAAATACTTATTGAAATCCTTCTTTTACAAGAGATGACAAAAGATTATCCTTTCACCTCCTTAGCTTATAAACCATTAGTTATTTAGCAGTATTTTTTTTTTTTTTTAACCTTCAACCGTGTTCTTTGACGAAATACAGTTATATTACAGTTTAACACGGATGCTGATTTTTCTTTTGTTTTTGTAAAAAAAAAAGTAGACGTAATCTTTTTTTGACTTGATGTTTTGGTATCGTAAATAATACGGGAACAGTGTATTAATTTAGATATTTGCACGTTGAGTTTTAACATTTTTCTGGCGTCAAAGACAAATTAGTTTACACTTTCCTAAAAATATAAAATGTACAAAGGGATTAGGGATGGGACCTATTTATATGTTATAATAAAATGTTAGAATGAGACGTGTAAGTATCAAATATAAATTGTGCAGAATCAAAAAACCATCAATGTGATTATGACAAATGAGCTAGGTGCTTCATAATTTGACATTTTATCTTAAAGGGATATGGTCCTCAATTACTTGATTTTTTTATTTCGAGACCATATTATTACATATAATAGACACATATAAATGTTGTTAATTGGTACAACATTAATTACATATCTCCTCATATATAGTACTCTTTCTTTGTAAATGTGTCTAGCTCGTTCATTTATTATAATTCATATCGTCTCTATAAAGATATGATACACATATAATAATATAAATATTCACGGTAAACTTATAGAGTAAACTACCTTTTATGTAGAGAGAATTGCTAAATTAATTGTGCTGAAATTTTGTAAAAGTAATTATTGCGCTGCTTTAGCATTTGATAAATGTTGTACAAATGCTTTGCTAAATAGCATTTTAGATTAATTTGTGTTCGTATTTTATGATATTTATTATTGATTTCCTTGTGTTGTTAAAACATCAAAAGAATATCTAATCTTTAACGTATTTAATTACGATGGAGTAGAAAAGAGGAAAGATAAACTCACGACCCTTGAATTGAGTTTATCTTGACCGTCAAGACAATCCTTATATTCAAATATGAAATTAGTAAATCGTACTCAATTGTAATGTCTCGATATTTTTTCGAGTTAAATATTTTTCGATATTTTTTGAGTTATAAATCCAAATCTGATAAAACCGTCCAAATTTGGATTTATTTTCGTCTCAATCCATTCATCGACTAAAAATGGGCGGAATCCGTCAAAATTTGATCTAACGTCCGAATTGATTTAATTTCGTCCGAATTTGGACAGAACGCATTCAACGTGGATGTACTGCAACTTTATCAGATAAGAGATCTAGGTACAGAGGACTGATCTTCCACCAACTATGATTTCCCAAGGTGAGGAAATAGTTACTGTAAAATCGCAGTTCCATGAGAAGAAAGCATACCTTTACTTCATCTTCTTCCTTCATAAGCTAGCTTCTGAAACTCTAAGCAAATAAACGTGGATAACTCAATCAAATTGAACTTGTCTGATGCGTGCTGCCGCTACCTGTGAATCATAATCATCATCCAGTTGTTTGCCTTTTTTTCGATTTCAACATCATGATTGAAAGCAAAGAATTAACGATTTGTGTTGTTAATTAGGCTAAATGCATTTCTTGCTTTAACATCCAAGAAGAAGGAAGGAAAGTGAAATTGGACGGAAAATGAATGGGTTCCGTCCAAATTTTGGATTTTAATTCGTCATAATTCGGACATGAAAGAAAAACGCCCATTTTTAGTAAGTGAATGGTGGGATTTAAAAGAAATCAAATTTTAGGCGAAAGCCAAAAAAAAACGTTACGTTACGGTTTCGATTTATCAATTTCCATACAAATAGCTGTAATTTATCACATTTACATTTGAAGTCATATACATTTGGTGTCTATAAAAGTAAAAAATATAAAAATAACAAGTACAATCAATTTTACACAACTTCGTCGTCGTCTTCTTCTTCTGCTTTCTCGTGTAGTTTCCGGTGTCGTTGTTTCCCGGTCAGCGGAGGTGGTGGCAACAATCATGCTTTAATTAGCCGTGTCTGACTTTATACGCTGTGGGGTCCCATTATTGATCTGAAAATTGCCCGGCCAAAAAAAATAAGAATAAAAAAAAGTCCGAATATATAATGGACCACAATGTATCACATGCAACTCCAATAATTTGATTGCCTATCATATATGCCTAATTGCGTATCACTTTCCTTTTTCACCTTATTAAAACGTGTGTTCGCTACTTTGCAGTCTTTACCTCACGTTAAGTATATGTCCAAATATTTATTGAAACAATAAAATAGCACAATATATTTTCAATTTATTTATTATAATGATTTTTTTTTTTTGAGGGAAATGAATTTATTTATTATAATGAGATTTTTTTTTTTTAGAAATCAAAATTTTATTAATCAATATCCATCGAACAGGCGATTAAAACGTCACCCATGGGCCAAGAACCCCAAGATGTCCGAGAAGAAACCAATAATCCATGTCTAGCTAGAAGATGCGTTGGGATATTTCCACCGCGCCGAAAAAAAAAAAAAAAAAAAACAGACTGAAAAATTGACAAAAGCGCCAAACAATCCTGAATTCGGCATCCGTAAGCAGTAAATTCATCCCCAGGACTGCCAAATAATGAGATTTTTTTAGTACATTATAATGAGATTTATATCAGTAAAAAAGTAATATAATAAACCAATGATATGATTCTTTTGATGTTATTGAAACTCTGTTACTACCGCTGTTTTGGCGGATTTAGTTGATTAATAAAAGTATTTGATTTCTCAAAAAAGAAATATGTTATGTTGGGAAAGTTGTTGTGGTGAGGTAATTTATACCGAAGTGATATGTGGGTTGATCAGAACCACACAGTTTACCTTCAGGATATAAATTGTGTGGTTGCGATCAACTCACAGATCACTTCGATGTATTTGGAGGCACACCCAAAAACTTCCCGTTATGTTGATCATTACAGCATAATTGTTGCAGTCAAATCATTTTTCTAAACAAATGTACACCAAGTTCTATAAGCGGGAGATACACCATAGAATTTATATGTGGTGTTCACCGATTAGAGCACATTTTATGGGAAATATTTGTATAGTGTCTCTACACGTGTTGGGAAGCGGATGATTACGAACCATACAAGTTTCATTATGTAATTAAACCAGAGGGTTTTGATCGTTTCACCCGTTACTTCACCTTAAAATCTCTTCTCCACACAAGTAGTTCCCACATTTTATCTTTTACTTGCTCCATTAATGATCGTTTATCAATCAGTGTCAAATTTATTCAACAAAAAAAAAAAAAAAAAAAAAAAAAAAAAAAAAAATCAGTGTCAAACGTGGTTTAACTAAGAATTTTTTTTCTTGTATCTTATTCTTCACACCGCGTGTATACGTTAATTTACATTTTTTTTCTTTTTTTTTTTAGAACAATGGGGTTAATTTATATTTTAAAACCTCGTGTTTGAAAATATTTGTTTGAGCATATTGTATTTTTATACTAAAACATAACAAAGATATATATCCGGCCGTGAAGAATGAAGACAACACAAAAACATTTCTTGATCTAAAAGAAGTTTCACACATTTGTTTAATGTAGCATTTTTTAATTCTTTATTACTTTTTTCTTAACTTCCAAACAACAAGGTTGAAGATGGCCAACAGCAGCCCCAAATTTCATAAAAATATACGCCTCAATTAGAGCATGTACAATAGTTATATCATTTACAATGTCATTTTGTATAAGGAAAAAAAAAGACTCAAAATTATGTTATGTGCCAACATTATCCCACCCATGTCACATTCCACACCACACTAGCCAAATAAATTTTTTTTTTTTAAAAAAGAGTAATAATAGAGTTGCTTTTTTAAATTTACACAATTTTTATACTCAAAATAATTTTGTAATTGTGATTTTTTTCAAGTTTTTTTTTTACAAGCTTTAAGTGAGGGTGATGGTGTAAAAATAATTTATATTTGAATAAGTAACTTTATCACTCCCATAAAATACTCACTTCAACACATTAAATAATTACAGATTACCTATTTCTAAAGACAAACCAATAATTTTTATTCTAAAAAAAAACAGGGTTGAACTCAATAGCTTAACCTTTTGACACATCTGGACATCCAGGAATGCTTGGTGCTTTAAAAGGGAAATCATTGAGACTTTGTATCTCTTGCTGAGACTGGAAGGATTTTTCTACTGTCAATTCAAATTCTGACACTAGTTGTATTAATTCTAATTCAGAAGATACAACTTATGGCTCTTCTAATGAAAAGGAGATAGCGGGCTTTTTGTCTGATACCACGAGACGACTTTAAAAACCACGAAAAAATGTTCATTTATCAAAACTTGGTATGAAACCGAGCGTACACATGCCTGCTAATTATCACAATGGACAATGGAAAATTCATTGCTCGCATCACTTTCTTCAAGAAACTCCATTCGACACAATGTAAGACCTTTATCATATCTAGTTTCATGGTCATGTGTGACAAGCACCCCGGATACTCCTCTTTTCATTGTGTGAAAGCAAAACGGAGGCACAACTTTTTTTTTTCGTGTGGGCTGAATTAATTTTTTTGTAATGTGTATATATTGGATATTTTTTATTATATATGACAAAAAATTGACAAACATAAGTAGTCATTGGATTTGTTCTACATAATTAGCACAAAAGATAAATCATACAGGCATAACGGTTATGACACAACAAGTGTCACAATACATATTTTCTTCTTTGATCATGATGTAATACTTATTGGTTCTTAATGGTTGGGAATCATATTAAATAGCAAATACTACCTTCATCCCAAAATGTAAATTCGTTTAACATTTTGGATTTGTCCCAAAATGTAAATCCGTTTAGCATTTTGGATTTGTCCCAAAATGTAAGTTCATTTAGATAATCAATGAATCATTTATTACATTCTTCTTCTTTTACCACACATTTATTATATATACTCACCAACTTTTCATTACTTTGCATTAATAACGGTCAAATGTCATTTTAGTCTTTTTCCTCAAAATTAATGACACAAAACCAATTAAACCAACTTTCGTAATCTGTGTGAAAAACTTCAAATGGTCTTACATTTTGGGACGGAGGCAATAAGCTATATAAAAGCATTTTTGTCCATTCAATTTCATTTTGTTCTTTTCGCTACAATTTTTATGAGAATTTAACAGTGAAAGAGCCAAAACAAAACGGTCATAATAAAATATTACGAGACACTTTTGCATTATTGATTCATGACGTGAGACCTTGATTTTCATGAGTCTCATAAAAATCAATAATGTAAAAAAACATGTTGTGGTACTTTATCGTGACATAAACATTTCTCCTATAATAATTTCATATTATTGTTTATAAAAATGTTGTTTTTCATATTTTACCTTAATTATATTATAATCAATACTATAAAATATTGTAATACCCCGAAAATTTAAGAAGGGTAAAAGAGTAAAATGGAATTTATTTTATATTTTTCTATTTTATTTTTAACCTAAAAGATTATTAAAAAAAGGGATTAAAAGGATTTATAATTAAAGGAATTAATTAATTGGATATAAAAGGAAATTAATCCCATAAATCCCAGTACTTCTATTACGTATAAGTTTCTGGAAATTTGGGGAGAGGTCGACGCACAGAGGAAAAAAGAAAAGTTCGGACACCGTCTTCCAAATTCGGGGTTAACGGTTGATTTTCGGTGCAGATCTTAGTAGAAGAAATTGATCACCGCGGGGAGGTGATCGTTTCGATACTAACCGTTCTTTTTTGCGGTAAGTTTTCCCTTCTAGCCCTAATTATAGATTCGTTCGTTCTTGAGAAAAATCTGAGCTTTGGTAGAAATAGTTATTGTGCTAACCGTAGGACATCGTTATTGAATCATAGGTTGATCGTAGGAGTTGGAATTGAAGGATTCGTCTCTTTTGCTGTCAATTTTGCTTTTGGGAATTGCTATCAAATTACTAAAAGGTAAGGGGGTGTTCAACGGTCTTTAATAGTGTTATTGTTGTGTTAATTTTGTACCCCTTCGTTTTATTTTGACTACTCGTTATATATATGTATGTCTGCACATGGTGAATATTATAGCATGCTGCTACACTTCTGCCGCCGTCGACATTAGATATGCTTTGCCTGGGTTATCAAATGGATACAATATATAAATAATAAATAAATAAAACTAAACTAAACTCTGATGTTGCCGATGGTAAAGGAATTTCGTAGGTGTAAAAATAAAAATAAAAGAGATTATTTTCCTTTACTGTATTCATCTATTTCAAAGCAGAATATTAGCTTAATAAAAATATATATGTATTATATGAATTTTATGTCTTTACGTGTATTACATTATATAATTTGGTTTGTATGTTCTTGAGGGACATTATATGTTAATTTGCAATGTCTAACTACGACTTCTGGTAGCCTTGGTTACTGCACCACAACCGAGACCCTCTCGGGGAGAAGGTGGGAGCACCGGAAGACGTTGTTTAGGTTTTATGGGACATTGACGTAGTAGTCAATGATCCTTTTACAACGCTGCAGTAGTATAACTAGAAGTCTAAGACTAGATGTCCATAGGAAGCCTTTTATGTGAATGAACCAGGTGGTTAGAACTTAAATCGTAAATACATATGTGGTTGTCTAAAAGCTAAAACGTCAATATCATTGGTGAGGCACGTCTATTCTTCTTAGCATGGGACTATTACACTCCTCTACTTGGTCTGATGCCAAGGGACACGTGTGACTCCCACACGGGGACCTAAGCCCGTGCCCTGAGGTGCTTCCGTGTTGCATGTGCGATTGTTCACCGTGTGTAGTGTCCTTTGGTATTGATGTAACAAACTTATGTGCGTGAGGTTGTACTATGTGATCTAGTAGAGGTGAGCGTGATCTCAATACAACTACGTGGTAGAGTTTGTAGAATTTAATTGTTATATGTGATATATATCTCTTTATATATTGTATGTAGCCGTTTCTTCTACTCTTTACTAAGAACGTAAGTACTTACCCCTCATCTTTCTTTTGTCCCCACCCGAGAAGGTGATTATCAGGATGAGGATGAGTACGGTGATGATGATGGAGAGGTTGGAGCTGACGTATAAGCTCAAGTTGACGACTTTTATTTTATGCACTTTTATTTAAACAATTTTGAGAGACGATTTCTAGTACCCTTTTCAATTCATTGGGATGTAATAATTGTAACAACATTTATTTTCGTTGTTTGTCGTTTGATCTCTGAGCGTAGATTTTGGGACTTGTTGATCCTTTTTGATTGTCGTTTGACTTTCTATTCCGAGTAATCTTTAGACTTTATTTATTCCGCTTTTACTCTGATTGATTGTTACGAGGCTTATGTATATATTAATTTTGAGTTATTAAAAGTTAATATATGCATGCCGGGCGTTCTTGACGGATAAGTACTCGGTATCCGGGACGGGGCGTCACAGTTGGTATCAGAGAGAAAGTTCCTATCTTACGTCTAAGTTCGTAGTTTAAGATGAATTTTTATAAGTTACTATAGCGGCTTAGCCGATCCTTTTCTTCTTGTGAGATGGGTAAGAAGGTTACAAGAGCACTTAGTACTATGTCCGGAGGTCGACAAGTCGTGGTGTCGTTGAAGGGGGCTTTGCAGAGACGAGTCAAAATGTCATCTTTATATGGAGGGATCGCATGTAAGCTGCAGTCTTTGTTATTACGGAGGGTTTGGAACAGGTAAGCGTAGAACAGTGGGAAGACAGTGATGATGAAGACGTAGCGGGACATAATTCAGGGGAGAATGCCCTTTTGGTTAATGCTGCTACATCAGGAGGTGCAACCACGTTGCTTTCATCAGCAGTTACCACTACCACCGTCACTATAGGTGAGATTACCATCTCCTTACCACCTCCACCCCCCACATCCCTTTACGCAGCCACCACCATGCCCACACACCCGTCAACTCACATGTCACACCCCACTTTTTATCCACCCTTAAGCTACACCCCACAACCTTCTGTTGTCCCATCCTTCTATCAGATGTACCCTCAACCACCACAACACTACCCACAACAGCCACAATACTACCCACAAACGTCCCAGTACTACCCCCAGCAACCTCAATACTATCCACCACCACCACCATATGGCTACCCTACACAAACTACATATCCTCCAGATTTCTTATCCCCAGGTTATCTATGCCATACAAGCACCGGGACCTTATGTACCACCACATCACCCGAGAGCTCACTTACAAATGACTCAAAGCCACCCCACTAGCACCACCTCAAAGATCTCACCATATCCTACACACTGAGGGCTTAACCTACAACCCACACCTCAAGCCCTTACCGCTCTCATGATGAGGAGCGCGAGGAAGTTAGACGTTTCATGGACGTCAAGAAAGCAGGTATAGCACACTTTGATGGGAGGACAGTTACTACCGAGGCAGATGGTTGGTTGAGGACGGTAGAGAGGAATTTTGGCCAAATGAGAATATCCCAGAGATAAATGGGCCAACTTGGCAAGTTCACTTTGTTGATCGGGGCAGCCCAAGAATGGGCGGATATGATAGAGAACACACGGGTAAGATCAACAACCGGGATGAGTTTAAGGCCGAGTTTATGGATGAGTTTTTCCCGACCGCATGCAGGTCGGCAAAGAGAGAGAATTCTATAAACTCCGCGGGAGGGTTTATCCATCATGCAATATCAAGAGCGCTTTCACGAGTTGGGAAAGTATGTGCCTACTGACTATGGCCACCGAGGCGAGCAGAGTATCACGGTTCACACTGTGGTTTGTCCAAGGACATCATGGATCGGTTAGTGGGCAAGAAGCCGAAGACTATGAAGAAGGCTGTTGAAACACGTGTCAGAGATTGAAGAGCATAACGCAAAGTCTTGAGAGAGAGTGGTGAAGAGGCAGGCACTTTTAACACCAGCCAGGGGACGAGAGACAAGGACCGTCCCCAGAGGCCTAGGAGAGCCGCACCAATTTCGGGGAGGGCACCACCTCCCAAATGTCCTAAGTGTAACAGGTTTCATTCAGGAGAGTGCCATTCAAGCATGGGAGCTTGTTTTCGTTGTGGCAAAGCACCGCACACATGGTCAGGGATTGCCCTCGGAAGGTACAAGTCGTAATGCAGGGCAAGTTCCAAACCACAGGCAGGAAGAGGAAGAACCAGCGGTCCGAGCAAGGTCTTTTCTATAGATGCAGCCGTGTATGATACTGAGGATGGAGTCGTGACAGGTACCTTAAGTTTGGATTTTTCTTTGAGCTACCTTTTTTTTTTCTTTTCTTTTCTTGTTTGAGCTGTTTTATGTTGCTTGAATATACTTGTTTACATACTTGCTAGGTACTATACTAGTAGGAAGTTTACCTATATCTGCGTTATTTGACACTGGCGCTTCAAACACGTTTGTGTCAGTTAAGGTAGCCGAGCAACTTAAGACGCCTTTCGGGAAATTAAGGAAACCTCTTTTGATAATGACACCGTTAGGAGAAACTTCTGAGGTTTACAAGATGATTCCCCGTTGTAAGGTTCAAGTCGGTAAATACAAGTGCGAGTCGGACTTGGTAGTTCTGGACTTTTCAGGATTTGATGTAATCTTGGGTATAGACTGGTTGTCAAAGAACCACGTGCACTTGGATTGTAAGGACAAGAAGGTGACCTTCAGGGAACCAGGGAAGACCCGTATCACGTATCAAGGAAACGCTAAGTATTCAAAGGTGCGACGTTATCCCATTATTTCGGCCCTTAGAGCGGCTAAGGCCGTACAAGAAGGATGCGATGCGTTGTTATTCTTTGCGATGACTACGGCTAATGAGAGCCCAGAACTTAAGGATATTCCAATAGTAAGTGAGTACCCAGATGTGTTTCCTGAGGAGCTACCCGGGGACATGCCGGACAGAGTGATTGACGTCACTATAGACTTGGTTCCTGGAGCAAAACCAGTAGCTAAGGCACCGTACAGGATGGCTCCAGCCGAGTTAGTAGAGTTGAAGGAAGCAGTTAAGCGGACATGTTAGAAAAGAAGATAATCGAGACCTAGTACGTCACCTTGGGAGCTCCGGTTTTGTTCGTGAAGAAGAAGGGACGGTAGCATGAGGATGTGCATAGACTACGAGAGAGTTGAATAAGTCGACCATCAAGAATAAGTATCCACTTCCGAGGATAGATGACTGTTTAATCAACTTCAAGGGAAGAAGGTATTTTCTAAGATAGACTTGAGGTCAGGTTACCATCAGTTAAAAGTTAATGAAAAGGATATCCCAAAGACGGCTTTCAGACTAGGTATGGGCATTATGAGTTCATAGTCATGCCATTCGGTCTTACGAATGCACCCTCAGCATTTATGGACCTTATGCAAAGGATCTTCATGCCATATCTAGATAAGTTCGTAATAGTGTTCATTGATGACATTTTGATCTACTCAAGGGATGAATATGAGCACGAGGACCATCTAAGGATAGTATTGCAGACGCTTCGAGAAAACAGACTTTATGGTAAGCTCAGTAAGTGCGAGTTTTGGTTGAACCAAGTGAACTTTTTAGGCCACGTCATTTCAGGAGAAGGAGTTAAGGTTGATCCAGCAAAAATTGAGGCAAGAACTAAGTGGCCTAGGCCGTCTCTGCCTCTAAATACGGAGTTTCTTGGGATTGGCGGCAGGATACTACAGACGCTTTGTTAAGGATTTTTCGAGGATTGCTTCACCTCTCACGCGGCTTATCCAGAAAAGTGTAAGATACGAGTGGAGTCAAGAATGTGAGGATGCTTTTCAGACGCTTAAGGAAAGGTTGACTACTGCACCAGTGTTGACCCTACCTGAGGTATTCGATAATTATGATGTGTATACGGACGCTTCAGGTCAAGGGCTTGGTTGTGTTCTGATGCAGAATGGAAAAGTTATTGCGTATGCTTCGAGACAGTTAAGACCACATGAGAAGAACTACCCTACGCATGACTTAGAGCTAGCTGCCATTGTGTTCGCTTTGAAGACTTGGAGACACTATCTGTATGGAGTAAAAGCTCGAGTTTTCACCGATCATCATAGCCTTAAGTATTTCTTCAAGCAAAGAAAGGTGAACATAAACATGAGGTGTTGGTTAGAATATGTTAAGGACTATGACCTGAAATACTGATATCACCCGGGAAGGCAAATGTAGTAGCGAGATGCCTTAAGCGAGGAGACAGTTAGTGCACTTCTGGAAGTGACAGAAGTTGCAAGTCAGTTTGGGAGGCTAAGTATTCAGGATTTGGGACCACTAGATCAAGTGCAGTATGTTGCACCGTTGATTGCAAGGTCTGAGCTCATTGATGAGATCATGAAGAAGCAGGATGAGGATCCGGTGATTGTCGACTATAAACGAGTGGCTAGGACTAAACCGGTCGGTGGTATGAGTTAGATGAGATGGTAATGTTTGGTTTCAAATCGGCTGCGTGCCAAGTGTCGGAGATTTGAAAAGGACCGTGTTGAATGAAGCCCACAAGGTAGCCTTTGCAGTTCATCCAGGGGCAACTAAGATGTATAGAGAGCTGAAGGACTACTACTGGTGGCCTTCTATGAAAGCAGAGATAGCCGACTTCGTGGCAAGATGTGACACTTGTCGAGGTGAAGGCGGAGCATAAGAGACCCAGCAGGTTACTCAGGCCTTTAGAGATTCCCGAGTGGAAATGGGAAAAGATCACAATGGATTTCATTAGTGGTTTACGAAGACCAAGACGGGATACAATAAGATATGGGTGATTGTGGACCGGTTGACCAAGTCGCGCACTTTACGCCGATTAAGGAAGACATGTCGTTGAGGAAGCTAGCTAGTCTCAGACATCAAACAACATAGTGAAGCTTCATGGGGTTCCGATTTCTATCGTATCGAGGCGAGGGATAGTCGTTTTGTTAGCAGAGTTTTGGATGAGTCTTGAAGCGGTTTGGGACTAAGTTAGATCTCGAGTACTGGCGTTTCATCCCCGCATGCACGGGCAATCGAAAGGACGATTCAGACTCTCGAGGACATGTTGAGAGCGTGTGCCTTGGAAGTAGGAGGCTCATGGGATGAGTACCTCCCAGTGGCAGAGTTTGCATATAACAATAGTTACCATGCAAGCATCAAGATGCCACCGTTTGAGGCTTTGTACGGAAGGAAGTGTAGGACACCGTGATTCAGGATGAAGTTGGGGAGAAACAGATAACAGGGCCAGAGTTGATACAACAGGCAAAGAGAAGATTGAGGTAGTTCGCCGGAATTTGAAAGTGGCTCAAGACAGGCAGAAGAGTTGGGCAGATGTGAGAAGAAGACCGTTGGAGTTTGAGGTCGGTGATAGAGTGTACCTCAAGGCATCACCGATGAGAGGAGTGAGACGGTTTGGACAGAAGGGCAAGTTGAGCCCTAGATATGTAGGACCTTTTGTGATCTTAACTAAAGTAGGACCTTTAGCTTATCAGTTGGAGTTGCCAGAATCCTTGTCAAGAGTCCACAATGTATTTCATGTGTCAATGCTTAAGAAGTGTTTGGCTGATGTTGATGCCGAGGCAAACATTGACCTTGAAATGGTGGAAGAAAACCTCACCTACGAAGAAGAACCAATTCGTATCTTAGAACGGAAAGTGAAGCAAGTCAAAGGCGAAGATGTTCAGTTAGTGTTGGTTCAATGGAGTAATCATACACCCGAAGAGGCAACATGGGAGAAAGAAGATGACATGATCGACGAGTTTCCAGACTTCAGGCATCTCCCAGGTATGTTCAGTTTCGAGGACAAAACTTTTCTTAAGGGGGAAGGGATGTAATACCCCGAAAATTTAAGAAGGGTAAAAGAGTAAAATGGAATTTATTTTATATTTTTCTATTTTATTTTTAACCTAAAAGATTATTAAAAAAAGGGATTAAAAGGATTTATAATTAAAGGAATTAATTAATTGGATATAAAAAGAAATTAATCCCATAAATCCCAGTACTTCTATTACGTATAAGTTTCTGGAAATTTGGGGAGAGGTCGACGCACAGAGGAAAAAAGAAAAGTTCGGACACCGTCTTCCAAATTAGGGGTTAACGGTTGATTTTCGGTGCAGATCTTAGTAGAAGAAATTGATCACCGCGGGGAGGTGATCGTTTCGATACTAACCGTTCTTTTTTTCGGTAAGTTTTTCCTTCTAGCCCTAATTATAGATTCGTTCGTTCTTGAGAAAAATCTGAGCTTTGGTAGAAATAGTTATTGTGCTAACCGTAGGACATCGTTATTGAATCATAGGTTGATCGTAGGAGTTGGAATTGAAGGATTCGTCTCTTTTGCTGTCAATTTTGCTTTTGGGAATTGCTATCAAATTACTAAAAGGTAAGGGGGTGTTCAACGGTCTTTAATAGCGTTATTGTTGTGTTAATTTTGTACCCCTTCGTTTTATTTTGACTACTCGTTATATATATGTATGTCTGCACATGGTGAATATTATAGCATGCTGCTACACTTCTGCCGCCGTCGACATTAGATATGCTTTGCCTGGGTTATCAAATGGATACAATATATAAATAATAAATAAATAAAACTAAACTAAACTCTGATGTTGCCGATGGTAAAGGAATTTCGTAGGTGTAAAAATAAAAAATAAAAGAGATTATTTTCCTTTACTGTATTCATCTATTTCAAAGCAGAATATTAGCTTAATAAAAATATATATGTATTATATGAATTTTATGTCTTTACGTGTATTACATTATATAATTTGGTTTGTATGTTCTTGAGGGACATTATATGTTAATTTGCAATGTCTAACTACGACACAGTAGCCTTGTTCTCGCACTCACAACCGAGACCCTCTGCGGGGAGAAGGTGGGAGCACCGGAAAAGCGTTGTTTAGCGCTTTATGGAGACATTGACGTAGTAGTCAATGATCCTTTTACAACGTCTTCAGGTAGTATAACTGAAGTCTCAAGACTAGATGTCCATAGGAAGCCTTTTATGTGAATGAACCAGGGTGGTTAACTTAAATCGTAAATACATATGTGGTTGTCTAAAAGGCTAAAACGTCAATATCGTTGGTGAGCACGTCTATTCTTCTTAGCATGGGACTATTACACTCCTCTACTTGGTCTCGATGCCAAGGGACACGTGTGACTCCCACACGGGGACCTAAGCCCGTGCCCCTGAGGTGCTTCCCGTGTCATGTGCGATTGTTCACCTTGTGTAGTGTCCCTTTGGTATTGATGTAACAAACTTATGTGCGTGAGGTTGTACTATGTGATCTAGTAGAGGGTGAGCGTGATCTCAATACAACCTACGTGGTAGAGTTTGTAGAATTTAATTGTTATATGTGATATATATCTCTTTATATATTGTAGATGTGAGTTTGCTTCTTCTACTTTACTAAGACGTAAATCATTTACCCTCATCTTTCTTTTGTCCCCACCCGAGAAGGTGATTATCGAGGATGATGATGATGACGGTGATGATGATGGAGAGGTTGGAGGCGACGTATAAGCTCAAGTTGACGACTTTTATTTTATGCACTTTTATTTAAACAATTTTGAGAGCGATTTCTAGTACTTTTCAATTCATTGGGATGTAATAATGTAAACAACATTTATTTCGTTGTTTGTCGTTTGATCTTCCTGAGCGTAGATTTTGGGACTTGTTGATCCTTTTTGATTGTCGTTTGACTTTCTATTAAAGTAATCTTTGAGACTTTATTTATTCCGCTTTTACTCGATTGATTATTACGGCGCATGTATATATTAATTTTGAGTTATTAAAAGTTAATATACGACGTCGCGTTTCTTGACGGATAAGATCTTCTCAGATATCAGGACGAGCATCACAAATATGTACTGTAATATATATTATTATTACGCAATGATATGATAAGACCATTTCTTTTATGAGATAAAAAAATATATTAAATGTGAATGGGACTTTATCATTACTATTATTATAATAAATAAAGGGACGAAACTTTTATCCTCAGCAATCATCTCTCGTCAATCATCACCAAACGTGGTCCACCACGAAGAACACATGTGTGTGGCTGTTGTGTGTTTGGAGGTTAATGTGAAAAGGAAGTTTCACACATATTTGTTTAAATTTTTTTATTACTTTTTCTTAAGTTCCAAACAGCTAGGGTTGAAGATGCCAAGCAACATCCCCTATTTAATAAAAACGCACATAAATTATAATTCTTTTTTTTTATTGAAACAATCAATTATAATTCTTAGCTAATTAAAAAAATCATACATCAATTAATAAATAAAATGACGCGCCAAAGGTGTGCAAAGGTAGGAGGGGCCATGAGTAAAAATGTCAAAAGGAAATTTTGTCCAACACTTATCCTAAAACAAACATTCATAAAATAAGAAATTCGAAATTTAAAGCAGCATTCAAAACATCAATCTGTTTTAAAATATTAATCTTTTTTATTATAACTTTTTAAGCGTATTATGAAGTGGATTAATGTTATAGCTATTGAGTATTTGATTAGATTATTGGAATAGTAAAAATGTAGATTAAAGATATAGTCAATTAATAGCTATAAATTCCCATGAATGCGTGTTGGGATCACAATGAAGTGTTCTATGAGTATGAAAGACATAACATGTTCAATTGTGATAGGAAATAGATGGGTGGGGTTTGGGGGATGGGGCTTGGACAAATTTGGTCTCCATCTTCATTGTAGGAAGTTTTTGTGTGGTATATCCACATACGCCTAATTGACCGGTAAACAAATTCGTATTACACAGTTTGAATTATGTTTAAAAATAAAAGGCCTATGATTTCATATATGATCTGACTCCAGATATATGGCAGGTGTGCAATAACTTTCCCTTCAATGGTTCTATTGGTTTATTATCATATTATTATTATTATTTTCAAAGAAACTTCTATTAGAGAGATTGAGGGAAAATGACAAAAAAAAAAAAGAATAAATATGACATATTCATTTTTTTTTAGTTGTAAAAAGGACAAACAATTTCAGACAGACAAAATTACCGCTTTATAGAAGGGACGCACGCATAAGCATATCTTCGGTACTTCAGCTGTTTCAGGACCTTCAGGATTGTTTTTTTTTTTTTTTCAAACATCTATAACTTTTGATTTACAACTCCGATCATTGAATTTTTTTCACCAAAATTCATTTTTTTTTGCTCTTTAATTTGAGCCCAAATATGATACCCTTCTGACGTAAATTTTGAAAGCCGAAAAAATATTTGTATTAACCGGAGCGTTTTTCTTATAAACGACCGTAACTTTTAATTTAGAACACCGATCATCAAAATTGTTTCACCAAAGTTCATATTTTTTTAATCTTCATTTTGAGACCTCATTTGATACCTTTTCGACGTAGTATTTGAAAGCCGAATTTAATCGCAGCATTTACACTAACACGTGATGTCGATAAATAGATCGATGATCGATGATCAATATCGATGTCGATGAAATGATGTCGAGGCTCATTTAAGGCTTAATTCAAGTGACTACTTCAAGAAACACATATCTGGCTCATATAAGGCCCATTTAAGGCTTAATCCAATCCAATGTGCCCATGGAAGCTTCCTCTTAACTACTATTGCAAAAATTGGAACATTCTTAATCTTTGAATTGAAAGGCTCAATATCCATCTCAACCGATCTACGGAGTCTCACCTGAGGATTCCTTTGACGTTGTTCATGGCCTTCTTCATAATGGCGAGTTTTTCTTTGTGACCACTAACATAGTTCCTGATAAAAAAATATGATCCCATCGCGAAGCAATTCATAATCGGGGTTCCCAACAATACGTGAAAATATGTTCCATAAATGCTTATCAGGAAACTCAAACATGGCTTCAAACAGCATTCGAAAATGCATCACATTTTTTGGAGTCAGTTGAGATGGATCACTAAGGGCAACCACCTTTAAACTAGCTAGGGAGAGACAAAAACAAGAAATCATTTCCGCAACAAATTTTGACAGGTGCATTGATCTCATCAGAGTCATCGATTCCAGTTCTTTGAAATGGTCCCAGATGCAATACTGTCAAAACAATTCAAAGATTCAGACAAACGATGTTTAAAAAGCAAACCACAAGTATAAATCAGAAGAGAGCCACAAGAACATATTCGTATAATATATGGCACATGTTGGCAGTTCACATGACCATCATTAGCTATCATACTCCTGCAATGATCCCAAGACCGATTACTTTTCATACTGAAGTTAATGACAATATGAAGTGATGTTTAGATGAAGAAGAATCAGAAACAGAGAGCCTTTATTTAAAAAAGAGTATACCAAAAGGGTGTTCTCTTCAAAGGATATTTTAAGAGAACTTGAAGGCATTACTTTTATGACACATATCTGGCTCATATCATACTCATTTAAGGCTTAATTCAAGGGGCACAATATCATATATGGCTCATATAAGGCACACAATGTCACTAACAGTATCATATAAGGCACACATTAGTGTAAATAGTATCAGTATCAGTATCAGTAAATAGTATCAGGCTCATTTAAGGCTTAAATCAAGTGACTACTTCAAGGCACATATATCTGGCTCATGTAAGGCTCATTTAAGACTTAATTCAAGGGACACAATATCATATCTGGCTCATATAAGGCACACCATATCACTAACAGTATCATATAAGGCACACAATATCGATGAAAATGCGATGTCGATGATCGATGAATACAATATATCAGGCTCAAAAGGACTCTCTCATTTATTATATGGTCAATTCACATTAATTAACCATTTTTTCACATTAATTTTTCTCTTAACAACACAGCACTCATTGCATCTGCATCATATTATTATAAGAGGATACTTTCCTTATCCTGTTATCCCCAAACAAATTATTTCATACAAACGAAAGCAGCTTCATTTATGCTTTTCAATTCAGAATTTAGATTTGCATAAGTGCTTTCTGAATGCTTTCTAAAGCAACTGCTTCAAACAACTATGGACTCCACAAAATAATGCAACTAAAGACCCCCAAAAGTGAACATAGAAAATATCACCCCAGCTAAAAAAGTAGTTAGAGTGATTCTAATTAAACAACTTATTTCATCCCTACTCCAAACCTATTTGATGTTAGAATAGAACTTCCAAATAAATATATAAGATGCATGTAGCAGAATCCTATTCGACTATACTAATCAGAAACGACATCAATGTATTAAATTACCAAACCTCGATCAAACAGCTTATTTCAGTAGTCTAATTACTGGGTTGGAATCGGAAGCTTGATAATAGGACTTATAGACACAAATCATAGCATAGAACTCTTGGAGTATAAAAAAGCTACTTCATGTTCACATTTTCATACACAAGGTGAAGAATTCAACAATCCATGAGCTGATTTAATAGGCAAGAATGCATAAAGATGGCAATGAATGAAGAGAAAGAGCTGTTGTACGCATCCACACAATAAGGTCCTCTTGTTGACTCAACTGTTGCATTCAGAAACCACCATTTCAGCGGATTAATCACCCACCTTTAAGTATAATATTTAAAGGAAATCTGAAAACAGCAAACTTTAGCATATTCCTTCTATTTAAATGATAAGTTTAAAACATTCAGATGAATGAATATACGAAATATTATAGATTTATGAAAGGAAATAAGAAAAGCAAAAAAACAAAAACAAAAAAAAGAGGCTGCAATAGATAGAGAGCAAGATGATATACATTGCAAGTTGCAACAGCCTAAATTAATTCTGGATAACAGAGGACAACTCAACAGAATCATAATCAAGCAATTCCCGAATCATCAGTTCAATATATCATCTTCAAGTGTCCTAAATTCTTGCCCATACTCCATTTTTTTTACATTCTTCTCGATTCGAATTTATAGGCAAACCATATGCATTTCACTCTTTTTCTGGGGTATTATCCCTTGGAAATTCCGAATAGTACCCGGCGCCGGTTATAACAGAAGCAGATTGCCGGAGCTGAAGCAACTCTTGACCAGAAACAACAATGGCAGCCATCGCCGCAACCAAAACCATCAAAACAACGACACCAGATCAAAAAGCAATCGAAATTCCAGCTCGATCCGAGTCTTTCACATCAATGATCTCTTTGCAAACCAAAGGCAAAAGTCTAGAGCTCTGCCTTGAACAAATGCGCAGCCGCTTCGAGTTTCGACTTCTACAAAGGAGCATAAAAATCAATACGAAAATGGTGAGCGTAATAACAGAAGTGAGTATGCGAGCAGTGAATTTTTTTAGAGGGAAAGCAGCGTCTGTGTGATTCAAGGGTAATTTAGTCCGGTGGAATTTATTTGTTCTTAATGCAACTAAAAAATTGAAGCTGGATTAGCACTTAATTAAGGGGAAAAAAGTGGACTATAAACTAATTTTTCCTTAAAACTATATAAGTGAAAAATTCGTACAAAGTCTTGGCATATCTATCCTGTACATGACGTTATAAAATTTGGATAATAATGTTATATATTAGGTGCACTAGCCTTTGGGCTGTCTACGACATGATTGCTTGGAGAAAGTAGATTAGTTCTCATATGTCCGATTTTCTTTAATTAGGCGCACGGAGAATGTCTCGAGTCTCGACACATTTTCTTTCTCGGCTTGGTCTTGTTAGTCTTGGTGTGCGATTTTGGGGTTTTCAGCCCCCAGACAATGTCTTAATCGCTTGTGTGGCGGATTTAGTGAGTTAATAAAATTCTTTTTTTCTAAAAAAATGATGTTATATAGTAATAAATGATGAAAATTTAGTAAAATAATAGTTTAGGGTACTTGATAAATCAAGCTATTATTAGTATGAGTTGATAAATTGCTCATACTATAAATTTTCGGGTTTGAATCGAACAAATAAAAATTTAGAGATAAATTTTATACAAGACATAGCTTAATAAGATAAATTGTATTTTTCCCTATTTATATTTTATGATTAAAAATAAAAATAAAAATCCTATATATAATTTTTTTTGTTTTAATCCTATATATAATTACACAAAAATACACTTTAAAAAACAGATAAAAAGAGTACTACCTATGTTAATACATGTGTTTCACGTGTGATGTCAAGTCAGCGCAAAATCGCTTCCAAACTTGTCCAAAACAAAATTTTAATTTGGAGTACCAAACAAAAATAAAAAAAAATAAAAAAAATAGAAGCAATAAAGAATTACCTTGAATGATAAAAGCTAAAGCCCCAAGAGCATGAGGTCTCAAATTCAAACCTCTCTTGAGGCAGAAAATTGTTCGCGTTTAAATTTTTGTTTCGTTAAAAAAAAAAGAATAGTCAGTATGAAAAATTAGAATAGTAAGTATGTCATATTTTTTATTATTATGAGGGACAAGGATAATTATGCATAAATAGTTGTTTCATAGGAAAAATATGCTTAAAAAATAAACATTAGAAATATATGTATGAAAAACATTTCGTAAAGCATTCGTTGAGTATTTGCGGAGAATTGTTTTGCACACATAATTTTCAAATGTTTATCTTTTACGTATATTTTTTCAAAGACTAACCTTTTAGGCATAATGTTCCAACATTTTTATTATTTATAAAAAGGATCACTTTATTAACCCTCAAAGAGGCAAAATCATCATGGTTATAAAATGTATCAGCAAGTGAAAGTCATTGTTATCTACTCTATACACCGAGCAAGTCTATGGTCAAAATGGTAAAGAGTACATTTTTCATCACGGATTTTATTATACCCATAGTATCGTATGCGAAATAAAATAAACAAGTAGAAATAATAAGAACAATTTGTTTATTAATCTGAAAGGATATTACAATTACAATAATGAAAATGAAAAGAACAACTAAACAAGAAAGGGTATAAGGACTGAGGCGAGATGAACTCTGTCCTTAAGACAAATTTGCTCCGACTTGTACCCACGGATTATGCAATTGTCTCCCAGGATTACTCAGTTTACCTGTTCAAGAGGGAGGTATTTCAACCCTTGAACAACGTCGAACTCTGACAGTGTTTCAGAAAAACTCTTCAACTATTTGTTATGCAGAAAGAATGATATTTGTGTTGTATTTCTTGTGTACATTTCCATTGCAGTAGAGGACCTCCTTTATATAGGGAGCAGGAGAAGAAACTGAATTGAAGGTCATCAGGTGAAAGAACTCCACAAACACCTTTAATGGCATTTTTACTCCATCAGTTTCAAGTAATAAACAAGTCCACTAACTTGTGTAGTTATGTATCAGTTGCAGATGAAGAGTCTCAGCCTTTGAGTCGAACCGAATCGAATCAGATTTCTGGCCTATGAAGGGAACTCAGGTCGAAGCTTATCATCAGAATGTTGAATAATTATTTGACAAGTCCAATGTAACTTTGTCCAAAAAATTTGTATTGCCTCAGGCTCCCGAAGGCCCAATTCCACAAGTCCAAGCCCAAGGTCAAAGGTCAACGGTCAACGGGATCGGACACGGGCGGGCGGCGGCGGCGCACACGCGTGTGTGGAAATTTTAGCAGAAAATCGTCTAACTAAAACCATTATGAACTCTCTCCTTTTTTTTTTGGAGCTTAAAAACATTGATTAAACTCCTCCCAGATTAGCACAATTCCCAATGTGGGATTAAGGAAGTTGAACTCTTCAACTTCCAAGATTCAACACTTCAACTTTTCCAACTAACCAACTTCAAACCTTAATTTATCATTTACCCGATATCCAAATTGAATGATTCATAGACCTGTATTCATCTACGTCACACGTAGATTTCAAAGTCATCATAAACTCTTGATAAATTATACAAGAGTGTAATCGAAACTGGCTCATAATGTGGTTGTAAAAAATGATTAAAAATCATTTTCTCTTTTTCCCTCAATTTCTCCAAAAGATTTTACGGTGGTTCGGAACTAAGATGAAAATGATTGTGTCATCATTTGCATCAAATGATAATTTTCATAAGGGTAAGCCCTTTTCTATACATAGAGGACACATCATAAATCTCTTTATTTTTATTGGTTTGAGCGTTTGACATATTAAATATGATTTGGTTATGGATAAAAATAAAAAATCGTGGTTTTTCATTACTTTTGTCTTCAATAATACTACCTTCGTCCCAATCTAAGTTCGTTTAGCTTTTTGAATGTGACCCTTAATATAATTTCATTTAGAATACCAATAGAGCGTTTATTATATTTTTATAAATTCACATGCTTTACAACTATTATATTAATGAGAGTCAAATAATATCATAGACTTCTGTCATTAAAATTAATAACATTCAGTCATTTTTTTAATTTGTGTGAAAATATCTAAATAGACTTAAACTTTGGGACGGGTAGCAAGTGTTTTAAAAAAAAAAATAGTATATGTTAAGAAAATCGTTAACTAAGATTAATTTATAAATTTAGAATATGAATAATAATCCATAGGAATGAAGATGAACATTGCGATTGATTTATAAGTATTCTAATATACTACCTCCGTCCCAAAATATAAGTCATCATACACTTTTAGATTTATTTCACAATATAAGTCATTTTACATTACCAATACATCATTTATTACCCTTTTCTCTATCTTACCATTAATTTATTATCAATTCAACAAATTTTTATTAGTTAACAACTATTACATTAATATTAATCAAGAGACAATTTAGACATTAATCTTTAAATTTATGATATTCAACTATTTTTTTAATATGTCTGAAAACCTCACTTATATTTTAGGACGGAGGTAGTACTACCTAAAGCTCCTGCCCAATGACAATTAATTTAATTTAAAATGGACATCAGACAGGAATTGGACAAATACATAAACGTAATCAATGTACTGACCCAAAAATAATTAATGAGACCTTAATCCAAAAAATTTGGGTGTGAATCTCCGTGGGAAAATTCTACTTGTGACTTCCTACTGTAGAATCATCTACGCAATAAAAGATCTCAACCATACAATTTCCACACACAATGTGACACTGTGTATTCCACCTCGAGAAATCAACAAGACAGATCTCGCCACATATAGCAGCTTCCTACTAGAAAGTCCTCAAGATAAACGCACCAATCTCCGTGAAAGGAAAAAATTTATGTATATAGTATTTTTTTATTATTTATTTAGAAAACGAGCTCTTTATTTTTTTTTATACGTAATTGTACAATTCAGGGTAAAAAAAAAATTTGCTGAAGTTTATGAAAAAAAAAAAAAAAAAAAAAATTAAAGCCTTTCGGAAAAGAAAAAGAAAACTACTACCTCCTATTCATAATATGTTTCATCCTACACTTTTCTACTGTTCCATAATATGTTTCATTCTACATTCAACGTCAACATTTATTGTTTTTTTTCTCTATCTTACCCTAATTTATTATGAATTCAACAACTTTTCATTACTTAACAACTATTGTATTAATGATAGTCGAGGGTATTTTAGACATTAACCTTCAAATTAATGACATTCAACTAATTCCTTAATCTGTGTGAAAACTCCTAGGATGACGACTTATATTTTAGACCAGGATGTAGTACATGTATATTAAGAAAAATAAAAAAGTCTTCATTTAAAATGACGGCATTAACCCTCTCTTCATTTAAAAGGTCTCTTCATCTAAAAACCCTTCATTTTACACACAAAATCAAACCCTTTTAACAGTAACCACTCCAATCAAAAAAGTTCTTAAGCGGAATCATCACTACATGCACTTTTAAATAAATTTCCCTAAAAAAAAGGATGGAAAAAACACGGAGTATAAGATACCAATTTTGTCCTTTACAAGCAATTCAATTGTCCCAACTACGCGCTACTGAATTATGTAACCACATTTAAGGCTTTCTCAACTTTCGACTTCTGTTTCATCCATTCATATAAAAAATCTCGCTGTAACCACTTGATCCATCCATCAAATTTCCCTAATCTACCTGAAATTCCTTACCTTTCTATTCGATTTCTCAAAAAATCTAAGTATAGTTTTCCCTTACAGAGACCCTCATTGGTCTCTCCGGTACCTTCTCCGACCGATGTCAGAAATCGAGGTCCTCTCCGATCAACCAAGGCAGTCCACCCAAACAGCCCTCTTCTCCAAATATGAGGTCGGGAAGCTCCTGGGTTGTGGCGCTTTTGCAAAAGTATACCACGCTAGAGACATCAGAAATGGTCGGAGCGTAGCTATTAAAATTGTCAACAAAAAGAAACTCAAGAGCACAGCTTCCATGTCCAACATTACACGCGAAATCTCAATCATGCGTCGCCTTCACCACCCTCATATCGTCCGCCTTTATGAAGTCTTAGCGACGAAAACAAAAATCTTCGTCGTTATGGAGTATGTTAAAGGAGGTGAATTATTCGCTAAGGTTTCAAAAAGCCGATTAAGCGAAAATCTCAGCCGGAGATATTTTCAACAGCTGATTTCCGCCGTTAGCTATTGCCATTTACACGGTGTCTTCCACCGTGATTTGAAGCCAGAAAATCTCTTGCTCGATGAGAACGGAGATCTGAAAGTGACGGATTTTGGGCTCAGCGCTGTGAATGATCAGGTGAGAGAAGATGGGCTTTTGCACACGCTTTGTGGGACCCCGGCTTACGTAGCGCCGGAGATTTTAGCCCGGAAAGGTTATGATGGAGCTAAAATTGATGTCTGGTCATGTGGGATTATCCTGTATGTTTTGAATTGTGGGTATTTACCATTCAATGATCCGAATTTAATGGTTATGTATAAGAAGATTTATAAAGGGGAATTCAGATGCCCCAAATGGATGTCTGCAGATCTGAAACGGTTTTTATCTCGACTTCTGGATACAGATCCTTCAAATAGGATTACGATTGATGAAATCAAGCGTGACCCATGGTTTAAAAAGGGGTATAAGGAGATAAAATTCGCTGATTTCGAGGAAGAATTTGGTGGTCTTAAGGATGAAAAAGAGGGAGTGGATTGTATGAATGCGTTTGATCTGATTTCGTTTTCATCCGGGTTGGATCTTTCCGGGTTGATCGAAGATTCGGGTGACCCGGTTAAAGACTCTCGGAGATTGGTGGTGGAGTCGTCGCCGGAGAGTATAATGGAGAGGGTTGAGACGGTGGCCAAGGAGCTGGAGAATTTCAGGCTGATTAAGAAGAAAGACTGGGCGGTGGAACTGCAGGGGCAAAACGGTAAAATCATGATTAAGCTGGTGGTTAACCGATTAACCGATGGTTTGGCAGTTGTGGAGGTTAAAAGAAGAGCCGGCGATGGCCGGTTGTTTCAGGAACTGTTGGACGAAAAACTTTTACCGGCGATTCTTAGCCGGCCGGAATCTCAAGGGTCCCGTCCATAGTCGTAGTCTATGTTAATTGTTATTATTGTACCAGAACACGATTATATTCATAAACTTATATATATTATATATATATATGTGATAAAAAAAAAACATGTTTATTATTAGATCAGTTGATGTAATCCATAAGTGGATGTGGACGAGGCTTATCTGCACTCCGGGTGAAGGTCTCGATCGGGGGAGGGGGGTGGGGTTGAGTGGATGGGGGCTGGGGGAAAATAAATAAATGTATTATTGTTTTGTTACTTAATATATGCAAAAATAATGAAACCATGTACTAAATTATGTATTATGGCATTGTCAGAAGGACAAAGCTGCATCCTTGTAGGACAATGATATTGTATCATCATGTTTTGTTATATTTAACGGAAGAGAAATTGTATTTTCAGGTCACTCTACATCCTAATATTTCATTTCAGGTCGGGTCAGATCTGATTTTTTTTTTTTAGGTCCTGTGTCAGAATTTCAATAGGCGCGTTCAATTTTGAACGCACTCGCGTTGAATTTCAATTGACAAAATTTGAATAGCAACGTTGGAATTTGAACGGATCCGTTAAAATTTGAACGAGTGAAATGTCAGGGATAAATTAGCTTTTATTGCATTGATAAATATGTTTTTACCGCGTTCAAATTTGAACGGATCGGTTCGAATTCCAACGTTGCTATACAAATTTTGCCAATTGAAATTCAACGCGATTGCGTTCAAAATTGAACGCCCGTTGAAATTCTGACGCGAGACTTAAAAAAATGTCAAGTTTGACCCGACCTGACATAAAATATTAGAGTGTACAGTGACCTGAAAATACAATTTCTCTTTATCACATAGCTCATAAAATCCTGGCATTATTCTCTATGTTTTGAGGTTCAATATCAGATTTAGGGTAGATAATTTTTTGAGGGTGAAAGTTGGGGAAAAAAAAGCTCAAATTGACACACTCCCGTTAAGGAATAGATCAGTAAAGAAACTCAAGTGGTGGAAAGAGAAATTCCTGTCATCAGCTGGGAAGGAAGTTCTCATAAAGACAATGATTCAAGCGATCCCTCAGTATCCAATGCAATTGTCTCTTACCAAAAACTTTGATTAATGAGATGGAGGCAATGATAAGGCAATTCTTCTGGAGCAATGATTCAGGGCATAAAAGAATTCATTGGCGTGACTGGGATACATGTTGCAAGCTAAAATTAGAAGAAGGGATGGGATTTCGTAATTTGGAAAGTTTTAATCTAGCCTTGCTGGCGAAACAAGCTTGGAGAATCTTGCAAAATAGTTCTTCTATCTCGGCTAGGTTGTTTAAAGCCAAAAAAAATTCTAAAAGAGATTTCGGCGAGGCATCGCTCGGGAGTAGGCCATCATTTCTGTGGAGGAGCATTGTAGCCGGACGGAACCTCTTAACCTATGGCCTGAGATGGAGGGTGGGAAATGGACAAAAAATAAATATAACAAAGGATCCCTGGATTGCTCTTGAACCTGATTTCCGATCTCATCTCCATGATCCCTCAATACCAAACACGATGAAGGTCAGCTCCCTAATTGATCACATCAATCGAATTTGGAAGGTAGATATGCTTAAGGAATTATTTCACCCATTGGAGCTAGAGAAAATTTTGAACATCCCTTTGACCTTTCAGTTGAATCAAGACAAGTATATCTGGCATTACAGTAACAATGGAATTTATACGGAACCAAAGCTACTAGTTCAGTGGGCAAGGACATAATTTGGAATCAACTTTGGAGACTAAGGGTACAACCAAGAATAATTCACTTTATATGGCGTATCCTCCATAATGCATTGCCCACAGCTATCAACTTGGCAGTCCACAATGTAGGAACCTCTAATTGCACCAATTTGTGGTTCGGTTCGAGAGACTATCAATCATTGTCTTTTTTATTGTTCTATTGCAGTTGAAGTATGGAAAAACACGCATGAAGGTGATTCATGGGCACGTCTAAGGGTCTCTTCTTTTGCTGATTTTCTGGATAGATTGGTGTGTTAGGTGTAGTGCCCGAAAGACAATTTGTGTAATTGTTTTTTATAACAGAATTTATCTCACCTTATTACTTGCTTTGTGCTTGTAAGTAATACACTGCTGCAAACCCTAAGTATATCGGTATGTAAATCGCTTAACTCGGTGTATGGCATGCACGTGAGGATTGAGTTAGTGGTGATATACTTAAATCTGTTAGTCCGTGGTGAACTTAATCGAGTTTAGGGTCTCTTGATTAAAACACCAATAATGCGCCCATAACACCTTAGGGTGTGATAGTCTTATCCGATTTGTCGGTAGAGGTACTCACGTGGGGCATTTATATATGATGGCATTCATATATAGATGGACCGATTTAATGAATTTTTCGATATAATTCCGTAATCGAGGAATCTTATTAAATCATTAGATGATCATATATGGATCAACCTTAATCTCGAGGTGATCACAGTGGTGTCGCTTGTCTCGGGGTAGTGTTTGATGTGTTAGTTACGGTTCACTTAAATATGTGTTCCAAGACACTTCTCATTGGCACTATATCTTGATGAGTGAGTAGTTTACGATTTTCACAGACATGGAATTCATTCCTTCTGCGGGAAGTAGACAACGATCCCTTATTTGTTAGCCCTAAGAAAGTGATCGATCCCGGAGTTCGCATTTGACTAATTAGCTACTAGTTAGATATGTGTACTAATTGATCATCAGGGGGTTAATGGTAAATAAGGATAAGATATTCTGAGTCGGGTTCACGGAGACTTCCCACTCAGAATGGACAGTCTATGGAGGGTTAATCCGTATGTAGTGATTATATCAATGGACACTTATCTACTCTATGGGTTGAATGTAAGTATATATCTATAATTGGTAGAGTTCAGTTTCGGATTTATGGTGGCGTAATCCCGGAATTAATAATTTAATATATATATTATGTTATGTTCGATGAATAATATATTTAATTATTGGAGCTACTGGTTATAGGTCCATGGTCCCCAATGTGGCTTCTATAATTCAGGCTAATATTCTTGTTTATTTGAGCCTCCGAAATAATTAATTGGTTGAGCCAATTAATTGATATGCATGAATATTATTTAGTTGAAATTTAAATATATATAATACTGAAAAGTTACATTTTTCGTGGGCAGTGAGCTTAGTGTGGCGCCAATATGTCTTGGATTTTCCAAGAAATTAGCTTTCTTGGTTAATGACATATTGTGTAATTAGTTATTTATTTGTTAAATAATTAATTGAATAAATAAAAGAAAATAATTTATTTATTATTTATTTCTTAACTATAAGGATAATTATATTTTCTTATTATAAGATTATAATTATCTCTTATTTTTATTGGATAATAATAATTAGAATTATCTCTTTTATTTTGTTAAACCGATTGGGTATAGGTTTTCTCTCTTAGATTTTACCTATAAAAAGAAAGTTCTCCCCGAGCCCTAGGGGAAGAGAAGGCCACGAAATTCATAGATAAAAAAGGCTAAGGAGTTCGATCCTTAGCTCCACCCGGTTGGAGAAAAACTTAGGGTTTTTCTCGGTTACATATCAAGGAGGTTCGAATTCCAAGAATCGGTGTCCACCAACCACCGTTTGGAGAACACATTGGAAGATCAAAGCTTCTCATCCTAAGATTAAAGTTTTTCTTCCTACTATTGGTAAGATAAACTTAACCCCCTTGTAGTAGTTTAAGTCCTTTAACTATGTATTGTGATGTATAAGTCGTGATCCATCCGCTGCACGTAGATCTAACCCGTTTAGATCTAAGATCCTACATCCTTCATGGTGCTTACAGGAGATGATTTACAAAGTATACGAATAATCCTTACGTTATGGCACATTTGGAAGGCGAGGTGTTGATGAGAGTCAAATTGGCTATCATTTACTATGTAATTATACCCCGTTTATACCTCGTTTTATATGTTTCCGGAGACATTCGATTGTATTTTGATGTATTTTACACACTGGTTATCATTTCGATACCTAGGACGAAAAGTCCGGAAATCTCATTATTTTTCGGTGTTTTAATACATTCTCGGTCACCCTAGTGTCCTGTAGGGATTACGTGTGATATTTATTGTGATCTTGTACAGGTATTAGGTGTTCGAGAAGGCCGGAATGCTAGTTACGAGGATTGGAACGTGTGCCCGAAACTTAAACGTTCAAACGGATCAAAACGCGGTGGTACTACAACCATATCTTCCATTGATCTGAATTTTGATCCACCTTAGAGGCGTTTTTTGGGATGGACATATTCATGAAAGTTGTATACAATTGAATGAGCTTTCCAACGCATCTTGAATCACTCAAATCGGAGGTCTATAGACAAAGTTATAGCAATTTTTCTGAGGGTGTGTCAGCTAGGCGCGCGCCTGACAAATGTTAGGCGCACGCCTAGCTGTCAATTTTGACCAGAAGTTTCAGTACGTGTTTTTATCATCCTAGGCGTGCGCTTGCACTTTCCTAGGCGCACGCCTAGCGTCCAGAACTCATAAAACACTATAAATACCCCCATTTTGGATCTAGATCCACACACTTCTTCTTCCCCAACTCGTTTTTCATAATTTTTCTGCGATTTTTCCTTAGTTTAGATTAGTTTGTAGATATATTAGCTTAGTTAGTTGTAGATTGTTGTAATCCGGAGGATCTCAGAGATAGCTTGACGCGTTATTGACGGGATTTCGTTCGGTGGATCGATTTTCTACAGCCTAATATATTTGGTAATTTGTTTTCCTTTCTTGTTCTTGCTTTCAATCTTTGTTTATGTTATATTTATTGTTGATTTCTTGTTGTTTTTGTTAGTATAATGAGTAGCTAATTTCCCGATAGTCGAGTTATGTAATAGTCATTGAAATCGAACCTTAGCATGTTCATGTGGTGTTCTTGATGTTTATCTGTTGATTCTCGACGTTACCATAGTTCTAGAACTTATTCTTATCACGTTTGTTGAATTGATCACTTAATAAACGTATCACACGTATCGTCTTTACATATGTATTTTGTGAGAGGATACGGGAGCCGGGGTTCTAGGATCACTGTGTAAAACCGACTGATTTGTTCAGACTCGGTTTCGTTGTGAGGTTTTGTATCGACTTGTCGAGCGTTTCATGAATCGTAGACCGTGTGAGGTCAGTTAAATCCGTTAAGCGGACTGTTGACCTGACATAGGAGGGTAGATTATTGAAATAATGTCTATTCTCAGAGCCAGGAAATGACACCCTTTTTGACATCGAGAACGTTTAGGTGAATCAAGAATACCTCGAGACTTGGCTAGGGTTTGTGAGTATTAGATTGGATCATAGCTCGGCTATCTCTTTTATATAGTTTTAAATCTTTGTTTTGTGTATTTTTAGTTTGTAGAACCGGTGATCTGACAAATCACCACGTTCAATATTTGTGTTGACCTGGGACGAGACCGACTTTGGTACTCGACCAGATTCCCTGTGGGATACGACCTTGACTCACCAATTCTAGGCTACAGTTGACCTGGTACACTGCCGGTGAGATTGGACACTTAGAAAAGGCCGATCAAGTTTATAGTTGATGAGAGTCAAATTGGCTATCATTTACTATGTAATTATACCCCGTTTATACCTCGTTTTATATGTTTCCGGAGACATTTGATTGCATTTTGATGTATTTTACACATTGGTTATCATTTCGAGACCTAGGACGAAAAGTCCGGAAATCTCATTATTTTTCGGTGTTTAAATACATTTTCGGTCACCCTAGTGTCCTGTAGGGATTACGTGTGGTATTTGTTGTGATCTTGTACAGGTATTAGGTGTTCGAGAAGGCCGGAATGCGAGTCAGAAAACTTGATCGGCCTTTTCTAAGTGTCCAATCTCACTGGCAGTGTACCGGGTCAACTGTAGCCTAGAATTGGTGAGTCAAGGTCGTATCCCACAAGGAATCTGGTCGAGTACCAAAGTCGGTCTCGTCCCTAGTTCACAAATATTGAACATGGTGATTTGTCAGATCACCGGTTCTACAAACTAAAAATACACAAAACAAAGATTTAAAACTATATAAAAGTGATAGCCGAGCTATGATCCAATCTAATACTCACAAACCCTAGCCAAGTCTCGAGGTATTCTTGATTCACCTAAACGTTCTCGATGTCAAAAAGGGTGTCGTTTCCTGGCTCTGAGAATAGACATTATTTCAATAATCTACCCTCCTATGTCGTCAAGCGATCCGCTCAACGGATTTAACTGACCTCACACGGTCTAAGATTCATGAAACGCTCGACAAGTCGATACAAAAGCTCACAACGAAACCGAGTCTGAACAAATCAGTCGGTTTTACACAGTGATCCTAGAACCCCGTCTCCCGTATCCTCTCGCAAAATACATATGTAAAGACGATACGTGTGATACGTTTATTAAGTGATCAATTCAACAAACGTGATAATAATAAGTTCTAGAACTATGGTAACGTCGAGAATCAACAGATAAACATCAAGAACACCACATGAACATGCTAAGGTTCGATTTCAAAGACTATCACATAACTCGACTATCGGGAAATTAGCTACTCATTATACTAACAAAAACAACAAGAAATCAACAATAAATATAACATAAACAAAGATTGAAAGCAAGAACAAGAAAGGAAAACAAAATACTAAATATATTAGGCTGTAGAAAATCGATCCACCGAACGAAATCCTGTCAATAACGCGTCAAGCTATCTCTGAGATCCTCCGGATTACAACAATCTACAACTAACTAAGCTAATATATCTACAAACTAATCTAAACTAAGGAAAAATCGCAGAAAAATTATGAAAAACGAGTTGGGGAAGAAGAAGTGTGTGGATCTAGATCCAAAATGCGGGTATTTATAGTGTTTTATGAGTTCGACGCTAGGCGTAATGTTTAGGAAAGTGCAAAGCACACCTAGGATGATAAAAACACGTACTGAAACTTCAGGTCAAAATTGACAGCCATTTGACAGGCGCGCGCCTAGCTGACACACCCTCAGAAAAACGACTATAACTTTATCTGTAGACCTCCGATTTGAGTGATTCAATATGCGTTGGAAAGATCATTCAATTTTCTACAACTTTCATGAAGATGTCCATCCCAGAAAACGCCTCTAAGGTGGATTAAAATGCAGATCAATGGAAGGTATGTTGTAGTACCACCGCGTTTTGACCCGTTTGAACGTTTAAGCTTCGGGCACACGTTCCAATCCTCGTAACTCGCATTCCGGCCTTCTTGAACACCTAATACCTGTACAAGATCACAACAAATACCACACGTAATCCCTACAGGACACTAGGGTGACCGAGAATGTATTAAAACACCGAAAAATAATGAGATTTCCGGACTTTTCGTCCTAGGTCTCGAAATGATAACCAAGGTGTAAAATACATCAAAATACAATCAAATGTCTCCGGAAAAATATAAAACAAGGTATAAACGGGGTATAATTACATAGTAAATGATAGCCAATTTGACTCTCATCAACTACTACCCCCCTACTTAGCTTTTGCTCGCCCTCGAGCAAAAAACGAGCGATTCAAAAATAAAGATGGAGTTAACATTGCAATCATACATCTAGTCTATAAGAATTGAAATGGTAAAACACAAGTAAATGACACAAATGCATAAGATTTAAGTTCTACCTTGTATCGAGAAAAGAACGTGTGTGTGTGTATAGCTTGTTCAACATTTTTCACCAATGACCAGTTTAGATTATAGACGTATAATGTACCGAGGCTACACCATAGGATTATACGTCGTAAACATCTCCACTAATCGAGGTCAATCGTCGTCTAGTACGGTCGAGCAGGACTTGAAGGGTTATACCGTTAGGCTAGGGTACGGGCAATGAAAGGATATTTACGATAAAATAGAAAAGAGAGGGTGCAAAAGAGCTTTAACCGAGATATATACACAAAACTCGGTTATCACTTCGCCTTCAATCTTTCCAAATATTTACATCTCCGGAGTCCAAACCCTAACCTCAACTTCATAATATACAATACTACACAACACTTTAGTCCACTTTTTGGACTTATAACAAACTATAAATATGTACATTTACCACTTCTGTTTCATTTTTTTTTCTTCTTCTTCTATACATCAAAATTCCGAACAAAACCGAAACCGACACATTGTTACACTCCTCGTACCGAATAAATCATAAATTACGACTCCATACCATTACTTACGTCTCAACAATACCTCGCAACATCGTAAAAATGTGCGGAACGAACAAGCTCAATTGCAAGGTAGTCAAGGATATGTAGACCGAAATAATGTTAGGGACATCGATTTTCACGGGTTAGTAACACGAAAGGCTAGTTCGGGTGGCGGTCTAACCACCTTACAAAAGGCTTAGAGGGGTAACAGTGAATTAATCGTTTAGGTTGGACTTTCGCTCTGATCGGGTCAAAATAAATGCCAAAACCGTCGTCCCGTACCTAACCACGACGACCTTTCTATTCCGCCTCGAAGTTACTAATATAAGTTCTAGGTAACCGGGTCATTAATAACTACCATAATCGTTCACTAGTCAAGGTGATTCATGAAGTCGAAGCTAACGTGATAGGACTATTCCATTCTCAAAACAAGATCCCAACTCAAATGAAATGCATTCAAATAATCACTATATGTTTAACAATACAATACTAAAGGCTCAATGTATCACAAACAATGTCAAAGGCATCAAAATTTCTAAAAACGACTCATTTACACCCAAGGGATAACAATCTCTAAGAATAACTCGTTCCACATGAAAACAAAACATCGAAGCTAAACCAACCACCCCTACTTTAAAACGAAACACGAATGATAAGGGTAGAAAAGTTAGCTTACAACCGGAAAAATACGCGAGTACGATCATGTGGCATCCGTAAAATGAACTCCCGGGGTACCTGTACTTAAAAATATACACAACCAACACCAAAGGTGTACAAGTATGGAGTATAACACAATGAAACTACCCGGATTACCACAACTCATCAAAACCAAAAACACCACACTAAACCCCCCCCCCCCCAAAAAAAAACACACTTCCTCGGGTTATATTACAACAAAACTTACCCGAAGTATCAAAATAGAAACTAAAGAAACACAGTGAAACACGAGGGGAAAGAAAAAGCAATAAAAACACATTCTGAGTTTATAGTCCTCAACTCGACTTTCTATCCCCAACTATGTCAAGGATAGCTATACCAAAGGAGAGCAAACCGTTGCTTCTCCCAACAAATATCGTAAGAATTGAGCACCCCTTGAAAATAAAACAATGGAACTATGGGGCTCAATCCCCACCACCAAGATTGGTTCAATGAATCCATTGCACAAAACAATGAATTCACTTTCCCCGAACCAAAACATATCCCAACTAATAACGACTCAAGCACCAAGTATGAACATTTAGGCTCAACATCAACAACAAACTCAATAGGGTGCACCCCCGTAGGTATAACAGTAATGCTAGACGAAAAAGGAATAGATGATTCAATAATATCAGGATTTATACCCTCGTCATAGCATTTCTCAGGGGTGACTTCAAGTAAAGTCTCACGTTCTTTCCTCTCAAACTCCTCAAATAGTTGTTGCACTTTAAGCTCCAAGTTTCGTATGGCTGTTTGCATCACAGTCTGGCCATTACGAAACTCTTGAAACTTTCTATGGTGCTCTTGGACCACTTTACTCAACTCTTCAACAGTTTGCTCAAGTGCCATCCGTTGCTCCGTTGAAGTCTCTGATTCCGGAGGTGGAGGAGTATCGAGTTGTTGATCAAAGTAACTTGGGGCATTCCCCCACTCATTTCCGTATGATGCGGTGTATGGGTTTAACTGATAAGATGGTTGTGTTTGATAACCCATAGCACCGTAGTTGTAATATCCGAATGGGTAAGGATATGAGCCGTAATTGTAGTATGGATTCATTATCTGCAAACAGGGAAACAACACGAACACAATCACGGTATTGAGTCACTACCACTACCAAAGTGATGTTGCGTGGAATATCAGTTTTGCGGTAACAGTGTCAATCTTGAGGATATAAGGCTGTTTATAGGTGATTCCTCCGGAGAAGTACGACGGTTATTTAGAACAAGGTGGCGGAGTAAGCATAAAGTAAATAACAAGCAGATTGGGCGGTGGTTAGCGGCAAAAGGACGAGTTTGGCCGTGTGTATTAATTCTCGCTCCTTTCTTCGTTACATATGATCCTCTATTTATAGACAAGTAAGTCGGTCTCTCTGTTCTTGATTAGGCAAACTAATGATATAATAAGAAGTAACTTATACAAGTGTCATAAGTATCTTAAATAAATATCTGCATGCACCGAATCAAGTAAATAGGCATGCCAGCGCGCGTCACGCGCCGTGTCATGGCGACGATAGCGTGGTGATGGCGAGCAAATGGGTGCGATCTTGCCTTGATTGTAAGGAGAGGAAACCATATGATGGAGGAGATACGTCCGTTTGGAAGTGGCGGACGGAAGACGGCTAGAGACCTAGCGGCCGCCTTGTCAGTAAATGGGCGGCTACAAATGGGCGAGGCCCATGATATTTATATTGGGCCGGGTTGGATCGCCCAATCCATTGAACAAAGGTGTCTGCTGCGGGTTAGGTATATCAATGGCCCCTACTCGCGATGGATGTGCCGCCAGCGGAGAGTAGAAAGTATGTCAGAGAAGTGAATACCATCTGTAGTTGCTGTGCTTGTAGCGAACAGGCTTTGATCGCCGATAGTCGCTATATCGGCCTTAGTTGCCAACAACGCTCTGTTGGGCTTAATCGCCGACAACGCTCTGTCGGGCTTAATGATGACCGCCGGTAGCTGGGCGACCAGAATTGAAAAGGAATGTACTAGCAGTTCAAACGTCGCATCAGTCACGTGAGAGGTTGCGTACGATCTGAATCGCCGCCTATTCCGATTATTTGCCGTTTCTTGGGATACGAACCGACGCCGATTAGACGTATCACGAGACAAGACGTTTCGAAACGTTTTGAATTTCGAAAATCGTAATAACTGTTCCCGCCCTTATTCTCCTCTATAAAAGGGGGTCCTCCTCCACCATTCACCACTTTTGGTGAAACTGACCTCGGTGATAACAAAACTCCGGCGAGAAGGCGATTTCCGGCAAGGTTTAACAGAGCTCCGATCAAGCGTTTTCCTTTGCAATCAGTCTACTTTTCACCCTCTTTCAACGATCAGGTAGCAAGATCTTCCCTCTGTTTCCGTTTTTTTTTACTTTGATTCCTTCCCAAAAATCATGATTTCGATTTGTTTTCCTTGCGTTTTTGTATGAATATTGCCCTAGTTTGCTTTGGTGTAGTGTATGATCCTGATGATCCCGTTTTTTGAGTATTGTGTACGTTTATCCTCTTCCTAAATCCCCAGTTATGCTACCTCCATGATTTGCTGGCGTTTATATGTTGACATATCACTTATTCCTATATGAATGCATATGTGATTGGGGGTAGTTCGCCTGGGGTTTTTCTGGGTTAATGCTTGGGAGAAAGATAGGTTTTTTTCGAGTTTCTTGTTTAAAGAAGATAGAGGGGCGAGGTGTCGGGGTGTACTCGCTTTCACCTCGGCCCGACTATCACGTCTGGGTGATTAAACGTGTCCACCTTGCCCTTTTTTCTTTTTCAGCATGTCTTCTGAAGATACTCAATCAAATGAGGAAGTTCGTGTAGTCGCTGGTTACGGATCCGGCGACGAGGTGCAGATGGTCGACGACTCTGACTCGATGAGAGCAAGAGAGGCGGAGCCGGAGGATGAAATCGCTCTTATTGGCAGTGGCGCCGCTGGTGGTGAGATTGAGGAAGTAGGCGACGACGAGGATGAGGACAGGGTGGTGCTAAGTTCGTTGGGTAGGAGGGCCGCGAGTTCTTCTAGGATTCCTGGGACGTCGACCGCGAGCAGGAAAAGGTCTGTCAAGATCAGGTCCGCGGAAGTTACCGCCGAGCTGAATGCGCAAAAGAGTGTCGACCGCGATCTCATATCTCAGTGGAGGGGAATGAGGAGCCTTACAGATTACACGTCGTCGCTGGTTATATATGACATTCCCTCTGATTATCGATTCGCGAGCATGGGAGCGAACAATGTGTCAAGGATTTGCGGCCGCGAAACTGAAGATTACATATGGCTCCACTTCGACCACTTCGTTGCCGGACTCAGGCCTCCCTTCGACCCATTCTTCGTGAAGTTTATGGAGGAGCTGAGGGTGATGCCCTGCGACCTTAGTTTGGGAGTTGTTCGCGTAGTGACATCCTTTATTATAATCAGCCGATTGAAAGGGCGCGAACCTCTCATGGGCGCTTTGCTATATTTCTATTCTTTCGCGGAAAGGCGCGCCGCCGATTCAACCACGTAGTCGCCGAGTAGTGGTCGGCCCCGCTTGTTATTCGACCTCCCAGATAAAGTTGCGGACTGGGATAAGAGATGCATGAAGGTGGAGTCACGGGTGGGATGGCCTTTTGCAAAGCGCGGCAAAACTCTGTGGCAACCGAACACCTCAAAGATATCAAAACCCAGGACGACGACGATGGGTTCATAGCCGAAATAAAAGATGATCTAGGCTATACTCGCAGGAATGAGGATCAAGCCCGCGCGTACAACTGGAGAGTGCTTCTTGATATTAGCGAACCGTATCTTGGGTTAGCGGGGCTTCCTGTCGCGGGGGTTGGCGCTCCCCTTGCACCTGTCGATCCGTTGCCAACCCACCCTGACTGGTACGGGGAATGTCATCATGCTATATGCCTACCATCCCAATGTACCACCTGTGGAGGCGACCCCTCTTTGCGAGCACCGAGTAGGATTCTTACTTTTTGCATCTGCATCTTTCTTGTTTCCCCCATATATTTATCTGTTAACACGCTTCGTGCTTTCCAGGTACCATGGATAGATTGACTCAGCGCAACTCTCTGTCCCGGGCGAAGACGACTGGGGAGGTGAACAGAGCGAATTGGTGAAAGTCTTGATCGATCTTCCGAAGGTCAGTCTGACTGCTGGGGCGGCGGGCACCTCAAGCTCGCAAGTGAAAAAGACGGCCGTGCCATCGGTGCAATCTACTGCGGCTACAGCTGGGGCGAGCAAGGCAATGAAGCAGACAACTCTCGAAAGCCGCTCCTACCGGTCAAAAGAAAAGGCGGTCAGATCTCAAGAGGTCATCCGCGATTGATGACATCGGCGGCGATCGTGATGCTCCTCCCCCACAAAAATCCAAAAAGATGAAACCAAGGAGAAGGGCCGCGGATAGAGGGCAGAGGTGAGGTCGTTGAGGTTATCGCGGGCTCGACATCCGCCTGGCGATAAAGGCAAGAAGGTTTTTGAGGTGTCCGATCGTCGGGCACCGAATCGATCACGTTGCCCAAAACGTGCCCGTTGGGCGGCGGGCTTCCGGTATGCTCGTTGGATGAGGGGTTTATGAGCCAACCCCTCAATATTTCAAGGCGAAAGCAATTTCGAAGGGATCGCAGATGTTCCTCCCTAAAGCACTTGAAGTGGGGCCCGCCCCAAACATTAAATTGGAGATCGGTCGCGGGATCGCGGATAGGGTCGCCTCTGGCGGACCAGACCACACCTCGCCGTACCTTTGTCCCCAACGCTGAAGATCTGTGGGGTCTGTTCGGCACCGTTGTGAGCACGGTAAAGTTTCCTTTGTTTTACCATATTTGTCTTTTGCTTTATTTTTCAAAGTTGATCTCGACCTCGCATATCTCTTTCCTTTCGGTTTGGCAATCGGGTTGGCCTGGATTTATAAACGACCATATCGAGACCATATATCCTGGCGCCGATAGTGCTAAAGCGCGGACGAGTCCAAGAAAGCATTGGAAAAGTCCCATGACACAATGGCGCAGCTTCACGGCGAGTTGGAGTCTGAGAAGGACAAAGTGAAGCGGCTGATCGCAGAGAAGAAAGCGCTGGAGGGGGCGCTTGCCCAAGAGCGCAAGGCGCGGGTGGCGGCCGATAAGGCGCGGACGTAGGTCGATGAAGCTGGGGTAAGCCGGCGAGACTTCGGGCGGAAGCTGACAAAGTGCGGATAGAGGCCGAGCGCATCGCCGCCTGATCGGAGGAGCTTGCATGCGAGCGTGTGGCCAAAGCTCAAGAGTTATCGATTTGATGGACCGACTTCAAGCTAAATGCGCGACGATGCTCATCGTGCACTCGCCGTTATGAATCAGAAGATGGCCGATAAGAGTGCCGAGGTCGACGACAGTTTTGTTATGGGCTTCGACCAGGGCGGCTATCACCTTGCTCGCTGTTTATGGGCCCGGGGTAGTGAGGATCCAGATGTTGAAACTTTGCGAGACTGGATTCTCACACACCCTTTCGACGAGGAACTAAGGGCTTTCCACGCGCGGATTCCTTATTCGGATAAGGAGCTCGAGGCCTATGCTCCAAAGCTTGCTCCTGATTGGGTCGCTCCCGCCGTTGTAGAAAATAATCGAGGGAGTTAGTTCGTCGCGAGCTCGAACCGGTCGACGCTGAAGGTGGAGATGGTGAGGAAACTCATGAGCGAATCGAAGATCGATCTTCAAGGCGCCACTCCGCTGTTTCTCTCGAGTCGAAGTCGACAAGCTACTCCACCCCCTCCTTCACTCGCCAATATTCAAAACGAAGACAGCCGCCCAGATGAAGCTTAGCTTTGCTTTTGTCCTGATCTGCTTGTAAATTCTGTTTTGACTTTGCCTTTACTTGATTTGTAATTTGCAACTTATTTTTACTTTTCCGCATAACTCCTTACTTTTCCATTTGCAATTTGTATATTGAGGTTTGCTTTCTGTTCGCCCATATTTGCTTGTTTGCCTCTGTTATTGTAATTGAGTCCGATCAATCCCCCTTGGGTTATATAAGATTCAAGCATTGTTGTATTTCAATTTGTGCCTCCTTGAATCTTATCTAAGCCAATTGTTCAGTCGCTATTCGCTCTGCTAAATCTGATGTCAAAGATACTGCTTTTGAAATTAAATTTCCGGGGGGTAGCCCTCTGTTTGATATGAGATTTGGCGGCGTGGCGTTTTTTGAAAAAACTCTTCATATTGCCCCCACTTTTTGATAAAGGTTGAGGGGAAACCGAGACCTTTGCTTAAAAATTTTCTGCCTGAGTAAAATGCTGTGTGAGAAGGGATGTAAAATTGGATTTATAAAATTTTGATCACCCCGCTAGATGATAAAAATTTACAAAGAAAGCCTAGACGCTCTTTATCGTTGACAAGAGGATGGCCATAACCCTATCCGATTATTACATATAGTATCTCTTAAGATTATCCGCATGCCAAGGCCTGTTGAGCTCTCGTAACCTTCGAGGGTTCTTCAAGACATAGGTTCCTTTTTTGATCTCCTTTGCCACCACGATAAGGTCCTTCCTGATTCATTTGTAAGTTTACCCTTGTCGGGTTCCATGCCCGTTGCTTTCTATTGCGAAGAACGAAATCCCCACTTTGAACGAGTGGTCGCGGATACGTTTATCATGCTCTCTCTTCGCTATATCTCGCTTGTAGTTTAACAACCGCCGATAGGTCATTACTCTTTTTTCTTCTACCGGATCGAGATTGATTTGTTTATTCAACGCATTATCCTTGGGGTCGAAAGAGCGACCACGATGCTTGGGCAGGCCATCTCGACCGGACTCATTGCCTCCGATCCATAAGTTAAAGCAAAAGGAGTTTCACCTGTTGGTGTTTTGATGGTGGTGCGGAGAGACCATAAGATGGCGGGCAACTCGCCTACCCACCCTCTCGCTTTTGCTTTATCGTCCACACTTTTCTTTAGCATCTTAATTACTTGCTTATTGCGGCCTCGCCTTGACCGTTACCCCGTGGATATGCTGCTGAGATGATTGCCAATGCTTAACCTTGAATTCTCGCGCAAAGGTTTGAAAAATCCGACGAAATTGTGGACCGTGGTCCGACACCATCGCCGCGCGAACGCCAAAGCGAGAAGAAAATTTGATCGTGCAAAAGTAACCCGCCGCTTTTGCGGTTATCTTAACCATAGGTTTGGCCTCAATCCATTTTGTAAAATAATCGACGGCTACTATGATAACTTTGCATCCGCCTCTTCCTGGTGGAAATGGTCCGATTAGATCGAGTCCCCACATGTCGAAAAGGCCAAGGTGCGACCACAATGCTCGCTTTCGATGAGATGGTAATCGTGGGATATCCGTGATGCTTCGACATTTAGGACATTCCCGACTAGCTTCTCGAGTCCTTAAGAATACTAGGCCAAGAATACCCGGCGGTTAAAACCTTTTGTGCCGAGAGCGGCTTGCTGGATGTCCTCGCGACACGCCTTGGTGAATCTCGTTTAGAATCACCAAGCTTTCCTCTTGTCGAACACACCGTAAAAGGGCTTTGTAGCCGACCTTCTATAAAGAACTCCGCTCATGATGACATACTTCGCAGCTCTTCTTCCGAGGGTGCGTGATTTGTCCGCCTCATCGGGCAAAATGCCCGTTTCGATGTATGCTTGTATCTCATCCATCCAACATGCGACCACAGGTGATATATCTATATCCATAATCTCTGCTGCTTCGATTGAGGGCATCGCTAAATATTCGATCATGATGGAAGGGTCCGCGAGCTCCTCTCCGGAGAGAGTTTTGATAAGTAGTCCGCTTCGCTCGTTGTCCTCTCTTTTGATTCTCGATAAATTCACAATATTGAAAACCCGTTGCTAGCTTTCGGACAACCTTACCGTATTTTTCGAGAATGTCACAATGCGTGTCATAATCCCCCGAGATTTGTTTGACGATAAGCTGAGAGTCACAATAAACCTCCACATTCTCTACGTTTAACTCCATTGCGAGTTTGAGCCCCGCTATGACTGCTTCATACTCGGCCTGATTATTCGTGGCGGCAAACTCAAACCTTAAAGCCTTTTCGATCTCCTCTGTAGTTCCCGGCTCCATTAAGATGACTCCTGCTCCGCAACCATTCCGACTCGATGCCCCGTCGACGTACAACAGCCAACATTGCTCGTCTCGCTCCTTGACCTCTGCGGGTCCGATTGGCATAGGCGAGTTTGGTCGTGGCGAGTTAAAACTTGTTTCTACGATGAAGTCTGGCAAGGTTTGCCCCTTGATTGCGTTCCTAGGTTGATACTGGATATCAAACTCGGTAATTTCGATTGCCCACCTGAGGAGGCGACCTGAAAGGTCCGGTTTGTGCAAAATTTGTCGTATCGGACTGTCTGTTAAAACAATTATTGTATGGGATGTGAAGTAGCCCACGAGTTTGCATGGCGACAATAACAAGAGAGTAAGCTAATTTTTCAATGTTAAAATAGCGGCTCTCACCGGATCGAGAGCTTTACTTACATAAAACACGGGATTTTGGAGGTTCCGGCCTCTTTTACAAGAACGGCGGCGGCGATGTAAAACCTCAATCAAGCCGCTAGATACAAAAATAGCACATCCCCACCGCCGGATGACTAAGAGAGGTGGCTTGCCCAGATACTCTTTCAGGGCTTGAAAAGCTTGCGAACATTCCACTTCACCTAAAATGTCTTATCTCCTTTCGAATTTTAAAGAAGGAAGACACTTTTCGGCCGACTTTTGCTATGAAGCGACCAAGTGCGATAACGCGCCGTTTAGCCTTTGAACTTCCTTGATCGTTGTGGGCTCCTTCATATCGAGGAGAGCTTGTATCTTTTCCGGTTTGCCTCGATGCCGCGACGGCTAACCATAAAACCGTAAACTTGCCCGCCGAACCCCAAATGTACATTTTCTTTGGATTGAGTTTCATAGAGTGCTTTTTAACATTGTTGAGAGTTTCTCGAAGATCGTCAACGTGGCTCGTCGCCGTCGACTTCACCACCATGTCATCTATATAAGCCTCCATATTCCTTCCAATTTGCGAATGAAAACTTGGTTGATCATCCGTTGATACGTCGAACCCGCATTTTTCAACCCAAACGGCATCATCTCATAGTAATAAAGGCCCCTGACTCTCAAGGCGGTCATCTCCTTGTCGGATTCAGCCATTCGCACTGATGATACCCCGAGTATGCATCCAAAAACTCAACACCTCAAAGCGTAAATCGAATCCACCAATCTATCTATTCGAGGGAGTTGATAAGGATCTTTGGGACAAGCTTTGTTGAGATCGGTGAAGTCCACGCACATCCTCCACTTGCCGTTATGCTTCTTGACCATTACCACATTTGCAAGCCAGGTAGGATAAGCAAGCTCCTTTATGATACCCGCTTCAAGAAGCTTTCGTACCTCTATCTTTACAGCTGCCTCTTTTTCGTATGAAAACCGGCGTGCTCATTTGTTATACCGGTTTGACGGTTGAATCACTTTCGAGATGATGGAGGCGACTTGATCTGGACCCTCGCATATCTGTGACAACCCATGCAAAGGCACTCAGGTTTTCCTTTAGCATCTTTACCAGCTCTTCTCTCTCAGCAGAGCTTAACCTAGCCCCAAATTTAATCTTTTGCTCAGGGTACTCCTCGTTGATGACTATCTCTACTAGTTCATCTTCAGCAGTGAAATCGGGCTCATCCCTGACTTGTAGCGTTTCACATTCCAACCCGCTGGGCGCTTGCTCGCTCACATTCCTGATCATGCTGACCATTCCTTCAACCTCCGGTACCCCAATCCGTGGTCTCTTAGCCTCAGTCCTCATTTCTCGTATATAATTGAGGACTGTCGCGGGCTCGCTGATAGACGTTCCAATCTGATCACCAACATAAAACTTTGCCCGCTGATGAGGGATGGAGGTTACCATCTGAAATTGACGTAGAGCCGGTATCCCTAAGATCATATTGTAGTTGGGTGTAGGTCGACCACCAAGAAAGCGACCTTTTCTCGTTCTAAAAGCGCATAATCGCCCATTTGCACGTCTAAATCGATGGCCCCTTGACACTTACTTTGTGATTTGTAAACCCCTCAAGGGTGCCAAGTGCGGCCTCAAACTGGAGTCGCCAAATCCCAACTCTCTGAAGCAACTGTAGTATAGAATGTCACGGCAAGCTCCCGTGTCGATCATCACCCGTTTTACACATGCACGGTTGATAACCGCTGACACACACAAACACATGTCCTCATTATTGGTCGAAATCACCAACTCACTTCGAGTAAAAGCCAAAGGGCTCTCGTTTTCTCGCAAAACAGTCGGTTTTTCCACATGTTTGTTGATCGAACCAATGCGACTCTTAATCTGATTGTTGCTGGGCGGAGTCTCGGTTATCATCCTTATACTCCGATCAAATTGGCGGGTCTGTTGATTCCGCCTATCTGACCCCCCAGCGTTTTGCTTGTATGTATCGCCGTGGCCGGCGCGAGCAAGTAACTTCTCCACCGCTCGTTTAAATCAGATGCACTCCTCGGTCGTGTGACCTTTATCCTGGTGGTACCCACAGATTTGCTAAGCGTCGCGACGTGATCTGCGACCATGGGATAAGGCTCGGGTACTTCATCTCGAACCTCGTTTAGCATTTGAGTGTAGGAGATGTTGATGGGGGTAAATGCTCCTCTTTGAACTTACCGGGTTTCTTGATGTCCCGTTCATTACCTCTGCGGGTATCTTTCGGTGGATTCGCGCCAACCTCTCTGTTTATTTTTATTCGAGGAAGATGTTCCTCATTACCATTGTCGCGACGCACTTCCTCGTCGAGCTCAACATCTCCCGTAAGTTCGTTGGTGGGGTCCGTGAAGAATGATTTCAGGTACCCCGGACTCAATCTCGTTTTCGGCCGCTCATCACGACGTTATCCGCCAGGCCTCTCGTTAGCTCATAAACTTTATAGAATCGCCGTAATAGCCGCGAGTTCCTCGTTTCGCCTCGACGGACCTCGTGATAGATCGATGTGTGTTTTCTTTGGTCCCCACCGATCGGAACTCCGCTATGAACTTGTTAATGAGGTCGCCCCACGATGTAACCGAGGCCGGAGGTAGACCTCGAATCCATGACGCGCTCTATCTCGCATAGACCCACAAAAGCGATGCACCATGCATCCTCGCTAGGCATACACAAACCGATCCCGCTTTGAAAGGCGGATAGCGATCCAACGGATCTGTTTATTCCATGATAATTGGTAAAGTTGGGATAATGCGTTCCCCCTCGCGGCGCTTCTTTCAAAATATCAGGGTGAAGCACACTTGTTCCCCAGGTGGGAACAGCCTTTGCTCCTTTGGCCCCGCGTTGTAATTCCTCTATCTGCTTTTTCATTACCCCAACTCTTCCTTATTCTCGGGATGGGTATGTTCGCGATAACCCCTTTTATCGAGAATCCCCGCCTCCATGCGAGTGTAAATCGATCGATTATTTCTTTGTGTTCGGGGGCGCACATGATCGTGGACCGTGGGCCCCAAATCGAACAAAAGTGATCTCTTCCGCGACGTCGCATGATTCGCTCCCCTGTGTTTCGTTTCTTTGAGCTTGAGTTTTTTGGGGAGCCGCTGTCAGTTGATTTTCGAGTGGTGCGGGTTGGGGAGATTTGAATTTTCGGATAGGCTGAGGTGGAAGCCCTTCAGCGATTAAAAGCTCATTTCCCAACCGCATTTCTTCTACATACTCCATATGTGCCTGCAAGGCTAATCTATTCGAATTTGGCGGCACGGATGCCTTATCTGCCACTGTAGCATTCAAACGAGAAGTTCCCGCTAAATTCTCCTCACGCAACTGGCGGGCACGAGTTTTTTCCTGTATGAAATCCCTCATGTCCGGCGTGATATCCCTCCCAGCACCACCCCCAGAAGAAATCACCTTTCGGTTTTCTCCTCCCTTCTTCATGGGGGTTCTGTGAATTTGCTTAGCTGGGGTGGTAGGGTTTATAGCTTTTCCTCCAACCATTCTTAGAAAAGTTGTTAGGGGTATGTGCGAAATGGGGATATTTGGCTAGTAGTTTTGATGATTTTCTGAGCTGGTATGTTTGGGAGTAAAGGCGATAGTTTAAGGGCTCTTGTTCTTTTGAATCTTTGATGATTAAGAACTGAGCTAGAGATTTAACCAACCTTTACGTTTATAGATGGACTCGAGTGTGAGTTTGCATGTGATGATGATGATGAAGGAGTTCCTTCCGGTTGTGACGATCTGACTGCTTATCCAACCTTGTCGCCGCCGTGAGATCACTCTTGCGGTGGAGCAAATGATCTTGACGAGAATGATATTGATGCTTTTCCCGGTAACGGAGCCAACTGATGTTGCGTGGAATATCAGTTTTGCGGTAACAGTGTCAATCTTGAGGATATAAGGCTGTTTATAGGTGATTCCTCCGGAGAGGGTACGACGGTTATTTAGAACAAGGTGGCGGAGTAAGCATAAAGTAAATAACAGCAGATTGGGCCGGTGGTTAGCGGCAAAAGGACAGAGTTTGGCCGTGTGTATTAATTCTCAGCTCCCTTTCTTCGTTACATATGATCCTCTATTTATAGACAAGTAAGTCGGTCTACTGTTCTTGATTAGACAGCTAATGATATAATAAGAAGTAACTTATACAAGTGTCATAAGTATCTTAAATAAATATCTGCATGCACTGAATCAAGTAAATAGGCATGCCAGGCGCCCGCATGTCGTTACCGTCATGGCGGCGATAAGCGTGGTGATGGCGAGCAAATGGTGCGATCTTGCCTTGATTGTAAGAGAGGAAACCATATGATGGAGGGAGATACGTCCGGTTTGGAAGTGGCGGACGAAAGGCGGCTGAGACCTAGCGGCGCGACTGTTGTAAATGGGGCGACTCGGTGGCGAGGCCCATGATATTTATATTGGGCCGGGTTGACTGGCCCAATCCATTGGAACAGTGTCCTGTTGCGGGTTAGGTATATCACAAAGTAAATGGTGTGACACTTCAACAACAACAAAATAAAACAAACTATACATAAAAAAACAAATAAGAAAAACGACCTAATCCTAAGAACTCAACTAACTTACAAGATATCAACCCGATTCCCCGGCAACGGCGGCTTTTCTAAGTGTCCAATCTCACCAGCAGTGTACCGGGTCAACTGTAGCCTAGAATTGGTGAGTCAAGGTCGTATCCCACAGGGAATCTGGTCGAGTACCAAAGTCGGTCTCGTCCCTAGTTCAGGTCAACACAAATATTGAACGTGGTGATTTGTCAGATCACCGGTTCTACAAACTAAAAATACACAAAACAAAGATTTAAAACTATATAAAATAGATAGCCGAGCTATGATCCAATCTAATACTCACAAACCCTAGCCAAGTCTCGAGGTATTCTTGATTCACCTAAACGTTTTCGATGTCAAAAAGGGTGTCGTTTCCTGGCTCTGAGAATAGACATTATTTCAATAATCTACCCTCCTATGTCGGAGTTCAACGATCCGCTCAACGGATTTAATCGACCCTCACACGGTCTACGATTCATGAAACGCTCGACAAGTTGATACAAAACCTCACAACGAAACCGAGTCTGAACAAATCAGTCGGTTTTACACAGTGATCCTAGAACCCCGGCTCCCGTATCCTCTCGCAAAATACATATACAAAGACGATACGTGTGATACGTTTATTAAGTGATCAATTCAACAAACGTGATAAGAATAAGTTCTAGAACTATGGTAACGTCGAGAATCAACAGATAAACATCAAGAACACCACATGAACATGCTAAGGTTCGATTTCAAAGACTATTACATAACTCGACTATCGGGAAATTAGCTACTCATTATACTAACAAAAACAACAAGAAATCAACAATAAATATAACATAAACAAAGATTGAAAGCAAGAACAAGAAAGGAAAACAAATTACCAAATATATTAGGTTGTAGAAAATCGATCCACCGAACGAAATCCCGTCAATAACGCGTCAAGCTATGTCTAAGATCCTCCGGATTACAACAATCTACAACTAACTAAGCTAATATATCTACAAACTAATCTAAACTAAGGAAAAATCGCAGAAAAATTAAAAACGAGTTGGGGAAGAAGAAGTGTGTGGATCTAGATCCAAAATAGGGGTATTTATAGTGTTTTATGAGTTCTGGACGCTAGGCGTGCGCCTAGGAAAGTGCAGGCGCATGCCTAGGATGATAAAAATACGTACTGAAACTTCTGGTCAAAATTGACAGCTAGGCGTGCGCCTAGCATTTGTCAGACACGCGCCTAGCTGATACACCCTCAGAAAAACAGCCATAACTTTGTTTGTAGACCTCTGATTTGAGTGATTCAAGATGCGTTGGAAATCTCATTCAATTGTCTACAACTTTCATGAAGATGTCCATCCCAGAAAACGTCTCTAAGGTGGATCAAAATGCAGATCAATGGAAGGTATGGTTGTAGTACCACCGCGTTTTGATCCGTTTGAACGTTTAAGCTTCGGGCACACGTTCCAATCCTCGTAACTCGCATTCCGGCCTTCTCGAACACCTAATACCTGTACAAGATCACAACAAATACCACACGTAATCCCTACAGGACACTAGGGTGACCGAGAATGTATTAAAACACCGAAAAATAATGAGATTTCCGGACTTTTCGTCCTAGGTCTCGAAATGATAACCAAGGTGTAAAATACATCAAAATACAATCAAATGTCTCCGGAAACATATAAAACGAGGTATCAACGGGGTATAATTACATAGTAAATGATAGCCAATTTGACTCTCATTAACTACTACCCCCTAATGAAATTGAAAGCGAATGTGGTTTCTTCAGTGTCGAAATTGAAAGCGACTCTCAAGTTGTCTGTCATAAATTGAGCACACTTGCGGAAGATTTTTCTCCTCTTGACGACGGACTTATAAAAGATTGCTTTGTTTTATTCCATGTTTTTTCGAGATTCCGTGTCTCTTTTATACGTAAGGAGGGGAATGCCCCTATCCATTTGCTAGTTAAGAAGGATCTTCTTTATCAGGCCTCTTGTATGTGGGGTTCTAATCCACCGTCTAATGTTCTCTCTGCTGCATTGGCAGACCTAGCTTAATTTAATTCTCTTTTACTTTAAAATAAAATTGACACTCCTTATCATTCATAATAACTGTCTTATTGAAACATGTAAATAAAAAGACGGGGAAATGGCAAGTTACCCCCTTTAAACTATCCCTCGTGTACATTAAAAAAATAAATAAATAAAAAAAACTATCCCTCGTGAAATTTTACACCCTAAAACTATAATTAGCTCAATTTATAACCTTGCATTATAATGTTCAATCAATTCATGAATTTAAACTATTAATTGCTTAATTTAACACCTTGAATTATTAATATGTTCAATTTACACCCTTTATTCATTTTTAACAAATTTGAATCTTCAACCAAGGGTAAATCGGTATTTCCCTCATCCTCTCATCTTCCTTAACTTGTTTACTCCCACGCCACTACTACTGCCTGTCTGCCTCCCGTTCCCCGGCCCTGAATCCAAATAGACCATGGAAATGCATAATAATATACGACACCATTTTGCTCTTGGGCAATTGTTATCCCTAATCCCTGGCCTCTTGACCTGTTCGGCTGTTCAACCTTTAATCTTATGATTTTTCTTGATGCGACTTTATTTTCTCGTGGAATGTGGGGAACCAACTAGGTGGATTGAGAAGCTAAAGATGATTCTTATAAAAGAGTGGAACTGCAGCAAAGTTTCATATGTAGCAGCGGACGGATGATGACAAAATTATTTTTGTAGATGCAGATTTGTTGATGCTGATAATTATTGATTTATTGTTCGATCGATTAATTATAGGGTGATGATTGTAGAACCATTTAATTCCACTCAAAAAAAAAAAAAAAAAAAGAACCATTTAATTGCACATTTTTACTGTTGAAGTTGATGAATCGTAAAACGGGGAGGTTAGGGGTGGCGGCATAAGAAAAGGGGTAGGAAGAAGATAAAGGGAAATGACAGACATACCCCTGCTTGATTATTTCAAAATTGTTAAATATGCATCAAGGGGGTAAATTGAACATATTAATAGTTTAAGATGGTAAATTAAGCGATTAATAGTTTAACGTCGTAAATTATTCATACATTATAGTTTAAGTTTGTAAATAGAACAGATAATAGTTTGAGGTTGTAAATTTTGCATGAAGAATAGTTTGAAGAGGCAAATTATATTTTTCCCTAAAAAGAATGTGTTTAGAGTCCGACAATCATAGTTTAGAAGGTGTACAAATGGTTTTTTTTTGTGTGTGTGTGTGTGGGTGGGTGGGTGGAGTGAAAACCGGATATTTATTTAAAAACAAAATGCAAAAATAGTATGTACGTGCGAAATTAAATATAACCATAATTATCCCTAAATCAAAGGAATTTATTTGAATTAATCCTTAGGGGTTAGGAAATAAATCCTAATACTTGTAGGACAAGAAATAGGGCGAGACGCCCCGCTATATAAACAAACCCTAAGTAGTTACGAGAGACTTGATTCCAATTGCATACATTGAATACGTAGGCAACTTGAGAGAATATAACTCTCAGGCTCAGTCTAAAATACCCCCCCAAAATCTCCATGTCCATTGTTACTTGTTCTCGATAAATCGTGACATGAGTTGATTTGGCCCGGATAATTATCTAGACGGTATCCGACATCGTAAGTATACATCCAATTTCTACAAATTAAACTTTAAGGCCCTGTTTGGATTAATAGAAAGGCCATGAAAAGAAAACATATGATTTGGAAGGATTTAATTGTGTGTTTGTACTTCAATTTTTTTTTTTTTTTTGTGTGTTTGGTAAACTTAATTGTGAAGGAAACGGATGGAGAAGAGAGAAAATCAAAGGAGAAAATCAAAGGAGAAAATTCGATTACAATCTGAACAACATGTTTTCCTTTCAAAATAGGTCGGAAACAGAAGGAAACCATTGTATTTTAGAAAAATAGGCACGACGATCTATTATTTTCTTTTCATTTCTGTCTAATTCAATTCAAACACGCTAGGTAGACTTGACAATCTCTCATTCTCTTTTCTTTTCTTTTATGTGATTATCTTCTTTTTTTTTCTTTTGTATATGTTTTATTCAATACAAACAAGGGCTAAAAGTATAATATCACGATAAATCATATTTACCTCCGTCCAAAAATATAATTCCGTTTGAGTTTTTCACACATATTAAGAAAGTTGGTTAAAATGGTTATGTGTCATTAATTTTGATAAAAAGTCTAAAATGACCTTTAACTGTTATTTCCGTTATCCGGAACCAACTGGTCCGACTAATCCGGGGCTTGACCCGGGTTGTGCCTGCAGAGTCTGACTCTTACTCAGGGGTAATATTTGACCAAGAGCTCTTTCAACATGACACATTTGACTGTTATTAATGTAAAGTAGTGAAATGTGGTGAGTAAATAATAAATGAGGAGTAAAAAGAGAAAATGTAATATACTTCATTGATTATCTAAATAGATTTATATAATGAGACAAACCAAAAAGCTAAATGAAATTATATTTTGGGTCGAAGTTACCGGTATATAATAACACTTGAAGACATTTTGAACTTCCTTCAAAAGAAAAGGTCTCTGGACTCAGCAGTGTGTTGGGCTGGGCATGAAAAAGCCCGCACACGGTTACACCGGTAACCCAAAAATTTCTGGAGAAAGAAAACGAAAGAAGAAAAAGAGAAAGGCAGTGACATCAAATGTTCATTCATATGTTCTATGCTTTTATTGCTATTGCTGCGAAATTTCAGTTAAATTAATGCTGGAAACAGTAGGGTTTTTTTTTTTTTTTTAATTTTATTATTTGAAGGGTACATAGTAGGGTTTTAAGTGGGTTGAATTTTTATTTGTCAATTGAATTCATCTGAATGGGTTTCGTCAAAGAATCAAAGAATACAAAGGTACAGAGTAAGCCTTTATTCGCAATTGGTAAATCAAGAAGATTACTCGATGTTGAAACAGTTGGTGGCCATAAGGAGTTTGAGTCGGTTAAACCTGGCGCAAAAAGGAAAAGAGAATATGCAGACAAGTTTTCAGACAAGGAAAGAATGAATGGCATGAATGCGAAGAAAGTAGAGAAGCCTCTCAGAAAGTTTGTTTCCAGAATAATGAAGAACAAAGTTGACAACTTTTCAGCTGAAGAAAAGCCCATGAGAAGAGGAAAACCAAAGTATGCGGAGTCAACGAATAAGGAGGATATGTTTAAGGGTCCAAGTAAATTGAAGGAAACCAGGAAGTCTCGAGGTAATGTAAAAGATGTTATTGAAGTTCAAGATGCGGAAGCAGATAAATTCAATACAGGTTATAAAAGCAAATTAGACGCGGCAAAGAAACTAGAGAAGAATCAAGACAAGCGAGCTTCTGAGTTTATTTTGAGTGCTTATACGAAGAAGTTTCAGAGCAAAAAGAGCATTCTTGATGATGAGAAAGAACCGGAGGAACGACCGAAAAAGAAGAAACGAGTTATCAGGATAGATCCTTATGATGATTCAAATAAAAGGCTGGATGATGGGATTATTACCAACAGTTAGTAGTTTCAACTATTTTTTTGTTTGTTCATAATAGCATTTTCTGGAATCAGCGTTGTTCATGTAATTGTAGTTTATTTTTGGTTTTCTAGGGCATTGATTCTTGCAGAATTTTTCCTAAGGTTCTTTTGTTTGTGCAGTTGCTCTTCTCCGAGTGATAAATCCAACTTAAGTTGTTATAAGAGCCTGCTAGAAATAGTAATGAGTAGCTGATTAACACATGCCTATGGAGCCAATTAAGGCATTATGTTATTGTTTGACTAGCTTGTTTGAACATATAGTTAAACATGACTTGAATTATGTACCTTATGTCATCTCTGTGGATTTTGGATGAAGGTTTGCTTTATTACCGAGAATTAATTCATTTGCCATTTTGATATGCATATGTCTTGCCTCTTTCTTTTATTTTTACCTTTTGCATGGGAGTTATACTTTAAGCTGATGCGATTGAAATGAAAAATATGTGGCTGTCTGAAAAACAAAATCTGGAGTTAGAATAGATCAGAAATGTATTGAACCAAAGAGGATTTATGTTTAAACTGATTCAAATTAGGACCTTATTCATAGCATTATTCAGATAAGCAACCATATCTGGAAATTTGTGAAAGACCATATTAAGGCTACTAGGCTATTGTGGTGCTGGTTGTAGCACCTTAAGTTTGTCTAAAGAGTTCTGATCAGTGCCATCTTTCATATGAGAGATTAATTTACAAAGATGGACCTGTTTTAGATGTTGCTTGCTCATTTCTGCACAGTTATCTTCCCCATTCCACCCTACCTCCTCTCCCCCCCTCCCACAAAAACCCCTCACGCACTCAGACAAGGAACTTGGCACTATTGCAAATAATGTTTCACACCAAACTGGGAAGTGTAGTTTGATGTGTTTCGTGTTTCTGTTTTTGGTGTTTTCCATGAAGTTACTGCATACAGTTCAGTTGACATGCTTTTTCCAGAGTGCATGCCCTTCCTGTTTGAAATTGGTTCTGTTTGGGGGTTTTCTATCTTCTTTCCATTGTTAATACTCATGACCAAATGCTTATAGTCCTCTTTATACGTGGGGTCTATCCTTAATGCACACTTAATTCTGGTCTGCGAATTCAACCTGCTAAAATGCGAGTATGTTTTTCCTGTCTGATTTGTTTTCTGTGTTTTCTTTCCAGATGTCAAAGAGAAGGAAGTCCAGTCCAAAAGCAGCGAAGTTAAGTTGTCAATGAATGCACAGTTTCGTGCCATTCGCCCTAGCCCCTCCATTCTTTCCTATGTAGAAGATAACGTAATTTCCATTTATTTCTTTGAATTGCTTTGTTACAACTACGTTTAGCTCAGTTCAAAGGCAAGTACATAAATGGAAATTCTCCTACAGTTACTCGGACGAAGACGAGAAATCGAATTCAAGAGGGCTGGATATAACATTGAACTTCCTGCACCGTTGGATAACATTCCATTTTCGACTAGCTCAGAAAGAGAGCGAATTGAAGATGTGGTAAGTTGGTATGTATGCTTGTGGGAAAGTTCAGTCTTTATGCCTACTCAAGTGGCCATGTGTGTGTAGCCATTTTGACCTGCTTTTCTCCAAATAAAGCAGGGAAATAGTTGATGACTTTTGCGGTCTTACCGTGGCTACTTTAATCACTGAGTCGCCGACAAGATGTCTTTAAGTTGTCCCACTAGCATAAATTCTACTTATTCAGTATAAATAAACTCCTAACCACTTACTGCTCAACTGTAAGCCTCCCATTTTACATGTATATACGTATTTCCATTTGTGTGTGGGAAATGCACGTGTGTTTTTTGTGAAGTGAATGTTGGGGAGGACAAGGTGAGCACTATATACATTTTGATGGACCATTTCTACAATTTTTGCCTTCTTGCAAACTTCTAACTGTATCTGTTAAGTATATTTTTATATATATTTTACTGACCAGAAGCACTGTATATAGGGTTACTGGACGTCACGTCATTAGAAGTACTGGTATATCTGCCTTGTTAATAGTATTTGACAACATTATCTCCGCCTCCTTAACTCTAACCTTGTCGGGTTTGATCCAATTATTGTTCAGGTATTCAGAAAGAAACTGGATTTCATTGCTGCTGCTAAAGTTTCTTCCTCGTTTCCCCCTCCTGATCTTCCAGAGGTTGCTTTTGCTGGTAAGTCTGCAATGATTGCTTGATGCATGTCAACTCTTTTGTTTTTGTTATAATTTTATTGTCTTTTCTGTCTGAATGTTCTGATGGTGGTTTCACTTGCATCAACTGTTTGGGGCGTCATTTTTTGTACATAACCTTATTTGGCGAGTAATAGGTCTGCGTCCTTGCCGACATTCTAGAATCATTGTTAACTGCTGAAATGGAAAAAGGAAGGACTTCAAACAAAGAAAAAAATAACACAATGTTGGTGGGAAGATAAATAAAGTTGCTAATGGAAGCAATTGTGACAAATGTCCTGTGTTCTGGCTGTTATGTGTTAAATACTCCCTTCGTCCCAAATTATATGGTCTTCTAGAGTTTTCACTCAGTTTAAGAAAGTGGAAGAATGTCATAAATTTTAAGGAAACAAGTCTAAAATACCCTTTGCCCATCATTAATGCAATAGTTGCAGAATAATGAAGAGTTGTTGAAATGATAATAAATTTGGGGTAAGAGGAAGAAAAATGTAATTAATGCTCCATTGGTAATCTAACATGACATATTTTGGGACAACCAAAAAGCCAAAAAGACCAATATTTTGGGACGGAAGCAGTATGTTGTTGAATGCATACTGATGGACGTAAAAGTAATTTCCCATTTCAAACTGAACAGAACCTTGTGCACATGCTGTATTTGGTGTAAGCTTGTAATAGGGTTTACTAGAGTAATTCTTGGAGCAGTAAATAATTCAAGAATATGCTGGTTAGACACATAAGAAGTATGATACGTTATAGAAGCTGATATATGCTGCATAAATTTCAATTTCTAATCAGTAGTTTTTGAGCAATGATTTGACCTTTTCATTAGGAAGGTCTAATGTTGGCAAGTCGTCGTTATTGAACTCCTTGACGAGACAATGGAGTGTGGCACGGACATCTGACAAGCCTGGTCTTACTCAGGTATTAGAATCTTCCTGAAATCAAGTTGTTAATGTTGTGGTCTATAATTGTTTTAAGGCTTGTCAGTTCTCTGCAGTCGATCAACTTTTTCCAGCTCGGATCAAGAATGTGCCTAGTTGATCTTCCAGGATATGGATTTTCTTATGCCAAAGATGAAGTCAAGGAAGCTTGGGAAGAACTTGTGAGTTTATAGTGATGAAAAACGCAAGCATTTTTGCAGATAGCAGAAATGTTCATTTATAGAAAATATGTGCGTTGAAGTCATGCATAGTTTTCTTTGAATGTTCACATACATGAAAATTGTTGATATGCTCATGAATGGTTGTCTGCTTTACCAAATTTTAGTCCTTATTAAATTAGAAAAAACACCTTTGCATATCAAGGTTTATGCAGTAGTCTCAATATTCGGTAATCATCTTGTGATAATTTACTCGTGTTGGGAAAATATATTACCTGAAGAAGGACATGTTCGTTGAACATATACGTGATGAATCTGCATCTTTTTTTTTTTTGAAATGCAATGTACCATATATCTTCACGGAATTCAGGAAACTGGTAATGATTGCGTAAATAATGAGAATTTTGGCTGGAGAAAGGTGAGGCAAGCTCTTCTATTCCGGTTCATGCCTTGCAAGAACACACTTTAAGAAATAGTGAATTATCTTATTGAGACACAAACGTACAACTCCCCTTTGAACATTATCTATGACAGGAAAAAGAGAGAATTTGACACATTACTTTTCTTTTCCACACGAGTCTTCTATTTGCCGTAAATAGTTGTGATTAAACATATAGAAATGTGTTTCTGTCTTCATTGGAGACCTTAATTATCCGAAAGATTCGGGTAAGAGACCTATGTGGGGCTGGGATGCTTCTTCCCCTTTTTATTTTGTATTTGAACCAGTGAATACACCCTTATTCATGTATTTGCTTGATGACTCATAAGAGGACAATTCATGGTTCATATACTGTTTTAGGGGCTGGGTTCATAGCTTTGTCTGTTTTAGGGTTTCTTGAACGTGTTTGAAAAAATGGTATTTTTCTTGATTTAAATCCTTAATGCTTGACAGTCCTCTCTAGCTATGTTGTTGTATGTTAATCATCTTTTACTTGATGGATTTGTTAACTTTGTTATTTGTGTGTATGCTTGTCCTTATAATGCTTTTGATTTACAGGTGAAAGAGTATGTCTCTACGCGTTCTGTTCTAAAGAGAGTTTGTCTTCTTATCGATACAAAATGGGGTATGAGGCCCAAAGATTTCGAACTTATTGATTTGATGGAAAGGTACAATCTTGCTACTTTTGACTTTATCATTTGTCCTCAAATCCGGATTCTACAGTGAATTTGATGCAAACAATCCCTATTGTGATCCATTACAACGTGTTTTAGAATCAATGGAGCTGCATGTGTATGGATCGCTGCACCAATTTAGGTTAGGTTATTAACAACCATTTTGAAAAAGCAGGTATCAGACAAAGTACCAGGTTGTTTTAACTAAGACAGATCTCGTTTTCCCTATTGACGTGGCAAGGCGTGCAATGCAAATAGAAGAGGTAAACATTGTAATCGAATCCTTCCTGCCTACAATTCATGCTTCTGTCTGTACTGTACTGTGTTTAAAAGTGCATTAATGCCCTTTTGATTATTGCAGAACCTTAAACAAAAGAAGTCTGCAGTTCAACCTGTGGTAAGAACAATTCAAATCAACCGTATTATTTTGTGCTTTTCGTTAAAACACTTGCATCAGTTCCTTACGCATTCGTTATGTTTTTCTACTGTTTTTAGAATGTGAAACGCATTAGAATCTCTACTAGCCAGGCATAAATTGCATAGAGAATCCGTATATTGAGTACTACATGTAGTGCAGAATTCAGAGATATTTTAATAGATCTGAGTAGAGATTATGCTGCAGTTTGATCTGGGATGATTTGAATCTTTAGTTTACAGATTTACCTTGTTTTTACAGTATCTAGTATTTACTGCAAGTGCTATTAGCCCATGCTACTATCTTCGTGGTCGTCCTTTATACTTATAAATTTGTTGTATTGTAGATGATGGTTAGCTCACACACCGGTGCTGGTATCCGATGTTTAAGGACTGCCCTCTCTACGCTGGGTAGGGTTTTGAAAACCAAAAAGGGGCTCGGGGCTGCCCCCTCTACGCTAGCTAGGGTTTTGAATGCATAAACGGTTTTTTTGTTGTTCATCTCGTTGAATGAATGTTGTTGATGATGTTCCATAAAGATTTATTTCTTGAATGATTTTTATTTTATTTTATTTTGAGTTTTGATGACAGGGAACAAGTTTTTTACCTTGTTCAATGAATTGAGATGATTAGAATGTTTCATCGGAAGTTGTTAATGACACCTCAACGAATGGTGACATTCTACCTGAACAAATTTAAACCTAAGTAGCATGATTAATTTAATTAAGCTTTAATTATGTTTGAATTTGGCTCGATTATGCCCAAAGAAATATTTGAGCAATTTCAAGCATGAACTCGAGTTCGAACAACTTCAAAAAAATGTTGAACTTTAGTATACTCTAGTTCGGTAGGTCAAAAAAAAATATAAAATAATATATATTTTCCTATAAATTAATAATGTTTGATAAATCTCGTAAATATTTCAACAAGCTTTAAAACGTTGGAGTGCTCCTTAATATTAGTTAAATCGTATTTGAGCAAACATTTTATGAATCGAACGTTAAGCTGATAATGAATGACTCGACTCATGTATCGTAGTCTTGGTTATCAAATAGGTCTTTTTTTCTTCTTTTTTTTCCTTTTCTTTTTAGGGTAATCAATTAGGTTTTTTCTTTTTCTTTTTAGAGTAATCATTTGTTCCATATTATATGAGGCATTTACATTTTCAATGCATCATTTATTGTGTTTTTTATACATCTACCATTATTTATTAATAAGTGAGATAATAAAAACAACATTGTTTAAATTATATCCTAGAGATTTTTTTAGTTATTTTAGGATTCAAATTAAAACATGAACTCACTTTTTTAATATACGTGGTTTTGACAATTGTATCAGTTATTTTGAACGGAAGAATTAATATGAAAAAAAAAAAAAAATGATGAAAAATAAATGTTGTCATGCATGTAGAAAAATTCAACTAAGTGGGTTAGGTAGGCCATTAATTTGGTATCGTGTTCAATACCTAACTTAGAAAAAGTCCCTTGTGTTTATTCCAATGAGAAAAAAAGCTGGAGTAGCTTCCATTTCATCACTTAGAACATATATATAAATAAATAAATAAATAATGATGATGGCTATAGAAATGAGGGAAGTTTAGTGGGTACAACTGTACAAGACACATATGTTTTTTTTTTTTTTGAAGGATACATATGTTTATTTCAACTTTAAAATATCTGTGTTTTCTAATATGAATTATTAACTAAGAGTATTTGCAATATGCAAATGTAGTATGTAAAAATTAGGTGTGAATAGATGGTGAGTTTATGGTACATGTGTATGCAAACAACGTAATATTGTCATGTTAATCTAATAGAAATATGTCCACATTAATTAATCCTATATATGTACGAGCAATCTTTTTTTTTTTTCTTTCTCTTCTATGTAAGTGGTTGATTGCTTTTATTTTCCTCCTTGTGAATTTTGTTTCACATTATGTGATGTTTAAATATTCTTGTTGTTTTCCTTTCTTTTGTAAGAAATAAACAAAATAAAGAAAATCATGTTGTAACTAATCCGATATATTTAGAAACTTTTTTAGAGTATTAGGTGAAGCTGTGGACATGCTTTATGTAGTAGCTTCCTTGTTCCTTCCACTTATAATTCGTTAAATTTACGTCACCCTTTTTTTTTTTAAGTGTTTTTATTTTTCATTTTTTTTCCTTTACTATTTGAATAATTACTCCGACAATATACGTAATGAAACACCCACCCCCCAGCCAGGCACCCACCGCAAATCCCAACACCGGCACTCTCCCCATCGTCTTTAATAAACATCTGTTCCACCACCAACACCCGTTGTCGTCATTAATCACCATCGACCACCACTTATCCAACACTATATCACCCACCACCCAACGCCACATTTCATAACCACCCGTTCTACCTTGTTACCACCCAACTCATATCTACTCATCTTAATTTGTCACCACTTACCCCACCATTCACCCTTTTACCACTCGCCACTAACACTCACTCGATCTGCTAACCTCACACGCTAACACCATGTAACGCCTCCAGACCTGGGTCTGGTAGCGCTAAATGAGTCATAAATGGCCCGGTCAACTGCTTAGACCGTCGTTCTCGCTTGGTAGCAAGGATTCGTGTTAAATGTTGTTGCTATGCTATGATACGTTATGGTCTTGTAAAAGTTGAGTTTTCTGCAATTTTCTGAGTATTTTCGATGTTGAACAAGTTTTGATTTGAGTAGGAATCGATAAAATGCAGAAAAGATCGAGTTTAGGGCTTTCTGCGCTCGGTGCAAGCGCACCACAGGCCAGTGCAAGCGCACTAGCCTCCAGTGCAAGCGCACCAGAGTCTAGTGCAAGCACACTGGCTCAGCAGAGGCTTTGGAGAGCATTCTGGTCGTTCGGTGCGCCCGCACTGACCCCTGTTTTGGGGGAAATGTTGTTTTAAGCTATGGTATGAGTCTTAAATGTTGTTTGTTGATCTAATAACGTTAACTAAACTTGAACAAGCCTTGAATGAGTTTCTGATGCGTTTAGTTCCGGCACCGGATGTACTCTTCCAAAGATTTGAAGTTCGGGACCGTCGGAAGGGCATGATAGGCTTGTGTTTTGATGAATTAGAATTCATCAATGTCTGTGTATGTGCTAGGGCTTGTCCTTGTCTAGTGTCTAAGTAAGAGAGTAGAAGATGTGAGGGAGCTTAATTGAAAATACTTAGGTGACTAGTTGACAATTAATAACAAATTTACTTATGTAGTTAAAAGATTAAACATCAATCCATTTTTGGTTAGACACATGTCTATATCGCGATGTGTGGACGTTCTGAAAGTGAATAACTCTGTAAGTCTCTGAGGCCCTACGTACGGAGGAACTTAACCCCGTAAGCCTGAGACCTACGTATAGAGGGACTTCACCGAACGTGTGCACTATCAGAGTCTACCAGAATAGGCTTCCGTGGTTATTGGTGTGATCCACCAATATGTTGCACCCAGTTACTTCATGGTGAGTAGCACCATACGTTGTGCCCTTGAATGCTGATGTAACACAGATAAGCTAAGTTAGAAACCAATAGTCACAACATGTTGAAGAGAATGAAGTGAACTCTAGAGTTGAGTCGGTCTCACAAAGATAACTTAATAATAATAATAATAATAATGTAAACCTTTTCGTTGTTGAACTTAATTATACGTTAGCTTCTCACTCTTACTAAGTACCTATGTACTTACCCCTTTACATGTTTGTTCGTGCTTTGGGGTGAGAAGACGAACAGGTTGAGATGAATCATGACAATTACGAGAAGGACGTTGGCTATGCTTGCTATGGAGTTTTACCATGTTGCTATCTAGGTGTTTAATGTATCTTGTAATTTTCATAGAGTATGTTGTAACTTGTTTTAGCTTGATAAGATAGTTGTTGTACCTTCTTTCGTAAGACGTTTCGTTGTTGTAAGCTACCTTTTCTATATTTAGAATGATTGTAATACATTCTTAGTAGCATTTATGATTTTACCCGAGTCTTTTGGGCTTCCGTTTGTTTTTATTTGATACGACGACGTAGAGACTTGCGTATAATATTATATTTATTTAATTTTATATGCGTCGAACGTTTTCTTTCGGATAAAAACTCGATATCCGGAAGCGGGTCGTTACATCATTATTACCGCTAGTGACCAACTACCACCACCACATCTGTTATCACTTGCTGGATGTCATCGTCATCAACAATATCACCTATCATTTCATGTGGAATCTCGTCCGTTTTATTCATCATGTCAAACATATGAATGAAGTCGTGTGATTTCATCCCAATGTGTGTTAACACAAGAACTGATCATGTCATTCGAATCAATTCGAAACAAAATCATTTCATTCCTTTCGAGTAGAGTATTTTTTTATTCCGATTAGACTTTAGTGTATTATCAATATTATTATCATAAGTAAATAATAACTTCTAAATAGATAGACAACGTGTTTCTCCATATATATTAGCCAAGTTGTGTGGATAGAAGAACAGTGTCATTTTGACTGCGTCTTACAATTACTGTATATTCAAGAATTTGCAAATGCCTAAAAAAACGCGGCTTGTTGCCATTTGGACTATGGCTTTAAAAACATATTCGAAGACCTTGGCAATGTGGAATCCCACTCACTCTCCACAATGTTTCCTTCAACAACAAAAGAAATAATATATATAAAATTTATTTATGTCTTTTTTTTTTTTTTTTTTTTTTTTTTTTTTTTTTTTTGGGGATACTTTCTCATATTTAGTCTTTGTTTTCTAATTTTTGTGTCTGCTGTAATATCTCTTCATCACAATCTATTAATACCAAAAATGAAAATAAAGCAATTTTAATACTATTGACATTTTGACTTTTGAGAAAATTCTCGTTCTCTTTCTTTTGATTGAGTAAAATGTCAATTGTTCAACACGTATAGGCTAATAGGCATAATTCCTCTTATGACATAAACAAAAAAAATACACGGATTCGAATAATATACTACCCCTTTTGATAGAGATACATATAGAGAGTAAATTATACTACAGTCAATTTTTATATACTATCCCTTTAGATAAAACAGTAATTTTATTTAAGTTTTATGAAGGTAAAGATTAAAGCAACCATAGTAGATGTATTGTAGCCATAATCTATTCGGAAAAATGTAAAAATAAAGTGGGAATATATAAAGATGTAAAATAATGATGATGATATAGTGAAGAAATTGTCTATCTTATTGTCTATATTTAGACAATAGAATAGAATACTTTCTCTTACTAAACAATTCTATGTATTTGAATTTACCAATACAGCACCCTATCTGGCATACGCTAGTAACAAAATTTTCTATTTATTAAAACAAATCATACACTGCCATGTGTAAAAAATGTATAAAAATAGATAAAATATATATTTTTGTTACTATGGTTGCTCTAAACGAGTCAATTCAAAATTTTGATATATATATATATATAATGATGAAGGTCGGACTGCACCCCGCCACGTGTCATTACCATATTTGCTAATCATTTAATGAAGCATTAACGTCAAAGGCCCAGAGTACCACTTTACGCCTAAGGGCATATCTGAACCCCTGGAGGAAGATCGGCCTGGCTCGCTTCTCAGTCCACCGCAGGTCGGTCAGGACGCAACGGAGCAGGGGCAATGCAGTTCGGGTCATACCAACCTTGGGGGGCTTGACGCAGTTCGGCCATAGCTACCCTTTTTATTTAGTCCACGTGTCTATATCCACCAAATAAATATAGAAATAATCCTCAATCATAATGACTATGATCCTACATTTAAATACCGAGATTATCTCATAAAATTAAGGGATAGGCACGGACAAATCATTTTCTTAAGGGACACGAAATATAGTCCCCAATAGACAAGACACATGCATGCCTAGGGCAAATCTCTCTATATAAAGGATCTAAGAATTACGAAGAGACTTGACTCATGCTTAAAACACAGGATACGTAGGCAACTTGAGATTAAATATCTCAGCTCAGTCTAAAAAGCAAAAACACCACCCCCATCTGACATCTTCTCTAGGTTTAGGCCTCGATTCAAATTGTCATTAGAAAAATACGGACCGAATTATCATACGAAATCCAGTATCGTCGTATAACAAATAGATAACGATAGAGTTACACCATCACAAGAGTAACTCTATCGTTACCCTTATTTGAAATGTTTGTATTCCCCTATATAAAAAAATTGTCCTAATCCCTCAAAAAAAAGAAAAAGAAAGAGAGTCTGTATTCGTATACTTCAAATTTTATTTTGGTCGTGGTATGAACTAAAATTGGGATATCGGCCTTCCTATAAATATTCTGTACCTCACCGTCACCGGCGGCCAAAATGGTTTTTTCCTTTTTCTCTCTAAAACTTTGAATACAAAAACACCAAAAACAAAAAGAGGAAGAAGGGAAATGTGTCCATTAAGAATTATCCTAATCTTCCTCTCTGCAACTCTCGCCGGATTCTTCGTCCTCAGAAACCTCAATAATTCTCAAACAACTGCCCTCTCCGACCCCCCTGCAAAAGAAAACAATCCGTCGAATTCTCCTCCTCCTCTTTCCTCCAAGGTGCTTTAATTCAATCTTTTCTTTAGCTTTTATTTCTTAATAATTTCTTGGATTCTTGAGTTAATTATGCTCCTCTCGATCGCTTTCGTTGTTTGTTTTCTTTAAAATAGGTTTGCGGTGCGATTGGGAAGGGATTCTCAATTTTTGTAGACATGGCGAGCGGGAGATACCTGTGGAAAAATTTGATTGCTGTTTCTTCTTCATCTTCTTCGTTGTCAGATTCCTAATCCAATAAGCTGTCCGATTGATTGGTGGCGATTCGCCATTAATGGTGGTGATAAGGCGGATCCATGGGCGATCTTAGATGTTAATTACCTTGAATTTTGTTTTATGTATTGTGAATTCTCCATTTTATCTTTACACCTCTAAATGTCCAGATTGTAGGTGGTGTATTTTGGTACTAAGGTGAAAATTATACTCTACTAAGTAAGTTTGTCATTCACTTATTGAATTTTTGGTTGAATTGCATCGATGCCAAAAGTGTTTTGAAAAAGAAAAAAAAATGAAATAAAAAAAATTAGATTCTATTGGTTCATGTTGTTTGACATTTCAGTGCAGCTAATGAAGAGAATTGTATTACTAATTATATCATAGTGCATGATATTATTACAAATTGCATTATAATAATAATAATAATTATGTAGCAGTTTCTTGGCTTTATAAAGATTGTCAATGTGAATGAGTTTAAGATGGATTTTGCATATAGTACACTGAATGATCCTGGATTAGAGTAGAGTGAAAACAAAATCTTGGATGCAAAAGGAAAAACAAAAAAAAAAAGGGTTGTAAGACAAGTGGAATGACCTTTGGATTCTGCATTGGATACGTAAATTTATTCTAAATTTTGACACATTTGTCTGAGTAATTTATGCTAATCCTACTACTAAATTGATTGTGTTAACTAGTTGTCATTAAACGATGGAATTAACACATACATCTCAGACGAGTGGTTAAACAAATGTGAGCTTTTATGACTACTCAACAAATGTGAGCTTTTAAATGTATAAAGTATTGTATGGAGAAAAATAGAAAAGTAAAATGTTTTTAAATTTTTTTTTTTTTTTTTGAAATTAAAATGTTTTATTTTAAATGAATAAATTTGTAATGTTAATGGGTTGAATAAATGAATAAAAACATTTGTCCACACACATCTTTATCTTCTACAAAAGAGATGAATTATTACACGGGCCTTACAACATCACGGACGGGCCTCACAGCCGCAAAATCAAGCAAGCAAGATACGATCGGGGTCCGGCCCCGTATGACTTTGAGTACTTTCTTTTTTGTCTTTACAAATTGTCTGATTTCTGCAACGATTCTTCACCTCTGTCCAACTAGAATTCAAATATTAGCGCCACCATCCAACCAGCAAAGAGCACAACGATCAACTCTATGTTCTTTTTCCTTTGATAGTTTCGTAGTTTGATGAATTTCAACCCCAAGGCTCTGTTATCAGGCTCCAATCATCTATTTACCTACAAGAATCTCTTTACTGCCAAACAATTAAAGCAAATCCATGCCCATATCTTCACCAATGGATTCCTCAATCACTCTTCTCTCTTCGCTGATTTTATCTCCTCCTGTTACCGTTCTCACAATCCTCAATACGCGAAACAAATATTGCAGGATTCACCAAGGTTGGCCGCCGATTCGTGGAATTCCATGCTTCGAGTTGCTTTAGAGACTAAGGATGCTAAGGCTGTTGTGGATATTTATAATGGGTTGAGGTTTTTTAAATTGTATCCAAGCAAAAGTAACTTTTGTTTGATCCTCCGTTCATGTGAAGAACTAGGTGCGATGGATTTGGGCCGAGCGTTTCATTCTCAAGGTATGGTTGTTGGTTTTGGGTTTGATGTGGTTTCACTAACCGGGTTGCTTCATTTTTATGCTAAAGCTGGGGACTTGGGGTCTGCGAAGAGGGTGTTTACGGAAATGCCTGACAGAGATGTTGTAGCCAATAATGCCATGATTGGTGTTTTGAGCAATTATGGGTGTTTTGAAGAAGCGAGGCAACTGTTTGTTGATATGCCTGAGAGAAACACATGTTCTTGGAACTCCATGATTGCTAGCTACTGCAAGGTGGGTGATGTTGCATCTGCACGGTTGCTGTTTGATCGGTGTCCGAGCAAAGATGTAATATCATGGAATGCGATGATTGACGGATACTGTAAGAATGCACAATTGTCGAATGCTGAAGAACTGTTTTTGAAGATGGGGGAGGCTAAAAATGCTATTACATGGAATACTATGATAACGGGGTATGTTCAATGTCGTGATTTTGGAAAAGCAATAAATGTTTTTCGGCAGATGCAGGCTGAAAACCTGAAGCCTACCGAAGTGACAATGATTAGCTTGTTGTCAGCGTGTGCGCATCTAGGAGCTTTAGACATGGGAGAGTGGATATATACTTATATTAGGCGCAACAGATTCAGGGTCGATGTTGTTTTGGGGAATGCTCTTATAGATATGTACTCTAAGTGTGGGAATATAGAAACTGCGCTGGAAATATTTCATGGGCTCCAGTTCAAAAACATTTTTTGTTGGAATTCTATCATTGTGGGCCTAGGAATGTGTGGTTTTGGAAGGAAAGCCTTGGATGTTTTTGTTTCAATGGTAGAGGATGGAGTAAAACCCGACGGGGTTACCTTTGTTGGACTTTTATGTGCATGTAGCCACTCAGGCTTGGTTCATGAAGGGAGAAAATTCTTCTTGCAAATGAAGAGCATTTTTAATGTTGAACCAGGAATTCAGCATTATGGCTGCATGGTTGACATTTTGGGTCGATCCGGATTTCTTGAGGAAGCACTCCAACTTGTGGAAACAATGCCCATGAAGCCTAATGTTGTGATATGGGGAAGTCTTCTACGCGCATGTCAAATGCATAAGAATAAAGAAACTGGTGAGAAGGTAACTCAGCATCTTTTGGAATTAGATCCTCATGATGGGGGAAATTACGTGTTCTTGTCCAATTTATACGCATCTTTACATCGCTGGAATGATGTCAATGTATGCCGCAAGCTAATGAAAGAGAAAGGAGCAAGTAAAATTCCTGGATATAGCTCAATTGAAGTAGATGGTATAATACATGAATTCGTTGCAGGGGAAACTTCGCATCATCAGTATCCACAACTCAGATCATTTTTAGATGAGATTGCAACAAAGTTGCAGGCTCATGGGTATGAGCCAGACACGGCATTTGTGTTTCATGACATACAGGATGAAGAGAAAGAAACTGCCATGAGATATCACAGTGAGAGAATAGCTGTTGCTTTTGGCCTTATGAGCACACCACCAGAAAAGACTATCCGTATAGTGAAGAATCTCCGAACATGTGATGATTGCCATAAGGCATTCAAGTTCATATCAACAATATTTAAGAGGGAGATTATAATGAGGGACAGAAATCGGTTTCATCATTTCAAAGACGGGATTTGTTCTTGTAATGATTACTGGTAACTTGATGGCATATGAATCTTCAATGATATCTTTCTTGTTTGTTATGTGTTGACGCTCTGGTTATCACTCCTGCTACATTATTTCAACCCCTGTTACCGTTAAGATGTATGCTGTGTTTTCTTAACAACAATGAAGTTTCCATTCATATCCTTCATTGTATACGAAAAAACCAATACACGATTTATTCCAATGTCTCGTGGATCAATAAGGGAAGGAGTGAGCAGTAGAACTAGGAGACCATCTTGTATTTTTGGGATGTCTCAAGCTCCTGGATGCTCAGAAGTGCTGCATATGATAAGCTTGGCGCCATTGCCAAGACATGAAATTGATGAAGCTTTGATGTTATATGGCAATAGGTATGTTTTCTTCGTACCTCTTTCAGATGCCAGTTGCACGTTATACGATCTGAGAATTCAATAATGTTTACTAATCTTGAGACACTCTGCTACTTGTACTTTTTGCCTGATGTCTTAGCATTTTGTATGCTCTTCATATATAGATAAAAGCCGTTTTTAGAATGTGAATGGTATAGATTGATTTAGCCAGTTCATTTTGATGACAGATCCATACATCATGCATCATATGCTGCTGAAATGTTGATTTTTTTAGTGTTGTTGTGGGATTAATATGATAGAATAGCTGTTAGTAAGCCTCAGGTACAAAAGTCATCAGCTTATATCATTCTCTGGCCTTGTCTAAGAGCAACCGTAATAGTTCTTTCTACAGCGCGCTTCACTCAACTCTGACATAAAATGCCGCATGTCTGCTAAAGAGTTGTGTACATAATATGATGATTTTATAGGTGTAGTTTGTTTGATAAGATATTGACATCTCTCTTCCCAGATCACTAAATAAATATACAAACCAAATCAAGTTTCTCCCCATCGTCTCCAAGGTCATGATATAAAAAGCAATTCAACAGGGAGAAAAGAAAAGAAAGAAAGAAAGAAAGAAAGAAAGAAAGAAAGTAGAGGGTGTCTTTGGAAAATTCCAATTTCTAGATGTAGGAGAAGAAGGTGTAGGGGAAAATGACATGCTGCTACGTTGAAATTAAAAGCTGAAAACAATCAATCCTGTCCTTGTGCACAATAAAGGGTGGCCAAAAAGCTCTCATTACGGTGGCTCTAAGATAGCTGTGTTCTTTATCTATACTACTCGCAGTGCACATTTCAGTTGTCATTGTTTTTTTTTTTTTTTTTGGTTTGTTACCACAACAATAGAAACAACACACTTTTACATCATTGATCATGATGTGATACTCATTAAATTATACGAGACCTCATATAATTATCAACACTGTAAAAGCGTGTTGTCAATTTTTATTGCATAATTGCAAGTCGTTGCTCATCTTTCTGAAAGAAATGATTATGCTCCATCGCTTCCTGATAAACTCTCTTACCACATGAAGAAAATGGGAATTGTAACCAACCATCACACATGGATTCTATGATTGAGTAGCCATGATAAGAGGGATGAGAGTACAAGCCTCACATGCCCCGACTATCCATAAGCAGTGGAAAAGATAGATCACAAGCATGATCAAGGCTGTTGATTTGACCTTATAGTTGGCCTCATGGATTCTATTCTATATATATTTAGATAAGTTTAAAAGAGGACAAGGTTTCCAAGAGTCGATCGTTTTAGTATTGGCTGCTGCTGGGTGGATGACTGATGCGCATATGCTGAAATTCTCTTTTCTGCATGGATCTAAGGTGTAATGTTGTTGACCATCTTTTAGGACAATCTATCTGTATTCTCTCTCTCTCTCTCTATCTGTATTCTCTCTCTCTCTCTCTATCTGTATTCTCTCTCTCTCTCTCTCTCTCTCTCTCTCTCTCTCTCTCTCTGTGTGTGTGTGTGTGTGTGTGTGTGTGTGTGTGTGTTCATTTTGTAATTTTATTCATTTATTTTATATCATATATGTAACGCCCCGTTCCCGGGTATCGAGTTTTTATCCGGAAAAGAAACGCTCGGCACGTATAATATTAAATAAATCCAATTTTATACGTAAGCCTCTACTACGTTGTATCGAGCTTAGCAAAACGGAAGCTAAAAAGACTCGGCAAGCTTCATAAAAGTAACTAAGAATAGATCACAACATACTAAAGATAGAAATGTGTAGCTTACACCAACGAAAGTCTTACAAGATACGATGCCCAAAGAAAAGGTACCACAAACTTGTCTTATAACTTGAAACAAAAGTACAAAATGTTCTGTAGATACAAATGTAGCATAGTCTAGTACATAACAAGATGAAAGAAACGGAAACGTCATCTAAGCATCATCATCACACATGCACCATCCTTAAACTTCTCATTGAGCTCAAAATCAACCCGTTCGCCTTCTCACTCCAAAAACATACAAAACAAAACATGCAATTGAGGCATGTACAAAGCACTTAGCAAGAGGAAGAAACTAATGTATAATTAGAGTTTATAACGAAAGGTTTAATAATTTATTTTTAAGTTATCTTTATGAGACCGACTCAATTCTAGGGTTCACTTCATGCTCATCAACATGTCGTGACTAATTGTTACTAGCTTAACTTATCTTTGTTACATCAACATTCAATGGGCACTATGCATGGTGCAGCCACCACGAGACTTATAGCACAACCTATTGGTGGATCACACCAATAGCCACGAAAGTGTATTTTGGAAGACTCCGATAGTGTACATGTTCGGCGAAGTCCCTCCGCACCTAGAGTCTATTCTGGAAGACTTACAGAGTTATTCACGTTATATGACCGCCCACATATCGCGATATAGACTTGTGCCTTACCAAGAATTGATTGATGTTTAATCTTTTAACTGCACAAGTACGTAAGTTATTATGTTGTTAACTAGCCACCTAAGTTAATTCAAGTACACTCTATCACAATTCTAATTCATCAAGACACATGACAATCATACTCTTCCAACGGTCCCGAACTTCAACTATTCCGGAAGTATTCATTCGATGCCGGAACTAAACACACCAGGAGCTTAATCAAGGCTTGTTCATGTTCATTTAATGTTATTAGATCAAGAAATATCAATTAAAACTGGACTCGGGGGTTAAAACATAACATTACCCCAAAACAGGTGCGATGCGCATGCACAAGGGCTTAATGCGCATGCCTTAAGCTTTTTTGATACGATCTGGATGGTTCAGCCTGGTCTATGCACACGCGTAGACCCTGAGTGCGCACGCATTGAGCGTTCTGACGGATTCACGATGCTTCTGCTCAGTCTATGCACACGCATTAAGCATGGTGCGCACTCATTGACTCAGAAACAACCCTAAACCATACTTTTTTGCACTTAAACGGTTCCCAACCCTTTCTCAACATGATCAACATCAATTATCATAGAAAAACAGCATAAAACACAGCTTTTACACAACCAATTCATCACATACTTCTCTAAGAACAAGTAGGCATGATTTCTAACATTAAAACACTACATTCACTCAACCTTAAACATCATAAAATCTAATTACACATTATGAAGAGCCTCTTACTTGTTTCAAACAAAACTCCAAGGCAAAACCTACAGCACTTCTGGAAACTTCAACCAAAGCCTTAACAAAGCTTCAACTTTTCTATGTCACAACGATGCTCTCTTCCCGCTGACTCTGAATCTTCAAACTATTCTGAAAACCAATTCCTGAATCGACACCTGTGATGAAAAGCCTCAATTCTCATTCTCTTTTTGCTCTCAAACTTTCGAACTTGTCAAGGGGAATTGTGTTTTTGGTAACTTCTTAGACATTGTGGGAGTTACTTGTAGGAAATAACTTTCAAGAAAAACTTCCCAGTTCCCATCCTTTATTACAATAAACTCCTTTTAAACACCATTAATTTTCAAAAGATCCTTTGTTCCCTCATATATATATTTCGAACATACATATATTTTTAATACTTTAAATCCATAAATTTTTTAAACATAATATTCCGAACTTTACGAAATAACACGTCTGTCTTTTCTCAAAGTCAAGGATATTACAATATGCGTTAAGTAGGTGAGACTCAATCCCAAATTTGCTAAATTACTAATGTATTGGTCTTTGGTTCTCATATATATAATTAAACTCTTGAGCCTGTCGTTTTATACGACACACAACTCCTGACCTATTAATTTTGAAGCAACTTCACCATTAAGGTTATATAATCCACCCTAGCCATTGGAAATAAGACTTGAATGATGTTGTAAGAAAACAAGGTTTTAGAATGAATCTATGTAATAATTTTTTTTTGGGTAGGGAATGTATGTAATAATATACATGTTAAATTTTTGGATGAGATACAACTAATGATGATATCAGAATTGAAGATCAAAAGATAAAAAGTCTCAATCTCGTCCCATTTAATTATAAACAATACAAGTGCCGGCCGGGTAAATTTGTTGCAGATACTCTTTATTAAAACGAGTCGTTAGATGACTACCGCGTATACACATGACAGTAATCCGACGATTCGTTTTAATAGAGAGTCTCAATTTTCCGGACAAGTGGCTTTGCTACATCATTTACACTATTGTGTAAGTACATGTTACAAACAATTTTATATGTTCCCTTCACACTACTTTCAAACAATTGGAATAAATGGGAAGGAGAAAAACCATTTCAAATGACTCCCACCTTGTTTTTTTTCTTCTTCTTCTTTTACCGAGGCAGGTCTGCATCATCGTATGATGTTATGCAAAATCAAAGTCAAACTCGTAACTGTCAACTCTAGTTCGAATCTGATTATATATTATATTAATATTGTATTGGGTTAACTAAGTTTAGGTTTTACATGTGGTGTTTAGCACGAAGTACAGAGGGCATTGAACAAAGAAATAAAAAAAAAAAAAAAAAATTAGGGCAAAAAATCAACATGGAAACTACATAGAATATATAACGTAATATTATTTTATCATCAAAGTAACGTTACTTTTGCATAAATAAACGTTACTTCATGTGACAAACGAAGCTACATATCACTGTAGTAACTTTCCTTGTCTTAAGGGTGGGTGATACAATATGCCATGTGTTTAAGTTTGAATAAAATCCATTTATGTTAGGTGTCTCAGTGGTAGTTGTATTATTATTTTTTATATTAGGATGGACTCTCCCATGGACATTGGTAATCAAACCATGTATTAAAAGCACACTAAATCTCACTGGGACCTTGTCTTTTTATTATACAAAAAATTGCAGAAGTTCACGTTAGTTTACAACCTACTGTTCTCGAGGTATATATATTACTCATTTCATTCCATAATAACTGAGGCAGTTGTCAAAATATTTTGTTTCATTTTATATAAGACAGTATAATTTCCAATACAACATTTATTGTATTTTTACTTGATTTACACTTATTTATTACATTAGAGATATAAAAAACAAGGTCACATTAATTATATCTAAGGACGTTTTTGCCATTTCATTGTAAAAGTTAATATATTACCTCACCTCCTTAATATACGTGATTTTGGCAACTGCCTCAGATAAATTAGAACGGAGAGAGTACAACAATTGACACAACAATATTATTTAATTTACACAGTTGACATAAAGTATAATTCATTAAATGGAGTATAAGATTCAAGAAAATTTAAAAAATTGTTTCGTAAATTGTTTTGGTATTATCTCTCTTCACCGTTTTATTATTATACGACTTGTATCAATCAACATATTCTCTATTATAATCACATTTGCCTCACCTCCTTAACAACATTTTTTAAGGGCTTATAAGATAGATACACCCAGAAAAAGAAAAAAAACATTTGAAGAAGAAAATGCAGATCACAAAACCTTCAGATGTTTCGGTGAAGCCCATCAAAGTGAACAAGCCAGCTCATCATCTGTCAAGAGACCTATCCATTGGAAAGTCGTCTCGAGAGATCTACTATGGTGATTCCTCCGTTGCCGTTCCATTCCGGTGGGAATCTCAACCAGGAACCCCTATTGCCAACTTCCAACAGCGTTCCTACCGCCCAGTTCCGCCATTAACGCCACCACCTTCATTCATGCAGAGCCCAGCTGCTGCTAATAACAGCAAGAAGAAGTTTACGAAGAAGCATTCAAAGGCTAATCTTTTTCAAGGGGTTCTTCCTAAGCTAAGTTTGAAGAAAACCCTCCAAGGTCAATCCTCACCTGGCTCATTATCGTCAAGTAATTCTTCATCGTCGTCTTCGTCTTCTTCGTCTCCATGGCAGCGTACTTCTCGTTCTGTTCCTTCATCTCCATGTAATACTAGTGCTGCAAAAGCAAGAGGTACTGGAGGAGAGAGATTTTCCTCCAGAGCTAGATTTGAAGATGATGATGATGATGGATCAAGTGGTCGGCCGACATTATGTTTTGGGATTCGTAGGGGTTCAAATGTAAGGACAATGGGTTTCTCTGCTAGCCTTTTCAAGCTTATGCTTGATGATGCTGCTTGATTTTTCCTTCTTTTCTTTTTTGTGTTCTTGCTACCTCCACTAGATTTGAATGATGAAGATCATATATACTTTGTGATGTTTTAGCAGATGTTGGGATTAATGTGGTAGTTTTTCTTTTCTAACAATCTTGATTAACTAGAAAGTAATTGGTCCATGTTACAATGATTTCATTATCTTCCTAGATCTAGCCCGGGTAAAAATCATTACCCTGCCCGCACTTGAAAAAATATCATTTCGGTAATAGCACAATTTGATGCATTAGTGGTGGTTTTATATTATTTAACAACAAAATTACATCGTTTTAATATTAAAAAAAATTAGATTTCGATGGGGTATCGACCCCTTCCCTTGTGGTTGTAGACAGCCAATGGACGGTGGGTGAAGTGGATTAAGATGATTCTTGGATTACATAGATATATTTATTGTATATATTTTTTTTCTGAGTAGGCTTAGCCCGTAAACATCATATTTGCCCCTTTCCTTGCCGACTCGACTAAATTTAACTCAACGAGTAGTATTAATTCCATGACAAACAATCACAATAAATGATTATAACATATTTTTACATCACTGATCGTAATCTAACACCTATTCAGAGCCTTTCTTGCATTCCCCTAGTTTTGTATATATGTAGTGATTTAGGATAAAAGAGGGACTTTGATTGAAGGTGTTTAGGTTCAGAATGGAAGCTTTCGATTTGTGTCATTGTGTAGATCGACTCGTATTTAGTTGATATGAGTCTCATTTAATTTTTTGAAGTGTTCTATGTTAAGATGGTTGACATTATTATTATTATTATTATTATTATTATTATTATTATTATTATTATTATTAAATATATCCTTGGTAAACCAATATGGTGAACGAGTTATGTGTGTATTTGTTTCTGGATATGATTATTGGTTGGTTAAATAATTCTGCAGCATATCACAATACGATGGAATTTACAGTGATGGAGGTCGAATGTTCTGAATCTTCTTCTAATCAAATAGAATTAGGAAGTTTGTGTGTTGATGATTTGGATGTTAATAAAGTCCTCGAGATGCAATTTGAGTTTGTGGACAATCTTGAACAGTTTTATAAACATTACCTAATTAAAGTGAGTTATATATGGTGTTTTTTTAATAAGAAAGATTGTTTGCATGACATGGATGGTGGTATAAAAATGCGAGATTGGGTTTGTCATAGGCATAGTTTTCTTAGAAAGAGATGGTTAGGATATGTATATGAACTAGGAAGGTTAAAAGCACCATAATATTTTTATTTTTCTACACAAAAAAAAAAAATTTGTCCATGTAATAAAATACAATCTAAGTAAGCCATCTTAATTCATTTCAACTCATCATCATCTAAACACACACAAAGATCAATTCTTAGCATTTGGGTTTAGGGTATGCACAAAGAAACCAACAATTTTGCTAATCCTTTAAACGGAATGCTTCTATAGTAACTTTATGGTGGTTTTGAATCACAAAACATAACCACCATGTCAGCATATTAATCCAACGAGAAAATTTTAAAATAGTAGTTATTTTCCAAATACTTAAATTTTTTTTTTAAAATTTCTTCTGTTGGTCTAAAATCACCAACTCCGTAATCGTCCTAGACCAATATAAAATTTGCTTCGAGATGCTCCTAAACCCAAAACCAGGAGGACTTGTTTTTCATGCCAATTTGATGCGACTATTAAGCGTGTGCGTAGTGATAATGGAACCGAATTTAGGTGCCTTTAACCTTATTTTAGACAACATGGGATAATTTTTGAAACGTCGTGTGTGGCACCCCTCAGCAAAATGGTCGTGTAGAACGTAAACATAGACATATTTTGAATGTTGCCCGGGCAATTCGCTTCGAGGGTCGCCTACCCCTTAGGTTCTGGGGGGGATGTGTGATGGCGGCTTCCCATTTAATTAACCGAACTCCTTCAAGTGTCCTTAATTTCAAAACCCCTTACGAGTGTTTGTTTGGAAAACCCCCAGATTTGTCTATGCTCCGTGTCATAGGGTGTTTATGTTATGCGCACGATCATCGTCCCTCGAAAACTAAATTTGATAGTCGGAGTCCAAATGTGTGTTACTTGGTTATCTTTTTGCAAAGAAAGGTTGGACTCTATTTGATCTTGACACGGAAGAGATATTTGTTTCCCGCGATGTAAAATTTTACGAACAGAATGAGACTCGGGCCAACCCGAGTGTACCTATCCCTATGCATGACGCAGATATTGCTGCTGATGATTTTTCCCCGCATCTCTTTTCCAACCGCTGGACTTACCCGACCCCATCGCTCCGGTTGAGGGGGGTCTCAACCTCCAAAAAATATTACCCATGATGTCATTGAGGATCCTCACCCGAATATCACTCCTGACCCGGTTCCAGATAACCCAGTAGTATAGGAGTTAGGTCGAGGACGTCGACAGAAGATCCCTAATTCTCGGTTTCAGGATTTTGTTACTCACATGTCTGTGGAAAAGAAAAGTTCGTCTGCATGTTCATCTGAGAACAAAAGTAGAATATTTGTTAATAGATCATTCTTTTGATAATGATTCATGTACATCACACACATATAGATATACTACCATATCATCATAGAGAATCTAGCTAGAACTTATCCAATCTAACTAACTAGCCAAGTGTCACTCTTGTAGCATGCCAAGTGTGACATCATATATTCTCTCATATCTTTTCAGCCCCTCTCAAACTAATGTGAGGCATTGTCACATTGAGTTTGTCTCTAAAGCAATTGAATGCATTCACAGATAGTGCTTTAGTAAAACAGTAAGCTATTTGATCTTGTGAAGGTATATGACAAACTGCAACTTCCTTGTTGGACACTTGATTTCTGATGTAGTGAACATCAACTTCTATATGCTTTGTTCTTGCATGATACACAGGGTTTTGTGCTAGTGAGTTTGCCCCTGTGTTGTCACACCAGAGAGTTGGAACACCAGTCAGTTTGAACTTCATTTCTCCAAGGAGCTGTGTGATCCACTTAACCTCAGCAACTAGATTAGCCAAAGCTCTGTATTCTGACTCACAGCTTGATCTGGACAATACATCTTGCTTCTTTGAACTCCATGATACCAAACACTTTCCCTGATATACACAATATCCTCTAATGGATTTTCTGTCAATGGGGCACACTGCCCAGTTTGCATCTGAAAAACCATGCAGTTCCAGTGAACCTGATGGTCTAAAGATCAATCCCATACCAAGTGTACCTGATACATATCTGGACAACCTCTTTAGAGCCTGCCAATGAATAATGTGTGGTTCTTGCATAAATTGGCTAAGAGTGTTAACAGCAAAAGTTAAATCTGGCCTTGTTAATGTGAGGTATTGTAGACCTCCAATTGCACTCCTATAGAGACTTGGATTTGTCATAGGCTCTCCTTGCTTAGGTAGCATCAATTTTCCAGGTACCATTGGTGTTGGACAGAGCTTCAAATTGTCCAATCCTAATCTCTGAAGAAGTTGGGAAGCATAGTAGGACTGTGTTAGGTGCAGGCCATCCTTGTTTCTAGTTATCTGCATTCTAAGAAAGTGTGATACAAGGCCAAGATCTTTCAGGGAGAACTTGGAATTCAGCATATCTATAAACTTTTGTATCAGTGATGGAGAGTTCCCTGTCAACAATATGTCATCCACATAAACCAAGGCAAATAACACAAGTTTGTCCTTTTTAAACATGAACAATGAGGTATCTGATTGAATTTGTGTAAAACCCAGCTGACCATATGATTTCCGAGGGCTTCAAACCAAGCTCTAGGGGCTTGTTTAAGCCCATACAAGGCCTTATTCAACTTACGTACATACCCTGGCCTGCCTGAGTCTTCAAACCCTTCAGGTTGTTCTGCCCTACTATTTTGAGCATGGTCATGGGGACAAGGATGCCTAAACTAAATGCCTTGGAAATCTAGGACAGCCTGAAGGGGTCTGTATTCTCCACCCCAATCAGATTGAACACATTTAATAGCAGAAGAGAACTGAGCTTTGACCATAGTCTGAAACATGGTGAAAGTGGATAGAGCTTCAGATTTAGTTTTAAGAGGATAGATCCAAGTGAATCTAGTGTGATCATCAAGAAAGTGAATATAGTAAAGGTGACCTTCCGTGGATATTATAGGAGCAGGGCCCCAAAGATCAGTGTGAATAAGATCAAAAGGTGCAGTGGCATGAGAGCTAGAATTAAAGTGAGGCAAAACATGAGATTTTCCAAACTGACAAGCATCACAAAACTCAAGATTTTCATTAATTTTCAAATAAGGAGTACAATCTTTCAAGACATGATTCAAAATACTACTAGAAGGGTGGCCAAGTCTCCTATGCCACATATTAGGGTTCTGACTAACATTAACAGAATTAATAAGCTTAGACTGAGCTTTAGGTTGAACTTGACTGAGATGCACAGCTCTAGAGTTGGATTGAAGGGAGATATGGGGTGTCTTAGCATCCAGATTGGCTATCTGATAGAGACCATCCTTGAGATGCCCCTTGAGAAGAACTGCCCATGTTGCTTTGTCCTTGACAAGACATAAATTAGAATTAAACTCAACAAGAATATCATTATCAGAAACAAGTTTAGATAAACTGATCAGATTTTTGGTAATTTACGGAACATGAAGAATATCAGTGAGGTGCAAAGGAGTGATGGATGTGTGCAAAACATTGTGACCAATGTGTGCAATCACTAGATTTTCACCATTACCTACTGTCAATGTATCATTACCATTGTAGGATGAAGCCAGATTGAGATTAGCCAAATCAGAGGTCACATGGTTTGTGGCACCACTGTCCAGGTACCAAGCATGATCAGCCACAGAACTTGGTGTAGCAACAAATGCAGAAGTCTGTCTATGTCTAGCTTGTTGTTGCACATCCACAAGTTGAAAATCTGTCTCAAACCGATGCCAACAGATTCCAACCGTGTGTCCACTTTTCCCACACAGTTGACACACCACTCTTGGGGTATTTCCAGGATTTCCAGGATGAGAATTTTCAGGACTTTGTGATCTTCCACCACCTCTGCCCCTGCCTCTACCATTTCTACCACCTCTTCCCCTATAGGAGTTTTGACCAGAAGCAGGAGGCCTATGTCCAGACCCTGTGTAGGCAACTACATTTGTTGTGGCATGCTGCTGAGGCAGATTGACTTGAGCAGTAGGATTAAACCTGGCCAGAAGTCTCTCATGGGTAATTAACTGTGATTGAACTTCCTGCCAATTTGAAGAGCCAATTCTGGCAGTAATGTTGACAATAGCTGCCTCATAGTCTCTATCTAAACCACTAAGTGTAGCTAGGATTAATTCAGACTTAGAAATCGGATATCCAGCAGCAGTTAACTTATCACTATAAGACTTAATCATGGCAAGATAATCTTCCATGGATTTGCTTCCTTTTTCTGCCTTAGTATGGGCTGATTTGTATTCTAACATGCGTGCCTCAGACTGATTATTAAACAAAAATTCTAAGGTAGACCAAACTTCATGAGCAGTGTAGTAGCCGATTACCTCAGTGACTGCTTGTTCAATCATGGATCCAAGAAGCCAACCCATTAGAAGTGAATCAATGGAGTCTCATTCTTCTACTGCTGCTCTGTTCAACGTCCCAAACTCTGGAGGTCTTGGAGTTGTTCCAAGAAGATGACCATCAAGCTTGTGTCCTTTAACAATCGGCAAGATTGTGTAGCGCCATAGCAAGTAATTTTCTCTGTTCAGCTTCACAGTAGATGCTTGGTTTAGATGACTGTTAAAATGAGAAGATGACAAATTATTGAAGGAGGATATGGGACCTGGAGAGCAAGGAAGAGGTGTAGATCTAATGGGAAGACTGGTAATGGTCGGAAAGATGGACGGAAAAAGGGATTTTTGGCAAGGAGCTCAGAAATGGTAATGTGGAACTGATCAAGGGACTGGAAAGACCAAAACCAGGGATTTGTGATACTGGTATGCCAGTGACAACTGTAGCTGGAGTTTCAGTGGTCGGAGGTGGATCATCCGCCATTGATTCTGGTGAGGTGGCTCTGATACCAAGAACAAAAATAGAATATTTGTTAATAGATCATTCTTTTGATAATGATTCAGGTACATCACACACACATAGATATACTACCATATCATCATAGAGAATCTAGCTAGAACTTATCCAATCTAACTAACTAGCCAAGTGTCACTCTTGTAGCATGCCAAATGTGACATCATATATTCTCTCATATCTTTTCAATCTGCCTCGACGGTATCCTCAGGTACTCATTATCCTCTTACGCAGTTTGTCAATTGTGATTTGTTTTCCGATAAACACCGCAAGTATCTCGCAGCCATAACTGCAGGAAATCCTCAAAAAACATTTAAGGAGGCCGTTAAACATGAAGGATGGCGCAAGGCTATGGCTGAAGAAGTCCGTGCTCTGGAAGATCAGGGTACATGGGAATTACAACATTTACCTCCCGGGGAAAAGGCATTGGGAAGTAAATGGGTGTTCACAGAAAAATACGATGAACACGGACAGTTGTAGCGTTTGAAGGCTCGGTTGTCGCTTTTGGACACCATCAGGTGGAAGGCGTGGACTATAATGAGACGTTTGCCCTAGTGGCGAAAATGGTTACGGTTCGGACATTTCTTAGTGTAGCTGCGGTTAAACATTGGGATATTCATCAGATGGATGTCCATAATGCATTTTTACATGGTAGCGGAGCCAGAGGTCATGAGATCAAACCCTGGTTGGAGCATTATTAAAAAAAAGTGCAAGTGTTGGGACAGACTGCCCACATTATTGAATGAAAAATTGTGCAAGTGTTGAGACAGATTGCCCACATTTGAGGGGGGTGTTGGGAGAGATTTCCCACACTCTTGAATGAATTAAGAAATATAGTTGCGCCTTTACTAACACCAATTGGTTTTAGTACAACGGTAAACCCTTGATCCTTAACATGGTATCGGAGCCATAGGTCACGTGATCGAACCCTGGTTGGAACATTATTTAAAAAAAAATTATGCATGTGTTGCGATAGATTGTCCACACTTGAGGGGGGGACTGATTGTCCACACTTTTGAATGAAAATTGTACAAGTGTTGGACATATTGCCAACACTTGAGGAGGGGTGTTAGGATAGATTGTCCACACACTTAATGTATAAGGAAATAAAGTCACGCCTTTACTCACCAATTGATTTTAATAGAACGGTAAGCGCTTGATCCTAACAAATATCTTAAAATTTTAGCCTTAAATGCGCCATTATTGTTCTCAATTTTGTTTTGGTTCACACATGCATGAGGGGTTTTGGGGGAAATAATATGATATGGTGTTGAGAATAGCAAAAATTAATCCATGTGCGTCAAAATATCATAGTACTAGTATATACGGATCATGTGAGTTCCCCATGTGTAAGAAATACTACTAGTACAATTAACAAAGATGGGATCCAATTAATTCCAGAGTCAATGCCCCCTATTATTATTAATTTAATTAAATGGTGGCAAAGTGTAGAGAGTAAAACAAAGTAACAATATATATATATATATATATATTTTTTTTTTTTGCCTACGTGTATTTATATTATACCAAATCCAAAAGCACCACAATTACTCGTTAAATGCATCATCTCCAACTCAGTGTTATACGATTATTTTAGTGTGGAATGGTTAGAGATGGTTGAAAACATTTATCATATAAATTACATCATTTAGTAATTAAGTGGGATTGTGTATCTTGGTAATAAGGGTTGGATTGTCCTGTCTCTAAAACTTCGTAGAGATATAAATTGATGACCTAGTGCTTCGTGGAAGTATGAATGGAGGAGTACGATTCAATGGTTATGTTTGTCAATGCTGCATTATATCTCTTATTGTTGAGAGAAATCAATTTTTTTAAGAAATCGAACTGTCACACATCATCTAAAGCAAGAGTATCATTACAACACTTCTAATCTTTTATCATTGAAATGTTGAAGTTTGTCGAATGTTAATTATCTATTTTCATATCAGATTAAGTTTAATTTTTGGAGAACATTATAATTCAACATGAGTTATCTGTTATGTATGTGGGCCATCATTTCAGGGAAATTATACGGACACGTCGTCTATCATATAGATTATTAATTAAAATTACTGCCTGAAACTATCAATCATTCTATGATTAAGTCAGATTCACTATCACGGCGTTCATATGATGATTATGTCTTTAATTTTATAGAAAAAATGTGTATCTTTGTTAATATGCTACGCCGACAACCATTCAACCTCACTGAATGCACTACTAGATATGGACAACAACGTTAACTCTATGTGACGAGTAATGTGTCTATCGTGTCACAAAGAATATTATTTCAAATTGTTTGGTGCATGTTTAGACTTAAGAATGAAATTATATCTCATGTTAGTTTGGATGATTTATTATGAGAAGAAAAGTAACTAAGAGAAGATTATACCGTTACAAATGATAAAAGAAAGAAGATAAAGACCATGTTATAATTCTTCATGTAAATTCAAATACAGAATTGGCGGGAAAACTAACTTCTAAAATTACATTTTAACTGATTATGCAGAATGAAAATTCAGTCGTCCAATTACTTAATTACATCACTAATTGCTCCTTAAATAGCCTCGATCAAAGTAAAAACAACTCAACTGTCATACAACAAACTTAACCACCTTTGTGTGGTGGTGTCCAGTAGCAGACTGGTGGAGTTTCGGTGTCTATCGGCGTGTTCCCGGCGATTGTCCGGTTGTAATATCTGTTTCTGATTTAATATATCTTTCATTCGGAAAAAAAATGAGTTGGCTTTACAAAACTACCAAATTATCTTTGTTCTTAGGCTTCAACATCTTCATTCATATTAAAAAAAATTATATTTATACTACTCTATGAAATAAGAAGATAGACCATTCAGTTGGTATCTTGGGGCAATTCGTCTCGAGGTGACGGCTTGTTTTTGCAGATGTCAATTAATAAAACTTTTTTTCTCTAAAAAATAAAATAAATAACATTATAAAAAAAACGGTGTAATTAAGAAAAACTTGTGTAAAGAAAAATTAAAAAACTGGCAAAAAATTAAATAAAAAAGGAAAATAGAATCGAAAGTAAATTGGACTATCAAAAGGCCCAATACCGTTCTACCCAAAAAAAGACCCAATACCATGGGCGATTTATTTTTTATTTTATAGGATGTTGATTTATAAAATCGAAAAGCTACGTAAGGTGTGAATTTTTTATTTATTTTAGGCGAGTTCTATATGCGCGTCAGAGCTACTAACGTTTCAGTTCGATAGCAACGTCGGTGGGTCTGACATTTTCAACAATGACACTTTTTTTTAGGGGAATGACACATTTATATACTGTAAAATCACTGTCAATTTCAAAGTCAGTTTCAGTGAAACTCGTACCGCAAACAGGCGTCAGTTCCACAGATGTTGTGTTGTTCAAAATAATAAAAATATTCAATGTGGTGTTAAAAGAGATTTATAGGGTGCCAAGAGTAATCGTGGTGCCGATAGAAGCCACTTTCTTTTATTTTTTGGATTTTTTAAAATATAAGCTATGCACTGGCGGATCCAGGAATAAATTTCAGTGGGGTCACCGGAGTCAAAAACTACATCTTCTATCCAAAAAAAATTCCAGTGGGGTCACCGGGGTCTAAAACATCAATTTTTATCGACAAAATGACACTTTTTAACAACAAAACTACATAGTTTTAATACTAAATTTTTTTTTTCAGTGGGGTCACGTGCCCCCCCCCCCCCCGGGGCACGTGGGTCCGCCCCTGAAGCTATGGCATAAGAATGTTCCCTATAATCTCGATAAATGAATATCATCAGGACCAAAAAAAAAATGAATACCCTCAAGACCAGAAAAAAAAATTGTTTAGCGAGGTTATTAATTTATCGAACATTATTTTAAGCCCCTTTGCCTAAGTCGGGACCAGAGAAAATTATTTATTTGGTGAGGTTATTTATTTATCGAATATTCATATATCGAGGTTATACTGTATTGACGATGCTGGATTTCGTCTATGAATAAATCCGGGCCAATTACCTTTGTGATAATGATCTTTAATCCGATGAACCCGAAATTGTGTTAATGGGGATGTGTTTTGGTTGTATTTTAGACTGAGCTCTCGAGTTATTTCTCTTGAGTTGCCTACGTATCCAATAGCTTAATTGGAATCCAGTCTTTCGTAGTTCCTTAGGGTTGTTTATATAGGGGACGTCTCATCCCTTTTCCTTGTCATGCAATGAATCATATATTATTATTATTAAGATTTCCCTAAGGATATACACGCCTAAATCCCTATAATTTAGGGATAGTTATAGACACATTAAATGTTAGAATCAGAGTCTTTATGACTCATGATTCTTTCCTTATTTATCTTTAGCTATCCAAAGACGTGGAATAATGACCCGGGTGGTTGCTCTGCACGCGCCCTGCGCAAAGCCCCAAGGCCACTTATGGCCGGCCCGGGCGATTCCTCTTTACTAAGCCTGGGCCGACCTGCGGTGGCTGGTAGATGACTTCCTGTCGATCTCCCACCTGGGGTTATGGACCTACCCTTAGGTATGTCTTTGGGGCTCCTGGCCCTTAATGCCTTACTTTTTAGAGGTTAGTCATTTATTACACGACCTACTAGGATGACACGTGGCGTAGCTCGGGTCGGCTATCATCATAAGCCCTCCAGATCTGATCTTGCTTTTGGTTGGTCAGATCTGCGCCAATGCGGTTAGGCCGAACTTGTCCGACCTCGTGTTTTGAACTTACTAGCTGCCAAGTGGTAGCCCATTAAGTAGGTCATTATTACTCTTCCAGGAACCGAGGCGTTTTTCCCTCTTTCCCATGCGGCGTCGTTTACACGCCTCTCGGGGGGTTATAACTCTTGTCCTTTCTCATCAGACCTTCCCACTTCTTCATTTCTGCTACAAAAACTCGGATTCTCTCCAAGACTTGCATATACAAGTAAGCATTTTATCTCTACTTTTTTCTGAGTCTGTCTTCTTCTCTGATTCTTCATTTCTTATTCTTCCCAGTTAATGAGGGATAGAACTACATTTAGTAGTTCAATCGAAAGGGAATTTGAATCCCAATCCGAGTCTGAGGTAGAAGTTCATCAGTCTAGGGTTCAATTAGAGATCCCTGCTTCTAATCCTATTTCTGATCATAGTGAAACCAAGCAGTTAACTGTAGATCCCCAGCCTGCTAATCCATCTAGGACTTGTTCCCATTCGGGTTTACTTCTTTGAACCAGAGTAATAGAGCACACATGATTGCTAGGTCAGCCATAGGTTGTTTTGGGGTTACATCCAAACTTAAACAGAATGATATCCTTCAGATCTGTAATCAATACAACATTGATATGGACCAATACTCTCTCCGTCTTCCTGGGGGTGCGAACTTGTATGCTCATCAGCCCCCCTGAGGGGTATTGTACTGTGTACAAGGAGCAGTTCACTTGTGGCCTTAGGGTCCCATTATGTCCGGCCTTTTTGGCCTTTCTGAGACATTACCATCTGGGATCTGCCCAGATCGCCCCCAATGGGGTCAGGACGATCACCGGCTTCGCGATCTTCTATAGATGTATAGATACCGAGTTCTCCGTAGATTTGTTTAGGACCTTCTATCAGCATAAGAAGGTTAGGAACCATAGCGGGTGGTATTATTTCCCACGCCGAACAGACCACTGAAGGGGCATTCTATTCATGATGGAAAACTCACTTCTTTTTTATCCGTCACGGCTGGCACCCTGAACTGGGTGGCTGGAATTATCATCAACTTTCGGCTGATGTATGCCCCACTAGGGTTAGTGAGCATTTGTTGGAGGACATAGCCGGATCGGGTGCCTCCCTGGATCAAGACGAGTTCCCCCCCGAACTGATTGAGGCAGCTTGTCTGGCTGACTCCGGGCCTGAGCCTTACCTAAGGCTTACTCGAGTGGAGTATGATAACTGTAGGAACTTATCATTGCCTTTATTTCTTTTCGATTTTTCTTCGCATATGTTTGTTGCTTTTATAATCTTTTCCGCTCATATTAACGCTGTTCTTCCTTGTCTTCCTAGTGGCCGACTTTGCAGCTATCTTCGATGAAGCGTTTTAGGAAGAGGTTGTGCCTGAGCATAACGAACATGTGGTAAACCCAGATGCTTCTGGGACTGGTGGCGGCTTTGAGCCTCCCTTGGTGAGTCCTGAAGCCAACCTTGAGGGTCTTCGTACTGAGGAAGGTCTACGTATACACAGCGTACAGATCAGCAGGACGAAAGCTTAATCGTCATGGACGGTCCAGAGCCTACTGTGGTAGAGGAACGACTTCAAGTGCGCTCCCGATCTGGGCGGAAAAGGAGCAGGCCTGATCGGAGTGATAAGGAATTTTCTGATTTTAAGGGGGGTTCCATTCCCCATGCTGACACTATGTCTGATCTGCCAGACAGAGATCTGGCCGCTGTTGTAAGCTTCTTCTTGCCTTTACACTTTTTTGTTTCATTTTATCAATATCTTCTAACGTAATGCCCCATGTAATGCTTGTTCAGGTTGTCAAGGTTGGGAAAGAAGTTTTGAAGAGGCTTGATAGCTTCTCTTCCCAGAAGAGATCCTTGGAGAAACGAATTGTTGAACTTTCAGCAAGCCGTCAAAAACATCAGGACGCTTCAGCGTCCATGGGTCAATAGATCGCTGTCTGAATAAGCAACTTCTAGCCCAACAAGTTGAGCTTGATCAACGACGGACAGCCAGTGTTGATCATGCTAAACATATTTTGGAGCAGGAGCAGGCCTTGGCGCAACTCTGAGCTAAACATGAAGGAATGAAGGTTGTGATACCTGTGCAGATTGCCCAAGCCATTCATGATTATAAGAGCTCTGCTCATTTCACTGGGGCCTTAAAAGTCTTGCTTAGGCCAATCTTGAATCATGGGTATACTCTGGGTGTAGATCAAGCCAAGGTGCAATGTCCCGAGCTGGTCATTGAAACTCTTCCCCATGGGGGACTTCGCAAGCCTGGCGGCAATAAAGTCTATGAAGCTAGACTTAGAGAGTTTCAGGCCGGTGAAGATCTGGCCACTAAGTATGCCCGCAGACCTGCTGCTCATCAAGCCAGTACATCTTCGCTCAACCTTCTGGTGCCTCTCTCGATCAGCCTTCTCAACAAAATCCTTCTACTGAGTCTTAGGCAATTTTGTTCTTTCTTTTGAAAAGTTTGTAATAATTTTGAACTTTTTTATTGGCTTTTGTTCTGACAATGCATGCCTTTTAGGCATCTGTTCTGTAATTACTTTATTTGTCTTTTAACCCTTTATATCTTATATCTTTTCGGCTTTGTTTTAGCCTTTGTTTTTCATTTCAATTATAACTTAGTGTTCTTTGCCCCCTGAAATACATCATTTGCAAGCTTTGCTTTTGAATGATGTACTTTAGTGTTAGTTTGATCGTCTGTCTTGCAGACTTAGGAAGTTTGATGATTACAAACTTTCTGAGTTTATAATACATCTCAGTTCTGATCATCAATCAATTCAGATTGCCTGCTTGCAGGTTTGTTAAGTTTGATTTTTACCAATTTCTGAGTCTGTTTTGCAGATCAGTTCGTATGGCCTGTCCTGCAGACTTGTTTAGTTTGTACTCTGCAAACTTTTCTGAATCTGACATGCATCTCAGTTCTGGTCGTCTGTCTTGCAGACTTGTGAGGTCTGTCCTTTGCAAACTTTCTGAGTCTGACCTGCGGCTCTGTTCTGATCGTTTGTCCTGCAGACTTATGAAGTTTGTCATTTGCAAACTTTTCTGAGTCTGACCTGCAGCTCAATTATAATTGTCTGTCCTGCGGACTTATGAAGTTTGTCTATGAATAAACTCGGGCCAATTACCTTTGTGATAATGATCTTTAATCCGATGAACCCGAAATCGTGTTAATAGGGATGTGTTTTGGGCAGGGGCGGACCCAGCATAGGAGAGGGGGGTGTATGGACCCCACTCAATATTCCGGGCGAAGTTACTAGTATACCCCTCTAATAATATTAAAAATATGTATGTATACATTTTCAGACACTTTTTAGTGTAATTATGTGTTTAGTTCAACTGGTTAAAAGCTTTATTATACACCCTAAGGTCAATGGTTTGAATCTTGGGTGATGCATGTTTTTTTCACCTTTTTTTTTTTTAATCTGGCCTCCACTGGAAAATTTTCCAGGGTCCGCCACTGGTTTTTGGTGTATTTTAGACTGAGCTCTCGAGTTATTTCTCTTGAGTTGCCTATGTATCCAATAGCTTAATTGGAATCTAATATTTCGTAGTTCCTTAGGGTTGTTTATATAGGAGATGTCTCATCCATTTTCCTTGTCCTGCAAGGAATCATCTATTATTATTATTATTATTAAGATTTCCCTAAGGATATGCACGCCTAAATTCCTATAATTTAGGGATAGTTATGGACACATTAAATGTTACGATCAGAGTCTTTATGACTCAGAATTCTTTCTTTATTTATCTTTAGCTATCCAGCACGTGGAATATCAGCCGATATTGCTCTGTACGTCCTGCGCCAAGCCTTCAAGGACACTATGGCCGAACTGGGCAGTTTCTCTTTACCAAGCCTGGGCCGACCTGCCGTGGCTGGTAGAGGACTCCCTGCCGATCTCCTACCTGAGATTATGGACCTACCCTTAGGTATGGCTTTGGGGCTCCTGGCCCTTAATGCCCTATTTTTTAGAGGTTAGTCATTTATTACACGACTTACTAGAATGACACGTGACGTAACTCGGGTCGGCTATCATCTTGTATATAAAAAGAAAATACTTCAATTCAAACCCTATCCACAAGCCAAACTAAAGACACAAGAATAATGCAGAGTTAGGCTATAGCAGTAGAATGAAGTGAGGTCAGAGCTATGAATTATTTTTCTTGTGATGATGGATTGAAGAATATTTCTATGTTAGAGCAAGAGTAGTGGTGATTGTGAGAATGGAGTGTTATTTATTGATGCTCGGTTGATGTGGAAGAATATGAGTGGAAGATAAATATAGAAGGATTGTGAAGATAATATGTGTGTGATTAGATGTTGTAATGGTGTAAAATATTTTAAATCTATTGATTAAAATAATAATATATTTTTCTAAGTTTAGGAAGAAAAAAGGGTGAGGCTCTTCTTTCAATAGAGAATATTGGCTAGTTGCTTATCTAGAAACAGATAATGTGTTAGACAATCCTCCCAAAAACTAATCTATTTTGCTTCCGTTATTTTCCTTTTGCTGTATTCAGTGTTCTACTATGACAAAAAGGTGAGGAGAATATCTCCACAAAAGGGTTACTACGGTTGCTCTTACGTACTATAAATTTTCTGAGTATCTTTGGGCTGGAAAGAATTACCATATTTAATGGTGAATGTTAAATTGATCGGTGAATATTATAACATGGCAATAGTGACTATTTGTTGGATAAAATAAAGACAACAATTAAATCGAGTAAATTGAATTTGGACTATACTACTCGAAAAATACTTGTATGATGTCTCTACACGTGTGGAGTCATGTGGATGATTATGATTACATAATTACATTCTGTATTAATATTGTATGGTTCTGATTGTTTCACGCTGTCACTATAGCTCAAAATCTCTTTCCACACAATATTGTTTTCCCACATATATAGTCTGCCGATCTGTCTGCATTATCATCACACTATTAGATTAATCAATGACAATAAGAATGATGGATGATTGATGATGTGTGTCGGTTAATACAATTTAATTTAGCTTGCACGTTTACCAAATTCCAATTTTCTTCACTTCTTTATGTACAAACTGCCAAAATAGAAAAAATCGAGGTTAATTTAGAATAAAGACACTTTAGAATCTCTATTAAATATAAAAAAAAGAATCTCTATTAAATCAAAAAAATAATTTTTTTTAAAAAAAATCACATTTATTTTTTCCAAACTAATAAAAACAAGTGAAAGAGTAGTCAAATTATACTTTATCTTCAAGGGAAGTTTGAAATAAGTTTTATTGTTTGAAAGGCTAATGGTTTATGGTGTAGTTTAATTTTGTAATTCGCCTTAGGGGAATAAGTTGGAGGTGGAGGGATAAGTGGAGTTTAGGGGTCATGGATAATGTGTAATTTTTAATCTTGTTTTTAAGGATTAAGAGCATTCTCAATAGAATTCTTCTTTTTCATTCAATTCCTAGAAAACTATAAACTAACGGGCTGTTTGTTAACAACATTAAATACTTATTCTGAAAATATTCAGAGACAGTTAAATTAAGTAGTGTTTGATAATATTTTAAGACATCACTTAATTAATTTATTTAGCACGCCTGAATTTGCTTCAAAAAATACACATGAATTTTAAGCGATAGCTGTTAGGTGTAGTGCCCGAAAGACAATTATCTAATTGTTTTAGGACAGAATTAATAATTCATCTTATTATATGCATGCATGCTTATAATTAAGACACTACTGAAAACCCTAAGTACCTCGTTTATGTAATCACATAACTCAGTGTATGGCTATACACAAAAGGATTGAGTTAGTGAGATGTACTTAAAACTAACTTAGTCCGTAGCGTTGATTAATCTGAGTATGGGTCTCATGATTAATATGCTAATAATGTGCCCAGAACATTTTACGGTGTGACAGTCTTGTCCGGACTGTCGATAATAGGGTACCTAGTGGGGCGTTTATATATGATGATAATCATATGGAGCTGGACCAATTTGATTTGAGTTCTTGATATAATTCCGTAATCGAGAAGTCTTATCGAATCACAAGATGATCATATACGGATTAATCTCAATCCTGAGGTGATCACAGGCAACTGCTTAGACTAGGGTAGAGTTTGATGTGTTAGTAATGATCACTTCGTAGTATGTGGTCCAACACTTATCGTTGCTCTATTCTGGAATGAGTGAGTGGTCTGTGCTATCACAGATATGGAATCCATTCATTCCCTCGGGAAGTAGACAGACAGTTCCCTTATTTGTTAGCCCTAAGAAAATGATCGATCCCTAGAGTTCATGTTAGACTAATTAGCTACTAGTCCGGTATGTGAACTAATTGATCACTAGGGGGTTAATGGTAAATAAGGATAATATGTTTCGAGAAGGGTTTACGGAAATACCCGACTAAAATGAGCGATACATGGAGGATTTATCCGTATGTAATGATTATATCGGTGGGCGCTTATCAACTCATGGTTGAGTGTAAGTTATCTATATTCGGCGAGTTGATTTCGGGTTTATGGTGGTGTAATCCCGGAATTAATAGATTGAATATTATTGTTCGGTCTCGACGGATAATATTATTTAATTTATTATAGCTATCGAATATGGGCCCATAATTAACGACGTGGCTCCTAATATAGCATATAGGTTTTCTCGTCGTTTCACCTCAATTATAATAGAATAGTTGGATTGGACTATTTAATTGATATGTGGATTGGACTATTTAATTGGACTAGATAATCAAATACATGGAAAAGAAATTTTTCGTGGAATCGGCCCAAAATAATGAAACATGCGTGTGACCTAAATTTGTTTTAGGGTGGGGCGCATTTTTTAATTGTTATTTATTAGGAAATTAGTTTTCTTAATAAATAAAAAGACATGTGATTAAATTATTTATTGGTTAAATAATTTAAGGAAAAGAAAATATTTTGTATATCCTTATTAATTTGGAAATATTCTAGATTTATCTTTTTAAGGAAAATGATTAATATGATTGATTTTGTATTAATTAATTAATCCTTGGAGGACAATGATTACTGTCCTATATAAAGGGAGTTCTCCCAAGCCTTTTATCACATCACAAAAGTCGAAATTTTGGGTAGTATTATGGCTTAGAGATTTCGGCCATTATACTAAGGGTTCGAGTTTTAGAAAAACTTCGGGTTTTTCTAAGGTAGTATATCGAGGAGGTCAAGCGGCTTGAATCACCATCCATTTGGTGTTGCTTGGAGATACACGTCGGAAGACGGTGGCTTCTCAATTCTTGGATCTTGGATCTCGGATTGTTCTAGACGTTTATTCACAATAAACCGGTAATCAATCTAAACCCCTCGTGGGTTTAGATCTATTATTTTATGTATTTTGGTTGACTAGATCTAGATCTTATTCTTTTCGCTGCATAATCAGATAGATCTATGATCCATCCGGTGATATTACATCGTACAATAGCATCATCGCTTATATACGTCCAATGATGCGCCGCTCTTTTTACCAAATATATCAAGATGTCCATTTTAAAAATATCATGATCTCTTTTCTTTTCTTTTTTTTTTTTGAAATAATTATCTCCTTACGTAATTTTATTTTATCAATATATATATATACACTCACGTAATTATAAAATTTGTCTATACAAACGGAAGGATATGACATATCAATGAATATGGTGGCGTCAGGATATTAAATCAATGTTGAGTATTTTGACAACGTTAATCTTTGAAGTACTATTATTGTTGTTCAATAGAATGTTATCCTAATAATAATATTGTAACATATATTTACTTTATTTTGACATCACATCATAATGTTTCTAATACTATAAAAACACGAGAACAAAATTAATAATCAACTATTTTCAAATACAATATTAACGTGTTTATTTATTTATAAATTATATAAAAATAAAATTTCTAATTATTTCTGATGTTTTGAAATGTTTATTATAGTAAAAATGTCACAAAAAACAAGTAATGTATTTGTTGATTGATGATGGTCGGCTCAGCCAGAGCCACGCGTCAGACAAGTATTGGCTAAGCTTAAGTGGAGTAGGGAAAGTCTCCCGACCAGATATGGGAAGCCCCGACCAGGGTCCACCATACCCCAATCTTATCCACCGCAGGACAGTCGGTCTATAAAGTATACGCAGAGCGTGACCGTAGGCCCTCGGCCAATAAGCCCGAGCGTTCACTCGTTTATACACACGTTTCCATAATCTAAGGATAAACGTGGGGGAAAGAATCCAGTCTCATTAAGGCTCTGATTCAACATTAAAGATAAAGAGGATATTATCTCCTAATAATCAGGGATTCATATCAATCCAAATTAATATGGGTATAACCGAATCCTTGAAGGATACGGCATTATTAGGGTTAAGGCTCTCTATATAAACCCTTTAGAAGAACTACGGCCGACTTGATTCCAATCCAATTATTGGATACGGCGTGAGGAAAGCTCAAGTTCAGTCACATTATCATCAATATCTCTAACCCTATTCGGCGATTACCGGTGATCGGAGAGCTATCACTAGATCCGTTAACCCTTTTATTTTATCTGGAGGAATCCGACTTCGTCATTGATTGTCGGTAAATATTGTTATATTGTACTGTTAGATTCTGGAAATGAAAAATACATGGACGAAATTGAAAACTAAACTTTTTGTAGAATTCAGATGACTAATGTTATCAAACACTTTAACACTTAAACAATTCAGGTACTTAATATAATCAGATTTCAGATTTCAGACTTCAGTTTTAACAAACGGCCCCTAACACATATTTCTATTAGTACAACACAAAAGTCACCACTATTTCTATCACTATCCCTATAATATTTCAAATATATTATAAAACAATACATATTTAACTTTACAACTCTATCAGTACATACTAAATATCATTTATCTCGATCAACAACATATCGATCTATCAATATTCCTATTGTCACGGATTTTATCTAACAAAACAAACAAGTAATAAATTTATAATCCGGTATTCCCCAAGTGTAGGGATCGTAGTATAGCGATTAATACCGGAGTCGATCTCAGGGAATCGAGGTATCTAGTTCATTAATTTTCCTAAGGTTGTTACTACTAAAACGAAACTGAAAACGATAATATAAACTGGACAGAGGATTGTCACCCAAAGCCGTGAAGGATAAAATAAAAACGAAATCTAAACTATAAACTATAAAATAAACAGTAAACAAGAAGATGATCATGGTGATTAAACAATGAACAAACAAATATTCCTACGATCCCGCAACCCTTAATTTCCTCTCTAAAGTTATCTTGCGATGATTTAATTAAAGATGTGGTCCACCTAATGGAGGTATGAATTCCTACTCTCGTAGATAATTCGTCTATCAATCTCTCATCTCTCGATATATGAGATCGACGCTATCAAAACAAGGTGTAAGATCTCTCAATCTAGCAACCTAGAAATCTAACCTATCAACTCTCGTTATGTCAAGGTTAAAAAATCCATCTTTCCTATGGTGATCTAAGGTTCACACCGACTCTCGTCATACGGTGAACATCAGCAACAATTCATCTTTCGATATCGATTGCATAACAAATAAGCATAGAAAAGATACAACTTTAATCAAATTCACAAAACAAATCTAGATTGAAAATAAAGAACCTGCTGAAACGGATTCACATAGTTCGAATAATTGCTCAGCCTCCAAGCATTCAGCATAAAACAGCAGCAAAACGAAATAGAAAGCGAAGGAAAAACAAGAAAAATCGCAACTGAAGCCTCACAAGAAGCGGGCAGGGGCCGCTTAGGTTTTCTCCTAATGATTGTGTATCAATAGGTCTCAATAATGTATCATTAGGGTTGGAATCCGCGCTGCTATTTATAGATGTTTAAGTCGGCCAGGGCTAAGTCGGCGGACGGACGCCCGTCCACTCCTTTGGACGCTCGTCTAATAAAAATCTGCACATCCTGTATCGAACAGCTTCTCTTGGACGCCAGTCCACTACTTCTGGAAGCCAGTCCACTGGACGGAACATCAAACGCTCGTTCAAATCCTTGGACGTTCGTCCCCCATCTTCACTTCAACTTCAAACTCGAGCTCCAATCTTCTTCCTTCTTCTTCTACTTGCATTTAGATCTTCAAATGAACACCATTCAAGCTCGTTCCACCTCATGCAAGCGTACCTACATCTCGATAAAAACATGCAAAATGTAACATCTTACATCTAAAGATATTTATCCAATAAAATCACATAATTAGCTCGATTTTGCACTTTAATACTTCTAAAACTCATTTGCTCAATATTTCAATATAAAGCTCGATTTCTATGAAAAACATCCAGATATGGGGGAAATTGACATAAAATATATCCTTATAAAACGTATAAAATCACCCTTAACACCTATGAATTATAATAACATTACATGTTTCGGAATGTCAATAATGCTCTATTTATCATCCCTAAGAGCATCTCCAAGGGGAGGAGACCCGGCTCTATTCTCCCATTTAGAGAAATGGATCTCCTACAATGGTTATCTTTTTTGCCTCATTCCACCATTCCCCTTTCTTCTTACACCAAATATGGTGTCAGGTCACCCGACACCAAAAAACCGTTTCAGCCTTTTTTTTCCTCCTCTTTCTTTCTTTCTCTTTTGGTGTAATTTAATAACAAGTGATATGTGTATAAAATTTTATTGTGTATCACTAATTTGATTAAATTATATTACTTGATATTTTATTATAATTAATTCATTCGATTTATTTTTAGTATTTAAGTTGTTTTAATATTAATAAAATATTACTAAAAATACATCATACATTAAATTTTTTTTTTGAAGAAAATCATACATTAATTTTTAAATATGTATTTTGTTATTTGATGAAATAAATATATTTGTTTTTATTTAAAAAAAATTTAATATGGAATATTCTTGGAATATTCTTTTTGATGTATAATGGTTGGAGTAGAATGATGTGATTTTGCACCATTTTGGTGCAATGGTGCGGAAAATGAAAAAGCCGTTGGAGATGCCCTAAAGATTTTAGAAATAAAGATTATGATGAAGTTGATTTTTTTTGGATTATCCTTAATTTATTCATATTTAACAAACGGGTGCACCCAAGAACTTCACATGAGGAGGTAGGTGGTGAATAGTTGTTGGGGGGGGGGGGGGGAGGGGATTGTAGGTGGTGATTTTGTTACTACCTTCATCTCAAAATATAAATCGTGTATAGATTTTTATTTTTTCTTAGAGTATAGTATAACTTCGGTTACAATACCAATAAAACATTTATTATATTTTTTCTATCCCCTTTCATTATTGATTATTTACCTACTTTTGACTAATTTACTTCTATCATATTAATAACCGTTAAAAGTTATTTTAGACTTTCTTTTTTATTAAAATTAATGACAAATGACTATTTTAACCAACTTTATTAATCTATATGATATGAAAAATTCGAAACGCATTTACGGAGGTACTAGTACTACCTCCATCCCATAAAACGTGTCGATATTTTACTATTCACATAGATTAAGAAATTCAATTAATGTGTTGTATTTTAATAGTAATAGACATATATACCCCTCTTTTATAATTAATGCTTGTTTTAAAATATGAAATGAATGTACAACAATAAATGTTAGAGTAGATGTATGTTTGGAAAAATAACATTAAATGATATATTGGTTTTCTAAATTAACATTTTTTATGAGACAATTTTTTTTTTTTAAATATGTACACTTATTATGAGACGAATATAGTAATTTTTTTTTTTAAAGTTAGATTTTTGGTTTTTGATTTTTTTGGAGTACACCTCTAGTCTAGTCTAGTCTATCTAGTCGTCACTATAAAAAGTCAACAGCCTATAAGAAGCCACACGTGGGCAAAGCTCTGAGGCAGCTGGCATTCTTCTCAAACTCTTTTACTAGTAATTTTAATTTCTACGTGATCTCCACCATAAGGGGGCTCGGAATTTGTGTTTTATTTTAGCCATGGCGGCAGTAGAAATTGTTAAACGAAGCAGTAGTTCGTGAGCAAATGCTCGTGTTAATTTCGTTAGTGTTCGTGATCGTTTGTTCGTTTGAAATTTTAACGAGAATGCTCGAACACGTGATTGAAAAGGTTCGTTAACTTAGCCGAATGAGCTCGAGCAGTTCATGAACGTTCGATTATGTTCGCGAGCATCGCTTTATTATGTTCGCGAACATGCTTATTGTTCGCGAACATACTTATATAATGTTCGCGAACATACTTATATGCTTGTAATATATGTCTAACGAACCGAACTCGAGCCGAATTCGAGCCGAATTCGAGCCAAAGTCGAGCCAAAAGACAAAAAATATGTCTAACGAGCCGAGCTCGAACGAGCTCAAACAGTTCATGTTTTAAACGAGCCGAGCTCGAGCGAGAATTTTAGTTCGTTTAACAACGAACGAGCTCGAACGAGCTCATGAGCTTAACGAGCTCGAGTTCGAACAGCCAATACTCGGCTCGGCTCGGCTCGTTAACCGCCCGGCCGTCTATTAATTGAACCTAAGTTTTTTCTTTAATTGATGGGTAAAGCAAAATTTGAAATGGAAAAAAAAAAAGCATTAATTACAAAAGAGGTTTTATTATAAATGGTGAGCATTAGCTTTGTGTAACGTCATAACAACTTTAATTTGTTTGATATTTACCTCTTAATTGTATTGCAGAAGAATCAAAAGAAATAAACAAATGGATTAAAAATCTAATATAAATTAGTATTCAAATGTTAAAGTGTTAGTGACAAGTCGAATATATATATATATATATATACTAGTTTTTATATGTGTGCTTTGCACACGTTTGCCCTTGTTTTGTAGTTGTTTTGTCTACTTCAGTAAATGAGGAACATTGTCTCATAGCTTAAGCTTTTGGATTTGATGATAATGCTTACACATAGGTGCTTCAGAGATAATCAGGCTCAGATCAATATTCTAATCTAGCAAAGAGTGGCAGACACAACCATGGCTGCAGAACCTGATTGTGCAAGAAGGAATTTCAACATCACTCATCCCACAAGCCATCCAGGTTTGCCCCGCCAAATTACATGTCATATAGTTTTTTTCAAGATTAAGCGCAACAAACGCCGAAAAAAATTACTCATCATAGCCTTTAACATACACCGCTAGCAAGAATCCAAGTGTACAGCAAGCAACAACAGCAACAACAACAATCATAAGGGTCTGAAAGCAAACCTTAGGGTATTGTTTGTTTCTTTGTTCTTTTACATAGACCTTACACAACAGGAGAACAATAAATCAAATCCATTGATCCCCCTGTGGCTACTGATTTCAGCGAGAATGGCTATACTACCTCCGTCCTTATGTTTTATTTATTTTTTTTTTTTTTCAAAAGGGTACATTAATTATTTTTTTTGGTGTGAAAATCATAGGCAAAACACGGATCGGCAACCACCCTTTAAGAATTCCAGGTCTCAAGCATTGCCTCATTCATCATTCGACCTTGTGCAGTAGGTGAGAGAGAGAGAGAGAGAGAGAGAGAGAGAGACAGGCTCGGATCGGTGAAATTGAAGGCAAAACAAGAAGTGCCATTCGCCATGGTCGCAAAGAAAGAACACAACCGTAGAAGAAAGGTTTGTAGATCTAGGTTTGCCCAACCAAGATATCTGAGTTGGGAAATCTCGGTTGCCCTAAAAACTCAAGAATCTCTTTGATAATCATCATCATCATAGCCTTGAGAGAACTTAGAATAGGGAAAGTCAAAACGCATGCCAGTGGGTTTACTTCTATATGTATGCGTGTTTGAAAGTAACTATCATTTTCCATATACATATAAGTATATATTGTGCCTGTGAAGCCATAATAATAATAATGATGATGATGGCGGCGATGATGACTACAATTATAAGTCACCCTTTCTCTTGTCACGAGAAACAAGGGTGGGTAAAAGCCTCCAAAGCCTCCAACGTCTCCATAGTTCGCATCCCTTATTCACTCAATATTAGCCTAGATATCCCGAGATAGGTACCGTTAACAAGAAATAAAAAACCTATTAACATAGCTATTTCTCGAAACCAATTAGGCTCAGACATGTGGATCATCAAAAAGAGGCAAAAGAGAAAGGAATACACACCATGGTCGCATAAAAACCCGGTTGCCATGCAAGGCCATCGTGGTTGCCTAGCCAAGGTACAGGTCAATCTCTCCAACCCCTCACTTCTCCATGTTTCAGTTGCCTCATTTACTTCTCGAGTCTATATCAATAGATACAGATCTTAGCATCTACCGTGATGCATGAATAATTTTGTTTAGTAGCGTGTCCAAGACTACCCGACATGAAACGCATACGTATGCTTAGGATATACACTACACATGAATTTGTAAAATTCAAAAGTTGAATCAGATTCGCTTATACATATCGATAACTCGGATATGTGAAATGAAGAACCATGTTGAGAAATGAGTAAAACCACCAGATAATGAATGAATAGCTGTCCAAAATGGGGAAAAACTAACAAGCATTGGCAATAACACTATCCTCTGCAATATGGTTGTACATATAATTTCTTGACACGTGAGGGGGCTCAGATCTATACGGTAATCAAGAAAAGAGCGTAAAAAACCACCATGGCGCAGAACCTGGTTGCATATGAGATGAATGAGGCATTTATGCCAAATCGAATGCACAAGGCATCCAGGTTGCCCTACCAAGATAGGGATTACATTAGCTCACAGCTTGATTAAGCAACAATGACAATGAAAGCTAGTCATCCCAGCCTGAAAAAGAAATCGAAAGCAAAAACCACAGAGCAGAATAGTAATCATGCTGCTACTCCAATTCAGCAGAGCGATGGTAGAAAGCTAACCTGATTAGAGCGTCCAGATGAGATACTCTGAAATAAACAGCAGGCTGCCAAAAAAGCAGAGGATCCAGTCGCGCCAAAAAAACCACCATAAAGTAAATCAAGAAGAAGGACGACGCCGCCGATAATGAGGAGAAATTGACCTCGAGAATCAACGGAGAGCGATTCAATTCCAAGCACAAAATGAAGAGGACGACTCACCCGAGGAAGGCGCAGTTGATAATTTTCTACGGACTTGAATAATCGCATAGACATTTGCAATAGTTCTCACCACCGCGTATAGGAACAACATCTATCATAGTAGTGGAGAAGGCGAGGTGGCATGATCGATCACTTGGGTGTTGAAGGCGGTGGTGGGAAGGTAGGCATCGATCTGTAGATTGAGCGAGGGGGGAGGGTGGGGAGACTCATTGTGGGTGGTAAGAAACGACAATGGCTGTCGTCAATTATTCGCATATTAACGCATCGTAAAGGTAAGATATATATATATATATATATATATATATATATATATATATATATATATATATATATATATATATATGAATATGACGATGACAAATTATGTCAACTAGTTAAACCGGACCTGAATGAATCTAATGATGAACATCCAATACCCTAATGCCTTAAGAACAAGTTGCAGATTTAAGATTTGTGGCCGAGTCTAAGAGCTTGTCTTAGATTTGCCTACGTATCCTGTGATTGTTCAGGAATCAAGCCTTACGTAGTTCCTGGAACATGGTATTTATAGTGATAATGCATGCCCTAACCCTAATATTAAGTCGGTTTAGGCAATTGTCACATTTAACCTTAATGGGCCTTGCCCCTTGCCCAAGTTACCACGCTGATAATGGGCCTTCGTAGCTGGTGCAGACTCAGTCCTCTACGCCGACTTCACCGACCTACGGTGGTCGAGATGGGACCTTCGTCCTACACTGCTTGTGTATCGACCATCGTAGCCCCGAGTCTGGGCATCGACATGCAGACCTTGACTCTTATCTATATCATCGAGACCAACTGGAAGACGACACGTGGAGGGGTGAAACCCTATATCGACATAAGCCCCCAGACTTGAGAGAGGCGACTCCCGTCGTCCGAGGTCGAATCTGCCATTTGAAATCGTCTTCGAGTTGGACATTCGTTTGGACGGGAAAAAGCCCGCCACCTGTAACCCTATCAGTTATAGCGTCGTGGCGTGACGTCAAGGCGCATTGACGCCGTATCTTCAGCACAAGGAACGAGGCGTCCTTTTTCGTTAACCGTAACGCCATCACATTGATTATCGCGATTTGTGGGGGGTTATAATCCCCTCAAAACACGTATCTTCAAATCATTTCACCATCTTTGCAAGCATAAAAGGAGAGACAAAGTTGGAGAAGAGCCCATTCTGCCATTTCATCTTCATAATCTCAAAACACCAAGTAAGCATCTTTCTAGTTTCCGCCTCTTCTTTTTGCATTTACTCATGTCTAGTAGCGCCCCAGAATCAGATAGGGGTAGTGAATCGCCTCCTAACAGTCAAGTTTCGCCATCTACTCAACCTGATCATCTTCTCCGGCCACTCTCAGGTGAACCCGTAGGTTCACTCCCTCTTACCCTTAGAGAGCCTAAAAAACTAGTGACTAGGATGGAGGGAATGGGTCCTAAAGGTTGTCTCACTACCCTTTCTTCTGATGATATTGATAAAATCTGTCGAAGGTTCGGTCTTGCCAGCCCTCAGTTTGAAATCTGACTCCCCTCCGGCCAACATCAATACGCCGACGAGCCTCCGGAAGGGTTTTGCTCAGTCTACGAAGCCCAACTTTCAAGCGGGTTGAGGTTTCCTCTGTATCCGGCTGTCACAGCGGTTCTACATCACTATGAGATAAGTGTATCTCAACTAGGCCCCAATGCCAATAGGATTCTCATGGGGTTCATAATAGCTTGTCAAGTGGCAGGAGTATGCTTCTCGATCCCCCTCTTTCGCTACTACTAAAAGATTGCAAGCATGCCGGACAAGATGTGGTACACCTTTCAACGGAGGACAAACCGACACGTGTTTGTGTCCAAGGGGCCTTCATCACATGGTGGCTGGAAACCACGATTCCTCTTCCTCCGTCACGGTTCCGACAATCCTTACATAGGGCAGTGGAGGTCGAGGCGCAAAAAGATGGATAAATTGGGTGATGGTCCCGCTCCTCGAGAGGCCCATACCATGGACAACCTCGGTTTCGAGGTGTCGACCCGAGATCTGAGCCTTCTGTACGAATTGGCCAGACTAGAGGATGTGGGTCCGATACCATACTCGACACTCCATACAGTAGACCAAGAGAACTGTAGGATACTTCCTGTTGTTGTTTCTGTTCTTTATTTTTGTTTTCCTCTCTTGAGGTCTATACCTTCTTATATTATTGTTGATACTAACTTTGCCTTTTCCTTTGCAGTCTCGATCATCACCGACCCTACCCAAGTCCCAAAGCCGACGGGCCAGCTTGCTCCGCCGCTCGAGGGTCAGGCGGCTTCTTCCTCTCAAGCTGTCAAGAAAAGGACAACCACTAGTACTGGAGGGGGGAGCTCTGTCCAAATCGAGACTGCTTCTGCTGGTGTCGAATCGGCTATCCCAGCTCGTTCCCCCACCGACCTCAGCCTGCTGGTGTCTTACTTGTCCACTATGCCTCGTTACGAGACAAAGATGACGAGGCCGTGGTCGATATAACAATGACCGTCGATGGAAATATCGAAGAAACGGTGGCACAACCCAGGAAAAGAACCACCCTACCCGACCTGGTGAGAGATCAGCAGAGACGGGCTAAGAAGGCCAAAGTCGATGAAACCTCCGCTGAGGTCGAGGTCAATATGAACCTGGCTGCCGATGATAGTGCAATCATGGAAAACAAAGTCCTTTCTTCCGTACTTCGGAAGTTGTGTCGCCTGGTAAGTCACTTCATTTTCATACTTTTATCATGGCTCATCCTTTATGCCTGCTAAGTGACACGTTTATTTTATCGACAGACAAACCACCTCGGCAAGGAGGTTGCTAAGAGATTGCCTGCGCCAGTCGAGGCAGAAGAGGACTTGAAGAGGACAATTCGGAAGTTGATGGACGAGAGTGCCAAGAGGGGTGCCGCTATAGCCGGATTGGAGTCCCAATTGGAAACTCATGCGAGGGAGGTGGGTGCCGAGATAAGCAAGTTGAAGGGCAAGCTGGTCGAATCTGCCAATGACCTGACCAGGGCACAAAGCGACTCGCAGGTCTTGGAGAAAAAGATGGCCGATCTGGCGGTGGACTTCGAGAAGCTGCAGGCAGCGCACAACGCTTCTTTGACCGAGAGGGATGCTCTTAAGATCGATCTGGAGAAAGATCCCTCATAAGTCGAGGCATCCAAGAGAGATGCAGTCCTGGAGTTTCGGAAGTGGAGGGAGCTTGACGACGACTTGACCGTGCTGATGTGCACGGCTATGATGGGCGGCTTTACACTAGCGGTGGATCAGGCTTCGTAGGCTTATCCCGAGTTCGACGTGTCCAAGCTTGCTGCGCCGAAATTCTACAACCCTGAGTCGAGAAGGTCAGACGACCCAGTCTGATGAGGAGTTCCAATGAGGGAATCTCTAGCTCTGAAGTATGGTTCCTCGACCTCCGCTCAAGCCGCCGACACCACCGACTCCGGGCCGACCCCCGACGCTGCTTCATAATTGTTGTTCTTTAAACTTTACCTTTGTTGAATTTTCATTCAAACCTGGTTATGTACAATTTAACTTTAGTCTGTGTAACTTTTCCGATCGTACTTTGTTTTGGCTGGTCTTGTCGACCTGGCCTTATTTTGCTTCGATTTTTGTAGTATTTTGTTTCATTTTCTTTTTCTTGTCTATCTTTCACGTCTCGATTAGCTCTTCGCTTGTCGGGCCTCGGGCCCTATTTGCCTTATTGATGTCGTGTTGCCCCCCAAGTGTATTATGAACCTTTGGTTCTTATTGAACTTGCGAGTCTAGACCGGTTGAGATAGACCTATTTGCCTTTGCATTTTTTGTCACTTGGACTAGTTTTGCTATGGGCAGGTCGATGCTCTGGGCGTTTGGTCCGACTTTGGGAACCGTCCCTCTGCCTCAGCATTTTTTGCTCGTTAGGCTCGTTTTGCTAGTGGCTGGTTGATTTTATGGGTGTTTGGTCCGACTTTGCGAACTCTCCCTTTGCCTTAGCATTTTTTGCCTTGTAGGCTCGTTTTGCTTTAGGCTATATTGAGGGGTCCGACTGCGGATTTTCGCTTCTCGTTGTCGATTGCATTGTCTTTGACATTTTGTATCGCATTAGACTTGTAATTTTAAGGCTGTAGATCCTAACAAACATAAAAGCATCTCGGGAAAAGACATGTTTATTAGAACATTAATGAAATTGTCAAATAGACTTATTACAAAGCATAAGAATGAAAAAACAAGAACGAATCGATATAAAGTTTAATTAAACGTAATACTTCCTCAGATTATTGGCGTGCCACTGTCGAGGAACCGTGGTTCCATCTGCTCGTCCGAGTTGGTAAGATCCTTTGGAGTGAACCTTCAAGATCTGATACGGACCTTCCCAATTCGGGTCCAACTTTCCAGTTGCTTCTTGTCGACTTCCCTCATTTTTCTTGAGGACCAAATCTCTGACTTTGAAGTATTTGTACTTGACCCTTGAGTTATAATACTGCGAGATCTTCTGTTTGTATCTCGCCATTCGAGCTGAAGCTATTTCTCTTCGTTCCTCAATGTTATCTTTCTCGTGTCGAAGGTCAGGAGCGTTGGTTTCGACATTGTATGTCAGAACTCGGGGAGAGGGAAGACCGATCTCTGCGGGAATTACTGCCTCGCATCCGTAGACTAGAGATAAGGGTGTTTCTCCTGTCGAAGAGTTTGGAGCTGTCCTATACGACCATAGGATGCTCAGAAGCTATGCTGCCCAATCTCGACCTTCGGCTTCTAGTCTTTTTTTCAACCCTAGCTTGATTTGTCGATTTGTTTGCTCGACTTGACCATTTGCTTGTGGGTGAGCTACCGAGGTGAAGTGCTGACTGATATGATATCCGTTGCACCATTCTCTAACTCTTCGGTCTTCGAACTGAGTACCATTATCAGAGATCAGAGCCTTGGGAATTCCATACCTACATAGAATATCGACCCATAAGAATTTTTTGATGGTCGAAGCTCTGATGTCGGTCAAAGCCTTGGCCTCGACCCTTTTCGTGAAGTAGTCCACCGCGATGACCACGTATCTATTGTTACCTGGAGCTCGGGGTAAAGGTCCGACTATGTCGACTCCTCACTGATCGAAAGGCCAGGCTGACGAGATGACGTTCATTTCTTGGGCCTATTGATGGGTGATATTGTCATGGGTTTGACAAGTCCTACACCTCTGAACCAGGCTGCTCGCATCTTGTTGCATCGATGGCCAAAAGTATCCAGCTAGCTTGCACTTTCGAGCAAGCATCCTAGCTCCACAATGATTCCCACAAGCTCCTCTGTGAATTTCTTCAAGAAGATATTCACCTTCTTCTTCTGATGCATATCTTAACCATGGCGCTGTTGGAAAGGTGTCCTAAACCCAATCGGGTTGGACCGGATCCGACATGGTCGGGTCATTTACAGTCTATTTAGTTCATGTAATAACTTTATTATGATTAATAAAAGCACTTATGTTATTATATATATTGTTTATCTTCATATTATTTGTTTTATATATATAGTAACGTCCCTAGTATCAATCTGTGATAGAGAAACAATGATAGTGATTACGGTTGATGAGATCTCTAATCACTATAACAAGGTTGGTACTTAAATGTCTCTAGTCGTACATATTATCAAACGGGACATTGATAGTATAATCAGACTAGCACGTATTGAATGTCTTCTTTCTTTTAGAAGATAGGGATAGATCTCGTCTATCGAAGTGTAGGGACACTTGGACTGTACGTGGACGTGTATTAGAGAATGCGTACGTTAGACTGACCCACTTACATTAAGTGTCACACTATGTGGCGGTTGTGTAAATATCCTTTTGACCGGAGTCTTTATGGCATCACGGTGTGGATTGTCATGCTTTGACACTATTGAGATTTCTCCTAACCACTGGGCTATCATATGGTAGTGATTGGGTATGATATTGAAGCATGCGGAGTATACATGATTGGTCGTCCGGGAATTGCGTATCCTATGATTATGATCGAATATCCGAAATGGTCTTCTTATAAGGAATGTCTAGCTCTCGAGAATCTTTGTAAAGTGGGAGCAAATGTGTTATTCCGAGAGAGCATGATATCCAGATTATAAGATACGATCGTCAATGTATTGACACTCGAGATACGATCGTATGGATATTAATTCGATAGGATTGTAAGTTTACACGATGGCGCTTCACATGAAAGGTAGTAGTCATTGCTTTTGACTCTTCCGATGATTGGGGGTCACGGTGTGTTGCTAGACGCTATCCCGTGATCGTTAGGTATGAAGGGCATTTTAGTAAATTGCACTTTGTGTCTACGGCCAACATATTCGGAAGCCTATCGGGTCACACACATATGAACATCGAGTCGGATTAAAATGCGGTTATAGTTGATAACCAAATAAGAAAAGTTTATCTCTAGACTATAAAGGTTATGGTGGTAAATTAATATGGTGGTTATTATGAATAAATAAAATACAAGATATTAATTATATACAAATTATATTAATTAAAGAATATTCCGGAAGCCAATTAATTGGCATATGGGGCGCCACATTTAAGTGTATGAGATACACTTGGATTGTGCACTTTAATTAATAAGATTGCCATAATATTAATATATGATATAAATTGATTTTGAAAAAATAGATTTATGGTAATAAGATAATTACATTCAATATAAGATATTGACAAAATAAATTATAATTAAAGAGATAAATCAATCTAGTTGATTTTCCTTATTTTATTAAGAAAATGTTTTCTTCTCCTACACACATATGGGGCGCCACTTTTAACTATAAATAAGAGGTGGGTGTCAAGCTCTTTTGGACATCACAATTTCAAGATCTCATAGTTCTTGTGTAAAATAGTGAGCAATCCATAGTGAGTTTGTGAGGGAGGAAAAGGACCGGTCTAGCAACCGGAGTTTTTCCGATAGCAATCCAAGGAGGATTCCGGCAAGGGGTTCGTGTGGATTAGCGATAGAGGCCGGACGCGTGGACGGCTTGCGCACTGAACTACTCTCCGTTGACGGTCAAAGCGACGATCTTATAGATCATCTGAGGTATAACCGTCAAACTACTTAACGTGTTTATTGCATTAAACGAAGAACGTTTTATAAAAGGAAATCAAATTTTAAATTCCGATGCGTTAAACTAGTGATTTCCTAACAGTGGTATCAGAGACAGACTTCGAGCTTAAGCAATAAGCATAAATTAATTGCGTAGTATTTAATCGATATATGCAAGATTTAAATCACGAAACGTTAAAACAAAAAAACAAAAAATGAATTTAATCTTTTTCATAAGATAAAATTGTATGAATTAGATGTGTAGATATAATGTGATTATATGGACCCCGATTGATCATGGACTCGACCAATAGGATAGATGAGAATGTTTTCTTTATGTTGGTTTTTGAAAAATTGTCCTAGGCCGTTATGAAGAACGTGACCTAGTTTACTTTTTGCAATTATCCCATTCCCGTTAGCTCCCCCCCGTGTGCGGCGGGTGTAATTATTAGATAAATTATTATGTAACAAGAAGGGAGCAAGAAGTTGAAGACCAAGGAGAGATAAAGAACCCATTGGCGTACAACAATAAAGATCCTATTGACGGTTGCATATACCCTTAGTTTGTGACCCGCAGTTTCGTCAGTTTGTATTCGAAACCGCACCTAGGAAAAGTCCATGATTATACCGGTTATTTTGTGCGCGGAATGTTGTGTATGTTTTACTTTATATGATATAATAGAAATATGCACATAGTATATGAGACCAAAATTAAACCAAATTAATTAAGTGAATTAATTTTAAAATTATTCCAACACCAAAACTCGAGCCAATATTATAATGACGGTGAAGAGCCCTTGTTCGGATCCAACTGATCGGCCCTCGTCGGGAGTTGACCTACCACGGGTATATCGTTATTATTGAGATATGATTGTTACGAGATCTCATGAATATTGGGTTACAACTCGACTAAAATCTTGCGGTGATTGTCCCTCGTCAAGACCGTCTGATTTTAGAGACAATGGGTTGACTATCACATGGTGATGTGAAACGTCAAAGAGTTGACTAGTCAGCCACTGGGAGTCGCATGCGATGCGATTGGTAGGAGTACCTACCCGTCGCAATTATCTCGGTTGATCGGCCCTCGTCGGGAATCAAAGTAACTAGATGGGATCCCAGCCACTAAAGAATTATTTAGATTCTTGAAAGCCAATTGGGAATAGTTGGCTAGTGGGAGTAAAACCTTAGGAAATTTTTAAGTGCAAATTTAGGGTTTTCTATACATGAGCTTTTACTTATTCTATCTTTATTTATTGTTGTAGAAAATGTCAAACAAATTGAACCTTCGTTATATCATCGAAAACAAGCTTGACGAAACTAATTTTCTCGATTGGGAAAGAAACCTCAAAATCGTTTTGAGGCACGAGAAGATTGGCTATGTCTTGGATGAGGCCCTAACGGAAAAGCCCGCTGAGGGTTTGGCTGCAGATGTTGTCGAGAAGTACAACAAGCACTGTTCTGACAGTAGTGATGCTACATGCATCATGCTTGCTTCTATGACACCTGAACTGCAGAAACAGCATGAGTCTCTGGACGCCTACACAATCATGGTCCGCTTAAAGGAACTCTATGCTTCTCAGTCGTGCACTGAGAGGTACGAGGTCTCGAAGACCCTGTTTGGTTGTAAGATGGCATCTAGGACTGTTGTGGGGTCACACGTGCTTAAAATGATGGGGTACATAGAGAGGCTTGGGAAGCTGGGCCACAAGTTGGAACGAGAGTTGAGTATTGACTTGATTCTGCTATCTCTACCTGATTCATTCTCGCAGTTCTTGATGAACTATCACATGAACAAGATAGATTGCTCCCTTGCGGAGTTATTGAACTTGTTGAAGACTGCTGAGGGCACTGTGGGGAAGGGAAAGCAAGTGTTGCTGGTCACTTCAAGCAAGGGCAAGGAAAAAGCCAAGAAAAAGTCCAAGAAGGTGAAGGCGGCACCTAAGCCAACGCCTAAGATAGCAAAAGACAAATCCAAGGATGCTTGCTTCCATTGCGGTGAGACCGGCCATTGGAGGAGAAACTGCAAAGGCTTCTTGAGTACCAAGAAGAAGCATTCTGATGCTTCGACTTCAGGTATATTTATGATTGAGATCAACATTACTTCTTCTAAGTCTAACCACTGGGTATTAGATACTGGTTGTGGTTCTCATATTTGTACGAATATGCAGGCACTAAGAAGAGCTAGAGATCTGAAGAAAGGAGAGGTGGACCTACGCGTTGGAAATGGAGCAAGTGTTGCTGCGCTAGCCGTAGGAGTTTATTTTCTTTCATTTCCCAATGGGCTAGTACTTGAACTTAGTAACTGTTATTTTGTTCCTGCTATTACGAAGAGTATTATTTCAATTTCTGCATTAGATGTTGATGGTTTTTCATTTACGTTTGAGAATAAATGTTGTTCTTTTTCACGTGATGGAATCTTTTATGTTACTGGCATACTTAGCAATGATCTCTACATATTAGATATGAATGTTGACGTACTTAATATAAATAACAAGAAAGCCAAAACAAATGACTTGAATGAATCCTACTTATGGCATTGTAGACTTGGCCATATAAATAAGAATCGCATTTCCAAACTCCATAAAGATGGAATGTTGGATCAATTAGATTAAGAATCATTTGACACATGTGAAGCTTGTTTACTTGGCAAGATGACAAAGTCACCTTTTAGTGGCAAAGGGATAAGATCCAATGAATTGATTGAGCTCATAGATACTGATGTGTGTGGCCCAATGTCGATTCAAGCCAAATGAGGGTACTATTATTTTATCACTTTCACTGATGACCATTCTCGCTATGGTTATATATATTTAATGAAGTATAAGTCTGAAGCCTTCGAAAAGTTCAAAAATTCAGAAGTGAAGTGGAGAAACAACTAGGTAAAGAAATCAAAACACTTCGATCCGATTGAGGTGGAGAATATCTAGATGGAGAGTTTCAAGACTATTTGAGGGAGAATGGGATTCTACCTGAATGGACCCCTCCCGGGACGCCTCAAATGAATGGTGTGTCTGAAAGGAGGAACCGCACCTTGTTAGACATGGTGCGATCCATGATGAGCTACGCAGTTCTTCCAAAATCGTTTTAGGGGTATGCTCTAGAAACCGCATCCTATACACTGAACCGAGTTCCATCAAAGACTGTTGATTCCACACCATACGAGGTATGGCATAAGAGGAAACCGAGTCTAGCATATCTTAAACCTTGGGGTTGTCTTACTTACGTGAAGCGGATGATGCCTGACAAATTAAAAGCTAGATCTGACAAATGTCTATTTGTGGGATATCCTAGAGAAACTAGAGGATACCAATTTTACCATCCTGAGGAACAAAAGGTGTTTGTTGCCAGGACTGGCCACTTTCTAGAGAAAGAGTTTATTCTGGATAGGGTCAGTGGGAGTAAAATTGATCTTGAAGAAATTCGAGAACCACTTACGGATAATAGTCAGTTGATGGAAGTAGAGGACTTGCCGCACAGTGATGTGACGCCGGTCTCTACCGTGGACACACTAGCACCTCGAAGATCCACTAGGGAACGCCGTGAACCCGAAAGGTATACTGGCGTTATCTCATGGAAGATGAGGACCCTAGAACTTATGAGGAAGTGCTAATAAGGCATGACAAAGAGAAATGGCTGGAAGCCATGAATTTTGAAATGGAATCCATGAAAGACAACCAAGTTTGGAACTTGGTTGATCCACCTGAAGGAATAGTTTCTATTGGGTGTAAATGGGTCTTCAAGAGAAAGGCTGACATGGACGGTAACATGACTACCTACAGGCTAGGTTAGTGGCAAAAGGTTATAAGCAAAGACAAGGAGTTGACTATGACGAAACCTTTTCGCCTGTTGCCATGTTAAAATCCATTAGAATTTTTCTCACTATTGCAGCATACCATGATTACGAAATCTGGCAGATGGATGTGAAATCAGCTTTCCTTAACGGGAACCTGTCTGGGGAAGTGTATATGACACAGCCTGAGGGTTTCACAACCAATGACGCCAGGATGGTGTGTAAACTGCAAAGATCCATTTATGGATTAAAGCAAGCTTCTCGGAGTTGGAATCTTCGCTTTTATGAGATAATCAAACAGTTTGATTTCATCAAGAACGAAGATGATCCTTGTGTTTACAAGAAGGTTAGTGGGAGTGTCATTGTGTTCCTAGTGCTTTATGTAGATGACATATTGCTCATAGGGAATGATGTGCCTATGTTACAATCAGTCAAAGCTTGGTTATCCAAGAACTCCTCAATGAAGGACTTCGGTGAGACAGCCTATATTCTAGGAATAATGATCTATAGAGATAGATCTAAAAGATTGCTTGGTCTGTCACAGTCCACCTATATAGACAAGATGCTGAAGAGATTCAGCATGGAGCAGTCCAAGAGAGGATTGCTGCCCATGTCGCATGGGGTCTACCTGTCAAAGGGAATGAGTCCCAAGACAGAGGAGGAAAGGGCACAAATGAGTAAGATCCCTTATGCTTCGGCAATCGGGTCTATCATGTATGTCATGTCATGCACAAGACCAGATGTCTCGTACCCTGTTAGTATGACTAGTAGGTACCGGTCCAATCCAGGTGATGGTCACTGGATTGTTGTCAAGAATATCCTGAAGTACTTGAGACGTACTAGGGATAGGTTCCTGGTTTTCGGGAATGATGATTTAGTATTACGAGGTTATACAGATGTCAGTTTCCAAACTGACAAGGATGACTTTAAGTCGCAATCTGGATTTGTTTTCACGCTTAAAGGCGGAGCAGTGAGCTGGAAGATTTCCAAGCAGGAGACTACTGCAGACTCTACAACGGAAGCCGAATACATAGCAGCCTCGGAGGGGGCAAAGGAAGCAGTTTGAATGAAGAAGTTCATTACTGAACTTGGTGTGGTTCCCTCCATTGAATGTCCAGTGCCTCTGTACTGTGATAATAATGGAGTGATATCTCAGTCGAAAGAACCAAGGTCTCATTAGAAGTCCAAACATGTGCTACGGCGCTATCACTTGATTAGAGAGATAGTAGATAGATGAGATGTAAAGATAGAGAAAGTCCACACGGATGATAACATAGCTGATCCGTTAACCCAGGCATTGTCTCAAGCTAAGCATGAGAAACATGTTCACTTGCACGGGCTTAGGCATATGGGTGATTGGATTTAGGCCAAGTGGGAGATTGTTGGAAAGGTGTCCTAAACCCAATCGGGTTGGACCGGATCCGACAGGGTCGGGTCATTTACAGTCTATTTAGTTCTTGTAATAACTTTATTATGATTAATAAAAGCACTTATGTTATTATATATATTGTTTATCTTCATATTATTTGTTGTATATATATAGTAACGCCCCTAGTATCAATCTGTGATAGAGAAACCATGATAGTGATTACGGTTGATGAGATCTCTAATCACTATAACAAGGTTGGTACTTAAATGTCTCTAGCCTTACATATTATCAAACGGGACATTGATAGTATAATCATAATAGCACGTATTGGATGTCTTCTATCTTTTAGAAGATAGGGATATATCTCGTCTATCGAAGTGTAGGGACACTTGGACTGTACGTGGACGTGTATTAGAGAATGCGTACGTTAGACTGACCCACTTACATTAAGTGTCACACTATGTGGAGGTTGTGTAATTATCCTTTTGACCTGAGTCTTCATGGCATCACGGTGTGGATTGTCATGCTTTGACACTATTGAGATTTCTCCTAACCACGGGGCGATCATGCGGTAGTGATTGGGTATGATATTGAAGCATGCGGAGTATACATGATTGGTTGTCCGGGAATTGTGTATCCTATGATTGGGATCGAATATCCGAAATGGTCTTATTATAAGGAATGTCTAGCTCTTGAGAATCTTTGCAAAGTGGGAGTAAATGTGTTATTCCGAGAGAGCATGATATCCAGATTATAAGATACGATCGTCAATGTATTGACACTCGAGATACGATCGTATGGATATTAATTCAGCGATAGGATTGTAAGTTACACGGTAACTGCTTCACATAAAAGGTAGTAGTCATTGCTTTTGACTCTTCCGATGATTGGGGGTCACGGTGTGTTGCTAGACGCTATCCCGTGATCGTTAGGTATGAAGGGCATTTTAGTAAATTGCACTTTGTGTCTACGGCCAACATATTCGGAAGCCTATCGGGTCACACACATATGAATATCGAGTCGGATTAAAATGCGGTTATAGTTGATAACCAAATAAAGAAAGTTTATCTCTAGACTATAAAGGTTATGGTGGTAAATTAATATGGTGGTATTTATTTATTACTAGGGGGCGTAACCGTGCTATGCACGGTGTTGCCCCCACCTGTTTTTAGTGAAAGTTTAGTTGGTTTTTCTTCAGCCTGGCTCAGGATGAACGCTGGCGGCATGTACCGAGCAGAGGCAATAATACGATAAGTAGATACATAATTTCGAGTGTGATCAGAAAACAAAAAATCGGACAATGGAGCTGCATTCAGCAAGGAACATAAATGCCAAAGGACGTCGTTTCGGAACTGTGATCGAATCTGGTTCTGTTACACAATTTTATGATTCATCAATTGCAGTGGAACTAAACTGTTAGAGTAACCAAAATTTATTAGATCACAGTGTTAATTGTGTGATAATTATTTACCTAGGTGCCGTTAAATTGTATACAGAGATTAATGGAGTCTACTATTTTATTAAAGTGTAAACAGTGCTTGTAAACAGAGACTAAATGTGGCGACTTTGGTGTACCAATTTATCGAAATTTGTCATGATGTTGTTGTTGTTCATTAATTGTGGCGACTTTGATGTAGTTGACTGTGTGCCTTTTGGCGGTTTGTGCGACTTTGGTTTTGAAGGCTTTGATATGGGTGAAGTCTTACTTGGGTAATGTAATTGCTGTTATTAATTTATTTGCTAAATGACAAATATTGCCACTCCTAAATTTAAAGCTGTGTAAACTTTTTCCTATTTCAATATATGTTATAAGTATCTTTGTCCAGCCTATGTAGAATCCTTAAGTTTTTTTTTCCTGTTGTTGCCTTTACAGCAAATATTTTGCCATAGCTAGATTTCAAAAGGTTGTAACATGTCTTTTGAAAGCAATTTTCCAGCATTGCTGTACGAGACAGAAGAGGGAGTATACGATGCGTATGCACCGCCAATTCCAATCAAAATGCATGGTGAACCTATAACTGATGGAGATATAGTTAAAGTGGGGACATATCCTGATAAGGTTGTAAAAAGTTTGGCTGCTGAACGAGACAGAAAAGGAACGGAGCTTTACAACAGCAGGGAGAATGAAGAGAACATGGGGAGGAAGATACATCGGGTTGAGGAAGAGTTGAAACAGCAGAAGGTAAGAACAAACCAGCACATGAGGTTGGAACAGCTGTGGCGAGGAAAGTGTGCTCTTTTTGAGGAGATGGGACAAGAGAATCATGGTAAACAATCTTGTCGAAGAAGTTGGAGAAGATGATAACACCATTGTGCCGAACGGTGACGTTTTTAATGTTTTTTCGCTTATTGTAGAAGTCATCCTATAGGATGATAAGCTTGGATTTTCTAGAGGGTATTAAGCTAAGTGTTGTTGGTTGTGAAAGTTATTATGTGTGTTTCATGTAATGTTTCTTTATTTTAATGCATTAATTTCTTTATCACTCAAGAGCCTTTACATTTTCTTGGCGAGAATAATGTTGCACACCTAATCAAAGTTTAAGCACTCTAAAAATTACATTAGGTTCACCAACATTATCGATTAGTTAGTTATATTGATAAAAACCTCTATTCTTAATAACATGGAAATCAAATTTGTTGAGTTTTAAACGGTGCAATTACCATGTGCTTTGATATAGAGATGCAACTCAAACAAGACGATTGAAATTGAAGCAAAGCGAAGCCTAGAATTAGGAAAAATAAAAATGAACACAATTTAACTTTGTATGATCTTGGTCTTGGCTATTGCATTGATTGTTTTGTCTTCAAATTTGCATTGGAGGGCCAGGATTTGAGCTTTAGTGCCTCGGTGATGCTAAAAAACTGCTCGAGATGTTGTTAGCGGTCACTTACGGAATACATAAAACAAATGGTCAAACCGGTCCTTAATGTAAATTATGTGATATTAAACTAAACAGAGAGAAAAGTAAAACCTCAAATGTACAAATGTTTCGGTTCCTCAAGAAAGTGTAAGAGTTCATTGGTAACAGAATCTACCACCAATTGACCAAAGCTGGGTTTGTCGACTCTGAGAGGAACCGCCAAGATAGAAGGAAAATAAATGTGAAATAAGCACAAACAAAGTGATTAAGCTCGCAGAACGTACTCTACAAACCTTCATTACAAGAAAGGCACACATGGTGATAGCAGCGATCGATCGCACCGTGCATACCTGAAATCATTAAGCAAGTGTTGTTTTGCTGAAATCATCAGCTTTAGTCTTCAGGGCAATATCGCAGAATGAGTTATACATCAATTACCTACACAGAGAGGAATGCAATTAACTTCGTATAGATCATCCTTTCATTGTTTTCATAGTAGCATCATAGAGAAACATACCTTGTGTAAGTACAGGAAGTAACTGAATTCAATAAGGCGTATTTATGGCAATTGCAATCGTAGCTGAAGATTCGATGTTGTATGTCCTTTGTAGGTGAGTATTTGGGTGAAACGGCTGATATGTAAACGATATGCATATATATGTATGAAGTGCAATAATATGGGAGGAAAGCTGGGAAAAGGGGGAAGAAACCTAATAGTTTATATATGTTGTTTCAGAAATAAAAAGCAATAAAAACTGTAATATGTTAGATATTATTCCATATGGTCAAACAAGACATATACACATCCAAGTTAATTATATATATATGATGACGTAGAACTGAAATTAACAACAGGTGAAAGTTGTGATACATATTCCCACATGCATAGTATGTACATACATAAACAAAGTGAGAGAAGGGAAAAACTGCTAGACCGTTATTACGGTATCTAAACAGCGCGTCAAAAGTAGTTTTTTGTAGACAGTTGGAAGTTATAAAGTATTTACAACTTGGAAAATATGCTCTAGGCACCCCAAGCATCCAAAAGCATTAGTCTTTAGTCTTGTTTTTTGGGTCACATTGTTCATATATTGTAGTAGGTTCCAAAATGATCAGATAACCAGTAGTACTGGTATGCTGTGTTGCTGTTCTTTGTCTACACGAGGGTTGTTTCGGAGCTAGTCTTTTTTTTCTTCTTATGTGGAGTGGAAGAGCTTGAGCTGTTGTAATGTTCGGTGTCGGAGCCTTGTGTTGTGGACTCCATCTCCTCTGGATGCTTGCCTTTGTTGGAAATAGTGGTGATTCCTGTGATATCATGTTGTTTTTTTGTTTGGTTTGTTGCACAATTTAAAGATTGCGAAAAAAATTGGGTTGTTGACTTACCAGAATCTACTGTAGTTTGACTGCACATTTGTTCTTCTTCATTAACTGAGCCAGAAGCTTGGTCTTTCTCAATCCAATTCAACACTGTGTAGCGAGTGATTTTGTCATTGAATTTCTTTTTAGATCCCTTTATCTCCATTATTAATTTCTTGGAATGAAGCTGCTCATTGATGTTGAGGAGGAGTTTTGTTGTTGCCTGCGTTTGTATCATGGAACCAGATTATGTATGGAAGTAGTTTTGTTTGCTGGTGTAATTTTAATTTATTGCTGGTTTTGAGTACCTGCTTGTCTTCTTTCTGAAGGTCTTCGGGCGATTTGCGTAGAAGCTTTGATGCGCATTTGTCAAAAAAAGTTACGTTGATTGTCCGTGATGAGTCAGTAACTTGGGCTGTGATCTTGCAGCTGTTGAGGAAAAAAAGCATAGGGGCTTAAAATTGGGTAAACATTATGGACAAGAATTTTATAGTTCTAGTAAGGACGAACAGTTGGACATATCTCAAACCATAGGACATATCATCATATAGCCACTCCATATAACATACCCTCAACACAAAATTGACTGCAAACCTTAATTAATGTTTTGTAGTACAAGAATATTTCTTGACAACTGAGAAAAGAGTTTGGTACCGTGGTAATGCATTGAAGTCTTCTTTACAGAATTGCAATCTGAGCAGTTCATTTGGCATCGCTTTTCGTGTTCCGTAGCATTTCGGGCATACTGATTGTAGCACAATTTTTGATCCACATCGATGATGGCTAGTGTGACTTCTGCGTGGATGATCTGTGACAATGTTGAAAACGCAGATTAAGTAGTATTTATGCCTGTGTAGTATCACGTAATAGGATTCTGTTGGAATTGTCTTCTTTATGTACTGACCTTGCTATCTGGCTGTATCTTTGATAATGGTGTGATCTCGACGGTGTTTGTTTTATCTGAGACGGTTTCGAGATAATTTGGCACAGGTGCTCCAGCAGCCTTTCTGATTACATCTTCGTTATTTTTTACCATTTTTTTTTTTTGGAGAAGATTGAGCATGGTAGTTGAGATGATTAGGTCAAAGTGTAAGACTCTAATCTAAGAAAAGTACTGTCTATTTAGATACGTTGCAATGATTTTTTTAACCATACGTACCATGATCTGAGTAGCTTGGCTTCCGCAATATTAGGTTCGACCGCAACAAATGAGAAATGCAATGTGGACAAAGAGATTCCTAAAACAATTAAATTGATTTAGGTTTACATTTGGGCATTATATTTTCTTGTTTGTTTGAAGGCTTTCTATCTATACGCTTACCAGAAAACGGCGAGGCTTTTAGTCCTTTGCAAAGTACGATCGGTAGTTCGTTTCTCAACCTAAAAAGCTCAGCTCCTTGTTTGTGGCCGTAGTCTCCCCAGAGTGTAACTGTTACTGGTTTAAGTCTATAGGTTCATACAAGTGTAATGTTAGATATGTGAGTATAAAACGGTAGCTGAATCGTACGATAACGAGAGGTTTCTTACTCATTTTCTATAACAATGCATTCACGCAAAGGTACCAATTTGGACCTTACTGGGACGTAACGTGTCTCTTTGACATCAACAACAACAGCTAATATGTCTGCAAAACATATCAGTGTGTATATAGTATTGTTAAAATTACAATTTAGGAAAGAAAGGTAATTTTTTTTCAATTTTAAATGTTACGTACCTACTGGGGCTCCCGAGTTAACATGTGAGCGAAGAGATACGAATGGAGTGGATTGAATTGGTGGACAGGGCATCATATTGTCATGGTCTTTTACTGGTCGTATGAAAGTAGTTCTTGAAAGCACCCATTGGTATTGGTGCCCTGGGGAGTTATGTTAGTACTCTTCTTTTATTGTATCAACATCAGCACCTCCGATGATGTATGTAGAGAACGGCGTTAAATTACCCTCAAGTAGTTCGATGTTAGTGTTCCAGATGACACCTTCGATTTTCTTTCCCTATTTATTTTTTATTGAGTACAGATATTAGAGCACTCGCAGTAGTGTCTCTTAACAGATTCTCTATTTTACAGACTCAAACACCACTTTTTCTAGTTTTACAGAATCTCTATAAAGGGTCCACTGCATCAGCATCTCAACTTACAGATTCTCTATCCGGGACACAATACACCAGAATCTCTATTTACAGATTCTCTATTAATTTTCTCAACTATTATCATAAAATTGGTGAAATAATTACTTATACTATTAATCTTTTGTGAAACTAGTAATCGTAGTTAAACTTGAAGAAATTGAAAGAAGAATTTGATGTGAAGACACTATAACAAGTTTATTTAATTGATCAAAACAAGCTCGGTAAAATGATATGACAAGAAAGCATGTTGCAATATTCAAACAAGATAGAAGCAAAGGTAACAGGGAATATACTATGGGATGTGATACCAAAACAAAAGGATTAACTAAGACAAAGTGAAATAGAACTGAACAAAGGTTAACACAAAGAGTGTGAATTACAGAGAGGTTCAAGTTCATATTAAAAAAAATATACTAAGTGCAGTCCAAAGCTGGCAATATAATATAGCAGAAAAATACCGAATTAGCAAACTGAAACGAATACAACCACAGGGCTGATCAGAAGCTAAGCCGACAACTCAGCTGATTCTCAGTGATGATAGTCAAGGCCAAGGACTGAGACTATCACTGCTGTTAATCAAGAGCAGATCAGCAATATACTAATTGCAATCCTATTACAGAATATGCACATGCTGTTGTAAAGCAGATTAAGATAAAAACAAGCTTATAAAATCAGCAAGTTCAAGGGTGCAGCAGAGTGTACATCAGCAAGTTCATGGAGGTTCAAGTGCAATCTCCAAAGTATTTGCAGGGGTGAAAACAAAAAATGTCAATTTTACACTTATTACATTGCACATTCCAAAGTGGGAAGAGCTGAAAATTCCCAAAAGAATTATTTTCCTAACAAAGATTTGATATTTAATGCTACCCATGAAAACCAAACACACCTTCAATTGTAGAATAGCTCACACACAAAAGGGTAGTGTGTAAACTATGTAACTTCTAACAAAACATGAGATATGTCCAATATAAATAAACAAACAGAACAAGGCATGAAGAAAAAAGATAGAAGATGAATCAAAAATATCATTTCATTGATTACCAAACCATCAGTACAGATATTCTATCAAGATCCTAAACAGAACAACCAGCATTAAGAGGTTTCATAACCATCAGAATAATATAATCCTTAGCAGAAGAAACATCAAAGCAACAAAATTACGTATACGATGTCTACCGCCACACCAATGCCATTTGATGTCTACCGCCAAGCCATCGCACGCCTATTACACGACTCCTTTTCGATCGTTTTAGACAACTATGTCCTAGCATTCCCTCTAATTCACTAATTATATTCATCTACATATTTTTTGTTTGTACAAAATTGTCAAAATCAAACAGCTGATATTTTTTTCACAAATAAGGCCATAGTTGATTTGGTTAATATTTGGGAAGCTCATAGTATTTAGCATACTTGAGTACGCTTCAATGTTCAATTCAAGTTCTTATTGATTTATAGTCCCTAATGTTTATTTTGATTACTTTCTAGGAACGAAACACCCAGCAACAACATTTGCAGCAAAAATCATTCACACTCCAAGAGAATTCATAAACATGTCCAAAATTAATTAAGCGGGTTAAAAAAAATCAGATTTTGCCCTAAATTGAAAATATATGGAATTAGTTTAGCAAGTTACCCAAAGTAGAAATTTCAACTATCTAATTTGCATCCCACATGAATCGGCAAAGAGTGAACCACTGGAACATGCTTCATCTCGCATAATTCTTCAATATAAAGCTTTTTTTTTTTACAAAAAAAAAAACGTGAATCTTCATCAGGAACTCTTGAAAATAGATTTTGGTATTCTACATCCTGCAATTTTTTGTCCACAGGAAGCTTTGAGAATGATTGAATAGGAAGTTAGCAAAAATCATTCACACTACAAAAAGATGAAAAAGATTTCGAGGGAAATAGAAGTGGGAGAAAGGATAGGAGGATCTGGAGTTTTGTTCACTTTTGCGGTAGATTTAGAGTCTTGGGGTATAAATCGATCTTCTGGATTCTCGAGGACAGATGTCTTTGAGGGATATTTTATATGGATCTGAAGCGTTCGGATCTGTAAAATACAGATTTAACATCATTTACAGATTCTACTGCGAGTGCTCTTATACATATGAATTGTTCATTTTCCATAAGGAATATATGAAATAATTTCAATAGTCAAAAGGAAGAAATTGTTTGATGGTTTACTTGTTCATCTTGTAGCAACAGCTTCTGTAGCCGCCTACCAGCTTCATTGGTGTATACGTTGCTTTTCTGAAGGATGAACACCTTAACTCGCCAATTCTCCGTTTGAGGAGTAATGTCATCAATATGTAGTAGTGTTGCCATTAGGATCTTAGGGACCAAGTATTGGGAACATGCAAAATAAATGAGATAGTATAAGTATAAGCTTTTGTATATTGTAGGTTTAGGTATTTACATTGTAAGCATGTTTGTGATTTAGGTATTTTCTTGAACCTTTTGGAGGATTTCACGGTATACTATGTTTTTGGTAGTGGATTTATTGCTATTTTCGGAAAAAGTTGGTGGCGCTATTAATACTTTAATGGCTGATGATTTTCGGGCTCTAGAAAGGGCTACGTATAATTGCCCATGGGAGAACATGTGTTCTCGCAAATATATACCTACACGGTCTAGTGTTTGACTTGTGCTTTATTAATAGTCATGGCAAAGCACAAAGCGAATTGGGTAGGATTGTTTGTTTTCTGCGTGTAGGCCCGTGAGCTATTTTCAGCCCAATAATTGTATGGTTTTCGATTCCTTGCATAATAAACGTGTCCCGTTACACAACCCTTGCACCGGACTTAGGTTGCGTAGCAGCATTACGGGACAATTTACTTTTAACATTAGTTGATGAGGAGGAAGGCTGCTGGGGGTAAGCGAATTAAGGAAGTCCTCATAATCTGCCTGGTGAGAACGGTCGATGGCAACATCAGTGCTGATGTATGTAATGACTTCACCAGGCATCTGTTCTAACATCGCATCATTTATGTCTTGTACACACTCGTTGGTTGGGGCTAGTAAAGCACTATTCATAACTGTATGATGGTTTGTTTTAAAGCTTCTATTTCTGGATATACAAATTGAATTAAACGTTTTAATGAAGTTTCTTTATCATGAAAAGGAATCAGCATGTTTATTGGTAGCTGAACGTTTCCATTATCGTCCTCAGGTTCTGTGCCGTCACCTATTCGTAATAAATACTCAGTGAAGGCAGGGTCTGCAATAGCTCTCATGTTCTGCGTAAGGCGTATTTTACGAAGCACAGGCCATAGTACCGAGCTAATTAAGGAAGCATCTAGCTGTTCTTGTCTACTTGCGTTGGTAACTACTGGAAGCACTTGTCGGAAATCGCCTCCAAAAACAACGATCTTATTTCCGAATGGGTTGTTAGTTTCGGTTATATCTTTAAGCATTTCGGAGAAAGCTTCTATTGATTCTCTATGAGCCATAGGAGCCTCATCCCATATGATCACCTTTGCTTCTCGCAATAATGTTGCAGTTGTAGATTGTTTACTAACATTTGCTATTTTTTTTTGTTCCTCTTGTAACGGTAGCTTGAAACGTGAATGTGCAGTCCGACCTCCGGGAAGTACACATGCCGCCACACTGAGCTTCTTTGTGGCCAAAGCGATGTGTCCTTTGACCGTATCGTTGCCAAGATAGCCTGTAAAAGGAAGGTTTTCTGTTCGCCTGGTCCATCAACGAAGAATGTAGTTGCTTCATTGGACGTCACTTTGGCCATTATTTGTTCAAAAGCATACCGTTGTTGTTCATTAAAACTGTGGACATTTAGAAGATCAGTCTCATCCACTGTTAGACTTTTCTCAAATGCCATTTCTCTGGCAACGGGACCCTGACGAGCTATTGTTTCAGCTTCCGGCCCCAACCTATAGTCCTCGAGTTTCTTTCCCATGTCATCAAGCATTACAGCAATGTCAACTAATGCCTTCATTTGAGCGTCAGTAATATTCGATAAGCAAAGAATTCCCCGTAGGTAGTCGTCGCATAAAGGTTCCTTGTACTTTTCCCACAGTTTCCGTGGATCCGAAGGTGAGCAGAAAACCAAAATCGACACAAAAAGATGGCGTAGTTGTCTCGGCATTTGATACATGGAAGCTTCCTCAAGGCATTTATCAAGGTCATAATCTGTCGTTAATAGATTTCTTCGTAGAGCTGACTCCCTGAAGGTACAATGTAGGTAACCATCTACAGTTAGTAGATCATCAAACGATGTTGGAGCGCTAATATGGTTTAGCAACAAACGCAAGTAGTATCGTTCGCCTTTAGTTGGACTAACAGAAACAATTCGGCCAACTACCTTACCTCTTTTACGTTCTGCCCAAGCACGTTTTGTTGAATCCCAAACAAAGTGTTTGGGGAAATCCTTGTAAAGAAGCTTCAAATTCATGGCTGAAATTAGTTACATTCATTTGGAAGAATTGAGTCAGCATTGTTCGGGACAAGAAATTGTTTGCAACGATACTGTTTATGTCCTGATTTGCAGAGAAAGAGACGAGATAGTTGTTAGGGAGGTGGAGTTGCAAGGCAATTACTGCTGGATGCATTTCAAATAAGTCGAACGAAAATAAACGCCATGCTGCCTCTGGTGGCCCAACCCATCTTCCTTGTTGGTATTCATGAATCTCATTTTCAGAAGCGAACGTAGACATGTGAAAAGCAATTTTGTCAGGACCTTTGTAAATGTATTTGTAGATATATTTCACAAGTTTGATTGTGGAACATATCTCCACATTGATGTGGCAATCGTACTTATGTAGTAAGTACGGATTGTACGGAACTATCCATCGGTTGTCAATTTCATGGCCTCTCACACGCGCATTAATGCCAGTATTACGACGTCTATAATATGGGTAACTGTTTGAGCCATGTGTTGTATACTGCACAAACTCTTTAGGGTACTTGTTTTTGCACCTCTTGTCTCGCATACATGGGCATTTAGGGTTTAGAGGACCACAAGGGCCATGTACCATGTGCTTCAGAACCAGACGATGTAGTTGTGGGTATCTAACAGGGTCAGGTAGCTCAGCGCTGATGTAACGATCATAAGCATCGGGGTTCAGAGGTTTTGAGTCTCTATCAACAATGAGGAGAACATGAGCATGAGGTAAACCCCGCTTTTGAAACTCAATTGAGTATACACATGCAATAGGCAAGCCAAATATATGGTCCTTTAAAAGCTCAGTTTTCAGCATTTCCAACTTCGCCTTGAAAACTCGGGTAAGTAAGTCAGGCCGGTTTTGAGGTAATTCACCTGTGATTAACTGCTCTTTGATTTCAGGCCATGCGGAGTTACATGTCATAGTCAAGACACATTGCATCCATATATCTCTTCTTCGTGTCTCGTGGTCCTCCTATAAACGAAGGAGGGAGAATGGTCTTACGCCCAACCTCAGAAGTGGACGTGTGCCCAGCTGCAATGCTATCAAGTAAACCTTGTAAACAATCTGTACGGATCTCCCTTTGTTGCTTCTCAAGATATTCTAACCTGGACGTCTCAACTTTTACAAACATGTCCACAATGTATTGCTGCAGTAATCTTCCTGTGTGTAACAACATTGACGGATCATTGGTTCTTTTTTGTAGCTTATAACAATAATATTGACGGCAGGAAACAGTATTTCTTTTCCTTGAACCCTCACGAGCAACTGTTAAATGAAGCCAAAGTTACATGTGGAAGAGAGGATGGTAGGATAGCAAGGATAAGTAAATTAATACAAGTTACCTCCTTCTTCCTCACGTATCAATTGCTCAGCATCTTGAACAGTGTTCATTAGACCTTCCAAAGGTGATTTGCATCTATAATTCCGTTTCCTTTTATTCGGAGGAAGCTTCTGAATGCCATTGTGCCACCCCACCTCTCCACGGGGGAAAAGAAGTGGATACTGTAAACCATCATAACAGCCAAAATAGTGGCATATCCTATGGGGAATAGCATTTTTTCGTAGATCTGGATATGGCATGTCGGGTTAAATTGTTCCTCACTCTCGGAGAATATAATTGCAGAAACGTCGTTACAGGTCGGCTCATTATAGACACGCTGATCAAGTGTTGGACAAGTGAGAAGGCAAATTTGGTAATTGTCAAGAGATTCAAGATCTCTCACTTGTTTTAGGAATCTCACATATGGATTTTGAGAGAGGATTTCAATCAATTTCCTCATTACGTCCTTAGAAAAGCGTTTTGAAAGTTTCAGTCGTTCTTCAAGCTGAGTATCTTCATCGTAGAAATCAGATTGAAGAAGCGGGAGGGACATCACCAGTTCTTCCAAATGAACCTAAGTAGTGATGAATCTTGCCTTGCACTTTAAATGTGTAAACGCCCATGTGGTTCTTCATAAGGTCCTTATCTGTCTTGGCTGAGAACGTGGTGAAGGCCAGGTTATTATTATAGCTTCTCACATATTTTTTGAAATCAACACTTTGAGGGCCTGAACCCGTAAACAGATCCACCAAGGAAGACGGCATTTCCGAGGGAGCAATACTGATTTCTCCCTCAGAGCAACAAAATCCGGGAGGTTCACGGTAGAAACGCTTGGCTGAGCAATATCTACAGTCAGGCACTGTAGGCAACATGGTAGCAAGTGGTCTATCATTGTCAGAGTTTTGATGAGACAATAAACCCTCATCGTGCATGGCATTATTAAACCTAGCCGAGGGATACATAGCTTCGTCTATATATGATTTGCGGCACGTAGAAGCAGGATAACATGAGGAAACCATGTCACCCTGAGGCATAATTTCTGTTGAACTTGCCTTTGGAGGTATTTGAGGGCCTATTCTTTCAAAGCCGAGACGTAAACTGGATTGAATGGGAATGTTTGAAGGCTGTTCGGTTTCAAAATTATGTGAAGCGATGTTTTCATTTGGAAGGATGTTTTGAACTCTTGCCGCTCTCTCGTCAACAGAAAGGTGACGCCGACGCTTCAGTGAGGCATCTTTCTTATCAACATTCATTTCAGCATACGCCTTACGCCTTCTTTCATTTCTCTCATTACGTTGTTCTTCTTCCATTTATTTATACCAATAGAATTCTTTATTACTTAGCTTACAATATGTATGCAATAATACCTAGGAGTTTTGTACGCAGGGTACTCGATGTTAAATGTCACTAAAACCGAAAGCAACTCCTACAGGGTGGGTAAAAGGGAAAACCTAAAAGGAATGTCCCTTAGTAAAGCTGCAAAGACTGATGCTGTTATACTTGAGGAACAGCTCACAGAAGCATCAAAGAAGAAGAAAGTTTTGTGTAAAAAGCTGCATTTCAGAGGAAAGGAAAGACAACTGAGGACCCTATTAATACCTAGAATTTATCCATTACTGATGTAGGCATTTAAAAAGTGATCCTAATACGTATTTCAAATAATTGGAAAGCTATACAAATAACCTATCAGTTATACAAGGCAAAGTATTGCATATATTCAACATAATATGCATAGAAAGCGAGATTTTCTGTAGATCTCGTAACTACGGGGTTTGCAATAGATCCCCTAACTATTGAGGTTTGCAGTAGTACCTCTAACTACACTAACCTTCAGCAATGTGCTTCTTTGCCAAGCCAAGTAAGCGCAAAAACTTATTCGGAAACTATTAAAAAGCGCAGCAAAGTAAGTAGAGCTGTAAACAAAATCACCAAAAGGAAAGCAGCTAAACAAGCTGGAAAAGTACCTTAGGCAATCTCCCAACCGACTGCAACACAGAAGCAATGAGAAACGAGAGCAACCACACAAACAAACCTACAAATCTTAGATAAAATCAATACATGAATGTTGAGAAGCCATAGATACAAGTTCACCACTTAAATGTAAATCTACATCCTCTCTCTGCTAAAAAAATTGCTACCATGATTATGATTATATATTTTCATTAAATAGACAAGGCACGCAAACTTGCGAGCGGTTTTTCCTTCATATTCACAAGTACAAAATCACCAAAAGCAAAGCAGATTTGAAGGTTAAACGGGTGAACTACTGGTCCAAGATAAACCACACAATATAAAAACCAAGGCAAGCAAACAAATTATTGGTCATGGCATTTGAACTATCTTTGTGCCTAAATAACAACGATGAGTTTTTACTAAGCAACCTAAGTCCTAAACTGAATGAAGGACAAAGTGAAACAAACAAAGGTGAAGAAGTTTGATAAAGGTAAATACACCACCATCAAACCTAGTACACACCTCAACAGGAAACTAAACAGGCAAAAGCAGTAAGACCAACAAACAAGACAATTAAAAAAGCAGACCAAACATAACGGCCTAAGACAGACAACCACAAGGCACGACCATTAAGTTCATGGAATTCGACGGAAAAATAACAAACCAAACTACCACGCACACACACAATCCAACAGATTGCTCTTTTGTTAGTTTTTGGGATCTTTCTATACGCATCATAGAAGAGGTATAACCAAATTGGGAAGAAGAAACTTATTGTAGCTTGAAAACGTCGGACAAGCTAAAATACAGCAGGTAATCTCCAAGTACCAAACCTGCAGGCAGAACCAGAATCACCAAAGCATGATGATTATCATCGGAGGAAGAATTACAAAGAACCACCAAAACAAACAAAGAAAAGAAAACAGAGCAAAAAAACGGAGAAATAGACATGCAAATACACACCAAGTGAAAAGATACAGTCTTGCTAGAACATACATCCCAAAACAATCCAAAAGACTGACATCGTTGGTAATATTGTAAGAGTATCACAGGAAAAGTACAAGAGCTAATAAAAGTTTGCTCTTTTCATAGTTTTGGCCAATTTTCTATGAGTATCACATGAAAAGTATTACCGAATTGAGTTTGCCACACAACATGCAATTCCTAAAAATATCAAGCAGAGAAAGGGATGCCAAATGGACGCTCTTGCTTTGAAATCAACCTTTATAAACATGGCAGATATCAACCAATTGGCCTTATTGACAACATGCAATTCTAGAAAACAGGAGAACCAAACTCACCCAACACACATCCAAAGAAATAAAACTCATCAAATCAACGAATTGGGCAAATTCACAACATGCAAATCTGGGAAACAAAATTTGAACAAATCAAAGAAGAACATATGAAAGAAATGCAGGACATACATGCAAAGAAGACAAAAAGTATAAAATAGCAGAAGAAGCCTAGAATACCTTCTGGCTGCAAAACTGTACTGATTCACTGAGTTGCAGACCTGAAGTAAGTTCATTAACATCATCAGTCAACAATTAACAAAGCAAAACCATGATAGAAGCAGAAGAAAACATGATTGAGAAGAAGAACGATCATGGTTGAAGAGAGGAGAAGAGAAGACATGTACCGAAGGGAAAAGACCAACCTCTGCGATTAAACGATTGCAATTGACAGAAATAATGGATTATGGAACAAGAATTTGCTTTTATATGTTGGAGATATAGGCGGTGGGGGAAAAAAATGAGTGGGAAAACAAACGTGGAACATTGACACTGGAGAAAGCGGCGGCGAGAGTACATGGTTGAGGTGTCCATTTCGTCGTCCCTGGATTAGAAACTTTATATGTTAAAAACATGGTTGATGAATAAATAAAATAAAAGATATTAATTATATACAAATTATATTAATTAAAGAATATTTCGGAAGCCAATTAATTGGCATATGGGGCGCCATATTTAAGTGTATGAGATACACTTGGATTGTGCACTTTAATTAATAAGATTGCCATAATATAATATATGATATTAATTGATTTTGAAAAAATAGATTTATGGTAATAAGATAATTACATTCAATATAAGATATTGACAAAATAAATTATAATTAAAGATATAAATCAATCTAGTTGATTTTTCTTATTTTATTGGGAAAATGTTTTCTTCTCCTACATACATATGGGGCGCCACTTTTAACTATAAATAAGAGGTGGGTGTGAAGCTCTTTTGGACATCACAATTGCAAGAGCTCATAGTTCTTGTGTAAAATAGAGAGCAATCCATAGTGAGTTTGTGAGGGAGGAAAAAGGCCGGTCTAGCAACCGGAGTTTTTCCGATAGCAATCCAAGGAGGATTCCGGCAAGGGGTTCGTGTGGATTAGCGATAGAGGCCGGACGCGCGTGGGCGGCTTATGATCGAACTACTCTCCGTTGACGGTCAAAGCGACGATCTTATAGATCATTTGAGGTATAACCGTCAAACTACTTAACGTGTTTATTGCATTAAACGAAGAACGATCTAGAAAAGAAAATCAAAATTTAAATTCCGCTGCGTTAAACTAGTGATTTCCTAACAGTCACTACAAAAGACTTCCGATAAAGGATGGAATCGAAGAACGCATACCGTGCTGACCGAAGTCGGATTTTTCGTGCTTGTACCTTATCGGATGGTAGGATTCCATCTTTAAGGTAAAGGGCGATTGGATTCATCCATGTTGCCTATTGGGTAATCGGCTGTATTTCTGATTCCTTGTAGCTTCTATCGGTCAATAGTTCGACCAGAACTTTCTTGTTCGAGACGAAGTTTGAGGCGAGTTTATATAATGCATCGGCTCTCTTGTTCAGAATTCGGGGGACCTGCTCGATCTGAATAACCTTGAACTTTGGTATGAGGCCTTGTACCACTGTTAAGTAATTTTTCATGGTTTCTTCCATGGCTTCATACTCCCCCCTGATATGATTTACTACCAACTGCGAGTCGCTGTAAACTAGTAGATTCTCGACTCCTAACTTCAATGCTAGCTTACGACCTGTGATTATAGCCTCATATTCCCCTCGTTGTTTGTTGCTTTGAAGTCAAATCGAAGGGCGTAGGGGAATTCTTCGCCTTTCGGGCTAATCAGAATGAGTCCGACTCCTGCCCCTTCTTTGCTTGACGCCCCATCGATTGGAGTGTCCATTGTTCTTTTGTGGTTTGCTTCTCTTGCTCGAGTTGGACGGAAATCCCTTCAGCTAAAAAATCTGCCAAGGCCTGGGCCTTAACCGCAGTCCGGGGCACGAACTCAATGTCGTACTCCGCCATCTCCACCACCCACTTTGCCAGTCGACCCGACGTGTCGGGCTTCGCTAAGATCTGTTTCAGCGGTTGGTCAATGACCACCGTAATGGGATGGGCTTGGAAATAAGGCATCAGTTTTCTCGAAGAATGAACCAAACATAATGCTAACTTCTCTGCTGGTGAGTATCGGATCTCGGGTCCTTGCAATGCTTTACTAACAAAATAAATTGGCACTTGGCCGTGGACTCCTTCCCGAATTAGAACCGCACTCACTGCTTCCTCGTATACCGGCAAATAGACCAATAATTTTTCTCCTTCTCGAGGTGAGGTCAGAGTGGGTAGCTCTTACAAATATGCCTTTAAATCCTCGAAGGCTTTCTGACATTCTTCGTCCCAATGGAAAGGACTAGCCTTACGGAGAATTTTGAAAAATGGTAGAGCTCGCTGGGCGGATCTCGATAAGAACCTATTGAGGACGGCCATTCAACCAGTGAGTCTCTGTACTTCCCTTATATTTCTAGGTGCAGGCATGTTTTGCAATGTATCGATTTTATCCGGGTTCGCCCGAATCCCGTCTTTCGAGATCATATATCCCAAAAACTTCCCCGACCTGACTCCAAAAGTGAACTTCTTCGGATTTAACTTCATCTTTGTTTCCCTCAAAACCTCAAACACTTCCTGAGGATTTAACTTCATCTTTGTTTCCCAATGGAAAGGACTAGTCATCGACGTACACTTCCATACATCTGCCGATCTGTTTAGCGAAATCTTGTTGACTGCTCTCTGATACGTAGTCCCAGCGTTCTTTAGTCCAAACGGCATGGTTATATTGCAGAAAGTGCCAAACTCCGTGATGAAAGCCGTCTTTTCCGCGTCTCGAGGATCCATTAAGATTTGATGGTATCCCTTATACATATCTAAGTATGGAAATATTACGTTACATTAGTGTAACATATTAAGTGTGAGACATATTAATTGTAAGACATATTAATTGTATTGAATAAACAATTAATATGTCATAAAGTCATAAAGTAACTCTTTTTGTCTTATTAGGTAATAGACAACTCTAGCAATTAATACTAGCCGACTCTAGTAATTAATTGCTCTCTCCTAGCTTATACTCTACTAGGACCTTTCTCACTTACTTGTACCTATTTATACTCACTCTTTTATGATGAATAAACTAAGTTGAAGTTTACTCAAGTATTATTACTTTCTCAAACTCTCTTCATGGTAGCAGAGCCTTAAACTCCTGAATCCGCTGCAAATCCTCAGTACCCTGCTGAATCAAGAATGTCTTCATTATCTGAAGCTTCCTCACCCTCAGTTGAGCCCCAGCTACCTCAGCAGACTGGGGTCACTGAAAACCATTCTTTTACAAATCACAGACTTGATGGCAACAACTACCTGCTGTGGTCAAGATCTATGAAAATGTATATCTCAGGCCAGAGCAAGATGGGATACTTATCTGGCTCCAAACACTGCCCTCTTTGGCCCGACCCCAAGTTTGAAGCATGGGATAGAAAATAACCAAGTCATGACCATCCTCATGAGGTCAATGACAAAAGAGATCGATGAGAACTTCATGATGTATGATATGCAAAGGAAATGCAGGGCGAGTGCGAGGAGACCTTTACTAAAAAAGGACAATACATCGAGGTCTATGATCTTGAAGCTCAAATCAAAATTGCGAGGCAAGGGATGCATGCAGTAACTCAATACTTCAACCAACTATCTAAGGCATGGCAACACCTAGATATGTTGGAAATTCACCCATGGAAGGATGTAGAGGATCTTTGCCTTATACAAGAATATCATTGAGAGAAGAAGAGGGTATTCAAGTTCCTCTGAAAGTGAACTCACCCCTTGATGATGTTAGAGGCGAGTTCTTGCTACTAAACCTCTTCCCAGCCTCAAATCTGTGTTTGCTGAAGTCAAACATGAGGAAAGCAGGAGGAAAGTAATGTTGCAAAGCAACCCTGCGGATCACCCTACTGATAGCTCAGCAATGTTGGTGATCAGGAAGCTCTTGAGGTCACCGATACTTACGGGAACCCCTGCGAGAAGGCAGGAAAGTTGTTCCGTGACCACTTTGCAAGCGCACAAATCACACCAAGGACAATTCTTTGGAAACTACATGGTAAGCCTAATTCCTTTAAACCCTCCAAACCAACCAGGGAGAGTCGAGGCGGGCATGTCGGTGAAGAAGGAACAAAGATACCATGTTGAATGCCCAGTTTGCTGCTTTCAAAGCCTTCATTGCTCAACAAAAGGAAGGTAGTTCTATCAACGACATAGCTACTCATGCTAAAACAGGTATATTCCACTCACCTCTCGGTAATGATACTTGGATTGTTGATTCGGGCTTCATCCCATATGATTTGGTAACAAGAGTCTCATATCTCGAGTTTAGGCCTGTCATCAAACCCACAATATTAAGATTCTTTGATGGATCTATCTGTGTGCATGAGGGTTTGGAAATGTTAAACTTCTTGATAAGATATACCTTCAGGATGTCCTATTTGTTCCTAAATTAGATCAGTAACTTTGATATCTCGTCGGTAGACTCACTAAAGACCTAAATTGGGACGAGTCTTGTTTAATGACAATCAATGTATTTTCCAGGATCTTTCTTCACAGGAAGTGATTGGGAGAGCTAAAGCACTGCTTTCGGGATTTGTTTATGGTCAACCTCTTGAAGACAGAAGATTGAAGATCGAAGCGCCTCAGCTGACTGCGCCAAACCTTAGACAATATCATGTTATGGAATTATAGGCTAGGTCATCCAAGTTTTGGTTATTTAAAGTCTTTAATTCCTGAATTGTTTAAAGGATGTAACCTCAGTGACCTTCAATGTGATATTTGTCAGTTTGCTAAACTTACTAAATCTGTGTATACTAAAATACCTTATTTACCTTCCACACCTTTCACTCTGATTCATAGTGATGTATGGGGACCCTCAAGAGTTAAAAGTATAACAGGAAAGAGGTGGTTTGTCACTTTCATAGATGACCACACCAGGATCACATGGTTGTTCCTGATGAAAGATAAATCTGAAGTTGGAACCATCTTCCAAGAGTTCTATAACATGGTATCCACTCAATTTGACACTCAGATTAAAATCTTAAAAACAGATAATGCATTGGAATACTATGAGTCCAATCTCAAAGCACCTTCACGAATGATAAGGGATTATTCACACCAAGATTGTGTAGAGACACCTCAAAGAAAATGGGGTTCTTGATAGGAAGAACAGCACTACTTGGAAATGGCCGGATCGGTCATGTTCACCACACATGTGCCTAAATATATGTGGGGTGAAGCTATATTAACTGCCACATACCTGATCAACAGGCTACCCAGCAGAGTGTTAGGATTCAAGACTCCCATTCAAACCCTGCTGACAACTCATCCTTGCCCTCATCTCTTTGCTGACTTGCCTCCAAAGATCTTTGGATGTACTGTGTTTGTCTATATTCACGCCCAACATAGAAGCAAACTTGATCCCAAAGCTCATAAGTGCATCTTCCTTGGCTATGCCAAAGACAGGAAAGGTTACAAGTGTTATTCTCCCACTGACAAAAGATTTTACAATTCTATGGATGTAAAATTCTTTGAAAAACCCCTTACTACAACAAACCTCTTGAGGCAGGTCCCGGATGGCAACCTTATTGAGATTGAGATCACTCCAATCCTCAACCAACTCCTCAAAGACACACGATACCCAAGACTCATGAACCTCGGCCTCATCGAGCCCCCGGCACCTCTCGAACCTCGGCAGACTACTAAGCCCGGCACCCATTGAACCCCCGAACCTCAAGAACTTCCACGAGCCTACTGAGATCCTGTTCATTCCACGATATTGATGAGCAGGCCTATTCTTTGTCCGGAAGGAAAGAGATCATGCACTAATCACTCTATCCATACTTATGTGTCTTATGATCACTTGTCACCTTCTTTTGCCATGTTTACACAGGACTTGGACTCTCACTCTATTCCTAAGAATATACTGAGGAGGCTCTCCAACATGATAAGTGGAAGGCAATTTGTCAAAGCCCGAAATATTGCTCTCCTTGACAACCATACGTGGGACCTCACCACTCTCCCAAATGGAAAGAAAGACACCACCAGAATGGTCATTCACTATCAAGTACAATCTTGATGGTACTATTGACAAATACAAAGCTAGATCAAGTTGCAAGGGATTCACTCAAACATATGGACTTGACTACAAAGAGACCTTTGCACTGTTGCAAAGCTAAACAACTGTCAGAGTCTTGATCTCACTTGTTGTCCAACTTTGGTGGCCTCTCCACCAATTGGATATCAAGAATGCGCGTTCTAAATGGTGACCTTACTTGAGGAAGTCTATATGAATGTACCTCTGGTTTTGCCAACACTCACACTCAAGGAAAGTTTGCAAATTGAGGAAATCTCTATATGGCCTAAAGCAGGTCCCACAGAGCCTGGTTTGGCAAACTTACTCTCGTGGTTAAAAGCTCTTTGGATATCATCAATGCAACTCGAGATCACACCATGTTTATCAAAACAACAAACCGAGAAAAGATCCATTCTTATTGTCATGTGGATGATATCATCCTTATTGGTGATGACCTGCTTTGAGATCCAACAATCGAAGACCCTTTGGCCAAAGTATTTCAAGTTAAAGATTTGGGCTACCTCAAGTACTTTCTTGGTATGGAAATAGCGAGAGCAGCCAGGGTATATCTCTGTCTCACGAGAGGAAGTATGTCTTTGGACTCTTTGAAGAAAAGCGGTATCTTTGGGATGCAAACTCTTTGTTGTATCCAGAGTAGACCCCCAGTAATACCTTTGCATGGTGACATTCTTTGTCGGGGAAGGATCAATATCAAAGACTTGTAGGAAACTCATTTATCTATCCCATACAAGACTCGATATTGCATATGAGTCGATCACAGTTAGCTTGATTCATGCATTGCCCTCTTGAGCAACATTGGAATCTTGTGTGAGCGGGATCTTGAGGTACACAAGTCCACTCTGGCCAAGGCTTACATTTCACCAAGTCTGTGAGAGATCTATCAAGGTTTACACCGATGTTGATTGGGGTGGTGTCACTGAGATAGAAGGTCTACTCTGTGCTCACTGCTCTTATGTATGGGAAATCTTGTCACTGGAGGAGCAAGAAACAACCCTCTGTCTCTAGAAGCGATCTTTGAAGTCGAACTCAGGCACTAGTTTTGGGTATTTGTGAAGCTCTATGGATAAAAAGGGTCCCTTCTTGAACTAGCGGACCTATTCAAAGAACCTATCACACTCTGCTGTGACAATAATTCAGCCTTATGCATGGCAGAGGATCCAGTCCATCATGATAAAACCAAACATGTGGACATTGACAGACACTTCCTGAAGGAGAAGATTGATAACAAGATTATTCAACTCCAGTATGTTTCCTCAGCAGATCAGAATGCTGATATTCTCACCAAGGCCATTCCGCCACTTATGTTCAGCAGACTGAGTAGCAAACTTGGCTGTATAAACATATACAACCCAGTTTGAAGGGGGTGTGGAAATATTACGTTACATTAGTGTAACATATTAATTGTGAGACATATTAATTGTAAGACATATTAATTGTATTGAATAAACAATTAATATGTCATAAAGTCATAAAGTAACTCTTTTTGTCTTATTAGGTAATAGACAACTCTAGCAATTAATACTAGCCGACTCTAGTAATTAATTGCTCTCTCCTAGCTTATACTCTACTAGGACCTTTCTCACTTACTTGTACCTATTTATACTCACTCTTTTATGATGAATAAACTAAGTTGAAGTTTACTCAAGTATTATTACTTTCTCAAACTCTCTTCACTAAGAAACCAAACATTTCAAAGTCGATAGTAGAGTCTACTAACCTGTCGATTTTTGGCAACGGATATGAGTCCTTGGGACATGCTTTATTCAAATCAGTGAAGTCCACGCACATACGCCAGCTGTTGTCGGGCTTTTTGACTAACGCTGGGTTGGCTAGCCATTCCGGGTAGAGCACTTCCCTCACTATCTTGGCTGCTAATAGCTTCCCGACTTCCTTCTCTATAGCTTGGTTTCGTTCAGGTGCAAAACTCCTCTTTTCTGTCTGACAGACTTTTGGGCTTGACCTATCTCGAGTTTGTGGAGCGCTATATCCGTGGATAGTCCTGGCATGTCGTCAGCCTTCCATGCAAACACATCTCTGAACTCGATTAGTAGTTCGACCAGGGACCATTTTTCTTTAGTCGGGATCCATATTCCGACTTGCACACATTGATCTTTATCGTCTTCCCATAGACGAACATCCTCGATGGGATCAACTGAAATCAAAATCTTCTCATCTTCTTCCTCTGGAATCAATTCTTCAATCAGGACTTGCTGCACAACCATTTTCCCATCCATGACGATGGAGTTGCAGCTCCTAGCAGCTTCACTGTTTCCTCTTACTTAATGCGACCCATTCCTGGTGGGGAATTTCATGCTTTTGTGGAGAGTGGAGATGATAGCGCGCAGGTCGAAAAGAGCAGGTCGACCAAAAATAACGTTATATACCGAAGGAGCCTTGACTACCACGTAGTTCAACTCAAGGGTCCTTCATCTTTCACCATCCCCAACTGTCGTTAGCAACCTTATCGACCCCATGGGGTGGACCGGCTGTCTTGTGAATCTGAACAAGGGAGATTTCAAAGGAGCCATGTCCTCATCTTTTAGTTTCATTGCCTTAAACGCCGAGTAGTACAAGATGTTTACTGCACTGCCGTTGTCGACATAGACCCTCGATACCCGAGCTTGGCTGATCAACGACTCAATTACCAGCCCCTCACCGGGATTCCGATCCTTAGGAATATCATCTTTGAGCCCATACCCGACCTCTGTTGTAAATCTTAGTATCTTCTTATCCCTCGAACTGTCAGTTGGCTCTCGACTGGCTCGGTCTTTAACATTCTCAGCTGGCCCAAAGATCGTATTAACGTAATTATTGGGTCGATTATCATCGTACCCATCTCGATCGGGGTTGCCTCTATTGTTTCTCTCTCGATCAGAAGATTGGTACCGACGTGGTGATCGGTCCCTATGCCTCTGAGCGTCACGACCTCGATCTCGATCTTGATCAGAATTCTTCCTTTTGTACTCTCTGTGCCCCTTGGGCTCATTGCACTGAGACCTATCGACCACTTCATCCAGCTTACCTTCTTTAATAAAGGTGTCGATGTCTCTTTTCAAGTCGTCGTAATCCTCCGTTGTATGACCTATATCCTCATGAAACTTGATCGGCCTTTTCTAAGTGTCCAATCTAACCGGTAGTGTACCGGGTCAATTGAAGCCTAGAATTGGTGAGTCAATGTCGTATCCCACAAGGAATCTGGTTGAGTACCAAAGTCGGTCTCGTCCCTAGTTTAGGCCAACAAAACTACCAAAGTCGGTCTCATCGCAATCCTCCGTTGTATGACCTATATACACTCTGTTTTTTTTCTTTTTTTTTTCCTTTTTTTTCTTTTCTTATATACATCAAAATTCCGAACAAAACTGCAACCTACATATTGCTACACTCCTCGTTCCGAATAACTCGTAAATCACGACTCCATACCATTACTTATGTCTCAACAATACCTCACAACATCGTAAAAATGTGCGGAACGAAGAAGCTCAATTGCAAGGTAGTCAAGGATATATAGACCGAAATAATGTTAGGGACATCGATTTTCACGGGTTAGTAACACGAAAGGCTAGTTCGGGTGGCGGTCTAACCACCCTACAAAAGGCTCAGAGGGGTAACAGTGGATTAATCGTTTAGGTTGGCCTTTGGCTCTGATCGGGTCAAAATAAATGCCAAAACCGTCATCCCGTACCTAACAACGATGATCTTTCTATTTCGCCTCGAAGTTACTAATATAAGTTCTAGGTAACCGGGTCATTAATAACTACCATAATCGTTCACTAGTCAAGGTGATTCATGAAGTTGAAGCTAACGTGATAGAACTATTCCATTCTCAATACAAGATCCCAACTCAAATGAAATGCATTCGTATAATCACTATATGTTTAACAAAACAAAACTATAGGCTCAATGTATCAAAAACCAATGTCAAAGGCATCAAAATTTCTAAAAACTGACTCATTTACACCAAAGGGAAAACAATCACTAAGTATAACTCATTCAACATGAAAACGAAATATTGAAGCTAAACCAACCACCCCCTACTTTAAAACGAAACACGAATGATAATGGTAGAAAAGTTAGCTTACAACCGGAAAAAGGCGCGAGCACGATCATGTGGCATCCGTAAAATGAACTCCCGGGGTACCTGTACTTATAAAATATACACAACCAACACCAAAGGTGTACAAGTATGGAGTATAACACAATAAAACTACCCGGATTACCACAACTCATCAAAGCCAAAAATCAGCACACTAGCCTCCCCAAAACACATGTCCTCGGGTTATATTACAACAAAACTTACCCGAAGTATCAATATACACACTAAAGAAACACAGTACGAGGGTAAAGAAAAAACAATAAAAAGACTTTCTGAGTTTGAAGTCCTCAGCTCGACTTTCTACCCCCAACTATGTCAAGGATAGTTATACCAAAAGAGAGCAAACCGTTGCTTCTCCCTACAAAAATCGTAAGAATTGAGCAACCCTTGAAAGTGAAATACATAAAACATAGGGCTCAATCCCCACCACCAAGATTGGTTCGATGAGTCCATTGCACAGAACAATGAATTCACTTTCCCCGAACTAAAACATATACCAACCAATAACAACTCTAGCACCAAGTATGAACATTTAGGCTCACCATCAACAACAAACTCAATGGGGTGCACCCCCATCGGTATAACAGTAGGGCTCGACGAAAAAGGAATAGATGATTCAATAATATCAGGATTCATACCCTCTTCGTAGCTTTCCTCAGGGGTGACTTCAAGCAACGTCTCTCGTTCTCTCCTATCAATCTCCTCAAACAGTTGTTGCACTTTAAGCTCCAAGTTTCGTATGGCTGTTTGCATCGTTGCCATGCCATTTCGAACCTCTCGAAGCTTTTTATGGTGCTCTTGGACCACTTTACTCAACTTTTTAATAGTTTTCTCAAGTGCCATCCGTTGCTCTGTTGAAGTCTCTGATTCCAGAGGTGGAGAAGTATCGAGTTGTTGATCAAAGTAACTTGGGGCATTATCCCAATCACTTCCGTATGATACGGTGTATGGGTTGAACTGATAAAATGGTTGTGTTTGGTAACCCATAGCACCGTAATTGTAATATCCGAATGGGTAAGGATAGGAGCCGTAATTGTAGTATGGATTCATTATCTGCAAATCAAGGAAACAACACAAACACAATCACGGTATCTTGTCACTACCACTACCGAAGTAAATGGTGTGACGTTTCAACAACAATGAAAAAAAACAAACTGTACATAGAAAACAAATAGGAAAACGACCTAATCCTAACAACTTAACTAACTTACAAGATATCAACCCGATTCCCCGACAACGGCGCCAGAAAACTTGATCAGCCTTTTCTAAGTGTCCAATCTAACCAGCAGTGTACCGAGTCAATTGTAGCCTTGAATTGGTGAGTCAAGGTCGTATCCCACAGGGAATCTGGTCGAGTACCAAAGTCGGTCTCGTCCCTAGTTTAGGCCAACACAACTACTGAAGACTGTGACTTGTCAGATCACCGGTTCTAACAACTAATATGCACAACAAATAGTTTAAACTATATAAAAGAGATAGCCGAGCTATGATTCAATCTAATACTCACAAACCCTAGCTAAGTCCCGAGGTATTCTTGATTCACCTAAACGTTCTCGATGTCACAAAGGGTGTCGTTTCCTGGCTTTGAGAACAGACATTATTTCAATAATATACCCTCCTATGTCAGGTTCAACAGTCCACTGACCGGATTTAACTGACCTCACACGGTCTACGATCAATGAAACGCTCGGCAAGTCGATACAAACCTCACACACAAAACCGAATCTGAACAACTCAGTCGGTTTTACAGGTGATACTAGAACTCCGGTTCCCGTATCCTCTCACAAAATACATATATAAAGACGATACGTGTGATACGATTATCAAATGGCCAATTCAACAAACATGGTTAAGTATAGTTCTAGAACTACGGTAACATCGAGAATCAACAAATCAAACATCAAGAACACCACATGAACAAGTTAGGATTCGATTTCATAGACTATCACATAACTCGACAATCGGGCAATTAGCTACTCATTATAACTACCAAATCACAAGAAATCAACATTAAAAGTAACAAACATCAAGATTGGAAGCAAGAAATAGAGATTAAGGAAATTACCGGAAATCGAGATGAAGAAGAACGGAAACGAAAACGAAATCCAAAATGAAATTGCAATAGCTAGTAGTACCGATCTTCGGATTACAACAACATAAAACTAATCTAAGCTAAAACTATATACAAATCTAATCTAAGCTAAGAAAAAAATGAAGAAAAAGTGCAAAAAAATGAGTTGGGAAGAAGGCGGTTTTAATCTAGATCCAAAATGGGGGTATTTATAGTATTTTTTGCAGATATGGACGCTAGGCGTCCGCCTAGAAAAGCCTAGGCGACCTCCTAGATGGACAGAGAGTTCTGGACCAATTTAAGTCGGTAGGCGTCCGCCTATGAATATCTTAGGCGTGTGTCTGCTGACACATCTTCAGTAAATCGGCCATAACTTTGTTTGTAGACCTCCAAATCATGTGATTCAAGTTGCGTTGGAAAGCTCATTCAATGGTATAAAATTTTCATGAAGATGTCCAGCCCAGATAATGCCGCTAATGTGGATCAAAATTCAGATCAATGGAAGGTATGGTTGTAATACCAACGAGTTTCGATCCGTTTGAACGTTTAAGCTTCGGGCACATGTTCCAACCCTCGTATCTCGCCTTCTGGACATCTAGAACACCTAAGTCCTGTACAAAATCACAAAAAATACCACACTTAATCCCTATAGGACACTACGGTGACCGAGATTGCATTAAAACACCGAAAAATAGTGAGGTTTCCGGACTTTTCTCCCTGGTCTCGAAATGATAACCAAGGTGTAAAGTACATCAAAATACAATCAAATGTCTCCGAAAACATATAAAACGAGGTATAAACGGGGTATAATCACATAGTAAATGATAGCCAATTGGACTCTCATCAAAACTCACAATACTTTCTTGGATTTCTCTTCTCTCGAGGCCTTTTTAGTGGTATCGGTTTCCTTGCTATGTTATTCGAGAGCATGATGGATAACACTTCTGACCGAGACCTATTGAGGGGGATGAAGTCTTTGTCGCGTAGGGCTCCTTTCTTTCCTAGACGGTCCGAAATGGGCGCCGTGATTCGATCCAGACTGTCGACTTGCTCTCCGTGCTCTGTCCTTTGGATTGATTCTTATTTGGACCTCGAGTGTCCTTCTTTGAATCCATCCAGTCGGATTGGGTGTGCCTCTACTTGCCGCCTCTCTCTTGACAGAATCGATGCACCACATTAACACATTCATCCATGGTACGAGGGACATCTCTGCTCAACTTCATATACAACTTTGTATTACGCAGCCCTCCCACAAATGACGTGATCAGAAGCCGATCATCCGCGTCCTCGACTTGCATGGCCTCGAGTTTGAATCTCTTCAAATAATTAATCACGGTTTCATCTTTTTGTTGCTTCATATTCATAAGGTGTTGATGACGTAGATCAAGTGATAATAAAATACTTGACCACCATAAACCAATACTAGCAAGAGGACTAGGTCCATCGTACTATAGCTATAGCGAATCAAGGTCGATCCCACAGGGAACCAATTGTGGATCATTTATATACAAACAATTAATCATTCATGTCATGGACACGATGGCGGTCTACGACCAACAGAAGACAAGAAAGATAAAGGACACGACACAAACAACGTAATTAACCTCCCCAATTATTATGTTATCGTTTGGATCTAGAGATTCTATATAATTAAGATAGACTCGACAACTATTAATACGATTCTTATTTCTTTTATATTGGCTACGGGAGTCATCCCCTAAACTAGATCTAGCTCCGGGTAGGCCATCTAGATCACTATGCTACATCACTTGACTTCGCTTTTTAGGCCTCCATCTCATATGACTCACACGCTTACAAAACTAGGGATGCTGATATTAACCGTATTCCTCACCTAGGCAACATTCCTTTGATTAGGTGTACTTCCTAAGCGATCGCATCAGTCTCTGTCCCATTAACAATTACCTGCACGGTCTCATGTTAATCTACGATTTACGTATAACTAGTGTGCACAATTCCATAATCTGTAAGCAGATCTAGATCTCATTTGAAAGTCTGGAAGATCAATTCATGAGCCGACCTAGGAGCCCTATATTGGTATTTCCTAATCATACGCTAATTAAAACAGACGAGCAACGTAGCCGTAGCCATACCTACTAAGATAAGAAATTCTAGGTGGACAATCACACCATAAAGACGTGGCTAGATTGACGCGGCGAAAACCTAAATCTTAGCGTTTCTACATACGTAATGGATAAAATAGAGACTCATAAAGCAATTATATAGATCTACTAAAAACACGGTTGTCGATCATACCAAAGTCATCTATAGGTCACCGGATAACCGATCTGGGCGTGTGGACCCTTATAGACAAGGAATCCCCACTGCCTCATATCGTATCCTTATATCTACATCGTCTGGTGAACAACGAACAACCTCAAACAATAAACAATAATTGGGGGGACTTAATTACAAAGAACAAAGAACAAATAAATACAAGAACTTACATAACTACAGAACTTGTAAAAAACTGCTCTAAGGAAAACTGAAGATTTAATTATGAATTGTGTGTATGTTGTGTGTTTTTCATGTGTAATGTATGTACAAATATATAGGAGTAAAAATTTGCATAGGATAAGCCTAAACCAATCTGAAATAGTTTTCCTAAATCCACAAGAAGTATGAAAACGCGTTAGGATAATTCCAAGTTGATCCGGAAGCTCTAGGGCAAAATGCGCCCCTCCCTTATGCGCCCCCTTCTTTGGCGCCAACTCTTCCTTACTCCTCTTTTCGTGCTTATCCGATCTTTATCTTCAATGCACTCCGGATTTTCTTTGATTTATATTGAGATTTAATTCTTCCATTTGTATTTATCCCCCAAAAATTATCCCAATCTACAAAATAGATATTTATCCCAAAGTAAATCATATTTAAATAAAAACGGATAAATACCAAAATATAAATATAAACAGATAAATACCAAATTATATAATAAAAACGGATAAATACCAAATTATATCTTATAAATCACATAACATTAAATAATAAACATAAACATGTGATTTACTATAAAATATATATTATTAATCTCGATTTAAGGACAATGTTGATGACTTTTACGGGTATAATTTGACCGTCATCAGGTGTGTAGCGCTTAAATGAAACTTCTTGTTTACAATAAACGCATCTCTGAATTTGTGAGCTAACATAGCAAAACTAGAGATCGATCCTGGTCGTAGCTTGGTGAACCACTCTCTGGATCGACCGATGAGTAACGTTTCGAAGGCCCGACACCGCATCGCATCATGTGTGCCATCCAACCTCATCTGAGACAGATATCTGTGTAGATGGTCTTCTGGATCCGTTGTGCCATCATAAGGCTCTATCTTCAGTATTTTAAACCCTCTGGGTTTGGGAAAATCTTCAATTTCCTTTGTGAATAGGGATTCCAACCACAGTGAGACTTGATTTTTGCCTAGAATAACGTCATGTTCCTGCCTAACGCTATCCTCATCCATTCTTTGATGTTTCTGTTGAATCTAACGTCTCTTTTTCTCCACGGAGCTGGACGATGCACTAATCTCTTCCCTAGGAACGTGCTTGTCGTTGTCGGCGGCTTCCTTCTTGCTGCCGTCTGCATGTTTCTGTGCCATGAATGCCTCGGCTATAATTCTGGACATCAATTCACGATCAGCCACTGCCAATTGATCCACGATAACTTGATGTTCTGGGGCAAGTCCTTGCTTCTCATTCTGGGGATCTTCGTGGATAGGGTCCAGCGCCGGATCCTTTGCTCCTTATGGATCCAGATCCACGTACTCGTTGATCTGCGAACCCTGTTGATCTGTGGTTTTGGACGTAGTTTTCTTGGCAGTCCTATCCTTGGGAGGCATCGTGATCTTGGTGTATTCAACAGTAGAAGGCCCTCCTTCTAGCGCCAATGACGATGACAAATTATGCCACCTAGTTAAACCGGGCCTGAATGAATCTAATGATGAACACCCAACACCCTAATGCCTTAAGAACAAGTTGCATATTTAAGATTTGTGGCTGAGTCTAAGAGCTTGTCTTAGATTGCCTACGTATCCTGTGATTGTCCAGGAATCAAGCCTTACGTAGTTCCTGAAACATGGTATTTATAGTGATAATGCATGCCCTAACCCTAATATTAAGTCGGTTTAGGCAATTGTCACATTTAACCTTAATGGGCCTTGCCCCTTGCCCAAGTTACCACGCTGATAATGGGCCTTTGTAGCTGGTACGGACTCTGTCCTCTACGCCGACTTCACCGACATGCGGTGGTCGAGATGGGACCTTCCTCCTACACTGCTTGTGTATCGACCATCGTAGCCCCAAGTCTGGGCATCGACATGAAGACCTTGACTCTTATCTATATCATGGAGACCAACTGGAAGACGACACGTGGAGGGGTGAAACCCTGTATCGCCAGAATACGCAATGAAGTTGGTGAAATGTCGTTCTATATAAACAACTAATGACCCTCGATCTCTATATAATGAGTGAGCTAATGCACTAACTCATAAGGAATATAAGATCAAAAATAAATTTTCATGTCCGGCATAAGCCGAAATCATAACATGAATTCGCTTATCTGGTTTACTAAGCATTTATTAGAAGAAAATGTAAATAAACTACGTTAAAAACATAATCAACTACCTACTTCAATTACCATTATTTATCTTGCAGATACTTGTTTGTTCGATCACCATTTCTATTTTACTTACCATGTTTCTTCATATATTCTTTCAAGTTTAGGTGCTGCAATCATTCGGTTACAGACACACTTGTACAGACTCAACTAAGGCGCAAGCTATCACACCCTTAGTCGATGTACTTGTGGCTTTACACCACCAAAAAACTTAAGAGTATAATGCATGTTACCACATAACTAAAGGGCACGTTGCAACACGAATAATATGACTAGGCATAATTGCAACATGCCACGTAAACCACGGCACTCGTGTAATACATTGTGTTAACAACATGTGTAAGCAGGGGCGGATCCACCCCCATAGCTAGGGGGCTCTCGCCCCCTTCAGATCCAGAAAATACACTATTTTATGTTATGTATCTTTTTCACCCCCATAAAAATTATATTCGTCCTTATCATCTATAATAAACCGATAATTTGACATAGTGCTTTTATCATATTAATAAACATACAAAGTTCTTATCAAACTGAACATTTAAAAAAAATATTAATCGGTTTCGAAACATTGCTTTCTTTTAAGAAAATTGTTCGTAGTATTTTAAATCTTTATTGATAGAGGTAGAAGGGTTGATGTGTTTAGATCGTGCGATATGTAGCAGTTTTTTTTAGAATATAAAGCGAAATGTATAGTCGTATTTTTATTTTTTTTTTTGCGATTTATAGTAGTTTTTTTTCGAATCGTAGGAGACTGGAAAAAAAAAACACTATTATATACTTTTTTTTATTAAAAAAATCTTTTGAATTTTTGTCCCCCGTTGGCCGGGATCCTGCATCCGCCCTTGTGAGTAAGACAACTGGTCATACATTCGATCGACATAAAACTTACATCATGGTACCATGTTCAGTACGATGCATGTAAAGAATATTTGGACACATAGGAAAGCATGAATGAACACATAGGTTCATGTTTAGTTCCATATTCCAACCTATGTGATCATGCAAAAATTCATAAAAACTACTAACTCACAACATATCTCCACTACACGCATAAGAATACAAGAAACAATTTTACATAATATACTTCAAAAAACATATATTTCGGCAAAATACATTAGCACAAACACAAAACGAACAAAAACAATGACCCAAAGTCAATTAACTCGTAGCCACGAAGAGATAACTGATGACGTAGATCAAGTGATAATAAAATACTTGACCACCATAAACCAATACTAGCAAGAGGACTAGGTCCATCGTAGTATAGCTATAGCGAATCAAGGTCGATCCCACAGGGAACCAATTGTAGGTCATTTTATATATAAACAATTAATTACTCATGTCAAGGACACGAAGGCGGTCTACGACCAACAAAAGACAAGAAAAGATAAACGACACGACTCGACACAACACAAATAAAGACACGTAATTAATCTCCCCAATTATTATGTTATCGTTTGGATCTAGAGATTCTATATAATTAAGCTAGACTCGACAACTATTAATCCGATTTGTATTTCTTTTATATTGGCTACGGGAGTCATCCCCTAAACTAGATCTAGCTCCTGGTAGGCCATCTAGATCACTATGCTACATCACGTGACTTCGCTTTTTAGGCCTCCATCTCATATGACTTGCACGCTTACAAGACTAGGGATGCCGATATTAACCGTATTCCTCACCTAGGCAACATTCCTGTGATTAGGCGTACTTCCTAAGCGATCGCATCAGTCTCTGTCCCATTAACAATCACCTGCACGGTCTCATGTTAATCTACGATTTACGTATAACTAGGTGCATGCAATTCCCGAATACAGAACAGACTAGATCTCGCTGAAAGTCCTGGAAGATCAATTCATGAGCCGACCTAGGAGCCCTATATTGGTATTTCCTAATAATACGCTAATTAAAACAGACGAGCAACGTAGCAGTAGTCATACCTACTAAGATAAGAAATTCTAGGTGGATAATCACACCATAAAGACGTGGCTAGATTGACGCGGCGAAAACCTAAATCTTAGCGTTTCTACATACGTAACGGATAAATTAGAGATTCATAAAGCAATTATATAGATCTACTAAAAACACGATTGTCGATCATACCAAAGTCATCTATAGGGCAGCGGATAACATATCTGGGCGTGTGGATCCTTATAGACAAGGAATCCCCACTGCCTCATATCGTATCCTTAGATCTACATCGTCTGGTGAAGAACGAACAACCTCAAACGATAAATAATAATTGGGGACTTAATTACAAAGAACTAAGAGAATATAAATACAAGAACTTACATAATTGCAGAACTTGTAAAAAGCACTCTGAGGAAAACTGAGGATTTTATTATAAACTGAGAAAAGTGTCTGAGGTGTGTAAATGGCGTGTATTGCATGCCTCTATTTATAGGGGTTCAAGCTAATTAAGAGATATACTTCAAAATATCAAAGCAAATAGAGATAACTCCCGGCTGATCTCAGAAAATAAAATGCGCCCCCCCCTTATGCGTGTGGAAGGGCCGCCGCATGTGAGCTCTCAAGTTTCGGATTGGCTTGCTTGCTCTTATCATGCCTTTTTCCTCTTTTCGTGCTTATCCGATATTTATCTTGAATTTCCTTTGATTTATCTTGAGATTTAATTCTTCCATTTGCATTTATCCTCCAAAATTTATCTCAATATACAAAATAAATATTTATCCCAAAGTAAATCATATTTAAATAATAAAAACGGATAAATACCAAATTATAAATAGGGGAATGAGGGAGAAGGACAGAAATATTTCATCAATTGAGTAGAATGACAGTTTTTTGAAACTTTTGCATAAAGGACAAAACTATTTATTCATCATCAAAATTCACTTGTGTTCGAAATTCTTTATTTAAATTCAATCGACGAAATTCACTTTATCGAAATTCACTAATTTTCAAAATTCATCATCGAAATTCACTAATTTTAAGGATTCACCTTGTCGAAATTCACCGATTTCGGGATTCAACTGGGGAGATTCACCGATTTTGAATTCTTTGTTTGTCCTTCTCGCTATAAAATTATGCGATTGTCCTTCTCTCCTATAAAAATATGTAAATTTGTCTTATTCTTAAAAATATTTCAGATTGTGTCCTTATCCCTAATTTTCCATTATAAATAAAAACAGATAAATACCAAATTATCTCTTTTAAATAATACAAAATGGATAAATACCAAATTATAAATTATAAATCACATAACATTAAATAATCAATATAACACGTGATTTAATTATAAAATATATATTATTAATCTCGATTTAAGGTCAACGTTGATGAATTTTACGGGTATAATTTGACCGTCATCAATAACCCGCATCCACGAGTTAGCCAAAGCCTCTGACCCGTGTTTTTGTCCAACATTTACCCGGAATTCAACAAAAATGTGTGCATGTAACGCCCCGCTCCCGGATACCGAGCCCTTATCCGGAAGAGAAACGTTCGGCGCGTATAGCATTAAATAAATCTAACATTATACGCAAGCCTCTACGTCGTCGTATCAAATAAAAGCAAACGGAAGCTAAAAAGACTCGGGTAAAAACATAAATGCTACTATGAATAGAATGTAACCATGCTAAAGATGGATAGTTAAATTACAACGACGAAAAACCCAAAGACTTATACAATACGATGTCTTAAAAGTAGAAGTACAACAAGTCTAAGAAAAGAAATACAACTAGTCTAGTACAACCTTTACAAAGAAATAAATAAGAGATTTGTCAAGACTTCAAAGTCTTCAAAGGTCGTCATCTACACTTGATCAACATGTTCGTCTTCTCACCCCACAATGCATACAAAAGAAAATGCAAATGAGGTAAGTACAAAGTACTTAGTAAAAGTGAGAAGCTAATGAATAACTAAGTTATACAACGAAAGGTTATTATTATGATTATTAAATTATCTTTTTGAGACCGACTCAATCTAAGGTCCAATCTATGCCCATCGACATGTCATGACTAAACGTTTCTAGCTTAGCTTATCTTGGTTACATCATCACTCAAGGACACAATGCATGGTGAAAATTCCACAACGAGATGTACTTGCCAAGTACGGTGAGTAGCACCGATAGTCCCGGGATCTCCTCGGTATGCATATACTTTCGGTGAATTTCCTCCACTGCCATTTAGCCGTTTATAGGCCAGCAGCATTGTTCGCTTTTACTGAACGTATCACATCGCCGATATGAATCAGTGCCTAACCGAGAATAGATGACGTTTTAGCTATTACTACACTTATGTAATTATTATGGTGAATTAACTAGCCACCTAGTGTTTTCAAGATGAAATCCCACCTTAACAACTCTATTCCCTCACTTAGACAACTAACATCACATTCTATCAATTACACAGACATTGATGAACTCTAGTTCATCAAAGCCAAGCCCTTTCATGCCCTTCCGACGGATCCGAGCTTCAACTCCCTTTAAGAGTACATTCGGTGTTTTAACTGAACGAATCAGAAGTTCAATCGAAGCTTGTTCATATTTAATTAATGTTATTGAATAAAAAAATAGAAATTTAAAACTCAACACAAATATACCAAAACATATCACATTTTATTAATTACAACTTAGCTTGAATTCTATCACCAAACAACACCAAAACTCACCAAAACTCAACCTATCATTATAAAACTATAATTACTCATTAGGAAAAGCCTCTTACCTTAATTTTCAGCAAAACCGAAAGCAAAACGTCAAGCAACTGCAACAACTGTTGATCCTCAACCCCAAAACCTATTTGTTCAACGAGAAACCCTAAAATCCTATTTCTTTGCAGAAAACCGAAACTGAAAAGTGATCAAAACTGCAGATTACCTGGATTAACTGCAGCGAAACTATTTTTAGATTGATCTACGCTCCAAGACGATCGTTTCGACTACTCATGGCTGAAAAACAGAGCTACGGATTGAAATATACGAATTTTTGAAGAATCGTACTCAACGGTTACCAAAAACTAGGGCTAAATTGAAAACTTACGAAATTGAGAGATGTTATTTTCCAAAGTTGCGTCTCCTCGCGCTGATCGCTTTTCTCTCCTGCCGCATCTTGAAATGATGAACGGATTGGTCACATGGTTGAAGATTACGTTCTCCCTTTTATTTCGCTTTCTTCTTCTGCGCTTCTTCTTTTTTCATAAACAGCGTGTGACTAATAAGTTATTTTGGGGAATTATTTTCTTTTTATAGTTATTAATTAAATCCATTTTAAATAATAACTAAATCCCTTAATTAAATTCTTTTTAATTAAATAAAAGACAAATATTGATTAAGTCGTAGTAAATACACCCAGTGACTATTTTACCCTTTTATGAAAAGTCGGGATGTTACAGTGCATATGTCCAGTTTGTGAAATTTCAAGGAACCAGTAGCATAAATATGCAATCTTAAAAATAAAAGCGGAACCCTTTTTCTAAAAAAAACCTCCTTACCTTTACTTGCGATGATTTCATGAAGAAACTCGAACTTCCGCAGTTAGTGGGGCCGGGGTCGTGCAATAGGTGGGAGTAAGTGTAGGGTAGTGTGGGTGTGGACGCATAGGTTTTTGCCGTACACAAAAAGAGCGTGGCTAGTATACAGTTAGTTAGACTCATTAGTCACAGTAGTGATGATTCCATGAAGAAACTCGAACTTCCACAGTTAGTGGGGCCGGGGTCGAGCAATAGGTGGGAGTAAGTGTAGGGTTGTGTGGGTGTGGACGCATAGGTTTTTGCCTTACACAAAAAAAGAATATACAGTTAGTTAGACTCATTTGTCACACTACTGTGACTAAAGTATAGCAATATTTTTTTTTGCATTTGGAAAAAACAATTATAGCAAAAGAATATTTTTCTTGTAGTGGCGCTAAGTGAGGGTGACATGAGACTAAATAGAAAATGTGAAAAAAAAAGAAAATGGAAGAGAGGACACAAAGGAGATAGAAAATAACATAGAGCCACCACCTCCCATATATATTTGAAGTGTCATAAATATCCCCTGGATATGGCCTAGTGGTGAGGAGCGGGGTGTTATAATGATGACGGACCACTAAAGTTGGAGGTCGGGCCGGTTCGATTCCGTAAAGGGGTTGATTTCCGATTGATAACACCGCCCGGTGATGGGGAACCAACAAGCCCTTGACTCTAAGCTCTGCAGGTTACTGATTAATCTCTCCCACATTCTGTGGTGGGATCGGTGGGGGCCTCAAGGTTAGGGTTTAACCGTTTTTTGAAGTGTCATAAATTGGTTGATTTCCGATTGATAACACCCTTCATTGATGGGGAACCAGCAAGCCCCTGACTCTAAGCTCTAGGTTACCTGATTAACCTCTCCCCACATTCCTGTGGGATCGGGGGTGGGGGGCCCTCACGGTTAGGGTTTAACCGTTTTTTTTTTGTTTTGAAGTGTCATAAATTGTCCTCAGGACATGGCTTAGTGGTAAAGGGCTTGGGTGTTATAGTGACAGCCGGACCGGAAGCTGGAGGTTGGAGGTTCGATTCCCATATGGGACGACTTCTTTCCAGTATTATTGTATAATGGCAGCCATTTACTCTGAGCCACTAGGTTACCTGATTAACATCTCACTCATTTCGTGGGATAGGGGAGTGAGGACCCTTTCGTTTAGGGTTTAACCGTTTTTTTTAAGTGTCATAAATTCGACGTGTCTTTCTTCCATTACGAAGTATAATTTGATCACAAAAGTTCAATCATATATAGTCACAATATATTTTTATATAATTGATCTTGATAGAGACATTGAGTTATATGATTATCACATCATGATGCAAAAATATATTGGAATACATTTTATTATGACTTAATTGTTGTAGTTGTAGCTAGCTGTTAGGTAGTGGGATCAAAAGTCTCATATTGTGGACTGATTAGTTTTTGTTTTTGTATACATACTATAAACAAAGATATTAAGTATTTTGTTTTAGAAACATCGGTAAGATATAACATTAGAGTAATGATAGAGGCACAACAAAAATTACACAACGGATACCACAACGTGATCTTTTACTCTTGATTTTGATGAGTGTTAATTGATTGTGATGTGGACCCATCAAAATCAAAGGTGGGAGATCATGTTGTGACATCCGTTGTGTAATTTTGGTTGTACCTCTATCATTACTCTTAACGTTAATGTAGATAAACTCTATCGTGTATAACCCAAATACTGGGTTTTAGAAGAGTTTTTTTATTTTATTTTAAAAGGTGGGTCAGAAGAATAAAATAAGATAAAAAATAAATAAAATAAGACTAAAAAAAAGATAATGGTTGAAAAAGACAAAAACATATATGTTACTACATGTGTTACTAAATGTATGATATAATAAATTTTGTTTCATTGTCTTTAATGGCCATAGTTTCTCTTTCGATCATTCAACACTATCAAAGGGAATGTGATTATATGTATATAATATGATGAAGTTATTGTGTGGTGTCTCCACACGGTGTGGAGACACCGTGTGGCACCCTACACGACACACACTCTCATTCTATATTTAAACTGTGTGTTTCTGATTATTTTATCCGTCACTTTATCTCAAATTTCCTCACCACACAGTAACTTCTCTATAATATGATGAAGTAGGAATGATACGATAATGATATATACATGAGTAGTCACACGTCTAGCTAGCTAGTAATAGTTTGCTTCGGTCCTACTATAGCTTTAGCCTTAATTAGTAAAATATATCACCATCACAAATATACTTAATTTCATTTGTTTAATTTTCACTTAGTATATAAAATAAACATTGACCTACTTTTCATTTGATTCCTTGCCTTTTAAGCACTTCTTTTTTACCCCTTAAAAGTCCTTCCTTCTTTCCTTTCCTTCCCTTCTTCCCCTTCCCTCACCCTTCCCCTTCCCCTTCCCCTTCCCTCCTCCATCTCCATACTTTTCTTTCTCTCTCTCTTTCCTATATACCCCTCCATATCCATATACTCTCCATTGATCTTGAATGTCAAGAGAAAGGTACGTACATACATATAATCTTCTTGATAAATATGTGATAAAAGGATAATTTTTATTTTGTTTTATAAATGTGTATAAGTTACTTTTGTGCGTGTTTTGTGTGTGTGTGTTGTTGGTACTAGGGAAAGGTTGGATGAAATAGCAAAGAAATTGAAGACAGAGCTGTATGCAACGACGTCGCAGATGAGAAGAAGACATATGTTAGGGCCACCAGGTGGGGGAGGGGGAGGATGCTTGAATACAATAACACCATGTGCAGCTTGTAAGCTTTTGAGAAGGAGATGTGCAGAAGACTGCCCTTTTTCTCCTTATTTCTCTCCACATGAACCTCACAAATTTGCTGCTGTTCATAAGGTTTTTGGTGCTAGCAATGTTTCCAAGTTGCTCATGGTAATTATTTGCCCCCCTTTTTTTTTTTCTTGATTGAAAAAGGAAAAAAATACTATCAATCTTTATTTTTATTTTTATTTTTATTTTTATGAATAATAATCTGGTCAAAAGTCGTACAACTTTTTTATGGCTTGCTTGATGTTTCACACGAAGTAATTATGATAGCATAAAGTTGCTCATGATTGTATTGCACAACATATTTGTCACACAAAAGTGGTAGAGAACTAGTACTTAGTTTTTATTTATTTATTTATGTAAACTATTTTCAAAAATATCCTATTAATTGTTAAATTCATATTCATACACCAGATCTTGTAATCCGATTACTACAACATGTACCATTTTATAGATCAACCCAACCACTTTTGTCATTTAAACCAGTTTCAATCTTCAAAAAAAAAAAAAAAGGTTTTAATCTATGGATAAAGATTTTAAAATAGTATCCATTTTTTACCCAAATTTTAATCTACAGATAACGATCTAACATGGTATTTATCTTTGGTTTCATATATATAGAATTTAGGATATAGTGGATTTGATGAAAATCCATTTTCTCTTTATCTATTTATATTTATTTTTGGAAGAAAATCTATCTTAAGGACCCTCAAATTTCAAACATATCAAACTTGTGGAGGATTTTCTCAAAAAAACTTGCAGAGTAAGTGATAATTCAATAATTATGCCATAATTAGTGACACACGGTTGATCATGATGACTTTACATACTTATCAATTTACATTCAACGAACGGTGTAGATAAGAGTTGTGTTATTCGTTACTCACATTACTGAAATCAATATCATTTTTTTTATTTTTTATTTTATAAGATCCAACATCATGGTTAATAATGAAATTCTCTACCTCCGGCTCCGTTAACACCTGCTTCATGTAGTCTAAACGTTGGGCTTTTTTTTTTATCGCATGTGCATTCTGCATTAATTTCCGTTTGCCGCTTTTTGTCGGTCAGCTGTTCTTATTATGCCTTTTTTAAGGAGGTTTTTGAGTGGTGTCTTCACACGATGTAGAGACACATGTGGCATTACATGAACAATCTGTTTTTAAAATGAATTCAAACTGTGGTTCAGATCATTACTGTCAAAAATTTCTCCTCTTTTTTAAGGAAAAAAAAACATCGATACTAGCACTATGCATTGAATCTACTCTCGGCTAAGTGAAATTTTAGTGTGGTCCAAGTGCAAGTTTTGGACCACCAAGTCAACACTTTTAAAGGGTTTTAAAGGGATACATTGGTGGAAAGTTTTTACAGGTAGGGGCTCATTTTAGAATGTTGGATTCCTATTGGTTTTAGTCAACTGGTGATTTCGCATTTCTGTGGTCAACATAAAATTTGTGTTCGGCTAAAACTTTTTATTTTTTTATTTTTTTATTTTTTTTTATGCTTGTGTGTGAGACTGTTTTCAGTGTTTTGAATTTATCTCATAATTTGATTAGAAATCACAATAAATTTTACGTGAGTGACTAAAAAAAACTACTACTTCCTTCTTTTCGATTGTCAAAATTGTTTGTTCATATGAAGAACATTTTTATTATTATCCATTTTCCAACTTCAATGATATTGAAAAGATATTTTAGTCATTTTATTTCTGAAAAATGATACAGTATTAATTATTTTCATTAGTAAGCTTGTATTTTAACTACTCACATAGTCACATAGAAGTAGTTAATTAGGAAAGAAGGGAGTACCCATCACAGATTTGTTGGTCACAGCTTACACATATGTATATAAGTAAGTTCGATGAATCATTTTTTCCCATTTACAATAACTTTTAAATCAGTATTGTATCATATTCTTATTTTTTATTTTTTGGAAGATACTTTAAGTATGCCTTGTTTTGTTTCGTTTCGGAAAAAAAAAAAAAAAAGAAAGAAAAAAAAACGTATGCCTTGTTTTGATACTCTCTCTATCTATAAATATAAGAATTTTTTATTTTTTATTTTACTTTGTTTCATAATATATATATAAGTCATTTTATAATATTATCAAATGTAGTGATAGTGGTAATAACAAAATGGTCACAACAAATTGCACAACACAATTTTGGATTATTGTTAATGACGTGGACCTATTGATTCAAATGAGTCTCATAAAATCTATAATATGAAAGTGTTTTGTGGCACTTTATTATATACATTTTGCTGTGATGTAAATATTTCTCTATTATCAATTCCTTTTTTTTCCCTCTAACCCTAATTTATAATCGGTGCAAGTATTTTCCATTACACTACAACCGTTGGAACTTGTTGTGACTGTTGCATTGAGGCTATTTGAATGTTGTTGTAAACTTTTGTGTGAAACTTTTCGTGGATGATTTTTCGTGTGAAATTTCTATAACAGTTAAAGTGTGTGAATTGAAAGTTCATCTTCCTAGTATCTTGTGTGTTTTTTCTTTTTGTTTTGAGGGGAGTGTCTTATGTTTTTCAAACACACAAAATGATCGGAAAAAAATCAGTTAACCTAGGTGATGAGGCCTAACCTAGCTAGTTGGCATGAGCAATGATATGTGCACATCTGTTGTGACACATGCACCGGTTTTCTGTACCGTTGATCTTGATAAATCTAAATAGATGATGATGTAAAGTCATTATGATCAACGGTCAGATGACACATAACACCAAAAGTTCAGTTCTTTCTAGCTAGGGGCCGGTGCTTTTGAATCAAATTTATTTTCCTACTAAAAAACATTGATTTGTTTTATATTACTTCATTAAAAGTTTGATAGTAATTATATATGAAAAGTAACAAAACTAAAGATTATTGTAAAAATAGGAAGTGGATGAAAGGCAAAGGGCAGATGCAGCAAACAGTTTGGTATATGAAGCAAATGTGAGGCTAAGGGACCCTGTATATGGATGCATGGGTGCTATCTCTGCTTTACAACAACAAGTTCAATCTCTACAGTCAGAACTCCATGCTGTTAGAACTGAAATACTCAGATATAAATACAGAGAACTTGCTGCTGCCAACACCACTATTATTAATGCTGCTTCTTCCAATGCTGCTTCTTTGATCAATCATCCCTCTATACCTCCATCTGTCTCTATTGCTGCTCTTCATCATCATCATCATGAGATGCCACAAGCACCTACTACCCCACCCCCTCCTCCTCCCCCTACTCCACCCCCTCCCCCACCTTCCATCGTCGTACCTCCGTCCTCGTCTTCGAATTCTTCTTCTTCTCTTTATGCCCAGCCTTCATGTACTACTACTACTACTACTCCTCCTCCTCCTAGCTTTAACACCATTAATGCTAACAATAACATCCCTTTTTTCGATTGATTTGCACCCGTAGTAAAGAATAATGATGTTGATGTTACGTACGTACAGTCGCTCTGACACAATAAATATCACAATTTGATGTTAGATGACATTTGTTGTGTCATGGTGATTATTATAGTAACTACCTACTCTAGGGTTTCTTCTTGGAAAATTCCAGCATAACAACCTGATCGAGGAATTGCGCTACAAAGATTATCTGAAGAAATATTTATGTTTTTCTTTTCCAGTAAGAACTATTCTACATTTGTATACTTCTTCAAGTGGATTCTAATTTAATACCTTTGAGTAGAAATATGTGGTTGAAAGAGTTATAAATTAACTATATATTTCAGTTGGATTATGTGTTATTATATATACATAAACTTTGTAAAAGTAGTAATAGATTAGATTTTTATTTTTTATTTTTTTTAGTTTAAACAAAACATGACGAGGATAATAATAAGTACGTTGATTTGTATTCCTGCCTGTTCATCTTGGATCTTTGACACTTCTGGGTGCAAATGTACATACGGGTATTTTGCTTTACCATAAATTCGTGTATATATTAGTATCTACGTACGCACCTTACATATTTTTTACTGGTGATACTAAGTCCGCGTGTCACGAGTCACATTTAACACATTTGATTTTGGTAAACCTACATTTGATCGATAAATCATATATCACAATTAATTAATTAATGATGTAAAAAAGTGTAAGTACGTGTGATAATTAATAGCATTTCTTGTATAATGCAGCAGTTTTTCTGGCTGCATTTTCTCCTTTTGGCTGCTGCAGCATAGTTTGGTGATTTTTCTCTCGTTTGTTGAGCAGAATCTTCCTGATTAGGGTTTCTTCATTCAAAAAATGATTAAACACGTACATCGTATATCATGATGTAGTATTACGATATTATAAATACATGGAAAAAAACTACAATAATTCAAGCTACGTACTCGGATTCATCACATACTCATGAATTTATGCACGGTACACTTTAATTTGCTAGTATCGCCCTCATTGTTAAGACCTTTGTGATTAAAAAATAATAAAATAAACTGAAAGATCATTCTGGATGCCGAAACACATGCACATTTGACTTTGTCTTTTTGTCAATCAAAAATCAGTAATGTTTGGTATGCTACTACTACTGTTTTTTATTTTATTTTAAATTTGAATACGCTACTACTACAGTACGTGTTAATTACTAACACATAAAAAAAAAATATTTAGCATGCATCGTTTCAAATGAAAAAAATGGAACTTCAACTCTATTTGACTCTTCTTAAAAAGAAACTTAATTCATTTTTTTTTTTTTGTTTTTTTTGAAAGAAATCCTTTAATTTTAAGAAATCTTTAAAGTTTCAAACAACTCCTTCCTTTAATTTTACTCTTTTATCACGCAAAGGTATTGGTAAATGGTAACCGGTAACTCGGTATCTTCTTCTCACGTGAATCAATAATTGCACCACTGATTACGGGTCTAACATCACTTCTGTTCACGTTTAGTGTTCCCTACAATTAATCAAGGCATCAACATAATTATTAAAAAACAGTACAATTAATAGTACTGTATCTTTTTTGTTCTACTATATAAACATATATACACATTTTATTCAACTGTATGATAAATTTATGCTATAGATGCGTATTATGTTTTTGAAAAAAGATAGTATAAAATTTTTATGGAACATTTACTCTAACCTTATTCAGCACTTTTTGAATTAAAACAGAATCTATTTGTTTCACACTTTATATTTCCAGACCAGCAACGATCAGGGGGGTTATTATTTTTTAACAATACCCTATTTTTTCATTCACCGTGATATTGAAAAAAAGAATTCAAGACTTTATGATGAGGTTTTATTTATTTTTAATTCTTAAACGCAAAGTAATTACTAGTAATACTGTCTACGTACTGGAGGGAAAATAAAAAAGAAATGAGATATAAATTTTATTTTTTTTTAAAAGAGAAATGAGATATAATTAAGCAGCAGAAAGTCAAACAAACTTTGTCTAGGGATGGAGGAAAGTTAAATTGATCCGGCCATTAATTACCGGTATTATAATTAACGATAAATTTTTGGCTCCCGATAATGAACACTAACCCTTTCAAACCCCCCCCCCCCAAAAAAAAAAAAAAAAAAAAAAAAAAAAAAAAGGCATAGCATATCGACGAATGTTCAATAATGTGAGTAATGATGTGAATATCATAATATATTTTTATAGTATTATTGAATATGATGCGAGACATAATAATTCTAAATATCCAGTAAAATTCAATGGTGTAAAATGTATTGTAATATATACTTTGTTAAGATTTTTTTTGGTGGTAAAAACCTTCTCGTCATTCTATTGTCTGAAGGGAAATGGTATGTGCACCATACAAATATTTAGTGCATGACGATGCTGGATACGGTCTGTAATAAATCCGGGCCTAAAAACTCTAGGAACAATGATCAAAATCCAAAAAGCGAGAATAACCAATAAAAAAAGGGGTGTTTGGGTTTAGATTTAGACTGAGCCTGAGAATGTTCTTCTCAACTTGCCTACATATCCTGAGTTTATTCAGGATTCAAGTCTATCGTAGTTCTAAAGATCGCTTATATAGGGAACATTTATGCCCTAGGTTATGCATGTATCGTTTTCTTCCCGGAATCTCACCCATAACCGATGGAGACTTGATTTACGCCTCTATCCTGTGATTTCAGGGATATCTTTAAATATATCAGATAATTTGAATCAGAGTCATAATTGAGGGGGATTCTTCCCTCATTTATATAATATCACCCACGTGGAAAAAGGTGGTGATTAGCTCTATCCGACCTGCGGAGAGCTTCAACTATGCCTTCGCCAGAGCTGCGCTGCTCTGGCTCTATGGTGCCCTGACTGACATGACCTGCGGTGGGCTATATGTGGTGCTCGGCAGACTAAATACCTCTCCTTTCTACACTACAAAAAAACAGCAGTTTTGCGACGGAGTTTTTGCGACGGACCTTATTTCCGTCGCAAATTTACGTTTGCGACGGATGATTTAATGTTTGCGACGGGACACTTGGCGGGACCGATTTTTCCACTTGGCGGGCAATTTTGCGACGGACTTTTTATTATTTTGCGACGGACTATTCAATAAAATTTTATAAAATTATTTTATTATTCAATTTAGATAAAATTTATGACGAAATTAAATTCCGCAAACCGCTTTTTGCGACGGCATTTTTATTATTTTGCGACGGAATATTTAATACATTTTTATTAATTATTTTATTATTCTGAATTTACCTGTTTGCGACGGAATTAGGTTTATTTTGCGACGGACATTAAATTCCGTCGCAAATTTACGGATATCAGTCGCATAATCCCCTTTTCTTCCTCATTTCTCTTCTTCTCTCCCCTCTTCTCTCCCGCCCCCCCTGCTGAACCTGTTTCCGGCGCCACCTCCTTCCGCCCACTCTTCCTCTGGTCACCACTCCTTCAACCACCCGCCCCCTCTCCGGCAAGCAAAGCGGCTGCACTAACAACTCCTCCGGCAAACTAGCCGCACTAACAGTCCTCCGCCATCGCTCCCACCGGCCATATAGCTCTGGTAAGGATTTTTTTGTCACATTAATTGCTTTTATGTTATTTATTTTGTTATATTTTGCAAACTTTTTTATTTTGCAATGTATATATAGATGCACCTCCACAAACCTTTTCTCCACTCGATTTTTTTAGATTGAAGAAAGTAGTAAGCAATTCTTTGAAAATGTTCCATGTTGATATTGATATTGATATTGATATTGCTATATTGACTTGTTCTTTAACAAACACCTCCCACGAGTTTGAAAAATCCACTTAAAGCGTGAAATAACCATAAATGTAGTGCTTTTATAGTCCGAAAAATCGAGTATAAGAGATTATATATTGCCCGTGAGGAGGAAAATAAATCAAGTAAGGGATTAGTTCTTACGAATGATTGATGTATTTTACTTGTTGTTTTAAGTTAATAATGTCAGAGGCTTACATGCTTTGAGGTCGAACAACAATGTAGTCAATCATAAGACTACGGGATTTATGATCATCATTTTGGTATCACTTTATCTTAGCTTAGTTTCACCTTTGGAATCTCAAGTGCATCTACTTTATCTTAGCTTACTCGGTTAGCAAACAAAGAAATTGCTTGAGGTCGAGTAGTAGTTAGAGGTGCTACTGCAAATCTCAATAGTTGGGGATCTATTGCAAACCCCGTGAGTTACGAGATCTCTGAGAAAATCTCACTTTCCTTGCACATATTATTAATTAGTATAAATGCCTTTTATTATAATTGCATTTAGATTAGTATAAACGTCATTTTCTCGTGTCAAATAGATGTCGAGGTAGAGGTAGAGGTAAACGTCATTTGTTGAATGCTTAAGTATGTGCAAAGCCGGATGTTGGTTGAAAATGCTTAGTTTAGAAACCGGATGTTGGTTGAATTGGTTTCTTGAAATTGGATTGAAATGATGATAAGTATGTGGTTGAATTGGTTTGTTGAAAAGGAGTCTTTGTTCTACCCGTTTGGAAAATGGTACTTGGGGGTACTTTGTTATCCGGCAAAGCCTCCGAATTATTTTGACGTCGAACTTTGACCATGAATCGAAAATTTAGGTTATAGTGTTGTTAGTTTCATAGTAAGTTGAGTAAAACTCCGAGTTTGCAAAAGTGTTGAGACAACCTTCAAAGACTATTGTTAGTCTCATATTTTGTATGATATGATGTGTAGGATTGAAAATGAAGAGAATAGAACGGAGTTGGATGTACGAGAGGTTGGATGCTAACAAGAAATTTAACCCGGTATTTGTGAATGGAGTGGAGGAATTCATAAAACATGCAAAGCAGTTAGATTCGTTTCGGGCAAATAATGGAATGATGAAGTGTCCATGTAGTAAGTGTAAGAACACTAAATTTTCAATCGAACATGACGTGAGATTACATTTAACTAAATATGGGTTTTGCGCAAAACTACTATGATTGGGTGTGTCATGGTGAAGAGTTTCCCATTCCGATCAACGTTCAGCAAGAACGGAATGTGAACCCTTATCAGGACATGGTTAATGACGCATTACGTGATAGGATTGATCACGTAAGAGAAGAATTTCTTAACCAAGAGGAGAACAATGAGACACCAAACCCGAAGTTGCATCGTTTTTGAAATCTTTGAAAAACGCAGAGGAACTGTATGTGATGGAAGTAGTGTCTCCGCATCGCAAGCGGCTTCACAGGTTGCTCACTTTGAAATGTGATCACAACCTCTCTCACAAATGCGTTGACGGGGTTACGGTTTGATAGGAGATATTCTTCCGAAGAATAACTTAATGACCTCGAACTTCTATCAAACCAAAAAGTTGTTAAAGGCATTAGAGCTACCCCATGAGAAAATACACGTGTGTCCCGCGGGGTGTATGTTATTTTGGGAGGAGGACGCGAATCTGGACAAGTGTCGGAAGTGTGACCTTGATCGATATAAACCGAAAACGAACGCAAAGAGGTCAACGTGTGCCTAACAAAGTGATGACTTATTTCCCGATTGGACCTGGATCGCAAGGTTGTACGCCACGAAACATATAGGCAAGGAAATGAGGTGGCACGCGGAAAACCCAGGACAAGCGGTATAATGGCCCACCCAAGTGACGCTGAAGCTTGGAAGCATTTTGACCAAATGCACCCCGAGTTTGCTAAGGAGCCTAGAAATGTGCGGTTAGGACTTTGCATGACGGTTTTGCACCTTTTGGTAATTTTGGGAAGAACTACTCTTTTGCGGCGATCATGGTTACACCATACAATCTTCCGCCTGGTTGTGCATGAAAAGACACGGTTTATATTCTTATCGATTGCTTGTACCGGGGCGAAAAATCCGAAGGAAACCTCGATGTTTATTTGCAACCATTGATTAAGGAGTTGAAGCATTTGTGGGAAGCAGGGTTGTTTACTTACGATGTATCCACAAAAGCAGAATTTTCATATGAAATTTGCACTAATGTGGACTATCAATGATTTTCTGCGTATGGCATGTTATCCGGGTGGACTACGGTGGTGTGAAAGCTTGTCCCTATTGTGGTGATGGAAATAAGTCGTTCGGCTCAAACATAGTGGTAAATGCACTTGGTTTGATTGTCATCGCGATTTCTCCTCGAAGACCATATTTTTCATGACCGATAAAGGTTTTTGAAGTCCAAACAAGATGAACACGCCGACTCCACCCCGTAGATTGAGTGGTGAGGAGGTATGGGAATTTGTACAACACCTACCAAGCATCATTGATGGCTCGATTCGGACTTGAAACGGCTTAAAAACTCCAAGAATGGTTGGTGGAAAAGAAGCATTTTTGGGATCTTCCGTATTGGAAAACATTCTCGCTTCGACATTGCCTGGATGTGATGCATATTGAGAAAAACTTCTTTGAAAAACTGATTGACACGGTTATGGACGTTAAAGGCAAGATCGCTTGTGGTCCAAAATCTGCTAAAGATTTGAAAGAGCTTTGCAGAAAGCGCCCCGATTGTACACTTGTTCTTGACAAGCAGAAAAGAAAAGTGTTGTGTGAATGGGTCACCAAGTTGAAATTCCCTGACGGTTATGCTTCAGACCTGAGTAGGTGCGTAGATCATGATGAATACATTCTACGTGGTTTGAAAAGCCATGATTGTCACGTTTTTATGGAACGTTTGTTGCCAGTTGCCCTTCGAGAATTGATTCCGAAAAATGAATGGAATGCATTGACTGAGATAAGTCAATTCTTTCGAGACTTGTGTGTCTTTGCTACCCTAAAAATAGAAGGCGTGATTCGTTTAGAGAATAACATTCTTTGAGATTATTTGCAAGTTTAGAAGATTTTTGCCTCGGCGTTTTTAACTCGATGGAGCATTTACCGTACACTTGCCGTATGAGGTCGAGTTGGTGGTCCTCGTGCAATATCGATGGATGTATCCATTCGAAAGGTTTTTGAATCACTTAAAACAAAAGATTGGTAACAAAGCTTTCGTAGAGGGATCAATATGCAATGCGTATTTGTTGGAAGAGATTTCAAACTTCATTACATGTATTACGATGATCATATTGAAACAAAAGCAAAGAATCTTCTTTGTTGGTGAGACTTCGGCATCGACAATCGTTTGATTTACCGAGTTATTCCGTGATCATAATGGTACAACAATGGGAAGTGCAAGGCGAGGTTCTTGGATAATAAAGAATATGACTTTGTGCACAAGACGTATTGGCTAATCTGCGAAATCATGAAACCGTATGAACTGTAAGTACCTCATTACTACATATATACAATGCTTAATAGCTTTTTTCGAACAAATATACATTAATCGACAAAATGATTCATTCTTAGATTGTTCGAGCAATTTATTCGTGTTCAATGACCTCAATTGACCTCGGATGATATTTGGAATAAACATGAACATGAATTTACCAAATGGTTTGGACAACAAGCATCATTGTTGAATGATGATTTGCTAAAAGCTTTGGCAAGTGGTCCTTCTCGTCAAGTCAAAACTTGGAAACGTTATTCGATTAATGGCTACAACTTTCGGACATTCAACCGGGCAAGCGATATTGGTAAATCTTGACCAACAACGGAGTTTGTGTCGATTCCACGGAAGGTGCCGACTATTATGGCACTTTAAATGAAATCATTGAGTTGGTGTATTATGGACATTCGATCGTCTACAAAGCCGTATTGTTCAAATGTGATTGGTTTGATAATTACGAGCGGGGCATGAATGTGCATAAAGATTATAAGATAGTTGAAGTTCATCGTGGTAGGAAATATGGCGCTTATGATCCATTTGTTCGGCTTATCAAGTCGAGCAAGTCTACTATGCTCCATATCCAAGTTTGAAAAAGACAAAGATCAATGGTCGGTTGTTTTCAAAACAAAGGCAAGATCGACTATCGATGCTCCCGCCGAGGAAACCGTTTTCCAAGAACAAGTGATCAATGATGTTTCCGATTATCGATCCTCTTAACATTGTCCACCAAGATGTTGATGTCGATGTTGACTCCGATGTTGGGGATAATGACTTGGATGATGATGAGATGGAGGATTTCATTCAACAAGAAGATGGAGAGGAAGAAGAATCGGTTGATGATCTAGATCATCGATGAAGAGGAGGAAGAACTCTTCCATTCTAGTAGTGATAGTGAATAATAATGTATTAAATATTTTATTTTGTCATGATAGTGAATAATAATGTATTAAACATTGTAATTTATTATTAATTAGTATAAACGCCTTTTTATTATAATTGCATTTATATTAGTATAAACGTCATTTTCTGTGTCAAATAGATGTCAGGTAGAGGTAGAGGTAGAGGTAGAGGTGAGGCGCGGTGGGGTAGTTCCCCTCCCCGGAGGCGTCTTCCTCCTCCTGAGACAATGAGTTTGGATGATGAGATACACCGGATGAACGAGGAGGATTTTGGTGTCATTGTCAATGGTGACCTTGGATTGCCGATTTTGGATCCCGAGGAGATGGTAAGTTAATACATATCTTGCTTTAATTTGTTTGTATTTTTATTTATATTTTGATTAACCAAATATATTAACAACTTATTGTTTTCAATATAGCGAGTTTACCGACAACTATGTCAAGAAAATGGCCAAGAACGCCATAATCGGCGGCTTAACACTTTTGCCACCACGTGGCATAATGCGACCAGGAGCAAAGCAGGATAGGTGGTGGAACGCATTTAGTGGTACGTCGTTCATATAAATATAACTATATATAAATATAACTATAATTATAACTATACATATAACATATATATATATAACTATGTTTGAGGTCATTTCAAACTTGAGTTACGCCACGAGCGCTGGTTAGGAAGCTTTTGAGCGGTATGCTATCAACAGTGGTCCCCGATTATATGTATCGGGCTCAAACAAACCCCGTGCTCGGCTTTGGATGACCCGGATATTCTCTCCGTCGATTCGAGGAGTGGATTGGGAGTCCCGTAAGCAATTATTCAATATTTAATTAACAATACTTGTTTTTATATATATATATATATGTATGTACTAACTTGTTTATCTTATGTCGGAATAGGCGTTCAGAAACATCTGCGAAAAGAAGCTAAACCGAGCTTCGGATCCGGTGAGGAAGGAAGATCCACAGGACACATGCTATGGGCGACGCGCGGCGTTATCGATTTCGCTCGGGCCATGGAGGACAATAGAGAGCGCCCTATCACCGGTGATCGGTGAGTAGTTGAAGAAGAAGAAGTCGGGCAACTTCGCCTCGAGGAAGTTTGAGAAAATCATGGTACGTTATGTATTCTAAATATTATATATACATTATATATATATCATGTAATTATTGTTACTAACAAATTTATATCATACTTTGCGGGACGTCTTCACCTCGAAGAAAGCGAAAGCCAGAGACCTTGACTGACACCCGCATCGACGAGTCGCGTCTTTATTACTGGCGGCCGGTGGTTACGACAAGAAGGAGAGTTTTTGGCATGGGGTCACCGCCCATGTACTACGACGAACTCTGGCTTTGCTCGACACTCATCCGGCCGAGACATACTCTCCGGGCATAATCACCCGTCTCACCCAGGAGATGGCGAGAGACAGACAAACTCATGCAGAAACCCAGGCGAGGTTGGAGGAGCTAGAGAGAGACGTAAAGCGCGTCGAGGATGACAGATAGCGCGAGATGGAGGCGTGGATTACCCAATGGTTAAGCAAAGCATCCTCCGGGAGGATGCAACCCGGTACGAGGCGACCTGAGATGACCATTACGATCATGGACTGGAGGAGAGTGAGCGTGGGTTTAGGTAGTACACCGGTCCGATCGGGTGACATTGTTTTGATACATTTTTATTTATTTTGGCTTATCGTATCCCCTTTGACATATCGTTTTATTCATTTTTTGACATTTCCCCTTTGACGTATTTTTTGACATATCCCCTTTGATATCGTATTCCCGTTTATATTGTTGTTGTTGATAGCCGGTAGCAATTGTAATGCTACCGGGGAAAATTAAGGCTGTTTTTGCGGCGGTGGTTTGGCCATTTCTTTGCAAAACAAAGCGACCATAATTTTCTGTTTATTTTATTTTTTGCGACGGAATATATCCGTCGCAATATGGTATTTATGACGGAAAAGGCTCATTTTGCGACGGATATGAAAAGATCTAAAAATAAATAAATTATTTAATAAAAATAAGTTGCGACGGATTATACATTTTGTGCGACGGATTATACATTTTTGCGACGCAATTTTAGATGTTTGCGACGGAATATTTCCGTCGCTATTTGTTATTTGCGACGGACTATACATTTTTTGCGACGGAAATTATAATTATCAAATAAAATAAAATACGGTAATTATCCGTCGCAAACAATTTGCGACGGTTTATCCGTCGCAAAACTGGGGTTTTGCGACTAAAAAATGCGACAAAGAAAAATCGTCGCAAATCCGTCGCAAATCATGGTTTGCGACGGAATAACCCTTGTTTGCGACGGTAATCTTCCGTCGCAAAACTGCTGTTTTTTTGTAGTGCTAGGAATAAAGGTCTTTATAATAAAGTATAGCTAGGGTTCCTAGCTAGCCCCTAAATATTTTCCTTCTCTTTCCTTGTTTATTGCTTATTCGTCTATGGGGCGACACGTTGCCGAGTCTTAACCCGACCTCCGTCGGTGCACATACAACTACGTGTTTTATTCCTATTGATTAAAATAAATAATTATTTTTTGTGATGAGTAAAATCATCAATGGTGTTGATTGTGTAGTGTAGGATGTTGTGGTAAAATGAGTAGTGGATGTATCACTAGTCATTGTTTGAAGGGGGATATAATGTCATTTTAATAACCATTTCTACAGGTAATTCTGTTGTATGGACTCTCTATTACAACAGACCGTCAGATGATTGTCATGCACGTGCACAAACAAATAAAACAGTTTTGTCTTTTTTTACACATGACAGTTATCCGACGATACGTTTTAATAGGAATACCTGCGTCATTATTTTCCCAATTTAGACACAACACAATTTAGTGGATTTGTCATTGAGATTTTCTTTAAAATATACGTCACGCCACATCATCAAGGACTTTAGCTACTAACATGGTTCAGGGACCCCGATCTCATAGGAGTGTGAGGAGAGGTTAATCAGGGACCTAGCAGCTTCAGGAAGGGGCTTGCTTTATTTTATCTTCTTACTGAAAGGGGCCGGCCCTTTACGGGACTCGAATCCCCACACTCCGGCTTTCAGACGCAGCTAGGCACTACACCACGCCCAACCCTTTACCACTAGGCCATATTCAGGGGATTCCCTTCACACACAAAAAAAAAACATGGTTCAGGGAGGCTAAGGTCACCTAGAACAATTTATGCTTACGTACTTCCTCGGTTCTAAATTATCCGGGACCGTTGTCAAAATCACACATATTAAAAAAACGAGTTAATGCATTGACTTTAAAATGAAATGACTAAAAAGTCCTTAGATAGAATTAAATTAAGCGACATTCTTTTTTATCTATCCTATTACAATAAAAAAGGGTAAACCAAGGAAAAATACTATAAATATTACATTGAAAATGTAACTGCATCAGATAAAATGGAACAAATAATTTTTAGCAATTTCCTTAGTTAAATTGGAACGGAGGGAGTATAATCCAAGTCAATCAGTTAAGTTGTCTTAATTTAGCCAATCTGACAATTCTGAATATAGCGCAGCAGTCAATCCGAATTTTGAACGACCCTATCATTGTATCAAATTATATATGAGATCAGTTAAGATATCAGTGTCATGTCGTTTTATAAGGATGTGGAAAATCTTGGCCCAAACCCATATAAGAAAAGGGTTATCATTCCAAAAACCTAGGTTGTGAGGTGAGGGAATTATATCTCTTAATATGATGGATGATACAATACCAAGTGCCCAATGTGAAACAACTTTAACATTAAAGACAATGCACGAGCGGGCTTGTATTAAGTTGCTGGCCGGTTGTTGGTCAACATGCATGGCATAAACGAAACGGGAAAGTCTGTGTCTGAAATAAAAAGGGGCATCGATCAGTGGGATGGAAGAGACATATAGAATACTCAAGGAAGGAATTGAAGGAAGGTTAGCTAGTCAGAAGCTAGCCATGGCCTTCTTCTTGGAAGTTGGAACTTCATACTTTGCTGTACCTTTTAACTTACACTCAATTCCCAATGATCTGGTATTACTACTGTATTATGAAACCACCTCCGCTCTCCGCACGAGTGGAGGTATCATGTAATAATTTCCCACACAAAAATATTGCTATATACTTACTTTTGCCATAGTAACATGACAAATCACTACAAGAAAAACACTCTATTGCTACACTAGTTTTTGACACACAAACAAAAAAAACATGGCAATATATACTTAACTAGATATATGCTTTAGTTTATATGTTCTTTATAAATTAGATAACATACACTTTGATTCAATCCAAACCAACAGATTCTCAGTTTTGGGTTTAAACCGAACCAAAAATTTTAGTTTTCGTTAAGTATCATTTTCCCGGGTTGGGTTAAATCTGTACGTGTTTTTTATTTCGTTCAAGTTGAATGGGTTTTTTTTCCACCTTTATTTGAAACCTAATTCGATAATTTTTAAATAAAAAGTGTAATGTTGAACGAGTAATTGATAAACGATAAGATAAAGAATATTGTATTTTTTTTAAAGATAATTAAAAATCAAGAAAGTTATGTCTCGAGCTGATCTCAAACTACTCGTGAATAGCTCGACTCGCTCACAACCCAATGAATCACATAAAGATAAGGATGGTCAATGGTAATGGAAAATTCGTCATATTTATTAAATGTAAGAAGAGTAAGTGACCGATTTTTTAGTTAAAGTTAGACCATTAATTAGATGTCATATGTTTCGTGAATGTCGCTTAATTTTTATACTCTTGAATGATGAAATACAAACGTGAACGAATATTAGCTTTGTCTGTGATTTTTATGACTTCTGATTTCTGAATCAAGATGTAGATGTAACATGAAATTTAAATAGAATGTTGAAAAAAACTCTTTTATAGGTGTGGAATTACACATACATTCTAGTGGTAACCGATTTCTATACACAATTGTTTTTACGTCTAGTATTTTAAGAATTGTGATCGTTGTCCCCAGGATATGACATGGCCAAATGGTAACTGGACTTAGAGCTGGAGTGTGAATGTTCGAATTCGTAAAAGGGCATTGGTATAATAACAAGCTCATTATTCTGAGCCACTAGTTTACTTGATTAAAATTTACACTCACTTCCTGAGACATGAGAGTGCAGTGACGGACCCATGAATTTTTTCCAGTGGGGGCCAAATTAAAAAAAAAATGTTAAAAAAGATGAAGCAGCTGGGTTTTGAACAAGTGACCTCAAGTATAATAATAATTCTTCTAACCAGTTGAGCTAAATAAAAAATTACACTGTAGTTTGTCAAAAATAAAATACATGCATGATCTTTAATCCTATTAGAGGTGTATTTTAATAACTTTGCACGAAAATTTGAGTGGGGGCCGTACACCCCCCTATTGTACATTGGGTCCGTCCCTGTGGGAGTGGGAACATTTGTGGTTAGGTTTAACCATAAAAGAATTGTGATTGTTTATATATGTTAATTGTTTTGGTTTAACCCTGACCACGTCTATATAGCTACAACAAACTATCTAAATCGACGGTGCAACAACCACAAAGCTGACTTTGTGGTATCTTTTTTTATTTATTTATTTTATTTTACCGTACGTACGTAGAATACAAGTTATAATCTTTAAATATGTAAATGTTGCTGTCTTAGTAGTCGTTTGTAAAAGAAACTCATCCACAAGAACTACAAGAGACAAAGAAAGAAGCAAAATATATAAAGGGAGAAAATCAAGTGAAGATCGAACCATTGCTTTGCTTGGAAACTGCATCTGTAATGCTGTCATTGAAAACGCCCACATTGTTCTATTTTGTCGGGAATAATATATTTTGAATATTATTATTTCCTTTATATATTATTATTGTCGTATTTATCTTGTAGTAATTTATTGACTAAGTCACCAAATTCTATATATTTGTATTCTCCTTTCAGTTGAATAAATGAAATACAATACAATTTAAATTATGTTATTGTATCAGAGCAACTCGATTTTCTCTCTTTCGTTATGTCAATTATTTCCTAAACCCTAACCCTTTTACCATAAAATAAAATTAAAAAAAAACAAAAGCCGTAGGTCACAGATCTTCTTCTCCGGCCATGTCCAAGCCTTCTCTGGCAGCCTTGCCGTCTGCTGTCCCAGCCACCCGTCGTCTCCATCATCCAATACCGAGTACACAGGTCCGACAACTCTCTTCTCCTAATTGCCGAAGACTACTAGAGTCGGGTACAGACGGAGCAGCTAGAGATTCTGATTTCCGGCGTCCAACCACCAGCCTGCTCTATTGTACTCCCCGCTCAACTCTTTTCCGATTTCCGGCGTACGATTCCGATTGCTGGCAGCTCTCTTCTCCTAATAATTACCGATTTCCGGTTTCCGTATTCTTTTGCTTTACAAATCCGATTCAGCGTCCAACAAGAGGAGTTGGGTGTGGGACTGGAGAAGAGAGATAAGAGGAAGGGAATCAGGAGAACTTATTAATCTTTTAGCTTATCTTCCCGATCTTTTCTTGGGTGCAGATCATTCAAATGCTCCGTATTGGACCCTTGATCCCCGTGGTGTCTTCTCTGTTGTCAGATTAAAGAACTTGCTACTAGAAACTGATGTTCCTCACTTGATGGGTGTCTCTTCAACTCGCTGGAATAGCTTAGTTCCTTCTAAAGTAAACATTCTTAATTGGAAAGCAGCTAAAGGTAGTCTTACTAGCCTCGTTTGCACGTCTTGTGGGTTGGAACGGGAGGACGAAACTCATCTATTCCTACGATGCGCTTTTGCGGCACTGACTTGGAACAAAGTTTTTTCTTGGTGGCGTGTTTCATTACATACAAGCGTGGATTGGGGACCGTTTTTACAAAGAGGTACCTTTGTGCATGAAACAAATGAATTTATCAAAGGTATGGGACGCTATCATAAAAATCACGTGTTGGAGCTTATGGAAAAGAAGGAACAATCTCATCTTCAACTCAAAGCTCGCTTCGGTAGATGATGTGATTGGAGAAATTCAAACTCTCAGTTTTTCCTAGATCAATTTGCGATGCGACAAACTTTCTTTAGATTGGGATATTTGGAAAGATCAACCATTAAATAACTTTAGATAGGTGTCGATTGCTTGGTTTAACGTTACTTTTGTTTGGAGTTTGACTTTTTACTGTTTTGGAGTGACTCTGTTTAACCTCTGTAATCTTGGTGGCTTATCTATTAGCTTAATAGATAAGTCTTTTTAATATTCATATATATAAGTTGTTGTTCAAAAAAAAAAAAAAAACCTTTTATTTATTTACTACTAGTAAAACCCGTGCATAGCACGGGATAGTGTAAGATTTTAAAAAAAAACTACTATAGAATATTTAAATCAATTTAGTAGAAAAACCCGTATAAGACACGGAATATTTAAATAAATCTAATGCCAATGTCCACCACAACATGAGTGTTTCTCTAAATAAGTGTACCTAAGAGCATATGAAATCGATTTTGAGAAAAAGAAGACTGAGAGACAGACGTTGAGAAAAAGAAAAGCATTAGCAACATTAGAAGTCGTACCCAAGAAGATTGACGAAGAATAAATCTTCTTTTTCAAACAGGGCCGAATTTGAAATTAACTCATTTGTACTATTGATACTCAGTATATATACTATATTATTAAATGTGGTTCGAAAGTGCGTGTCTCATTCAGTCATGTTCTTATTTTTGAAAAAATGGACCACAACAATGCATATGCAGTAAGACGGTTTATTAGTTCATACTATAATACCTATACTCAGATTCGACTAATTAATATATATGCAATGATAAATAGGTGAAAATCATTACAAATCGAGAACCAACAACATTCATAATGTCTTGATTGTCGAGATTAATTAAGACCATACATCATTTGGGTATGTATATGGGGTCGATTAACAAAACTTCCACACCTGATCACTCAACAGTCAACACAATTATATGTTCTCAAGCTTAAGTCCATAATATCAAACCATTGTTCCAAGAAAATCAAGGCCTAAAATTCAAAAATCCTATGAAAGATATAGGCTAGTCACTAGTGTTATTTCATGTCACCAAATCCGCCTTGCGCGCCAACCTCACACTCCTACTCATTGATCTTTGGATCTGTTCAAGAAAGTTAGTGTAGCACAAAATTAACACTCATGCGGTGTAAGCGCATTGAAGTATAAGTAGAGACATAAATAAAAGAAACCCATTATATCTATCTGCATTAAGAAATTAACCAATTCATTATATGTACATTACAAACCAATTCCTCTTTAGATTGCAATATTTTGTTAAAGCCTAAAATACACTCGTCAAGAACTTGTCCAATTTATGTTTTAGGATATTGTTCTGACCATTAGCATAAGCCACTTGAAACATAAGTATACTTCATGCATGTAACTTTGGGCACCATAAAGCAGAATTAGAGACTCCGATGCTATGTAAAATGTCCATCAGTAACAGCAATATTCTTTCGTTTCAAGTAAATTTTTTTTTAATTTTTATTTTTTTTTTTAAAAAAAATTTTGAAAAACAAACAAAACAAACCATTGGCATGATGGCATCCTCCTTCTTCAAATGGGACTTTAAGCCGATCAAGTATCAATGCGAAACCATCATGAAAAAATGGCAACCTGGTAGAAATTACAACACAAAAAAAACATCAACAAAAATCTTTCTCAAGGAAAAAAATAAACCAATAATGAAAAAATGAGCCAAACCCAAATTAACAAAACAAACAAACCATTAGCATCTTCCATGGGTCATTAGGCAAATCGAAGTATCAATGCGATACTGATGGCGTAACCATACCATATAATCTTTTGCTAAATCCAATTGCAGAAGATTTATTAAATCTCAGAAGAACCCATGGAAATAAGAATAATATCAATTATGAATAAAGGAAATTTGGAGGGAAATACAGATAGTATGCGAAGATACCTTGAAAAACCTCACGTATATCTGCCATAAAACATTCATAATGCATACCAATGAAGATGGAAATGATTTCAGCACCAGAGAACAACAGGTGGAATTTGAAATATATAGCATTGGTCAGTTGAGTTTTAAAGTTCGGTTTACTTAACCTGCAATGTATACGACTTCCAAGTTAGGATTCTTTTAAGCACACCTCCTATGCTCTACCCGTTCCCATGCATCAAAAAAAATTGGGTAAACACTGTAATGAAGTTTTATCGAGTCGAGGCAGATGTTATAGAGAAAAAATTTGCTTGAAAAAACTACAAATTCAGCATTTACTATCAGCAAAACAAAAAGGAAGAATAAGAGACGTACACTAAAATAGTAAACCAAATCTCCCCTTTATGGTCTACAGACAATACCAACTCACCACATTTGGAAGATTTAGTATTATTAACCTATTTAAAAATTGCAATGATAAAAAAGAAGAACAACTTGGGAAAGTATTAACATGCAAGTGTATGTATGTATAGGTCATCAACATCACGGAGAAATAATTTCACCATTTTTTCAAAGACATAAGATGCTCAACGCTCAATGTGTAGAAAGAAAACCTTGGAGTACATGTTGAGCATGAACATTCTTCGCAGTAGAGGTGGTTAAACCACATAATAATTACTTCAGCTATTCAAATGCCAGAATCGGTGAAGTAAATTTTCCCTCTGAATGTTTCCAAAAATTTCCCTCATCCTGACCAAAAATAAAAAAAAATCAAAGTAGTTATACAGAAAAGAGTGAAAGAAATAATAAATAAATAAAAAAACAATATAATTAAACACGGAATATGGAATCAGACCTGCCAGATAACTCCCTGCTTTTCTCAAAAAAAAAAAGAAACAACAACATTTCCCTGCTATGAATGGAGACCTTGAAGATACTTAAAAACACAAAACAAAACAAAAACAAAAACCAAAATCTTTCAGAACATAATTCGTCGATTTAATGAGCAACTAATCTAATCTAAAAAAGAAACATAAATCCCATCGGATAAAACTTTTCTTTTATCCAATCAGTAGGAATGTGGGTTTAGCAGGGAATCCTGATTAACTAAAACATAGCCTCGATCGAACTTTTCAGTTATATATTTGGAATTAATGTAGGATGAGTACAGAAGCAAAGGAAAAGGAAGAGAGGCTACATAATTTGTGGGGCGTTGAGGAAGCAGAAATTGGAAAATCAGGTCGTGTCAGACCTGACACTTGAAAATCAGGTTGTGCCTTTTCTGACATGAAAAATATGGTAAACGTAGAGATATCTACGTTCAGACGTAGAGATATCTACGTTCAGACGTAGAGAAATATAACTAACATTAAACGATGCAGTTGATCTTTCCTTACGTTTAAACGTAGGTTTTCTACGTTTGAACGCAGGGTTTCCACGTTTAAACGTAGATAAACTACGTTTAAACGTAGGGAAATCCAAAGGTTATATTTTGAAAATTAGCTACGTCTGAACGTAGATATATCTACGTCTGAACGTATGTTTTGTTACGTTTAGACGTAGATTTTCTTGTTTGATATTATTTTTAGACGTAGATTTTCTTGGTGAGATATTTAATATATTTTTAGTTATTTTCTTGTTTGATATTATTTTCCCCATTTTGAAAAAGTTTTTAAATTTGTTTGTGATTTGTAGAGTATTCCAAAGGCATTTGCGAGAACAAACGACATGTTGCGAAACAAGTCCGTGGAGCTGCGCGAATTGCCCACAGGGAATCATGGCCTGCTAGAATTGTCTATATGGCAAATGAAAAAGTTCGTTTAAGCGGGTTGTATGATTTCATTACGGACAATGACCTAAATGCGGGAGATGAATGCAGCTTTGAAGTCATTGATCAACCTATAGAAAATCACGTCGTGTTTAATGTGGTGATTACTAAATATTGAAGATCATTTATTTAGGCGTCATCCTATCCTATTTATTGATCACCCTTCGTTTATTTAAGCGTCATCTTATTGTTAACTCAATGTATAGTTTACTCTTTTTTCTTGTGTGTAAACCCCGTAATAATTACTGTTAGTTTTACAGAGGTAGTGTAATGCAAGACAAACTTGATACCGATTAATAACCGAATACAATCATTACTACAATCCATTAATAAAATACTACATAACAAAAATCAATAACAATCAATAACAATCCATTCTAATACCACCATAATAAAAATCAATAACAATCCATTCTAATAACAATCCTACCGGTATTGCGTGCAACTAGCTCTGTTATGTCCTGGATGTTCTGAGTTGCTACACACATTCGATGGCCTGGGCGTTCCCATTCGGAAGGGATTCTAGTGGTATTAATTCTACCTCTTCTTGGTGCTCCACTTTGGCATCAGCGATATCTCATATTAGGCACTCCGACTTTCATGTTTCTTACCGACTACAGAACATCCCAATCCTCTCTATTAGGAATTGGATATATGCTAGCCATGTAAATCTCTTTGAAACATTGACCTATAATACGGTGAAACGAGTTCGGGTGGACTAATTCTGCGTGATCTTTGCGGTCGCTATAGCATCGTGACACGGTATTTCCATTTTCGGAAATAACCACAATAACACTTCCGCTCTCTTAGATTTACCACCCCATGAAGCAAATTATTTCCATGAATCTCAAATTCATCGGGGTTAACAGCTTAACCTCGAACTTCCTTCTAGCGATAATATTTGAAGCCACTATTTCATCGATCTCTCTGGTGCTAACATAGTCGCACAATCAAGCGCTATACGCCGCCTACATCATTATACCATCTCTGCGAGTGTAGCTCTAATGAATTCCAAGAGGCTGAGGCAGGCCAACGACGAGCTCCTCTAATCGCACAATTGAAACTTTGGCGTAATTGCTTGTCATTAAGGCGTATCTTTTCCCAGAAATTTGCACGCGCCCACCGTTCAACACCTATTTCGTCAAGTTGTTTATATGCGCCAAGACATTGTGCCTTAATCGAGGCGAACTTTCGGAGAAATTCGGCCTCCGAGAATGCATAGGTTGTTTGATAGAATGTATCTTCACAAAACCGTGATCTTTCCATTTTTGGTCGATTGCCTTTTAAATGATGATAGCAAACACCATGATATGCATCGGAAATACGACCAACCGCATTTCTAATAGCCTGGTGTCCATCGGAAATAAAGCTCAAGTTTTCATCATGGATACCTCCAATGGCCACCCTCAAATGTCTCGTGAAATACCCCCATGAATCGTTGCATTCTTTTTTTCAAAGAATACCGAAGGCTACTGAGGGAATAGGTGGTCACCGCATCTACAAAGACATGACAATAAATAGTTGTCCGGAGAAACGGGTTTTCGGATGAGTTGCGTCCACACACAAAATAGGTCGACAATACTTGAACCCACGACGGCTTGCTCCCAAAGACATGAAACAACCGTCGACCCTTCCCGGATTATCAAGTTTGAAAGTCAATATAGGTCCTTCATTGGCATTACGCACCATCCACAAGTACGAGGGTATCGCGTTGTAACACTCCGTCGGTGAACCTCTCACCATCATTCTCATCATCTCGTGAGCTCGGTATGCTTGGTCATAAGTCAATCAGATAATCGTAAGTTGTGAGCATGTCCTCCATAATTTATGCGGGCTTATACTCATTGCCGAGTTCTTCCATTTTTCGACTTAGCGGACTCGCAATAACAATAGGTATTGCTTGTCGATTGTCATTATCCGCATTCTGAGAGGCACAAGTATGGACATCATTCAACGTTGTGATCTCAAATGTACGTGTGACATCTGTATTCACCTTCACCCATTTCGCCCTTACATGCCATTTGCATGTATCGTTAAGACATTTGTAATACAAGCAACTGCGTGTCCGACCTACCCAATCTCATCCGAAAATTGTTCGCAACGCATGCGATTTTATTTTCAAATTAAAATCTTCTTTTGAATCGTATTTCTTCCCAATGAACAATTCGCTCACGTCATTCATATGTAACGCATCGTGGATAAACACCTCGGTAAATCATCATCTTCAAATGTGGGAATCCTCCATGAATAATCTTCTCGTGACGCTTGCCCTAGCATGTGCACCACGATTATTGTTGTCATCTCTGCCGGTTTGATCGGTTTGTATATGAGGTGCAAGCGGAGAAGCCAAAAAACTAGTTCTTGATCCACCAAACATATTATATGGTTGTTGGATGGGTGGAACACGACTACTTGAAGGTTGGTTAGGAGGATATCAAGCGATTGGTGTGGTTGGTGTTTATGACAATATTACGACTACTTGAAGGATGATTTGTGATTATGACTTGGTCTTCTTGGTTGATACCAAAGCGGTTGGTCCGAAGCTTCACCAAGCCTTTGTGTAGCAACATTGTTTTCATACCCACTACATCCATATTTTTGCTCGAACGGATTAAAATCGGATCTGTAGCAAGTTCTTGTACCGGAGAAGGAAATTTCCAATCTTGTAATCCGAGTATTGCAATCTTCATTTAAATCAATGCCATCATCCTCCTCATTTAAATCAATGTCATCATCCTCCTCATTTATCGGTTCATTGTTTGCCTCACTTTGGTGTCGCATTCACACAAAAATTACATTCTTACTTGTCATAGGCCGCTTCGATGTAACCATTTAAGGTCTCGTCGTCTAAGATATCATCAGGTGGTATATTTCCCACACTACCGTAAGTAAACAAAGCTTTTAGGTTGAGCTTTGAATCAGACCGATCAATACAAAGCCTCAAATACACTTTATCCAATAACGCATTCAATCCTATTTTCTTTGGGACAAATAATGAGAACATCGATCCATTTACATAATTCCACCTGTTATAGATAGGATCATACGTAAATTCTCCGTTGAACGAGACAACAATCATAGTGTTGCGATTATATGTTTAAAACAAAAAAAAATGATTCAAGTCAGTATCAACTAAATCATTATCAACTTAAAAAGGATTGTTTCCAAAAAATGGTAAACATGATATGTATTTATTACACTTTCATAAATTACACTACATTATCAAATCAAAAATTATAACACTATCGTTCTTAGATGTATAAAATTACATAAACAACCTACTTAAAACACACATTTCAGATAAATACATATCATTTCTACAATATAAATAAAATAATCACTACTCAAAACACAAATTTTGGTTAAATAAATATCATTAATTACACTAAAACCTAGTAATTGAACCCTAAGAAAATACTTAAATACACTACTTAGAAGTATGAACATTACATAAACAACCTACTTAAAACATTACATAAACAACCTACTTTCGGTTTTAGACATATGATTACTACAAATATAAATAACATACACACATTGAGCACTTGAATTAAGATAAATAAGATAGCAATAACTTACCCATTTTAGCACTTGAATGATGAAGAAATGGACTTGAAAGATGAAGAAGTGAGCACAAAATTGATATTAGATTCAAAGCCTTTGAAGGAATGAGAAAAATCTCGTTAATGTGGTGTATATTCAACAAGCACCTTACAACAACATTAATACCCATCTACCACTGTCAAACGTAGAAAATCTACGTCTAAACGTAACAAAACATACGTTTAAACGTAGATTTTACTACGTTCAGACGTAGCTAATTTTCAAAATATAACCTTTGGATTTCCCTACGTTTAAACGTAGTTTATCTACGTTTAAACGTGGAAACCCTGCGTTCAAACGTAGAAAACCTACGTTTAAACGTATGGAAAGATCAACTGCATCGTTTAATGTTAGTTATATTTCTCTACGTATGAACGTAGATATCTCTACGTCTGAACGTAGATATCTCTACGTCTGAACGTAGATATCTCTACGTTTACCATATTTTTCATGTCAGAAAAGGCACAACCTGATTTTCAAGTGTCAGGTCTGACACGACCTGATTTTCCAATTTCTGTTGAGGAAGGGCAGATGAGGAGTGATCGTGAAATTGCGAGGAGTTGGACCAAATCCTACTTGGTGTGCCCAACCAATAGAAATTCCACTTTCACTAATGGAATCCTACTTGTAAAACTTTCCACCAGTGTATCCTTTTAAAAATGCTGACTTGGTGGTCCAAAAACTTATACCTGGACCACCATAAAATTACTGATGATCGTGGTTCAGGTAAGTTGTAGGACAGTGCGTTCGGTTTTTTTTTTTTTTTCCTTTTTTTTTTTTGGAAAAAGAAGGTATACAGAAGTTTTTTCCTTTATTTTTTTTTTTGGGAGAAAAAAGAAGGTATGGGCAACGTGAAGGGTGGAAGGGTTTTTTTTTTTTTTTTTTTTTTTCCTTTCAGGTGTATGGAAAATGCGGGTATAGGACGGGTAATTGGCATAATACGGGTCAATTGAGCAGTTTTTTGCTCTTAAATATTAATATAGATTTTTCCCTTAAGCAGCAAAAAGAAAGCATACTTTCTTTACCATCAGCCGACCAAAACACACACACACACACAAAAAAGTCTAAAAAAAATGGCTGATCGACGGCACAGTCTCAACTTATGTCCTTCCCCGCTCGGTGGCCATGGTTTGGATTTTTCTTGAGGCCGAGGCCGAGGCTGTAATCGTGGAAACCTTCGTCCCCCACACTCCAGCTTCTATAATGGTCCAAAACCCTCCACCTGCCAGATTTGTGCCGCCACCGGTCATACCGCACCACCTTGCTCCTTGTGATATTAACGCTCTCCCCTCCTCATGCATATGCGTCGTCCCCACATCCCAGCTTTAAATGGATTGCGGATACCGGGGCCACTCACCATATCACTCATTATCTTTGCACTCTCAACCTATCTTCTACGCCTTATGTTGGACCCAAAAAAGTGCATGTATGCGACGGTACATGTTTACCTATTACTCATTACGGCTCTTCTCCTGTTACTTCCCCTTCCCATTCCCATTCCTTTTACTTATCTAATATTCTTGTTACACCCTCTATTACCAGAAACCTCTTATCTGTGCAAAAATTTGCCTCTGACAATTCAGTGTATTTTGAATTTTACGGGTCTTACTTTCTTGTCAAAGATTACTCAAGTCACGTCCATCTTAGGGGATTTGTAAAAGATGGTCTCTATCACTTCTCCACCGACCCCCTGCTTCTGCTCAAGCTCTTGCCTTCTCTCTCACCTCATCCACCACGTAGCAGCGTCTCGGTCATTGCTCTTACTCTGTGCTCTGTAAAGCCTTAAAAAGCCTTCCTACTTTTACTCATACTAAAACACCCCATGTTGTGTGTGCCCCGTGTCAATTGGCTAAGAGTCATCGATTCCCGCCATACGCTTCTGATTTTACCTCCACTGCTCATTTAGACCTGATTTACTCTGATGTTTGGGGCCCCTATTCTGAACCCTCGATTTACGGTTCCCGCTATTATGTCAGTTTTCTAGAAGACTTCACAAAATAAATATGGCTCTATCCCCTGAAAAATAAATCCGATGTTGAAAATATATTTCCTGACTTCCTTGCCATGATTGAATGCCAGTTTAATACCAAATTAAAATCCATCCAAACTGATTAAGGTGGTGCGTATCGCCGTGTTTCCACTCTTCTTACCTTCACTGGCATCCGTCATCGCCTTTCTTGAACCCACACCCATGAACAGGTTGGTGCCATTGAGTGTCGCCACCGTCAAATCGTTGAAGTTGGCCTTTCTCTTCTTGCCCAATCCAACCTTTCGCTTCCCTATTGGGAGGATGCCTTTTTCACTGCCACTTACATCATCCACCGTCTTCCCACCAAAGTCCTCCATGATAAGTCCCCTTTTGAATTGGTCTACCACAGATCTCCTGACTATACATTCTTTCGAGCCTTTGGGTGTGTGTGTTTGCTCTATCACCGTCCCGACAACCATCATAAGACTGATTTCCACTCCAAAACTTGCATATTTCTCTGTTGTAGTCCTTCACCCCACGGTTATAAATGTTTGGACCTTGCCTCTAGCCATATCTACATTGCTCGCCACGTTGTTTTCGATGAATCCGTCTTCCCATATACACCTCCTTCCACACCCACACTTGATAATCTCACTGTCCCGCTTCCTGTCTTCCTGCCAGCACCTCCACAAAATCCGCCCTCCATGCCGGCTCACTCCAACCCGGCCCTACCCCATCCGGCTCCCACTCCCGAGCCTTCTCCACCCACCTCTCTTGCGTCCACCTCGGCCTCCGCCTCTCCAGAATCATCTCTTACCCCACCTGCTCCTACTCACACCATGGTTACTCGTACCGAAACAAATTCCCTAAAACCTATTTCTAGGCCTGACTTTATCCGCTACCCGCTTCCTAAAGCGCTTGTTGCCTCTACCGATACCCTGGACCCCACTTCATATACTGAAGCCTATAAACACCCGAATTGGCGTAATGCTATGAGAGAGGAAATCGACGTGTTATTGTGCATAGCTCCCTATAGTGTTAGTAATTTGTTTGGTTCAAATTAAATGGTTCAACAAAATTCACAGCCTAAAGAGCCCTATTACCGGCCTTAAGTGGCAACCCAGGTGGCACAAAGTGAATTGCGTTAACAAAACACATAAACCGAACCAATTCGAGTTATAGCACTTGGGTTAAATCGATTGTACTAAATCGGTGTTTTAACACTTGAGTCAATTTAGTACAAAATGATTTTTGAAATTCAAGTCAATGGTGACTTATGAGAGTCTTGTTGCTTAAGGGTTCTTACATGCCCTCTAGGCTATAAATAGACTAGTATAGTGAATGGGATTGCAACAACAACTCAGAATAACTTTCTTGAGCAATCCTACATTCCCATTACACTCAAGTATTTTCTCTTTTACGGTTCTTTAATTTACTAAGCACGAAGTTGAGGATTTGGAGTCTGCATTGTTATTGATCGTGTCCGCCAAGTCAATAGGCTTTTCGTAATCCATAGATCGAGGTTTCGGTGTCTTTGTTGTTAGTACACATTAACTCAAACTGTTCTTATTTTGTTTTTGTGGTATTGGTTTGATTGCTTGTTGAAATTTGCTTGATAGTAGTCTGTAGATACTAGTCTTGCTTGTGTTGTTTCGTGTTGGTTACGAGTTTTGAAGTCTCGATTTTGGACATTGATCATCTTCGGTCGATTACGGGTCACAAGGTTGCTTGGTTTGGCGTGCCAAGACATCCCGCCTAGTGAGGCTTCGTGGACTATTTTCTCGATTGCTCAAGAAGGATCAATATCCTTAAGTCTCAGACCTCCGACCTCGTGAAGTCTAGTTTAGATTCAGTCCATTCGGTCTGCTTTTGTTTTGGTTCAATTTCCCATAATGTCTGTTGGTTTTGTTCTTGATCATTAGTAGTCTTCACCGATACTTTTAATCAAGTTCACAACACCCTTGTTCTTTGTGTTTTGTGTCCGCAAGTTCTTGCTTTAAAGCTGTTGAATCCTCTGCTCCTATCTTGCACATCCCGAACTTGCATTGGTCTTGCTCTTTGCTAGCCTTACGAATCGAATTTCTACATCTTGATTAAAGCTGTAATACCACGGTCATTAGGCGGTAGTTTTGTTTCGAGCGATTGTATTCAAGACTTGTGATCTTTGATTTGATAATCTAGTTTCTTTGAACAGATTATCATCTCTAAGATTGGTGATAGTTCAGTCGTCTTCTTTTAATCTGTCTTTGTATTGTTAGAAATTTGCTATATTTGTAATAAGTTTACATACCTTGTCGTTGCATTCTGTTTGTACTAGATTAATTGAGACAGCCTTGTGAACTTGTAATATTTAGTCGATCAAATTTGTATTATCTTTGTAATCGTTACATAATACATTCGATACTACTAAGAATCATCATTGTGATAGTATTAGTTGCGAGTACCCTTTTGTAATCTGAACTTGCGTTTTTGTAAACCAGCCTGTACTTGAACCTTGTTTCATTTATTTGATATTCGGTTACTTTTTATATAGCATCTGCATAGCTCTCCCATATAAGTATCAACACTTTTAGTGACACTTCTCTACGATAAACGTCACTATAAGATTAAGTATCTAGTAAATATTACTAGTCTGCAATCTGTTGTGTTTAATTATTTTTAACTAAACTCATCGGTTTGCAACTTGTATTGTTGCTGTAGTTTGTTTATTTTGATCGATCTTAATTAATCTGCATAAGTGCCTAGGTTACTTAATATTTGTTTGATCATACTTTAATGAACATGTTCTTGTGATATACTCGTTTTGATTACATTTGATCACGTAGGTTTTGTAACACAAGCGAATAGTTTATTAAGTGAGCTTCCGCACTTAATTTTCTAGTACTTGTGTTGTTTTCGAAAAGAGTTTAAAAGTTCCACACACTCTATTCACCCCCCCCCCCTCTAGAGTGTGTCTGCGCATTATCGATCCAACAATTGGTATCAGAGCGAAGGTCACCTAGTGATCAAGTTTCTAATACTAATAGTTTGGTTGATTTATTTATTTTATACCTCGATTTTACACTTGGTCTTGTTGAGCTTTTGCAGAATTTAATTCGATCAAGTTCAATCGTCTTACAGCTGTATCTACGTGCTAAGGGTTCGATTTAAATTCAGATTTATCTGTGTTACAATCCCCCCTTTCGTTATCACATTTTATTTGTGGCTGTAATTAATAAATTGATTTAGGAATTCTCACACACCACTACGTTATTCTTCTGTCCAACTATATAAGTGTTTCTGAGATTCCATAGATCATAACATATTTGCATTGTAATCACTACATATTTATATTGAGCATATATTGCATTGTAATTGCATTTCATATAGTTAGCTCATTTTTAAAACAAAAAAAAATGCATAATTCCATGTCATCTACCATGACTCCACGGGAGGGCTTGTCTTTGGCAAGGCCCCCATACTTTGATGGATCAGGGTATATGGAATGGAAGAATTCGATGCGACTACATATCGAATCAATGGACTATCAACTATGGCGGATTATTAAAAATGGTCCATTGCTTCCTATGAAGTGCATCCTTTGTGGTGGGATTACTACACGGGTTCCCAAGCAAGACCATGATCTCGATGAAGATGACTTTAAAATGTTGTCTTTAAATTCGAAGGCCATGGCCATACTTGTGAACTCTCTGATCCCGGAGAAACTCATTGTGAACTCATGTAAGTCGCCAAAGAAATTTGGGAGACTCTTGCCCAACGGCATGAGGGTACATCCCGAGTCAAACGCTCCAAAATAAATGGTTTTCTACGTGCATTCGAAATGTTTAGGATGGAATCTAATGAAACAGTTAAACAGATGGACACTAGATTCAACGATATTGTAAATGCACTAGAAGCGTACGGTAAGCCCGTCTCTAATGAGGACCAAATCCTCAAGATTCTTAGGAGTCTTCCTCTTGAATGGGATTCCAAGGCGTATGCCATTGAGGAGGGTAAGGATGTTGAGGTTCTTACTAAAGATGAGCTAATCGGTATCTTGATCGCTCACGAGATGCACTTAGAAGCTCGTAAGCGTGATAGAGGCACTCCCCGTAACACTGCTCTCAAAGCAAATGAATCTGAATCTGAACCTGAATCTGAGGCTCCTGAGAGTGAAAGTGAAGACGAGGACTATGCAATGGCGGTTCGAAACTTCAAAAAGTTTTACAAGTTTCAACGACAAAATTCCAAGAACGCCAAGAGACATAGTGGAAAGACTCGAAGTAGTAAAGAAAAGGATTGGACTACTACTGCACAATGCTTCGAGTGTAAACAATATGGGCACATTGCAAACGCCTGCCCGAACGTGACAAGTGACAAGACGAAACGAAGCTCTGGATCTAAATCCAAGTCAAAATCAAAGTCAAAGTCAAAGTCACAGTCAAAGTCATAGTCAAACTCTGGCAACTCAAACTCCCAAGGAAGCTCAAAGACAAAAACCAAGAAAGCCTTGGTCACATGGGAAGATAGCTCAGAATCAGACAATGACAATAACTCTGAGTCTTCCGAACAAGCGAACTTCTGTCTCATGGGTTACTCGCAACCCACCAATGACACAGAAGATGAGGTATCTAGCCCATCACCATTCACAAATGACGAGTTGCATGCACTTAACGAGTCCCTAGCCAAAGAAAACTTAGAACTTAAGGCTAAACTCGAAGATATAAACGAACTTAGGATGCATCACGACGACGAAGTCGTCTCACTTATAAACACACTAAGTCGTTTGAAGCTAAAGCATCAAGATACGGAAATTGAGAATACATCTTTGAAACAGGAGGTTGTCACCTTAAAACAAGTCGTCTCAGGACTTGAAGTGGAAAATTCCTATCTCCACAGACAACTCTCCTCTATCAAAGAAAAAGGGATACAAGCAAGTGGTTCGGGGTCTAAACCCAAACCAGCTACTCCCGCCTCAACTCCCGAATCTTTGACGCCTAGACCTATCGCCTTAGAGCACACAAAGAAAAAGAATAAACCTAAGGCACCTACACCCAAAGCACCCACTCAAAAGAGCGCTTCATCTACAAAAGCACACACTTCACAGCGTTCTTCACCTAAACATCACACATTCAAGTATGAAAAGAAAGGTTCAAAGAGATCATCTCAACAGAACCATTCTTCTCACACTTCGAATCCCACTAGTTTCTACCAAACTGCACATCATGATCCATTCATACACCAAGCACCCAACTACACATTTCGGTACCCCTGTTTTGACCCCCTTCCTGCACGATTCTTTGTTTTGGCAACATCGGTTTAGCGGGTTCGCCAAACACATACCGATCCGACCACGTCACTTTGGGCAGCCCCCTAAGTCCACCCGGACCAAGAAGGCTGCACATAAACCAAGGGTAAGACAGGTATGGGTTCGAAAGGACTCCCTCCAACCTTAAACTAACTCTGAAGGACCCAAGAACTAAAGGGTACCTACCAACTTTGTATTGCAGGTGTGCTTCAAGTCTCGAATCCGAAATAGCAATACAACATGGTGTTTGGATAGCGGTTGCTCCAGGCATATGACCGGAAACAAGGCCCTCTTCCACAACTACAAAGCTAAATCCAAGGGCGGTCTGGTCACATATGGAGACAACTCGAAAGGTAGAATTATTGGTGAAGGCTCAGTCGGTAATCCAAATTCTCTTGTTGTTAATAAAGTCTTTCATGTAGAGAATTTAGAGCATAACTTACTGAGCATTTCACAACTATGTGACGCTGGCATGGATATTGCATTTGATAAGGGTACTTGTAAGATAATTGATAGTCACGGGAAGGTTGTTCTAACAGGTCATCGTACGTTGAATATTTATACGATCAAACTGAACAACCTGATTGACTGTTCAATTGCCTGCCTTGTATCTAAACATGATAATGCAAATCTCTGGCATCGTCGCCTAGGTCATGTAGGTATGTCCACTATTCGGAAAATTTGTGCAAGCGGAATCGATTCGTGGATTGCCTAAGTTTGATTTAGAAGAATTCGAAGTTTGCGAGCCTTGTATTCATGGCAAACAAGCTAGAACTTCTTTTAAATCCAAGCATGGTGTCACATCCACTCGCATACTAGAGATGTTGCACATAGACTTATTTGGTCCTAGTAGAGTTAGAAGTCTTGCTGGGAAACATTACGCTCTAGTGGTAGTAGAGCGACTATTCGAGATATACATGGGTTACATTTCGTCTCACAAAAGTGATAGTCTTTGCCGACGCATTTTCTACTTTGGTGAAACAACTGAGTAACACCTTTGATATATCTGTCGTTTCTGTTAGAAGTGATATGGGTGGTGAATTCGTGGATACCGAACTTATTAAGTTCTGTGATTATTTGGGTATCCGTCACGAATTTTCTGCACCTAAAACTCCTCAACAGAACGGCGTAGTCGAGCGTAAAAATCGTACCTTGCAAGAATCAGCTCGAACTATGCTAAACGAGTTTAAAGTGCCTCGTTTTCTTTGGGCTGAAGCGGTAGCTTGTGCTTGTTATGTAGTTAATAGAGTCTCTATCAGACGTCTATTGCACAAGACCCCTTATGAAGTCCTTAGAAATCGGCCTCCGAAAAAAGTTGATTACTTTCACGTCCTTGGTTGCAAGTGTTTTGTATTGAATGATAGGGAAAACCGTGATAAATTTGCATCTAAGTCCATCGAATGTATATTCGTTGGTTATTCAGAAACATCTAGGGCTTATAGATGCTATGATCCGGTATCCCGACGCATTCTCGAGTCCATTCATGTTTCATTTATAGAGTCTGCTTCCATTACTGACCCGTGTGCTAGTGTGAAAGATATTACTTCATCCTTAGAAAGGTCAGTCCTAGACGATGACGAGGACTTGCTACCTCCTGTGCAAAATGAAACACCAAATCAAAGCTGAAGTAGCATCTCACGAACTCTTTGTTGAGTCAACAAACATTGATGGTGACATCTTAGCAAATGATGCCCACAATGGAAATGATGAGATGGTTGATCTGTTTGGATGACAAGAGAGAACGCCGCAACGTTGGAATCGCTTTCATCCGCCTAATCTAATCATAGGAGATCCCAATGCAGGTGTTAGCACCCGAAGGTCCACTCTTAATCCCTCTCTCTCATCATTGCATGCACTAGTTTCACGATCGAACCTAAGAATATAGATGAGGCTCTCTCGACTACGAATGGGTCGTGGCCATGCAAGAGAGCTTCATCGATTCGAAAGGAATGATGTATGGGATCTAGTTCCCTACCAAAGGAGAAATCCTCGGTAGGAACACGCTGGGTCTTTAGAAATAAGATGGATGAAAACGGAACAGTCGTTCGGAATAAAGCTCGATTGGTGGCACAAGGTTATACCCAAGAAGAGGGTATCGATTATGATGAAACCTATGCCCTAGTTGCTCGGCTAGAAGCCATTCGACTGTTGATTGCTTTCGCATCCGCCTTAGGACTAAAGTTGTACCAGATGGACGTCAAGAGTGCCTTCTTGAACGGTTTCATTGATAAGGAAGTGTATGTTCGGCAACCCCCGGGTTTCGAGGATACACAACATCCTCATTATGTTTATCGTCTCAAGAAAGCCCTCTACGGACTCAAACAAGCACCTAGAGCTTGGTATGATCGATTGTCATCAGTGTTGCTTGAGAACGGTTTCGTTAGGGGCAGGGTAGATAATACCTTGTTCATAAAGAAATCGGGATCTGACATCCTGGTTGTCCAGGTTTATGTCGATGACATCATCTTTGGTTCTACCGACCCTGCTCTTTGTACTCAGTTTGAGACGTTGATGTCTTCTCAGTTTGAGATGTATGCGCATGGGAGAGTTAAACTTCTTCCTTGGCTTACAAATCAAACAAACACCGTCCGGCACACACATTAGTCAAACTAAATACATTAGAGATATGTTGACCAAGTTCAAGTTTGACGGCCTTAAACCAGCCACTACTCTTATGAGTACATCATCAAGCTTGACCTTGATGAGCAGGGTGAGCCGTTTGACTCTCACCTATACCGATCTATGATTGGGTCTCTTGTATCGACCGCATCGAGACCGGACATTCGGTTCTTTGTAGGCTTATGTGCACGTTTTCAATCAAATCCTAAGATATCACATTATAACATTTCAAGTACACATTTTCCGATATCTTAGACACATACCCACACTAAGCCTTTGGTACTCTCGGGCTTCCAACCTCGCTTTTTTTTGCACAAATGATGCGATTATGATGGTCGTCGTGTTGAACGAAAAAGAGCACTAGTGGCACTTGCCAATTCTTAGGTAATAGACTCATCTCATGGTTCTCAAGAAACAACCTAGCGTTGCTCTTAGTACCACCGAGGTGAGTATGTTGCCCTCGAGTAATTGTGTAGCCGACTCCTTTGGCTCAAACAAAAGTTAGCGATTTTGGCGTCCCTGTAGATTGTGTGCTGTTTATTGTGATAGTATCAGCGCAATAAATTTGTCACACAACACAGTATTGCACACCCGGGCCAAACATATTGATATAAGGTATCATTTTATACGTGACCACGTGCAAAATGGTACTGTCTCAGTAGAGTTTGTCCCCACTGCGCAACAGGTAGCTGATATTTTCACGAAGCCTTTACCCCAGGCGTCGTTTGAAAAACTGCGTAGTGACCTACATCTCATACCTTTATGATCCCTTTTGCTTAGTTTTCAAACTAAGGGGGAGAGTATATATGTAGGGGGAGCTGCAATCAAGGGGGAGCGATGATATATTTTGAAAATTAATCAAAAGGGGGAGAATGTTGTGTAAAATGCCCCGGTTGCTATATCTATGTTTGATTAATTTTCCTAAGTATATCATATATATGTGTTATTTATTATATCTTGTTGCTAATGGCCATGAAGTTAACAATTTACATCATATGGCAATATTGTTATTATTTTTGCAGGTTTTATAATTAATTAATTTAGTTAATTAATCAATTTAATTGGTTACTTAATTATTTTAATTATATGGACCAGCTTTGTAACAAGCCCTTTACATCATTGCCCAAGTCCAGCTCTCTTATTCTCTTATTTTATTTTATTAACCTGCCCACCTAATTTATATAAAATCCGGCCCATTCATACACCTAAAATCTAGATGAACCCAACTTCCATTTTCATTTCCCTTCCGTTTTCGATCCCCTAAATTATCTGAGCCTCTTTCTCTTTTCCATGGCTATCTCCTCCATAAATTTCCACTTAATCCCCAGATAGTCGGCCCTTTGATTGCATAATCTGTTCTTCTTATCTTTTGGTTATTTGAATCGGTGCTTACTCGCATCAAACCCCAGAAAAGGCGGCCCCTTTCTGTTCATGATTATCAGAGAATCATTACTTCGATTCTCAGTGATTTACGGGTGGTGGCCTCTGTTCTTCATCTCCCTTATCCGATTCAAACTCGTTTTTTTTATAAAACGGGATGGCTTGAATCACGGAGCCGATTATCGGTTAAATCATTCTATCTCTACTCTTTATGTTTTGATTTTGAAATCATCTTTGCGTTTAATGAGTTTCATTTGCAGATAAGAGATGAGAACGGCACAGCTGACTGGTCAATCGTTGGGGAAGACGAATCCCTAATTTTCGGGTGGTGGTTAAGAGTCAAAAAGACTCCGTCCTTGAACCTGATTTTTTTTCAGAACCTGAAAAGTCGGAACTGAAAGATTGGAGCTTGACCATTCCAAGTTCTTATCAGCCCGGTCAAAGCATCATTTGTGTCCAGATACATCCGTTGCTAAATAAAGGTTGAAGCTTTGACTGATTTGAAGCAGTCAAAATTCGAATCGAAGCTGTTGCATTTGCTGAACCTTATCCAGCCTGTTTACTTGCTCAGTCAACACCCAAACCGAGTTCAATGCCGGTTTGGCTCAGGTATGGTGGGTTTAGGTTCAATTCACTGGTTGTGGGATCGGTTTAATTACACAGTGAATTGACCACCTCAGGGTTTGATGCTCGATACTATCAAACTCTGAGTCGAAACAATTTTGACTTCAAAGCTGAACCCATATGTGATATGTGGTACGTGTAAAACATTTTTGGTTCAGTTTTGGGTCAAACCGGGACGGATTAATCTAGTCTAGGAGACCTCTCTTAAGTGTTAAATAGCTCCCCATAGTGTTAGTAATTCGTTTGGTTCAAATTAAATGGTTCAACAAAATTCACAGCCTAAAGAGCCCTATTACCGGCCTTAAGTGGCAACCCGGGTGGCACAAAGTGAATTGCGTTAACAAAACACATAAACCGAACCAATTCTGAGTTATAGCACTTGGGTTAAATCAGTGTACTAAATCAGTGTTTTAACACTTGAGTCAATTTAGAACATAATGATTTTTGAAATTCAAGTCAATGAGCTGACTTATGAGAGTCTTGTTGCTTAAGGGTTCTTACATGCCCTCTAGGCTATAAATAGACTAGTATAGTGAATGGGATTGCAACAACAACTCGGAATAACTTTCTTGAGCAATCCTACATTCCCATTACACTCAAGTATTTTCTCTTTTCTGGTTCTTTAATTTACTAAGCACAGAAGTTGAGGATTTGGAGTCTGCATTGTTATTGACTGGTGTCTGCCAAGTCAATAGGCTTTTCAGAATCCATAGACTGAGGTTTCTGGTGTGCTGTTGTTAGGTACACATTAACTCAAACCTGTTCTTATTTTGTGTTTTGTGGTATTGGTTTGATTGCTTGTTGAAATTTGCTTGATAGTAGTCTAGAGATACTAGTCTTGCTTGTGTTGTTTCTGTGTTGGTTCTGAGTTTTGAAGTCCTGATTTTGGACATTGATCATCTTCGGTCAGATTACGGGTCACAAGGTTGCTTGGTTTGACGTGCCAAGACATCCTGCCTAGTGAGGCTTCTGTGGACTATTTTCTGACTGCTCAAGAAGGATCAATATCCTTAAGTCTAGACCTCCGACCTCTGACAGAAGTCTAGTTTAGATTCTGGTCTGTTCGGTCTGTTTTTGTTTTGGTTTAATTTCCCATAATCTGTTGGTTTTGTTCTTGATCATTAGTAGTCTTCACTGATACTTTTAATCAAGTTCACAACACCTTTGTTGCTGTGTTTTGTGTCTGCAAGTTCTTGCTTTAAACTGTTGAATCCTGCTCCTATCTTGCACATCCTGAACTTGCATTGGTCTTGCCTGCTGCCTAGCCTTCTGAACTGAATTTCTACATCTTGATTAAACTGTAATACCTGGTCATTAGGCAGTAGTTTTGTTTCTGAACAGTGTATTCAGCACTTGTGATCTTTGATTTGATAATCTAGTTTGCTGAACCAGATTATCATCTCTAAGATTGGCTGATAGTTCAGGTCGTCTTCTTTTTAATCTGTGCTGTATTGTTAGAGCTGCTATATTTGTAATAAGTTTACATACCTTGCTGTTGCATTCTGTTTGTACTAGATTAATTGAGACAGCCTTGTGAACTTGTAATATTTAGTCTGATGCAGCTGTATTATCTTTGTAATCTGTTCTATAATACATTCGATACTACTAAGAATCATACTGTGATAGTATTAGTTGCAGTACCCTTTTTGTAATCTGAACTTGCGTTTTTGTAACCAGCCTGTACTTGAACCTTGTTTCATTTATTTGATATTCGGTTACTTTTTATATAGCATCTGCATAGCTCTCCCATATAAGTATCAACACTTTTAGTGACACTTCTCTGATAAACGTCACTATAAGATTAAGTATCTAGTAAATATTACTAGTCTGCAATCTGTTGTGTTTAATTATTTTTAACTAAACTCATCGGTTTGCAACTTGTATTGTTGCTGTAGTTTGTTTATTTTGATCGATCTTAATTAATCTGCATAAGTGCCTAGGTTACTTAATATTTGTTTGATCATACTTTAATGAACATGTTCTTGTGATATACTCGTTTTGATTACATTTGATCACGTAGGTTTTGTAACACAAGCGAATAGTTTATTAAGTGAGCTTCCGCACTTAATTTTCTAGTACTTGTGTTGTTTTCGAAAAGAGTTTAAAAGTTCCACACACTCTATTCACCCCCCCTCTAGAGTGTGTCTGCGCATTATCGATCCAACACAAACATGGGATCTTGTTCCTCGCATTCTCGTATGAATATTGTTGGAAATAAATGGGTTTATTGTACTAAACATCATGCAGATGGTCATTTTGAGCGTCACAAGGCCCGCCTGGTGGCCAAGGGTTTTCATCAAGCCGAAGGAGTTGATTTCACCTACACCTTTAGCCCAGTTGTCAAACCGGTCACTATTCGTCTTCTTTTGTCTCTTGCTGTTTCGCAGGGTTGGTCTCTTCGACATGTGGATATACAGAATGCTTTCCTCCATGGACATTTATCTGAGCCCATCTATATGAAGCAGCTTCAGGGGTTTTTTCACCCCGATTATCCTGATTATGTTTGTCGTCTTCGCCGCAGTCTTTGTGGCCTCCGTCAGCCTCCACGTGCTTGGTTCTCTCGCTTCACCGATGTGTTGTCTCAATTTGGGTTTGTCGGCTCTAAAGCTGACGTACACCTCCTTATATATTTATTCCCGTGATGGTGCTCGTGTTTATATTTTGATTTATATGGATGATATTGTTATTACTGGGTCGTCGTCTTCTCTTGTTGAGCATGTTATCTCTTGGTCGGCACTTTCCGGTTAAGGACTTTGGTTCTCTGTCTTATTTTCTTGGCATTGAGGTGCTTCCTACCTCCGATGGACTATTTCTCACTCAGCGCAAGTATATCTTTCAGCTTTTCTGCAGCGCGCCTCTCTGGACAAGGCCAAGCCTTGTCAGACTCCTATGTCGACTTCTTCCCGTCTTACACTTGACGATGGACCTCCCTGTGCGGATCTTTCGCTTTACCGCACTATTGTTAGTGGCCTACAGTATCTTAGTTCCATGACGTCTTGAAAACCTGTTCTCACTCCCGTTGATACACATTCCAAGCTTGGTTTCACCTCGGGTTCGGTCTACTCCGACCCTACTCATTATCGAAGTCTTGCCGGGGCACTACAGTATCTTACCACCAGGCCGGATATCTCTTACGCTGTACAGCAGATTTGTCACCACATGCATGCACCTCATGACTCTCATATGGCTGCCCTAAAACGGATCTTGTGTTATATTAAGGGTACTCTCCAATTTGGGCTCCATCTCTCTCCTTCGTCCCTCTCCGGACTTATCTCATACACCGATGCCGATTGGGGTGGTTGCCTTGACACTCGTTGTTCCACCTCGGGCTACTGTGTTTTTCTCGGTGTTAAACTTATCTCATGGTCCTCCAAACGTCAACCCACTTTATCCCGGTCTAGTGCCAATGCTGAATATTGAGGCGTTGCAAATGTCGTTTCTGAAAACTGCTGGGTGCGTAATCTTCTTTTGGAACTACATTGTCCTGTCCTCAAAACTACACTTGTTTACTGTGACAAAGTGAGTGCTGTTTATTTGTCCGGAAACCCCGTCCAACATCAACGTACTAAGCACATTGAAATGGACATTCATTTTGTTTGTGAGAAACTTGCCCGTTGATCGTGTGAAAGCATTTACTAGCAATAGGACTAGGTCTATCGTAGTAGAGTACTGGCGAGTTAAGGTCGAATTCCACAGAGACTAGTAAGAACGCAAATCATTCAAGATTGAGTTGTCACGATAACAGTGTACGACCAACTATAATATAGAAAGAAGTAAAGTGGTGCCAATAAACAAACAAGATTATGCAAATTCAAACAGAACACAAAAGAGTTTCTAATGTATTAGTCTAATTATGAGTTATTAGTTATTCCCCCCATAACATGCATCAACCATCCCTATTGGTAAATTATAATTCGTTGTCAGCTACGGGTGCAATCTCCTAACCCTATCTACTTCCATTGTAAGGACAACATATAATATATATGCAACTAACCTCCTTCGTTGGTTGTATTAGTTCATACGCAATAAGTTTTACAGATGCCGGCACGTGACCGAAAACCTCCCTAAGAAGTTATCGACACTGACTAGCACGTTCCTAAGGATCTATCAAGACTATGTCCAAATTAACACTTCACCTTGCAAGTCCTTCATGTTAATTTACGATGACATGCAATTAGTTGATCATGCTACTAACATGTAAATTAAATATGTCGATCAACGTAGCTGGTGCCGATTTTCATGAACTAGTAATTTACTAGGTATTCAGATCTAGTGATATAGACCGTCAACGTCATCACTATTTCATCATTTATTCACCAACGAATTAGATCTATACAGACATGGGGTAAAATAAACTAACTACTACATAATTAAACAAAATAAACAATTAAAACATACTAGTCAAATAGAACAACAACAGATCTACATCTTGAAAAAGACAGAAAATCATACCCTCAAAGATGAGTGTAGATCTCCCTCGGATCTCTTCATAAGAGGCGAATCCGTTGATTCTGTGACTAGAACTCATAAATAAAGAACAAAAAACTTTTATTGCATAAAACTTGTCTTGAAAAATGTACATTGAATTCTGAGGGCGATGCCTCTTATTTATAGCTACATAAACCGACTTAGAAACACCTATAACTACCCCTCGTCCAAGAAAACGCGTTTCAGAAGATTCTGGACTCTTGATAAGTCAGCGGTACCTCCCGATTAATCGGGGGTATTTTTGTCCTTTTCTTTCTGCTGACTTAGCTTGGAAGGTTCTAGAATACCCTAGGCCCAATCCTTTTTTTCAGTCCGCTCCAGAATTGTCCACAATGCTTAGCCCAATCTTTCGTATCCTGAAAATAATCAAATAACGCAAATAATATCGAATACGGGAAAATAAACATTAAATGCAAAATACTCGACTCACGAACCCGACATGTGACATTCAGCTCAAATGGTTCATAATTATACTATTTTTAGCTCATAATAGATAGAATGTTGATGTTGTAGGATATACTTATTTAAGCGTCATCACCTGTGGCCAAGTTTGAGTCCTCCACATACCTCTCGTCATCAAATTGCCGACATTTTCACTAAGGGCTTGCCTCGCGTCCTATTTGATGATTTTCGCACCAGTCTCAGCGTTCGGGAACCTCCTGCTTCGACTGCGGGGAAGTGTTAAAATATAGTATTCTGTGAATATTTGGTATTAAATAGCTATAGATTCTGTAATCATTAGGCGTATATTCTGTAATTAATACCGTGATTGTATAGCTTGATTATATGGCCATCAATTGTATATATTCAACACAGTGATCAATGAATAATCATAAGGAATATTTCCTTTCAGGTACGACAAGTGATTGATAAGGGTAAGTGGATAGGTTGGGTGGATTAGGGTTAGGTACGATGGGGTTGGGCTGATAGGATAGGATGCGTACGACAAGGTAGTCTAAATGGTATGGTAGGGGAAATTTTTAGGTGGTGACTTCATTTGAGGTGAGTTGACACGTAGAATGATCCGGACCACACAATTTAAATCCAGTTTAAAAACAGACGGTCCATATGATGCCACACGTGTCTTCACACCGTGTGGAGACACCACCTATAAACCTCCCGGTATGGTAGGGTAAAGTAGGAGTTTGATATGTGATGGGTAATAAATGGGAAAATACTTGTGTGGTGTCTCCACACATGTGGAGCGCTATGAACCACACAATTTCATTCTGTATTTAAACTTTGTGGTTCTAATCGTTTCACCCGTCACTTCACCTCAAAATACACTCTCCACACAAATATTTCCCAATAAAGGGTCAATCGGATAGAGTGAGTGGATTACAGTCAGGTGGGATGGGGGGGAAGGTTCTTCCATAGTATCTCCACATGCACCGAAGTGACCGGTGGGTGGATCAGAACCACACAGTTTATATTTAACATTTAAACTGCGTGGCTCTGATCAACCCACCGGTCACTTCACTCTAAAAACCCTCACCACACAAGAAGTTTCCGGATGGAGGAGGGCAACACTTCCCTACCCGACCTCACCCAAAATATCTTATCTTACCCCTCCAAACCTACCTGACTCACCATACCTTACTCTTTCTTACCCAACCACACTCTACCTCATCACCACCCTACCTTACTAAATTTATGTTACGTTGCCCTATCACTCAACTTACGCCACCACCCACCTACTTCAACCAACCTAGCCCACCACCATATCCTGCCCAGTACTATCATTTTGGAATTGGAATGATAAACCATTTCATTCCATTTCAATAATGTGAAAACAAACATGTCATTAGGGTATACAATTGGGCAATTCTATTGTACAAAATTTCATTGCATAAGATAAGTCAAATTATGAGTTGTAGGATAAAATGACGATTATCGTGTGAACCGAATCAAAAATAGTAAAAAGGCTAGGATGCCAAATATAAATTGAGAAAAATAACTATGAAAGAATTTTTTACAAAAATGAAATGCATAATCATGGAGGTTTTGTGTGGTGTATCCACATGCAACGAAATGATGTTGAGTAAATCAGAACCACACAGTTTATATGCTGGATATAAACTGTGTGGTTCTGATTCATCCCATATCACTTCGGTGCATGTGGACATACTACATAAAAATTTCCCGCATAATCACCATTACTATGATGTTTAAGTTAATTTCTTCCCCTTATCTCTCATCTTTCTCTCCCACTTTTTTCTCCTGCTCCGACGCTTCGACAGAGAACTCCTCATCTTCTTTCGCGTTTCACCGTAGAAGAACCATCATATCCATTTTTGTTTGTTTATCTTTCTAGGTGGTCGTCCCTTCTTTTTGGGATCTACGAGTAGTTTTATCTTCAATCTATCATGAGCTTTAGCTTCCCTCTTAACCTTTGTTTCCGTGAGTTCTTTTGGTTTGCATGTGGTGGTGGGGGCTAGATTGGCGATTGTCTATTTTTATCTAAGTATACACATGACACATGCTCGACAGATAAATCTGAAAAAAAAAAACTTTTTACGTCGGATTTACCCTATATTTGTGAATAACGTAGTACTCCTTCCGTCCAAAAATATAAGTCATTTTATTTTATTAGATTTGTCTCACAATATAAGATATTATACATTATCAATGTACATTTATTATTTTTTTTTTCCAACTTACCCCTAAGTTATTATCAATCTAACAATTTTTCAATACTTAAAACTATTGTATTAATGATAGTCAATGGACATTTTAAATATTTAAGTTTAACCTTCAAATTTATGACATTCAATCACTTTTTAATCTATATGAAAACATCTAAAATAACGCCATAATATTTTACTACATGATATTTTACTACATCACATCATAACAATGATGGGAATTTGGTCTCACGTCTAGGTCAGGTTTGCTTAAAGCAGTCACATTTTCCTTATGCTTGTGTGTAATCCAACAGTTCCAACATATCCACATTTCCCAAAGCCAAATATTCTACTCCCAATAACTATTTTATTTTTTTTTAATCAACAAGTTTTAGTCAGTGGGGATTGTTTTAATCAAGCACTCCTTTAATCAACAAGTTTTACATACAATTATGATGTATATATGAGAAAGTTCTTAGATGGTACCTCTATAATGCGGAGTTACATACAATTATGATCTAGATTGCTTCGCAACTAATGCATTAATGTGTTGTTACCATCTAAGAACTTTCTTGTATATTCATCATAATTGTTGTTGTTGTGAAATGTGTTGCATAGGTGTTAATATGCGTAAATAAGAGCAATTAAAATTTGTTTGAACCTGAAATTTCGATTAGATCGAAATATGGTCGATTAAATGTTGTTTGATTTGTACTATTGAGTTTCATGTCGAATAAATTAAATATGATATTTGTAAGAAAAGTGAGTGGCAATATTATTTTATTGAAAATAAGTGATATTGTGACATGAGAAATTGGTAAATCAGGCAACTGTAGCATGTGATTTTTTTTTTAGGTGTGTCAGAGTCTGACATTTTTTTTCAAGTAAATCGTCCAATTAGGACGACGTCGTCTAAATTGAGTCAAGTCCGTCCGAATTTGGAAACATGATGCCGTCCAATTCGATGAGATAATTTTAGACGGCCAAATTGGACGGTTGTCGTCCAAATTGGACGGCCGTCGTCCAAATTGGACGCTCCGTCTTACAAATTTGGACGGAGTCGTCCAATTTTTAAACCTTTTCACTGCCATCTTCCCCAATTCATCTCATTTCGAATTTCAGAGCCAAAAAGTCCGCGAATTTGGGCGATTTTACAAAGAACTCAGCGGATTTGGACGATTTACAACTCAAAGCGGATTTAGACGGATTATACAGAGGCTAAATCACAATGGCTGCTCCCTCTTCTTCGCATAGCTCAGAGGCAATCAATGTGAGTGTTTACATGTATTTGATTTCTTGTTTTTGGATTAGGTTTATGCTTTTTTATATTTGAAATGCCCGAATTATGATGTAATGATTTTGAACAAGCCGAATTGTATGTTATTAATAGGATGAATTCATGTGTATGATGCAAATGATTATTATGTGTAGATGAATGGGATAAAATTGTTGGATATGTGGTTTGTCTAAGTTTTAGATTTATGTATATGTATATGCGGCCATTGTAGACATATTCATGTATATGTGCTTTGTCTAAGTTGATGTATATGAATTGTAGGAGGATAAATGCCCGATTAAAATCATTTTATCCGTCATATTCCATGTTTGAATAATTGTGTATGTGGTTCATGTAAAATTCAAAATATGTGATAACATAAATATGGATATAATTTGTTATAAATTTTGATTTGATAATGTAGTGTGATCTATGATAGTATGATAGTAGTATTGCTAATGACCTAATTATGCCCTTGAAATTATGGCTAACATGGGGAACAATAAAAATGCCCTTGAAATTATGGCTAACATGTATGTTAATTAAAAATTGAACCAAACGACAAACTCATTGTTGTTTGAAAATCCAAAAATCAATATCTCGTGATGAATTCCATGGTACGCCTCGGCCCGGCGAGGTTCTTAGAATTGCATGGTTTCTAGGGTGTTTTCGATTCCTTCCGATCCATTTGTGTCATGCCTAATCTCCAGGCTTTGTATTGGGGCTCTGGTAGGTAGCTCGTAGAAAATTTCATTAGGTCCGCTTCAATAGAGCATCTTTTCTCGCCCTCAAGACTGGTAATCCTCAGCCGGAAGTGAGGCACCCCTTAGATTGAAAATATAAGGTCTGTTCCGCCGGCTCCGTACGGCCTCTGTTCTCCCTCGTCATCATCAAGTATTCTACGACGTGGTAAAAACCATATTATCTTCTTTCTTACCCCCCTAACGTTACAACACAACACGAAACAACGATTATATACCAAAAACAAAAACAGATGATAAGTATATGTGTATATGTATATATGTATGTATATATGTATATATATATATATATATCTATGTATATTTGCATATGGATATACATATGTATGTATACATGTATCTATATATGTGTATGTACTTGTATATATGGGTATATATATGTATATGCATGTCTATATAAGTGTATACATATGTGTCTATATACGTGTATATTTATGTACATATATATATGTACATAAATATGTATGTGTATATGTATATGTATGTATATATGTTGTTCATTGTACGTTATGTCCAATGGTTGACTAATGATATTTGCAATAAATCCTCAATCGTAGCCACGTTGACTCGACAAGTCAATTACTTGATCACCGAAAGTTGTATTCGGTTGGATGACATTTTCATGAGGGCTGAGACCGGTGGAGTATGTACAACATCATCACGGGGATTGCAATTATTATAAAGTTCGGGTGTAAAATCTTCAATCCCTCTATCAACTATCGGTTGTTCATTTAAGTCAAATGTGTTTTCCAACCTGTCTTCCGACTCGTCATCATCAATAACCGGTTCGGCGTTAACACACAGTTTTACAGGTTCTTGTCTACGTAGATCATGAAGGTATGCTATCCATGTCTCGTCATCCGAAACATCAATCGGCCCCTCATAGTTTGGATACAAAAGTTTCATTACCAATGTATTTTTGGATACATCAATTCCTACTTTCGAACACACTTTCTGTTTGACGTCATCCAATGTCGTATCGTTACTTATAAGAATCATATAAAATGTTCCTTTTCTATAAGACCATCTGTAGCTTCCTTCATATATATATATATATATATATATCACACACACACACACACACACACACACACATATATATATATATCACCACACACACATATATATATATATCACCACACACACACACACACACACACACACACACACACACATATATATATCCACACACACACACACACACACACACACACACACACACACACACACATATATATATATCACCACACACACACACACACCACACACACACACACACATATATATATATATCACCACACACACACACACACATATATATATATATGTGTGTGTGTGTGTGTGTGTATATATATATATATATATACATTACACACACACACACACACATATATATATATATATATGTGTGTGTGTGTGTGTGTGTGTGTGTATATATATATATACACATTATTATTACACACACACATATATATATATATATGTGTGTGTGTGTGTGTGATATATATATATATATGTGTGTGTGTGTGTGTGATATATATATATGTGTGTGTGTGTGTGTGTGTGTGTGATATATATATATATATATATATATATATATATATATATATATATATATTAAGTGGTGTGTGTGTGGTGATATATATACATATATAATCGTTGTTTTTTTTTTTTTTTTTTGTTGTGTTCATGTTGTGTTGTAACGTTAGGGGTAAGAAAGAAGATGATATGATTTTTACCACGTCATAGAATACTTGATGATGACGAGGAGAGCAGAGAGGCCGTCGGAGCCGGAAGGAACTAAGCATGGAAGAAAAATTTTAGGGGTGGTCTTGGTATATAAACTGCAAAGGTAAAAAAAATCCGGAAAAAAATAAAAAATGTTGGTAGTGGGATTTGAACTTACAACCTAGAATTATAGAGACTTTAAAGGGTTTGTTCTTAAACCACTAGGATATAAGGTCTTTTGTTCAAGAAAAGACACATAACATACTAATATTAACACTACTACTACAATAATAAAAATTTGGGGGGGCTTGGGACCATATGTGGGGGCTTGTGACCATTTGGGGGGGGCTTGAGACCACCCTGGGCATAGGGTGGGTCCGCCCCTGGGCGGAACAGACCTTATATTTTCTATCTAAGGGGTGCCTCACTTCATTTGAGGATTACCAGTGCTTGAGGACATGAAAAGATGCTCTATTGAGTGAGAGACTAATGAAATTTTCTACGAGCTACCTACCAGGAGCCCCAATACAAAGCCTCGGAGATTAGGCATGACACAATGGATCGAGCGAATCGAAAACACCCTAGGAAATCATGCAATTTAAGAACCTCATCAAAGCCGAGGCGTACAATGGAATTCAGTTCGAAATTTTGATTCTTGTATTTCTTCAAACAACATTAATTTGTCGTTTGTTTCAATATTTTTAAATCACATAACTGTTACGCTAATTTAAAAGGATGTTCTCATACTATCACAAAATTCCGTAATACAAATACCGTATATTTGAAGGCGGATTTGGCATCTTACACTACAACAACATAATCACCTAATAACCAAACCATTAAAACACAATCGGTAAACAAGTTTCGTTTATTAATACGAACGATCACATTTGCTTCAACAACAGTAAAAATGTATATAATCAAAAAATCAATTCCATTATCGAAATGTAGCATCAAAAAATCATTTCTCTACCCTAAATAACGCACATACTACACTACGCTAGTTGAACAAAATTGTAAAAGGTTAACATACTACATTCATGTGAACAATTAACAATAAAAACAAACACGATAAATAAATTTATTCAATCATAAATAATTGCTAGGTAAATGCTTACCCATTTCTTTGCAAATACAATCCCCGGTATTGTTTGTTTTATTGTTTCTTTTGTATGGATGAGAACAAGGTCAACAATGGTGATTTTTGGGGCTGTAAACGGTGAAGACAAGAGGCTGGTGAAAGAGTAGGTGAAAAGAGTAAATAACACTTGATAAGGTTTAAAAGGGGACGAAACCGTCCAAATTTGGATGAATCCGTCCCAATTTGGACGACGCGTGTCATTTAGGTCGTCCCATTTGGCCGGCCTCATTGTTTAGAGTGAATCTGTACGGGCGTCGTCCAATTTTAATGGCCGTCCGAATTTGGACGGGTTTTCAGCCAAAATTGGACGACTTCAGCCAAAATTGGACGGCTAAATGTATCACATGGCATTGGACGGACATGTATCCAAATTTGGACGGTTTTGACTCAAATTAGACGAGTCCGTCCGAAATTGGACGACTTACCTGAAAAAAAATGTCAGACTCTGACACACCTAAAAAAAAATATCACATGCTACAGTTGCCTGATTTACCAATTTCTCTTGTGACATTGGCCTAGTGGTAGTGGCTCTTTAACCAGGACTATCCAGGTTTGAGTCCCACTATAGGGATAACAGTGTGTATATTTTGTTTTCGTAGAAAAATGATATTCTCTCCGTCTCAATTTGTTTGATATTTATTCATTTTTTGTTGTCTAAAAATAAGTCTCATAACTCTAAATAAAACTTAAATTTTTTTCTTTAATTACATAAATTTCCCCAACTCATTAATTGATGTCTTTTAAATATTGTGAAAATAATGCAAGATATGAAAAGGATAAAAAGATAAATTATTCAAGTTTTAAATTACCAGACAACTCATTAATTGATATCTCATTAAATATCGTGAGTTCCAAAATATCCTAAACAAATTGGGACGGAGAGAGTATTGTTTTATTCGAGTTTTAATCCCAAATGAACGTAACCAAAACACCCTAACGTTGAGCCTCTTATTACGAGTTTTTTTTTTTAAATGCTAAAAAACAAAGTATTTATCGTTTCGGTGCTTATCTCAAACTATTTCCTCCGAATGGATCCACGTCAGCATTGTTTCAAGAAGCCGCTGGTTGAACCTGCGGCTTTACCCTTTTTTTTGAAAAATGCCAAAGCCGCTGGTTTTGCCTGGGAAAAAACACGGGAACATCCTGTATTGGAATGAAATTGCACATAAGAATAAGCCATTTGGTTGAACCAAATGGCTTTAGCAGATTATATAAAAACAGGGAATTGAAACACCACCACGACTGCATTCATTCTCAAAATTGAACACCACTGCATTCTTAACACCTCAAATTCTCAAAATCAACAATCCAATGTAAACCACATCACTAAAAGGAAAAAACCAAATCAATTGCAAAAACACATTCATTGAAACTACGTCATAAAAAAAAAAAAAAAACAATATTCGTTAAGGAAATGAAAGTTTTTGTTGTATTACAACCAAAACAAAAGAAATGTTTGATCATATCAACTTGTTCGGGTACGACTTTTCTTCGTCCTTCTACGTGAAGACGAACATTCTGCTGGTGTGTCTACCTCCTCGATCGGTGTCAGTTGAGCACTTGCCAAGTTCCTAAAGTCGTGATAAAGAGCACCTATCGCCTTTTGTTTTGCACTCCATGCTTTACCATAAGAGATCGTGAAGTTGAATTCTTTTGTTATGAAGGCTTTTAGTACACTAACTTTCACCCCCCAATCTGCTTGCACAAGAGGCTTTATAGCGTTGCTGATAAACTCTCGCTTTAAATTCGGGTGATCCATGGATAGTTTGTGAACCACACAAGAGTTTTCGTGGGGGCCTTTATAGGTGACGATAGTGAAGACATCCGATGCAACATTCTTTTGAGAGGCTCTTAAATACCAACTACAAGCAATTGGTTTCCTTCCACATTTGAATGTGACGGTGTGAGGTTTCGATTCTCGTGGTTTTATAGACTTGGTTCCTTTCGACATTGTATGTTGTCACAATTTGCCCCAATGCTTTTTTGTTGGCAAATTCTTGCCCCACCCCAAACTCACCACCGCTCTTATATTGAAAATCACTAGAGTTATACCAACTGTTTAAATATTCTTCATCTATGGAATGAAGCTTAGTAAACTCGGTATCATGATCCTTTAATGATACTAGAGTTCACCCCACTATCTTCATCCTGACTTAACAACAACATATCATCCTCGTCTTCAATCTCATCCCCTTCGATATTACCATCTAGTGATGCTTCATCAACATTATTAGTCGACAAAGACACAAACCAATTGGGATCCTCAACTTGACTAACAAGCATGTTGGTGAATGACATGTTAGGTTGTTCAACGAGTGTCAATTCAATATATAAATCCATAGAGGGGCTTTCGATTGACACACGCTTGCCCACATAGCTTTTAAACCACGATCATTACTTAAAGCTAACACTTTATAGCCTCGCGCACACTAGGAATTTCATCTTCACGTTTAGGTCAAATCTAGTACTATCAACCTCCATAGCATCATATATCTCATTCTTAAGCTCATTGATACCAATGTTACTATTGACAATAATAAAGGTTTCACAACCACCTTTGTAAGTAACATTTTCACCGTCAATTACTATTTCACCATTCCACCAACAAGTCAACGGATAATTATATATCTCCATCCCTCCTTTAAAAATCTCAAATCAAGCAAAACCTAAAACCAAATCCACATACACAATAAAAATCGAAAACTAATAAAATTAAACAAACAACCTTCTACACATATCACAAATCGATGAATATCAACACTTATTCGTTACCCAAACAAGGAATTCTTTCAATTGGAACAAAAAAACGAAAAAAAAAACGCAGAAAAAAACCGCCGCTCATACCTTTGATATGGGTTGGGAGAGAATTTGGATGCGAAATGGAGTAATTTGGATGATAAACTATGGATGAAATCTTTGATTTGGTTGAAGAAAGCAAGAATCTTGATGCAAAATGGAGTAATTTGACCCGGTGGCGATGTGGAGTAAGCGCAAAGACGAATTTGGGGAAAAATTTTAGGGTTGGAAATATAAAGCAAAATGGGTGAAATCGCGTTTTTTTTTTATATAATACATAAAGTTCATTTGGTTCAACCAAATGGCTTATTATTCTTCTGATTTAATTTCATTCCAATACAGGATGTTCCCGTGTTTTTTCCCAGGCAAAGCTGAACCAGCGGCTTTGGCATTTTTCAAAAAAGGGTAAAAGTCGAAGGTTCAACCAATGGTTTCTTGAACGCAATCTTTGTAGTAGATCTATTCGGAGAAATAGTTTGAGATAAACACCGAAACGATAAATACTTTGTTTTTTAGCATTTTTAAAAAAAAAAATCTCTTATTACTACTATCTTTTATTCTTGTTTCTCTAATTTCAGAAGGAAACAAAATTGAACTTCAGAGCGGAAGGACCCTATCCGATAAACAAGCGTTGAATAATTTGAAACAAAACACGCAGAACATTTTCTCTCTTGAAGCTGGTGGTTGCAATGGCTGGACTCGCTGAAAGCTCGTCGACACAATTGAAGAATGACAAACCTGTTGTTGTTAGGGTTAAGAGAAAAGCCTCGCAATCCTGCCTGGACGCTTTATGTAAGTTAACAATCACAGCTCTTTACTTTCTGATTTTATTTTCCCACAAAACTGTAATTCTGCTATTTGCATTTGTCTTCTTGACTATTTATGATGTTATATTGAACGGTGTGAAACCAGCATAAGTTTTCTTTCTGCAAAGGTCGTGTTCAATTCCTGAATGCTTCTTGTAAGCTGCCATCATAACAGCTGTAATCTGTAATTACCGTTTGATCGGCAGATATCCTGAACTGAGATGTTAATTGGAGCGGAAAATATTAAACTTTTAAGAACCAAAAAGAAAAAAGCAATCCGGGAAACTTTCGACAAGAACTTCTGTTTTGACCTCACTATATCATGATGCTTTTCGATAACTGTGTTGCAATATTAAGTTGGTATCATTGTGGGCTGTTGCAGGGCTGGAAATCAATGAAAGACCATCAAAGCGGCCGTTGCTTGATTTTAACAAACTTTCAATATCTGATTCTTCTAAAGGTACATTGAACATTACTCATAGTAAATCACTATTATTTTTGTGTTGATTTTATCTTATGCCAATTGTGAATTGGACAATGAGGAAATGGCTTAGGGGTTAAGAATTAGATAGTTATATCAAGTAAATGTGAACATTTTTCACTCTCTGATTCAGTTTTAATTTTTTCGCAGATGAGGAGTTGAAAAGCAGAAAGGTGTTTGTGAGACATGTGGAGACAGCTACTACTCCAGATGTCTCGGCAGATACTCTGCAATCATTTTTGGTGAGTATATTCTCTTCTCAGTGTGTTTTCATCGGTGGATCTTTTCTTGATGGTGTGTCTGTTTAAAGTTGGCTTATGATCATCCCTGTTTTGTTGAGTTTAGCATGGAGAGCCCTTCGCTAATTTTTAATTTGGTGGAAGGATGAGGTTGTAGTTTATCTCCCGTCTTTTTTCTGATTAATCTCCTTGTTTTTAAACAGTCTTCTTCGTCTGATGCATTTCCATCTAGAGAGAAAAGTGCCGACGTCAGGCTTGCCTTCAAGACGGAGAATGTAAGATCCCGCTGTTTTATGTATCTAGCCATTTTGCAACAAGCCTATCATAATGTTTTTATACCATGATTAGTTAAATGTGCAGGCCTGTGTCTTCTTCTGTTGTTGATACTTCCGTTTTGAACTTTGTCTAATGAGCGGATCCATATATACACTATTCGGGTCCATGGACCCCCTACAAAAACTAATTAAAATTTACTTGTAAATAAAATATGGACTCCGCTAAAAAAAATTACTTAGAAATATTTTATGGACTCCCTGAAAAATATTTATGGATCCGCCACTCGTATGCATGCATTTTTTCAAAAGGGGAGGATAGTCTGATGTTTTGTGGCATATTTCATCATCAACTTTATGCAGTTTTATCTGAATTTTTGAATGCTCAATGTCGCATATAGTCACAAAATTCGGTTCGCATCTATCCTTATAATTTTTAGTTTAAGCTTTGTTTGTTAATTTCTGAGATCTTCTTCCGATAGGTACTCTGCTAGTTGCATGTGCCTTATACTTCGTAAGATAACATCGACTACTTGGCACCCTGGGTAGTATATATTGCTTCTCTATTTGATAGAGCCAGTGCTTGTAACCATCCATGTTAAATGCAATAATAATATCAGTCACTGGTTAAAGATACGCAAAGTGATTTTGCTTCTACCCCATATTGGCTTTTGGTCAAATACCAACTTGTTTTGCTCATTGTGTTATTTAATCTATAGAAAGCTTGATACATGTAAGTTACGATACAAACTAGGAGGAAGTCATAATTCTCGTACAAACTATAGCTCAAAGTCCATACTTTACCAAATTAATAATGCTCCAAACACTTTTTTTTTTCTTTCTCACGGCTAATGGGGCATGTCACACGTGTCCCTATTGGATCATTTGTAGATCCGCCCTTTGTTAAGATAGTGATATTCTAGTTGATGTGAACTATGCTCCCTCATCGTATTTACTTTCCTTCCTGTTTTGTGTACAGTATCATCATTTCTGCTTTATCGTACTTGCTGAATGCGGGTAGATTTAGCTGTTTATTTGTTTTTCTTAATGTATTGTTTGAACAAAATCCATCAGTTCTCACTTGTTAAGTTCTTGCTTAATTAAGTGTCTAAGAAGTTAAAAGAGGTGATTATATGTTCAGTTGGTGGTACTTGATTCGGAACATATTTATTCATTAAGATTATTATCTGTTGTTTCCTTCGCGTGTCCCCCAAAAGTTTATTGTGGATCGCTCATAATATTCGAGATTCGCACCAATAGCATGTCAATGTGACTGCTTTTGCCACTGATATAAGACAGTCCTGCCTGTTCCGGTGTCCCATGTTGGTTTGGCTTCGTTATGTTGATGCTTGTGCTTCGACTATCTTAGCACAAGGTAGACACCTCAGAAATGGCCAACAAGAACTTTTGTCTTTTAATGTTGTCAATATTGAACCCTTTATCATTCTAATTTTATATTGATGTATTCACTGCCAATTATAATGTATTGTGGCCATTGTCTCGATTTGTGGCTTTTCATCTTCTAGGTTTCATCAAGGAATGCTCATTTTGAGCAAATACGGAGAAGCGAGAAAGAAAAGAAAGATTTTGTGCAGGATGGTCAGGATGAAATGTGCCGTATCTATGATGTTGTCCGTGTTGATGTTGAAGTGAAAAGTAAAGTTGATAGGTAAGTTTTGTGACTGGAAAGGATCTCCCTGTCTGACTCTGCAGTGTTTTGATGTCATTTACATTCTCGTGCAGATTGTCAGAAATGGAGGATTGCAAGATGATGTCTCAGTTTTTGCCACTCCTGAGAGAATTCCTACCTAGCGCTGCTATGGAGGTTGAAGCAGATATCCATGATAGCTTGTCAGAGAGAGGTGAAATAACCGTGTTTTCTCTTCTGTTTATCCCTCAAACTCTTTTAATTGTCCTCAAAATTTGCGCGAGACATTTTTAGTGATTGTATGTTTCTTTGCAATTTTGTTGTTGTGTGCAGATATGCCTGATGACTATGTCTATGACTACTATGCTGTGGAAGATAACATGGATATTACCATGGAAGATGCTGCAAGCGTATTCCCTTTGTAAGGATCCGTGATCTACCATGAGCAATTTCATTTTCTTGAACTGCTAAAACTGATGATGATTGATGTATTTATTTATAGGGTGCAAGTTGACGATGATGATACCTACTATGATGGCCCAGATGATTCAGAGGACGAATCCTATGATTCCAATGGTATTCCTACTCTCTCTCTCTCTCTACCCAGATGTTGATCCTGCTTTTTATTATCTGTGTGTGTGTGTGTGTGTTCAAATAACGATGTTTTATGAGAGGGGTATTCATTGAAATATGGTATGGCAATGTTAGCGGAGAAGAATCCGTTGAACGAGTATCCAGATGAGGAATCATCAGAGAACGATGATGATAAACTGGAGGATGGGTCCGCCTCTTCAGCTGCTGAGAAATCAGAAACGCACGAAAGATCCTCTGATGCAGAATCTCAAGGAGATGATGGTCGTAGTCGAAGGTCTTCTGAAGGTGGTGCTGATGAGAAGGACGAGGAAAACGATTGGTGTGAGGGTGGTGCTGAGTTTTCGTATGAAGATGGAGTGTTTCACTCGTACGAAGATTATGATGACGACGACGGTGTTGAGTATGACAATTACGACATGGATTCGTGAAGATGGAAGACGGTTTTTATTCATGACGGGCGTTGGTGTGGGTCCGTATTGCTTGATTTTTTTTCTTTTTTTTCAAGTCTTATTGCATCTCCTCCTCATTAGTAGTGTGTTATATGCTGAGCTTTTGACTCACACAATATTTGAAGTTAAATACTACATGGAAGTGATAGGCCATCATGTGGAGTCCGACACTTGCAATATTTTGCGGGCATGAAGCAAGATGCCAAAGGTCTTCACTCGTTCATGACCAAGTTACCAACCAAGCTTATTAACTTATATTGCAACATCGAATCCCTGATATATGGCTAGCCAGTGGTGAAATTGATGTGTTATAATGACAAATGACCCTGTTTTGGAGATCGCTGTTCGATTCCCGTAAAAGGTTGATTTTCGATTGATAACCCCTCAGATGATGATGAGAAGAAGCATTCTCCGACTCTAGTTCTCTGCTAATTATTCGATTAACCTCTCCCCACATTTCTCGTGGGATCGGGAGTGTGACTCTCGCCACAGTTGATATAATTTTTTTTTATATTGCAACATCGAACTCAATTATAAAAATTATTTAATATAACTTGATCAACTTACAAGCTCTTGATTATTATATGGTGGGACAATAGCGATGGAGAAATTGTTAAAAATGACATCAGTAGTGAAAAATGATGAAAAAAGACATTTGAAATAATGAAATTATCCTTGTCGTGTTTAACGTCTTCAACTAAAATAAATCCATTAAAACTTATTCATATAAAGCAAATCTACTAAAACTTAAATAACATAATTGATTAACATAATCGTTCGGTGGCTTTTGACGGTTGCAATTATATTCAATCCATTGGACTTAATATCAATTAATACATAAATTTTGTCTCTTTTAACATCTGTTTATTAGTATATTTTGAAGTTTGTAACCGGTTTAGTTAATAATGTGTAGAGCTCGATCTTGAAAATAAATAAATAAAAAGCCGATTCAAACTTATATACAAGTCGTGTGCGATTTAGCTTTTACTACTATGATTTCAATGGGCGATGCTTGTGACGATTGTTAGTCGGCGGATCCACGTTGAGTGGGTAGAGTCACGTGACCGTACTGAGGTCCGTCGCTAATGACAAACATGAAATTTAATAATTTATTTATATTTAACCAATTAAATATCAATTTGTTGGTTTTTTTTTTTCAATTTACGAAAAGGATATAAAAATCACACGTTGCTAAATTTAATGTATATTTGGTTTATTTCGTATCGTGATTCTTGATAAGTGACGGCCATGTGTATTTATCAGGCAAAATTTTATGGTGGTTATTGATCACTAAACTTGATCTTGATTTAGATGATTGAGAATTGATCTACATACATAATCATCTATTTCATGACACATATCCATTAAGTTTTATGTTTATTAACCACCATAAAATTTTCTGTATTTATTATCATGTTTATTAAAATGCAGTTGAACAAAATAAACATATATATTTCAATTTTTTTTAATAAATTATTTTAACGGTGTGACGCAACCAAACCGGTTTATTTAAGAAAAAAAAAAAACCTATATATTCAAAGAACAACAACGGAACACTCCTCTTCGCACAAGAGGCCGCAACCTGCATCGACTCGTTTGTGTCACCTTCAACTGTTTCTTACTTGAGCTCAGCAAATACCCACACAAAAAGGTTCTTCTTTTCCTGAATTGAAAGGGAGTAGTTCTTCATCATAAACGTAATCGGACAATTCAAGAAGCAGTTATTTGTAAAGAGAATAATCTCGGTTAATGGGGAGGCCAAAAGGAGATGCTACTAGAAGTAAATCTCGCCCCTCCAGCAGCAGGTATTTTTCTTGAAACTGATTGATTTTTTTTTTCTTCTCCTCAACCTTATTGCTGTAATTTGCTGAAAATTTTATATTATTCTGTGTAGTTTAGCTGCTTCACTCCTGCCTTCCGGCGCTCCGGCGGTAGGTTTTGGAGGTTATGTCGGCAGTTCGCGTGTAGAGTCGGCTCTTCCTTCTGAGGCGCCTACTTCTTATGTGGTACCTTTCTCTGTGTTATTTTTGGCTCACTGTACTGTTGTTTCTGGTTAATTTTTGTAGAGATCAGTGTCTTAGCAGCATAAAATTTGGCTTTTAGTCTGCATTATCTAATGGAAAAAATTACTGTAATGAACATCTTGTATTGTTTTACACTCGTGCTGGCATATACTTCTGGTCCAGCTTGGCATATCAGTCTGAGGATTCTTTTCCACCATAGAGAGAAAAAAGACCATGTTTCCTTTTTGCCCTTCCATTAAGCACTGTCCTGGCAGTGGTTATAAGGCCTGTTTAATCGTTTCAGTATGCTTAAGACTCCGTATGGGTCTAACAAACAAAAACATGAGGGATGGCATCCGGGCGACCATTATCATTGCTGTGTCAGGACGTATTTGGTTGTTTTCTCATTTCTATCGGTTGGGGTGAACTCTTTATGTCCAGGATATAGACGCCGAAGTGGCTCAGCACTTGAAGAGGCTTTCTAGAAAGGACCCTACCACCAAGGTATTGCTCTTGTACATCATTTATTCCCTTGGAGGCAATAATATGCTCTGTTTTGTCATTAGAGTACACTTGCTTGTCTTTCTTTTTATTTGACCATTTATCTGCACTAGGCTTTACTTGCTCATTTTTTTGAATCCATTAATCTGCATTGCTTTTATTTGGTACACACTGGTGTCACTTTCGGCATCATTCTTAGTGTTCACAGCTGCGTCATTTTCCCCCCAGCATTTCGCTATGTATTGAATGGAGCGTATTATATTTGAAATTCGCAACACACTGAGATCAGATGTGTCGTATGTTTATCCAGATCGACTCTCTTTGCATTTTCCTAGGCTGAATATCATTGTTGTTCATCCCTTTAGGGGTGTCCGATAAAAAAGAAGATATTTTTGTGTTCATTCTTGGTGATTCCACAATAGTTATTAGTTAAAATATGAACTGATGACAATACGCTATCATTTTTCAGTTAGCATAACAACCTTGATTAGGGTGACTGTCTTCATCAGGTCTTGCTCTCATCAAATGTTGTGCCGTGTCAACTTGTTATGTATGCATTCATCTATAATTCTGATGTTGCTTCTTCTGTTTGATGTCATCTTATTGAAATTCAACAGGTGTTCTTATTTCAATATGTCATGTGATTAATTATCAGTTCATTCAAAACATGTTACCCAGAGTTTTGAGTTTTTTCTTGCATCTTTGCGAAGGTGTTTAAGTATTTTTGGTTGTAACAGCTGAAAGCATTGATGGCTTTGTCCGAAACACTCAAAGGAAAATCTGCAAAGGAAATAGCACCAATAATTCCTCAATGGGTATGCTTCTGTGTTGCTAATTTTCTAAGTCAAGTTTACGTGCTGATAGACAGATTATTGTGCATCAAATAGACATTAAACCAAATTTGGACTTTTTTCTTGACTAAATCAGATATGTCATGTATGTCAAATAGGATAAGGTGTTCTTCTTTTGCCTTGATGAAATAGTACCTATGTTCAATTTGTTTGTTCTTATTTTTTTATACTTTTAACAAGCTTATTGTGACCATTTTCCCTTTTGCTTAGGCATTTGAGTACAAGAAGTTGTTGTTGGATTATAACCGAGATGTTCGACGAGCAACACATGACACCATGACATGTATTGTCCGCGCCATAGGGTTTGTGCATTTCCATATTCATATCAGTACTATATGCTGCAAAACAATTAGTTCTTATGAGTTAAAACTTCATATGTGCCTGAAGCTCGCGCAGTTGTCTTATCTATCTACACACTTTGCTTCTATGGTGGATTCAAGTAGTGGTTTGTTGTAACATGGAAGGACATAACAAGGCACTCGGGCCCAACCTTATGTGTACAGACGTGCAAATTTGATTATCCTGCTAGAATGATTGACTATGGTTTTTAAATTTTTTTGAAATTTTGTGAACGTGCACTTAAAATCGTCCATGTGTCATCTCTGGCATATTTTATCCATCCCTTTTGTTGTTTCATTTCGCATGACATTGGCTAGGTGGCAGCTATAGAACTCATGGGATATGAGCTGGGCAGATTTGTTTTACAAATTGAGTTTGCGTTGACACCAAATCCTTTTTTTCCTCATCTTATTGTGCATGACAGCAAGTCTTTACTTTTGACATATGTTTTTGGTGTACTATTATGCCTGATATTAGATTGAGCAGCATTCCTAAAAAGGTGAAATAAGAAGGTCTATTAGTATATCATTCGACCCTGTAGGATGTTAACCAGGAGGAAAAACTAGTATTTCGCTTAGTTGCAACTTGTTGAATTTGGTTAGAATATTACCTGCAAAGCGAGGCTTTACCTGAGGATCTATCCAATATATAATCTTTGATAAAGTCTGACCCTTGAATAAAGTCTTTGATAATCGTTGGCATTGTATAACTTTTTATGTTGGGTTTCAAATTCATTGTCATTGTGTCTGAGAAAGTTTTTTGTTGATTATAGAGGATCACAAGCTATGTTTTCAAGGTAGAATACCCCACTTTTTGATATTTTTCCTCGTTCTTCATTTTATGTTCTTTTTTCAGGAGAGATTTGGCTCCGCATCTTAAGTCTTTTATGGGACCCTGGTGGTTTTCTCAATTTGATTCTGTTCATGAAGTTTCTCAAGCTGCCAAGCGTTCATTTCAGGTTTCCGCTATTTTTTTCTGCTGGAACTCGTATCTCACGTAACATGATGGCAGTTTTTGAAGTCGTGCTACGCTACCCTTCCTTAACCCCAATGAAGTCATTATATTTATCAGTGAACATCTGCTTGTGTTTACTTTCCAACAGGCTGCCTTCCAAACACAGGACAAAAGACTAGAAGCATTATTTTTATGTACAAATGAAATATTCATCTATATAGAGGAAAATTTAAGGCTTACACCACAAAGTTTGTCTGACAAAGTAACAGCAGCTGATGAGTTGGAAGAGATGCACCAGCAGGTATTTGATTAATGTTTTTGTAATATAATATTGTCAATTTCCTATCCTTATCAGGGAATACTTCTTATAGTTCTTTTGCAAAGGAAAAATTGCTTTCTATGCATTAGCTTGAAATCAATTTCTTGTCATACTGAAGACGGATGGAGAGAGAGAAAGAGCAAGCGCATAAAACATAGTTCACTCCTGGCGTTCTCTATGTTGCTCAAGTCCTTTATCCTTCATTTTAAGCCCTTTTGGATGTTCCATTTATCAACTTATAAATTGAAGGCACATAAACTAGCGCATTTGCAGAACGGTGCATTTAAAGAAATATTTGTGTTGTGTTTTGGTTTGCATCTAAAGATAGTTTTAAAAGTCTTGATTCCTTCTATCTGAAAGCCTCAACTGTGCAGCGTAGATTGTCAGAAAATTTAGCAGTCTTAGCTTGCCTACTTGTTTTGAATTTGTATAATTTGATGTACAGGTGCTTGATTCATTGAGGCACTGAAAAAAGTTATTGGATATCGATTTCGCTCTGACAATGGGAAAAATTAGGCATTTTTTTTTTCTACAGAACAAGCTTCTATGGTGTAAGATTTCTTGGAGCAGATCCTGATCCAGCTATGTTGTACAATGGTCGCCTATAAGTTTATGTTGGTTTATTGTCGTTCATTTTTTATTTTTGCAAGATTGTAAATCTTATATTTTTAGATCCATTATTTCTTGTTCTGAGTGTATGGCTTTTTGGATGGAATATTCCATATGTTATCTTTTCACTTTATACGTTTATATCATCTATCACCTGCCGTGTTTGCTTCCTTATATTGTCTTGTCATGTACAAACTTTTCTTGTAAACAGGTGGTCTCTTCCTCATTACTTTCTTTGGCCACTTTTCTTGATGTTTTGGTTAGCTTACAAACGCAAAGACCTGATTTTGAGAACATACAATCTGAACCGAAGAATGCTTCCAAAGCTAGAGCCAGTGCCTTAGCATATGCAGAAAAGTTGTGTTCTGCCCATAAATTTTTTCTCGATTACTTGAAATCTCATGTCCCCATTATTAGGTCAGCTGCTTATTCACTTTTGAGAAGTTTGATCAAGAGCATCCCTCATGCTATTGATGAAGGAAATATTAGAACTGTTGCTACTGCTATATTTGGTGCTTTTCAAGAAAAAGAGGCGATATGCCATTCTGCTATGTGGGACATGGTGCTGCTTTTTGCTAAGCAATTTCCGGACAGTTGGATGTTGTTAAATGTTCAAAAAGTTGTCCTAAACCGACTCTGGCATTTTCTGAGGAATGGATGCTTTGGCTCCAAACAAGTGTCCTACCCTGCTCTAGTCCTATTTTTAGATACAGTGCCTCCCAAGGCTGTTGTCAGCGAGAAGTTGTTTCTTGATTTTTTTCAAAACCTGTGGGAAGGTAGAAGCTTCTCACGTTCCCTTAATGCTGATCGAGAAGCATTTTTTCTGGGCACAAAAGAGTGTTTCCTCTGGGCCTTGAGGAATGCTTCCAGGTGGGAGTTTAGCCTTTGTTTTTTTTCAGTTTCTTGCTGAATTATCTGGTGCTTTTATTGTTATTTTATTTTATCCTCCATTCCCCTATTTATATTTAGTTCATGGTCATTATTTTTGGTGCATTGTGCAGATTTTGTGATGGATTAGAAGCTACTCATAATCTGCAGCACACTCTTATAAGTGAAGTCCTTTTGAAACTCATGTGGCATGAGTATTTGTCCTCTAGTAGCTCAAATGATATCCTTGCATCAGATGACAGTGTTCCGTCTGACATGAAAACAAAGGCAAACTTAAACAGTAATTCCCAGTTGAGTTATTTACTAGACCTTGGGAGATACATTGTTGAGATTCTTTCTGGGGTCTATTCCCTGGAACAGAATCTGCTGTCAGTGTTTGCATGTAGGTTTCAGGATGATAGCCTTGAGATGTTTCAACTGGGTAGTGCTTCTGAGAACGTGGAAATGCTTATCAAATTTTTGGTCCTACTGGATCATAACGCAGTTCAAAAGGGTGAAGCTTGGCCCTTGGCATATTTCATTGGACCAACATTGGCGAAGACCTTCCCGCTGGCCAAAACAAACGTAAGTGCGACTTAAAAATTAGACTGCTGATTTTCTTAGCTAGGAGATTATTTATTTTTGCTAAAGGAGTGATCATTAGATGTCGGGTGTCTCTTCCACAAAAGCACTTGTTCTATCTTTGCTGAAGGCTTTTCCACAGTTTATAGTTTTTGAGTAGGGCATAGTTTTGGGCCACTAATGGATGCATTCTGGCAATCTCTCTGTCTTTTCAGAAACTTTTAGTTTCCTATGTGATGAAACTATTGCCCAAACCATAAGCCTCAAATGTTGTTGGAATATTTGATTCCAACTCCAATTGTATATTTGTATACCCTGTCTACCTTCTTACTACTTGTGGTCGTACCTTCTGCATTTTACTCTCCTATGGTTCGTGTTAGAGTTTTAGCATGTGATTTTGGTGTTTGGATATTCCCCTGGGGACAAAAGAAGTGTTTTTTTTTTTATTATTTACTTTTTGCTGTTTAATTCTGCCAATCAAAAGGGATTCTTTTTCTTCATTCTCTGGGTAGAAATGAGTATTGTCGTCCTACACAAATGCTCATACATGCCTACAAGCATTCCATTCAAAAGTTCTGGGCTTCTTTTACTAAGATCTTCTTTTTCTTATTTTAAGACCAACTGACCTATATATTATCTTTATCATCATCAGGAATCACCAGAAGCTCTGCGATTTATGGTGGCAACAGTGTCTGTATTTGGCCCGCAAAAGATGGTTCAAAAACTTTTGGGCATTGAACAGGAATCTGAGCAGTTTTTACAAGCTTTCAATGCCAATTTTGTTCCTTGGTGCTTGTGTGAGTTTAGTCCCGCCTCCGATCTTAAGTTGGATTTCTTGCTGGCTTTGGTTGATGATAATTACTTTTCAGAGCAGTGGAACAGTGTTATTACATATGCAATGAATCCACAAGGATTTATTGATAGGGCTCAGAACTCCAAGTTTACAACATTGTTGGCAATGCTCATGGAAAAGGCAAGGGAGAGAATGAGGAAGGGTAGTCATGTGCAAGGCTCCCTAGTAGAACACTGGCAGCACGAACTTTTAGACACAGCTGCTGTTTCTATAATTAAAGCCAGCCCTCCCTATGGAAGTTCTGATGCTCGCTTATTGCGGTATGTGGAAAAAATCCTTAGGGAATTATATTTTACTTTTTTTTAATGATTTTTTAATGTTTGTGAATCAAAGAGGGTAGGTTATTTCTGCTTATCTTCGGGTCATTTCATCTTTTGATATGCTTTGTCATAATTTATTATGGAGGGTGTGCTTGTCAAATGAGAAGCCTTTACCTTGCACTGGTTTGCTTCATGTAGGTAGTATTATAGTTCCATTGAATGATACATGTACCAAGATGCTCTTTTCTTGGCTTAAGGAAATAGCAAGTATAGCATTGACGGAGGAACCTTGTTTTGGTAATTATCAGCTTTTATCCTTCCAATAATAAAGGGAGCTAGATCTGGTGACTCATTTTATTCTAGATGTTTTTCTCTTGTTTGTTTTCAAGCCTCAGTGGTCTAAATAGTTCATCTTAGATCCCCAGCTAAACAAAAGAAGAATGGCAGTCAACATTCTTTCGTAGATCTGTTTTTTTTTTTTTTTTGCAATGGTTTTCAACTTTACTTTATTTTATTGCTAGATAATTGCTGCAGGGTTCTGTGTTTTCTCCTTGAAATGAAGTATTCTGTAACCTTATTCCACTTCTGATCTTGCCCTCCTGCTGCAGTGCTCTTATTGGTGGCACTACTGAAGATGAAAGTTCCTTCATCTCGGAAAATTCGTTGAAGGAGATTTTTGAGGAAATTCTTCGGAAGTTCCTAATCTTCATGAAAGATTCTTCTTTTGTATGGGTCAAGCATTTAGTGTCTTTGTTACCTCTTGGAGGAGAAGATCTTGGTGCAGGATTAAACTCCTCTGATATTCTTCAGGTGGCTCATTTTTCTCTTGAAGTTCTTGATGGTAGCTTATTCAGCTTGAAAAAATTCACAAATGAAAGTGTGATAGTTCCTGGAACATTAACCGCCATATTTGTTATGAGTTGGGAATACAAGTGCATCACAACTGTGGCTGATGAAGAACATTTAGTAAAGACCAACTTGAGGACATCTTTGTGTGAATCTGTGCATGCTCTTCGTTGTAAAATAAACAGAAATTACTTGGAGAGCATCGCCATTGCTAGTAGTAATCGTAATATCTTGAAAAGTCTTCTCGTTCAAACATTGCGATGTGCATTACTTGAGGAAGACAGATTAGACAGTGATATATTTACCACCTTATGCTGCCCTTGGTTGGTTGAGATTTTGGAATGCCTTTGTCTTGATCAAGTGGAGGAACAGCAGTTGTTAGATGAGTTATTCAGCAAAAATGAGCTCTGGCCTTCATGGATCATCCCAGATAGCGATTCTGGTCAAAGATCAGCAGCTAGTTTAAAAACAGATTGTTCCTCTGCTAATGTGAGTACAACTTTATTACTGGCTGAATTTTATTTTTTCGTTTCTTTCTTCGTGTATGTAACTGTATATTGTGAATCCTTTGATGTAAATGCTTCTATTATGTTATTTGTGTTTCAAAGCATTTAGCCTGGATCTTGATGGCAATATACATTCCGTTATTCCTGTTTGTCTCAGTTGAACCCGTTAGCCTATTTGTTAAATGTCTCCAACAAGTTTCCAGTCATGCAATGCTTGTGACGCCTTTGCTGAAGCTGTGAACACTGAAAATTGATATGCCTTTGAATTGGCTATCGCATGTAATATCATAATTTGCTGCATATATCTTGTGTGGTCTTGGAGAGTATTGTGTTTTTGCCCATTTATCGAACGTTGCGAGGGAGTGTGTTTTGATTGTAATCATTCCTGCAAATAAGTTTTTGCTTCTCTTGTGAAAGGGAAAGCCATGAAACTAAAGCTTCTTCTTTTGTGGGACTTTGGGAGGGGTTGAACCATTTTGTAAATTTACAAGAGGTTGTTCCTGTGAAGTGAACTATCTGTTGGTATGATTTTATTAGTGCACAACTGTCAATTGACACGTGAAAGCTTTTCATAACAAATATGCTGTTTTTACAGAAACCAGGGTATCAAAGGTTTGTCGCTTTTGTCAACCAGCTTATATCCGAACTTGGGTTTGGCAAAATCATTGCTGGATCTGTTTCATATGATCCCGTATCTTCGAACATAAATTTGACTGCAAAGAATGATTATGCTCGACCTTGGCTTGCTGCTGAAATGTTATGCGCCTGGAAGTGGCACCGTGGCAGTGTTTCAAGCTCGTTTGTACCGATCCTCAGCTCATATGTGGGAAACAAAGATGATTCCCTGAAGGAAGGTCTCTTAGATTCTATTGTCATCATTTTGCTTGAGGGTGCCATTCTACATGGATCAGGTGGAGAGACAATTGTGTTAAACGGGTTGTCTGGGTCATATGAGGTAGAGAGTGTTAATGAGCCATTTCTAAGAGCTTTGCTAACACTACTCCATACTCTTTATCAAGAAAATGTATGGGGAAGTGACAAAGCTGCGGCATACTTTTTAATGCTTCGTAACAGGCTCTTTGTTGAAGATACCGTAGACTCAAACTGTTTGAGCATTATTCCAGCCTGCATCAATATTCTTATATCGCATTTGGATATTGGTCCCGATGAATCTTGTTCTAGTGATCTCCCTGAAGCTTTGAAGGAAAATGAGCTCCTTGCGACAATTGTGGGGTGGTTGAGGAGAACTGCTGATTCCCCTCCTCTATGTACGTGGAAAAATGATCAAGGTATCTCTTCTGTTGTAAAAAACTTTGAATTGCTTCATAGTTCATAGCAGTTAGTTTCAAGAATCTTATGCTTTTCAGCTTTCGCCTAATCATGAATTATTCTGATTAGTACTAAAAAATATTATAATTGACATGTTTCAGTTGCTTTAGTCCTATATCCTAGTTTTGATTGGGATTGCAGCAGCAGGATACTGAATGTCTTTTTTTTCTCTTTTTTTGTTGCTGTGTGGAAAGTACTCTAAAGATAACTGCCACGCTTTTCTTTTATCACTAGTTCAATCTTTCAGTCTTTTTCACATCAATGTGATTTTTGCAGATATGGTAGGTTGGTTTCATCTAGCTATGTGCTGCTACCCGATCAAAACAACTAATGGAATGCAAGGACTCAAAGCAGGTAGGACTGTCAGTATTGCAGAAAGTGACCTCTTGTTTGAGTTATTTCGAAAGCAAAGGGAATATTCTGGTGCATCATTTACAACAAATAAGATGTCGATAATCCCAGAACTATTATCGAGACTATTGCTTGTGTCGATTGCTTATTGCTGGGAGAAATTTAATGAAGATGATTGGGAGTTTGCTTTGTATTGGTTGAGACGTTGGATTGAATCAGCAGTCGTTATGATGGAAGAAATTGTTGAAAACGTTAATGATGCTGTGACAGAGAGTTCAGCTAGCAAAGAACTTGTGCCAACTGTTTCTCATCTGGACAGTTCTATCACAAATCTTTCTAGCAATGCCCTCGCTTCATTTTCCTTGTTTTGCGGCATGTTGGGGGATCAAAACAATATAAATCCATTGAAGAGTGAGAGGTGGGAGCTTACAAAGGATCGAATTCTAGAATCTATACTTCGTTTATTTTTTTCGGCTGGTCTTGCTGAAGCTATAGCTGGGTGTTGTTCACCTGAATTTTCGTCTATAATAGCAGCTTCCAAGCTTGAGCATGCTCTGTTTTGGGAGTTAGTTGCTTTACATGTGATTGAGTCCTCTTCACATGCCAGAGACAAAGCTGCAAAATCAGTTGAGATGTGGGGGCTAAAAAAAGGGCCTGTTAGCTCATTGTATGCAATTCTCTTTTCCGCCAGGCCACTCCCTTGTTTGCAGTATGCTGCATTCATTCTTCTTTCCACGGAACCGTTGTCAGATTTGGCATTTGTTTCTGACAAGTCATCAGACAGTTTTGATGTGGATATTTCAAGTAATCATGGTTCGCGTCTTCCTGATTTAGCTTCTGAAGAAAATTTCTGCTTGAGGGAAGAAATTTCCATAATGTTTGAAAAACTACCTCGAGAAGTTACTGTTATGGGTTTGTTGTCCTTAGAGCGGGTATGTAGTGATTTTATGTGGGATACCTGTTCTGTCATTTAGTTGGTGTACTTTAAATCCTCGTATTATATGTTTTGGTAATTGTTGCCGGTAATGACTTTAATAATTGTTCAGGTAAATGTCTTTCTTGCTTGGTCTCTTTTGCTATCTCACCTTGTTTCACTGCCCTCATCTTCACCTTCAAGGGAAAGAATGATACAATACATACAAGACTCTTGTGATTCGTCAATCTTACATTGTCTTTTCCAACATATCTTGGGGGAATTCTTATCGGGAACAAGCTTAAAAAGGAAGGATTTTTCAGCTTCGGTAACAGAAGCAGCGAAAGCTGCAGAACGTGCGATTACTTCCGGTTCCCTACTTTTTTGTGTAGAATCACTCTGGCCCATCAGTGCAGAAAAGATTACTTCACTGGCCGGTGCACAATACGGTCTGATGCTGTGTATACTCCCAGCTTATGTACGCGAATGGTTTAGCAGCATACGTGACCGTTCCAGGTCTACTATGATAGAATCTTTTACGAAAAAGTGCTGTAGTCCTCCACTGATAATGAATGAACTCTCTCAGGTGTGTATCACATGACTTATTTTCAAAAAAAATCTTCAATTGACTTTGTTTTCCTCATGTATGTGTTTCATGAAGCTTGTGTGTAATAAATTAACCATAAAATGTTGTTGCATTTCCAGATCAAGAAGGCTGAGTTTGTTGATGATAACTTCTCACTAATTGTGAGCAAATCAGCTCATGAGGTTGTGGCAACCTATACAAAGGATGAAACGAAAATGGATCTACTGATACGTCTTCCTGCATCTTATCCATTGCGACCAGTTGATGTGGATTGTACCAGGGCCCTTGGGGTCACTGAAATCACACAGAGAAAATGGTTATTGTCGATGATGTCCTTCGTTCGAAATCAGGTATCTCCTCCTATTTTACTAGACAGCCCTATACATATACTCACTCGTGTGACTTTTTTGTTTGTTTGAAACGTTTGAATGATTGTTTTGATCTTTTATTTTATCTCCTTTCTTTGCAATAAAAGAACGGTGCTTTGGCGGAAGCGATACGTACATGGAAGAGCAATTTCGATAAGGCATTTGAAGGTGTGGAGGAGTGTCCAATCTGTTACAGTGTAATCCATACTGCTAATCATAGCCTACCGCGGCTTCCTTGCAAAACGTGCAAGCACAAGTACCATGCAGCCTGCCTTTACAAGTGGTTTTCAACTTCACACAAGTCAACTTGCCCTTTATGCCAGTCTCCTTTCTGATCTTGAAATAGAAATTTTTGTTTTTGCTAGATAGCTATGCTGTTGGAGTTATAATGGTAAGTGTTAACATCTGCAAATTTTCTTTCCGACAAGCCGCATGGGTATTTAGCTATATAGTGTTGTACATCAATGCACATATGTATCATCCACGCATTGATGCAATTTTGAGATTTTACTAAAAGCATGTTGTAGTGGTCTGTGGATCATGTGAAGATCAGTGAGGGTTTTAAATTTGATGTTTTTGTGTGTTTTAGGTGTGAGTTTACTTCTATTGTATCTTTTAGATCATATGGACACGAGTTCTTGATGCATTCTACAGCAGTATAAAGTAGGGTAAAATCATACGGAAATTTCGTAATATTTCAACTTTCGTATTACGAAAGTCCCGTAAAAATTATTCATTTATAAAACCAATACATCATTTAATACATTTCTTGTAAACATACCCTTATGTTTGTATTTTATGTTTGTATGTTTATTTCACATTCCAATAGAAACATTTATTATATGATAGGAGTACATATGTCTATTAATACGTAAATTACTACACATTAATTGATTTCTTATTCTATGTGTCAAGCAAAATGTGGACAATTTTAATATGACGGGGGTAGTATTTTGTGAGAAAATATAATTTCAGGTCATTTTAACACCTTTTATTTCATGACCTGACATTTTTTTTTAAGTCCCCTGTGGAATTTTTCCCCCTCGCCCTGTGGAATTTGTAAAATTAGTTAAGTAACTAACAGAATCGTGGATAGGGAACTATACTAGCGACTTACCCCCTTATTGTAATTGTAGAAATTTTTGGATCAACAACTATTGGACCATGGAAATAGAAACACTTTTTCTTGGATAAAGGAACAGATTACTCGTTCTATTTCCGTATCGCTTCTAATATATATCATAACCCGCCCGGACATTTCAAAAGCATACCCCGTAGTACTAGTACATCTAAGAATTCTTAATTGGCTAGTTGAAAATAGCCCCAGGGCTGTGGAACAAAAGATTATCCCGGGCCTACACCGAGGTATTGGCGGTGATTTTAAAATCTCGCAGAATGGGATACGATGAGATAGAATGCAAATACAGGGAGCGGGTTACCTACTCTTAACAGTCAAAGCGAGACTTTTAGCCCGTTGAAATTTTCACATGCTGGAGGAAATTTCAACCGGACCAGGGGAAAATTTCCATAGGCTGGGGTAAATTTCCACGGGACGAGAAGGAAAATTTCACAGGAGACTCAAAAAAAAATATCAAGTCTGACACGACATGAAATAAAATAAAGGGTGTTACAGTGACCTGAAATTATAGAACGGGGGTAGTATTTTGTTTGATGGAAAATGTGGTCCTGGGGGAGCACCAAGTTGAGAGCGGCATAACGCGTAACGTGAACACATGTAATATAATTTCAGCCGCCACAAAGTCAAACGCATGCTGTTGACCCCCATAAAAATAAATAGTACAGTAGTTTATTAATATTACTATATACTTTAAACCAAACCATCGGTAACCTTCTTACCAGGTTCCCTCCTCCCTTCTAGTAAGGCGCGATACTTGCGAGTTGTTTAATTATTAAGATTTATTTTCACTCTATAACTCTATTTATTGTGTGTAACTATGATTAAAAAAAAGTTTGTGGCGGTAGGTAGTTCAGGTGGCTAGAATGTTTTTTTTTAAAAGTAATGATAGAGGCACAACAAAAATTACACAACGGATACCACAACATGATCTCACATCCTTGATTTTGATGGGTCCACATCACAATCAATTAAAATGACGTAGGTAGGGACTGTATGTAACTCTTTTTTTTTTCTTTTTTTTTTTTGTACTGTATGCAACCCTAGAAGGGAGATTAATAGAATTTATTTATGTTTTTTTTAATCATTAATGCATTTAAAAAAATCAATATAGTCAATAGATTACGAGACAATTGGTTTAGAATGTGTATTACTTCCGTCTTAAAATATAAGTCATTTAATACATTTTTTTCCTTCTTTATTACTTTCGTCTTTAACAATAAGAGAGCTCGGATCGAATCGGTATTGATATACCGATTCGATCCGAGCTCTTAAATATAAGTCATTTATTATTACTTCCGTCTTTATTATATAAGTCATTTATTACTTCCATCTTTAATTTTGTCATATAATTTTTTTTTCCTGAAACGACGCACTCATCCTAAACTAAATTACGCCTAAAACGCTCGAACTCTGAAGTCTCCCACTGGAGCTCTGGTTTGAGCACAGTAAGTGAAACCACTGCAGAAAGATGTACTGAAAAGTACGATATATATAAATCTATTTAGAAAACCAATAAATCATTTATTATATTTTTTTCGATTTATCTCGTATTTATTATATACTCATACTCCCTCCGTCTCATTTTATTAGTTATGTTTGACTTTTCAAAGAGATTTAGAAAAGTGTATTTAATGCTTTGACTCTCATTAAATAATCCAATATTTTTACATTTATGTCCTTTAAGTAATACTTCGTCATAAATGTAAAAATATTGGATCATTCAATGAGTTTTAAAACATTAATTACACTTTCTTCGTCGGTATAAAAAGTCAAACATGACTAATAAAATGGGATGGAGGGAGTACATTTTTTCATACTTTGCATTAATAACAATCAAAAGTCATTTAGATTTTTTAATCAAAATTAATACTACATCCGTCCCACAAAAATTGTCCAAAATTTTAAAATGAATTTGTCTCATAAAAAGTGTCCATTTAGAATACCAATACATCATTTAATTCATTTTTTCCAAATATACCCTATCATAACATTTATTATTTATATATTCATTTCATATTCCAAAAAAATATTTATTATGTGATAGGGATATAGATGTCCATTACTACTTAAAATACAACACATTAATTGTTATATTAATCTATATGCACTACAAAAGGTGAATATTTTTTATGGGACGGGGGTAGTATCACATAACTAATTTAATTAATTTTTTTGATCTATGTGAAAAATCTAAATTGGTTTATATTTTAAGACGGATGTGGTATATTTTTCCTTTGTGGATTAGTCATTGGATTGGGTGGTGCTAATATTGGCAAAGGTTATTGGTAGACTCCTTCTCTTTTTCTTCTTCTTCTTCTTATTATTATTACTATTTTCAGACAAGAAACACACATTTATAATATAGGTTCTTAATGATTACAAATGTAAAATTAGATTGTGTCGTTAGTTATGATTGTTTTATTAGTCTTGTGTTGTGACGAACAAAAGAGTTATGGTGAGGGAGTGATTCTAGAAGAGTACCAAATATAGTTTGATTAAACCATGTCACACCTACAAACATCTATTATGAGTATGTTTAGTTGATACAGAGAAAAGCCGAGAAAAAAAAAAATGAGAATAGACATGAGAAAGAGAGGGAAAAAAAGATAAACAAATTATTCCTCACCATTGGTATACAGAAAACAGATAATGAGAATAGACTTTGATGAGTTTTTCTATTCACGTCCAATTAAAAAAGTTGAAGAATTAAGTTTTGAGTAAAATCGTCAACTTGAGTAAATACACTTTACTATTTTCAACTAACCAATGTTGTCTAAATTGAGTAAAGAAAAAGAATCTTTTATTCCTTCTATTTCAAAATAAGTGATTCAGCTGTTATCAAAATTATTTGTTTCATTTTATATGAGGCAATCAATGCATGATTTATTGAATTTTTCCTACTTCTACGCTTATTTATTTAGGAATGAGAGAATAAAAACAATATTATAGGGTTTTTTTAGTCATTTAGATATTTAAATTAATGAATTAACTCAACTTCTTAATATGCATATTTTTATCAACTACATCAGTTATTTTGGAACGGGTGAAGAAATTTCTCAACCATTTTCTATTAACGAAACAGATCCATATGACCAACAAATGTTGGTCGGAGTGGAAGAGAATCCAGTCGCTTAAACGATAGGTCTCGGGTTCGAGCTCTTGTGGATGTAGCAAACATTGTTAGGAGATGTTCCCACCTTTGGTTGTCCGACAATAACTCAAAGGATTATTTAATTGTCTGAAAATAACTTGCGAAAACAAACATGTCAATACGTATGATAATTAATCACATCCTTAGACTTGGTATACTTCTCTCCAAAATACTTAAGTGTGACGAGGGGTCGTTTTGTCCTTACACTAGAATTTCCAAATATTTTCTAGAAGACATATCCTTTTTGTATACATATATAAAGCAGTCTCCCTCTCGATTTCAACTCAATTTTAATATCCTCATTTCTCTTTCCCATTCCAATACATGGCAGCGTCTTCAGCACGTATAGAGCAGCAGCCGCCGCCATCCACTGCTCTCAATTTCTGCTTCCCTACTACTTCCTTCACCGATCTTCTTTCTTCCGATGACTATCCTATTATCCACAACAACAACAACAACTCGGCCGCCACCAAAGGTCTCGGTGATCGGATAGCTGAAAGAACTGCCTCCGGCGGTGTGCCTAAGTTCAAGTCATTCCCGCCACCTTCTTTGCCGTTATCTCCGCCGCCTGTTTCCCCTTCTTCTTACTTTGCTTTTCCTCCTGGTTTGAGCCCTACTATGCTCTTGGACTCCCCTGTTCTTCTCTATGGCTCTAACGTACGTATCATCTTGTTTTTCTCTCTCTCTCTCTCTCTCTCTCTCTCTCTTTTTTTAATATTAATTTTGAGGACGGTGTGTAATTTTGGATTATGTGATGCGATTATATGCAGATTCTTCCATCTCCGACCACCGGAAATGTTTCTGGCGAAGCCTTCAATTGGAAGAATGATTTAGAAAACTTCAACCAGAGGATCAAGCAAGAAGAGAAATATCAATCGGAGTTCTCTTTCCGGTCACAGTCCCCGATCTTTGAATCTCAATCCAACAAAATCCCACTGGTAAGTTCTTAGCAAATTACAATAAGTAACATTATCTTTTAGTTGAGTATATTCATATTATTATCCCACGTTTTTTCACCTGCTCATTTTTTAGCAAAGGCCTTGCGATATTGATGATGCTATTTGCTAAAAAAAAATTCTCTCTATGTTTGATGGGGCAAAAACGTTTTATTGATTGATTGATAATAAAAAATAAAAATGATCCAAATATTGCAGGGGCAGATAAATCATAATCATTATATGAATATGCAAGACTCCAACAATGAAGATGGGTTTTCTGTGGAGAAAAATCCAGCAAATTCAGATAACAATTATCACCATAGCTTTTCTCCTGAAACTGCTAATCTTCAAAACAATTCTCAACCCAGGAACGATTTTCAGCAATCAAATAATAATCATCAAAAGCAACCATTACAAACAATCAATGCCAAAACTAAATCAGAAGATGGATACAATTGGAGAAAATATGGACAGAAACAAGTCAAAGGGAGTGAAAATCCAAGAAGTTACTACAAGTGCACTTACCCCAATTGCTTAACAAGGAAGATACTGGAGAAATCTATAGATGGCCACATTAGTCAGATTGTTTATAAGGGAAATCACAACCATCCTATGCCACAATCTAAAAAAAGATCATCTTCGTCTTCAAATTCATCTGTTGTACTTCACCCTTATGGTGTTCGATGTAATGACTCAATGGATCAGTCTTATGGTTCTGGCGGTAACGGACAATTGGATTCGGCTAATACAGCAGATAACTCATCGATTTCTGTAGGAGATGATGATTTTGGACAGAGCTCTGAAATTAGTAAACCTATTGATGATGAAGAACCCCAAGCAAAAAGATGGTAAGTTTCATTATTATTATTTTTTTTTTGAGGAATTCCTTTTCGAGGGCGTTGATGCATCATTTTTATTCATAATTGTAGGAAAAACGACAGCCAAAATGAAGACGTTTCAGGGCCGAGATGCAGGACTATTAGAGAACCAAGAGTAGTAGTTCAAACTACTAGTGAGATTGATATTCTTATTGATGGATACAGATGGAGAAAGTATGGCCAAAAAGCTGTCAGAGCAAATCCTAATCCAAGGTATGTCTTTGATACGTGTCGAGTTTCCATTGGTTGTAGTCGATCGTATCTTATGTTAATGGTTGTTGTACATACATGATACATATACATATGACACTTAGATAGAATGAAACCTAAAAGAATATACATTGGTTGTGTGTGTGTGTTACAGGAGCTATTACAAGTGTACATATCCAGGTTGTCCAGTTAGAAAGCATGTAGAAAGAGCATCAGACAATCCTAAGTCGGTGATAACGACATACGAGGGGAAACATACCCACGATATTCCGGCAGCCCGTGGCACCGGAAACAGCCATTCTTTATACAGGCCTTCCCCTACAAATGTTAACAACAGTAACAGTGTAGCTTCGTCGTCTGGAAATCATCAAGTGCCATATACTCTGCAGATGTTGCAGAATCCAGAAATGTATAGCTTCACAGATTCATGATGCAGGAAAATGGAATGTCTTTTAACATATTGTGGCTGTACTGTACATATGATCTATTTCTTGGATTAAATGTGTATTTTAACGTCATTAATATGTTGAAGCAATACTACAGTATATAGTAGTGTTGTTAGGGAATAAACCAATTATTACTTTTATTTAATTCATTTGTATTTTTTAAGTAGTATATGTTGTATAAGTTTGATGTACAACATCATTTTTTTTTATTTTGTGATAATAGAGAAATGGCTTTTATTAAATTGGGTTCCTTTGCTCCAAAATGGTAGGTAGGATATTTGCATTGCTGGGTAAATCATCTAAAGTCATTTGTACTTTTGAACCATTGATCGATTAATGTGATAATGTTTCTTAACCGATTATCTATTTTATGATTTTTCTTCTTGTATTTTATACCATCTTTACTTAAAATTTAAGTGTATCAAAATCGCTATTACAATACAAACTTAATCAAACCAGAACTTAATTTTTTTTAACTGAAGCTAATTTTAAGAATATATTGGATTTGAACGGTTTACAGTATTATGGCATAATATGTAAGAATAAATTATTTCTTTTTTCAAGTAGTATAAACGGGGACACCAAAAAATAAAAAATAAAAAGTAAAAAAGGAGAACGTCATCGGTTACGTTGCATGATCCTGAAGAGAAGGGTTTGAACAAGTCAAAGTCGTTGGCTGAGTTTTACTTGGTGGGGTCAACGTCAACATGATAACTTGGACTCTCACAGCATTGAAAAGTCAAAATGATGGAACTCAATTTATGTGGGTATCCTACCCCTTAACCTTACAAGGAAAAATTATATGAATACATTGATGGCACATTTAACTCAATTAACATGCTGTCAACACCAATTTAGACATAGATTTACAAAAACACATATGCTAATAATTGAAATATCAGAAAACATGAAAACGAAATTTTATGGATTGAAGCGAGTTGACACTCTATTCGTAAGACGAATTTGCGTCGAATTCGTGCCCACGGTAATCACAATCGTCTCCCAAGATACAACAATCCTTACCTTCTGATCATACGACACTTGTAATGAATCAGAAGCGGCGAACTCGAAAGCCTAGTATGAATATCTCTTCTTGATTTCGAAAAATGCCAAGTATAAAAATTATGTTGTTCTAAAATTTCAGCAAAGATTTTATGTAAATAAATCTGTGTAATTTTCATTTAGGAAATACTTCTATTTATAGAATAAAAGCAACCTTCCAGTAAATGATGCATCTCTTCAACGTATCGGTAAGTGATGCGACTTTACGATATGAATTGATGCATCTCTTGAACCACACATCTTTTCAACCGAAAGGTTGTTCCAATTCGGTTCAATTTGATTGAACAGATGCATCCGTTCGAATAAACTGGTTCGATTCAAATAAGCATCTTTTCCTCTAATTTTAACATTAATTTCTCATTCACCCGATATCCGAATCGAGTGATTCAAAAGCCTATCATTATCTACATTTTAAGTAGTATTTAATGATACCATAGGCTTCCGGTAATTCGTATTTTATACCATCCAAAATTAATACCGAAGTGGATACTCGCCACTTTAAATAAAACTCACTATGAGCTATTTTCTCCAACATATATACACCTATTTTGGGTACAATCATTTTCATGGCACCCTAAGTAAGTGATTTCAAGCTGTGTATTACATTGGTTCATTTGATTATACGACCTTTAATGATTATATTACCCTTTTATAAGTACATTATACTTCCACGTTTTAACTCTTACATTTGTACCACTTATTAAATATTAAGGATGATAATTTCAGCCTAACCCGGTGAAACACTCGAATCATGAACTAATTTATTCCGTCAGTAAAAGGTTTTATACACCACTTCCAGGGGCGCCCCTGTGGGGGGGCATGGCCCGGAGCTTTCCCGAAAATCAATGAATTTAAATGTCCCACGAAATTTTGATCTAATATTATATATATACTGTATTTATATAAACAAGGAATGTATTACCTTAATGGTTAGCATTCAAGTATACTAGACATGAAACTTGTTTTCGAATCTTGCAAGCGCCAAATAAGTAGATTTTTTTCCTTCCAAACCCATGACTATCACACGCAGTTTTTTTGTTTTATTTTTTTATATATTTTTTTATTCTTTTTTTTGGAGGCGATGGCCTAAATTTTTTTTTGCGGCTCAAATTTAGACGAGAACGCCCGACCACTTCTCGTAAGGTATACTATCAATAATCAGTATCAAATGAGATTGACTCCTTGCGAAATTGTCATATATTTAATCTTCGATGGTAATATCTTAGAGGGGAAAAAAAATCCATATAAGCATCTCCGTTACAAGGTTCCTCAAATTATGTTTAGCTAGAAGCAATCTTGAATGGAATGATGCGTAGTCTGACGATGCATATTATAAATAATACAACTCGTACTTACTACAACATGATAAGAATATTGGATAAATAGTAGTGTTTATCTATAATAAGCTAGCATGTGTGTACACTTGGATTTACATAGTAGTGTCATGTGTAATATTCTTGTCAAGGAAATAGCCGTTGGATCTAAGTAAGCATGGAGATGTGTGCAAGTTAGTTAGCACACATCTGATATATATGAACTATGAATGTATGCAGAATCATTCAATGGATATGAAATCTTTCTACTAAATCCTGTTCTTAAATCTTTAAGTTGGTATCGGAGCCACCGTGCTTGTGCAGATGGCGGCGGAGCCACCATATTCTTCGGCGATCAGTCAAGGTACGGTAGCCAGTCATTCCGTATCCATGACTCAGCCACCAGTATCCACCATAACCGGAGGTTTTCAAAGCTCAGTAACATCTCCTTATGGTCTTCATCAGACTGGGAATTCTACTCCTCCGTGAGCTTTATGCAGAATACTTTTCCAGCTGGTTTTATGGCAAACACCAGCTCTCAGATCTCTCCGCTGATGTCAACCCGGCCAATTTTTCCTTCATCGGCTCTTGCTCCTATTCAAACCCTCGGAGGTAACTTGAATCAAGTCTGTTTTGTTAAATTGGATAGATCCAACTATTTGCTTTGGAAATTTACTGTCCTTCCATTTGTTAGAGGTCATAAGTTGGAACAATTTCTATTTGGCACTCTTCCATGTCCTCCTAAGTTTTTAGGAATACCGAATGTTAACTCTTCGGCTTTACCACCTGTTAATCCTGCGTTTGAAGAATGGCAAACAAAGGATTCGTTGTTGACTGGATGGCTAGTAGCTTTCATGACTGAACATGCCTTACTGGAAGTTGTGGGATGTAGTACTTCCCATGAAATTTGGCAAACCTTAGAGCTATTGTTTAACAATCAATGTGAAGCCCAAATTCTGGAGTATAAAGATGCTCTTACTAAGGCTGAAAAAGGATCAAAGAGCATGGTTGATTATCTTGCCCAGATGAACAGTTATTCAGATAAACTTACTGCAGCTGGATATCCTATGACAAGATCTGAACTGGTGCTGGCTACTTTAGGTGGTTTGAGTAAAGAATATGAGTCCATTATCTGACCTCAGGAATTGGATCCTTGTCCTGGCCGGAAGTCCAAGCTCAATTGCTTACTCATGAAAGGCCGATAGCTAGGTTTAATCCTACTGCCAATTTGGATCTCACTCAAGCTTCTGCAAATGCAGCTATTAAATCAAATACCTATCACAACAGGGGCAAAGGTAACAACAATTATCAGGGCCAAAATCAGAGAGGTAGAGGTGGACAAAACCAAATAGGTGGTCGGTCTAGAGGAAGAGGAAGAGCTGGATACAGCAACAACAACAGTTCAAGACCTACTTGTCAACTGTGTAATAAGAATGGACACACAATAGTTGAATGCTGGTACAGATTTTATACTAACTTCAATGCACCTTTAGGCAATCAAGGAAATCAAAATACACAATCAGCAGTCACCTGCAGCTTATCTTGCTGGTCCTGATACTATAAGTGATCCAAATTGGTATGCAGACAGTGGTGCCACCAACCACATTACCTCATATTTCAGCAAAATGCAACCGGGGAGTGAATACAATGGCTCAGACACCTTAGGAGTTGGTAATGGTTCTCAACTTCTAATAGCTAATCTTGGTTCATCCTGCTTTCCTGTTTCAAACACCACTCTACACTTGAATCACATTCTTCATGTTCCTAAAATTACTAAAGATCTTATCAGTATTTCTAGATTAACCACTGATAACAATGTTTGTGTTGAGTTTAGCAATCATGGTTGCCTTGTCAAGGACAAAACCACAGGTCAAATCCTGGTCAAAGGTAAAGTGGTCAATGGTCTGTATCAAATTCCTCTCCATCAGACTCAGAGCTCTCTTCAATCCAGAAATTCCCTTTCAACTTCTTACACCAAGTCTTCTTCCTTGCAGCAGATTGGTTCAAGAAATCCCAGTACTTATGTTAGTAGTGTAATTAGACCTAAAAATGATGTCATGTGGCATAGAAGGCTTGGACACCCTTCTGTTAAGGTTATGAATTGTGTGATGAAAGCTTGTAATGCTCCTCTTGTTACTGAAATGGTCTTTTGTGATGCCTGTCAGTATGGCAAAAATCATGCTCTCCCCTTTTCTCATGTTTTAGAACTAGTGCACACTGATTTGTGGGGGGCCATCACCTTGTTAAGTCTGTGTCTGGTTTTACTTACTACATACATTTTTTGGATGACTTCACTAGGTTTACTTGTATTTATCCTCTCGAAAACAAATCAGATGCTTTAAATGCCTTTCTACACTTTAAAAAACATGTAGAAAACCAGTTTTCTTCACCTATTAAAATTGTGCAATCAGACTGGGGAAGAGAGTATAGGTCCTTTACTAATGTTCTAAAGGAAAATGGGATTAATTTTAGGCATCCTTGTCCTCATGTGCATGAACAAAATGGAAAAGCAAAAATGAAGCACAAACACATTATAGAATTAGGTCTCACTCTTCTAGCACAGGCTAATATGCCACTTAACCTTTGGTGGGAAAGTTTTCAGCATGCTGTGCTGCTCATAAACTACATGCCTACACCAGTATTGAACAATATATCACACTTTGAAAAACTGTATGGCCTAAAACCACCTTATTTGAATCTAAAAGTGTTTGGATGTTCCTGTTTTCCTTTTCTTAGGCCATATAACAGACACAAATTTGATTTTCATACTAGAAAATGTGTGTTTATTGGATTCATTGAGCATCATAAAGGTTTTAAGTGTGTGGATCCTAGTGGTAGAGTATATATCTCTAGGCATGTTAGTTTTAATGAAGAAGAATTTCCCTGTAAGATAGAGATTCACCAGTATGCTGCTCATTCCACTAATCCTGTACAACATTCTGTTTCTGCCTTCCCTTTTAGTACCTTTGCTCTATCTGAATTTCAAAGTCCTGATCAGTCTCATGATTCCATCACTCCACCAAGGTCACCAACATCAGCCACACCCTTATCTGCTTCACTATACAATCCTATCAACAATAACACACAACATTCTCCAGCACATTCCACTAAGTCAAGTCACACATCTAACAGTATACATCCTTCATCTGAACCACCTGAATCTATCAATCAGTCTTCTCCTTCCTTATCCCCTCTTCCTACTGATCCTCCTCTTTCTATTCCCCATCATCCTATGCAAACCAGATCCAAGAGTGGGATCTTTAAGCCTAAAAATTACTCTTATCTTGCCTCTAAGTCAACTTCAGCACTACCAGAACCTACTTCAGTATCCGAGGCATTGAATCAACCTCAGTGGTTGGATGCAATGGAATCTGAGTTTAAGGCCTTGATGCATAACAAGACCTGAGATCTTATTCCCCTAACTTCACAGCATAAACTCATTGGTAATAGATGGATCTTTAAACTCAAGTTGAATCCAGATGGGACAGTGAATAAATACAAGGCTAGATTGGTTTCAGTCAGAATTATGGGGTGGATTTTCATGATACATTCAGTCCTGTAATCAAGCCTTCTGCTATCCGGGTTATTTTAGCTATTGCTGTGTATTTTGCTTGGGATGTGCAACATATTGATGTTAATAATGCTTTTCTAAATGAAAGTTTGCAGGAAGACATATTTATGCCACAACCTTTTGGTTTTGTGGATCCTGCTAAGCCACATCATGTGTGTCACCTCAAAAAGGCTTTCTATGGGTTAAAACAGGCTCCAAGAGCGTGGTTTGAGGCACTTAAAAATTACCTTCTGTCTCTGTGCTTTAAGAAATCAGCTTCTGATACCTCATTGTTTGTGTTTAAGGATACTAAAGTTACATTGTATGTCCTTGTTTATGTTGACGATATTTTAATCACAGGAAACTCCAACTCTGCTATTGTTGCTTTTATTACCAGATTGGATCAGAAATTTGCACTGAAGTCTCTTGGTTCAGTTAGTCATTTCTTGGGGGTGGAAGCCTACAGGGACAAGACAGGTTTATATCTCACACAGGCTCATTATGCCACTCAACTACTTCACAAACTTGGGATGGGCAATATCAAACCTTGTTCCACTCCTATGGTGTCACACAAGCATCTTACTCCTAATGCTGGACCATTGATGTCCAATCCAACAATGTACAGGAGCACTATTGGGGCACTCCAGTACTTAACTTTGACAAGACCTGATATTTCTTATAGTGTTGATACACTTAGTCAGTTTATGGCCTCTCCTACGGAAATACACTGGCAAGGGGTAAAGAGGCTTCTCAGATATGTCAAAGGTACCTTACAACTGGGATTACAATTTAAGCCTTCAAGTGACCTGGCTTTTCAAGGATATTCAGATGCTGACTGGGCCACTTCTCCACATGATAGAAAATCAGTCAGTGGTTATTGCATCTATCTAGGGGCTTCACTAGTTGGATGGTCATTCAAGAAACAACATGTTGTGGCCAAATCAAGTACTGAAGCTGAGTACAGATCACTAGCTCAAGCTGCTGCTGAAGTTACTTGGCTCAAGTTTCTACTTAATGAATTGGGTATTCAACTGTCACAGGTTCATGTGCTATGGTGTGATAATACAAGTGCTACATTCCTAGCTCATAATCCTATGTTTCATGCTAAAACAAAACACATTGAAGTGGATGTTCATTTTGTCAGAAATCAAGTTCTTGCCAAACAACTGGCTGTCATATATGTACCTTCAGCTTCCCAATTGGCTGATACATTAACCAAGCCCCTTGGGTCTACTGCTTTTGTTGCTGCTCGATCCAAACTCAATCTTGTGGGTACCAAGTTTCGTTTGAGGGGGGATGATAAGAATGTTGGATAAGTAGTAGTGTTTTGTATAATAAGCTAGCATGTGTGTAACACTTGGATTTACATAGTAGTGTCATCTGTAATATTCCTGTCAAGGAAATAGCCGTTGGATCTAAGTAAGCATGGAGATATGTGCAAGTTAGTTAGCACACATCTGGTATATATGAACTATGATTGTAAGCAGAATCATTCAATGGATATGAAATCTTTCTACTAAATCATGTTCCCTTGCACATGCCCCTTCCAAGTTCATATACTCTTTCATTCATTGTGTAATCACTAACCAAGTATGTTGCGCATCTAGCTCAAGTTGGGAATGGCATCCCTGTACTCATCGTGTATTGTCTGTTTTGAATACACTTAAACAGATTCATCAAGAATAAAAGATGTGTCTTCACGAACTACGAATTCTATTCGATGTGTAAGAAACAATGGGTTTACTTAATTAACTAGGTGACCGTATTTGACAACGATAACTTTCATCAAAAGAATTGAATTTTTTTTAATCAAACGCAGACATCGTATACTTAGCCCATCCCCTTTTTAAATAACAAATAATTCAAGACATTATGTAATAACCTTTCTCATCCAAGTCATTTCAAAAAATTGACGATAAATTATCTCAAGCCGATCAAGAATACCCTCATTATGAGCCAATAATGTTTTGACTAAATGGTATAAAAAAAAGTAGTGAGAGTTTGAGTCAATTGTTTAGGGCATAAAAAAATTAGAGTATTGTTTAGGGCATAAAAAAATTTGTGAGAGTTATATAAATGTATTTCATTATGGTACCCAAAAAAAAAAAGGAAAATGTCGTAGAGGACGAGTTTATATCTTATTTGTGTAAAAAGGACAAGAAAATAACACAATGGTTGTAAAGGACAAAAAATAATGTATATCCAAAAATACCCTTTATTACTATTTTCCTAATTATTTCCCACGATTGAAAATCATTTAATTATCAAAATATTGGATGCTAATTCATTTTGTTCCTCATTTCCCTCACACCCTAATTTCAGCAAACCCTAATCGCCTCATCTCCTGTGCCAATTCATTCCTCAACATAATGTAGTTGATCAATTCATTCCTCAGCATACCCGTAGCTGTTTCTCCGATTATTTTGATTCCGTAAAGCCTCAGGTCGTGGGGTAAGTACCCCATTATTTAAGATCCGTGAATCGTTCGACGGGTATTATTATTATTATTCACGGATGTGTAAGCGATTCACGTTGCTCATCGAGGAACACCCTAGACTTGATGTTTTGAGATCTAAAAGCGAGAATCGAAGGAGGAGGCATGTATCGGGAAGGAAAGATCCGGACAGATAAAGAAGTCATTGTATCGATGTGGATATCCTTGGTTGCGACGCCGTCGGTGAACGACGGATTGGCGGCGGCGATAGAATCCTCATCTGGACGCGATGTAACCATAGATATCAGACCCGGCCCGGCCCGGCGGTCAAACCGGTGGTTGGCCCGGCCCGGGACCAAAACCGGGCCGATTCAAGAGTCTGACCGTTCAAGGAGTTGACCCGCCCAGACCCGGAAAACCCGGTGGTTGGACCGGTGAACCGCGACCCGGCCCGGTATGAATCAACCCGGTCTGGTTTTTTTTTTTTTTTTTTTTTTTTTTTTAAATTGCCACAGGATTTTTTATTATAAAAAAAATCATTGCTGTGACTTGAACCTGTGAGTCGAATATCCTAACCATCATTTCTTATTTCAGATTTATCTTTTGGCAGAAATGAGTTCTTACATTTCTATATTCGTCAAATTAAACACCACAAACTAAAGTCGAAATTCAATACAACTTCCAAAATTGGCAAGTAATAAATTAACATTGTTTATAAACAAACTTGTTGGGAACGAGGACTAGTTTTTATTTGAATTAATAATGTTACAATCGCATGGACCAAATTTCTTTTGTAAGAAATTTTGATAGTTTTTCACCTGTATCGTCATGTGTTTTGGTATCAAAAACGCTTTTCATTTGTATTTATTATGATTTGGATGTTGAAAACTTGGAATATTTTGGAATTGATTATTATTATCAATTTTTTTATTTTTTATTGTATGAAAATATTATTTTTAACCTTATGTTGTGACCCACCGGTTGAACCAGTGACCCACCGGTTGAACCGGTGACCCGGTGACCCAGTAAGTTTTCCGGGTTGATGACCGGGCCGGTCTGATAACTATGGATGTAACTCCGAACGACGAAGAAGAGGGACTGCTGGTTGCATCATCGGCCTGAGGGTTTTGCAACCGATTCTGCAACCGGTGCTTCAACAAGAATTTGAAATAAACGCTGTATAATTTCACGACGACGTTCGGCATTTCTCCACCACCTCTTCCTTCCTATTTCTATGAATCCGCAATCTGATAGCTTGAATTTGGAAAGGAATATTAATATTTTTTTTCCAATTTTGGGGTAGATCCAAGATTTTTTCCTATTCTTTTTCACATAGTGATTGTAGAAATACAGTGAACGGTTTAATGTCCAATTAGGAAAAGGATTTGGGTAAACAGTTCAACATAATGTAGTTACGTGAGCGATCAAAAAGCGATCAACAGTTCAACATAATGTAGTTACACTTCAAAAAGATGTAGTAACAAAAAAACAAACATGTAGCACTAGTTCAAAATAATGTAGTAACATTTTAGGAAAATGTAGTAACAATGCAACAAACTGTAATGACAAACTAATGCAACAATAAAATAATGTAGTAACATTTCAGGAAAATGTAGTAACAATGCAACAAATCAGAAATGACAAATCAAAAATTGTAGTGATTTAATCCACAAAAATGTAGACACAATTGACAAAAAAGGTGTAACATGGGCAAAAAATTGTAGAACCTATTTTTTATTTTATTTTATTTTTATGATTTCGGCTTTGATAGAGTCAAATATAGTTAGAGTCCATTCCAATCATCCTCCCTTGATTTCAGCGTATTTATTTGTCCGAATTTAATGTTAAAAAAAACAAATAAATATTTTATTATCATTAAGGGTTTTTTTGTACATGTCTATTATTTTTGTCCTTTTCAACTATTTTTTATTTTTTTTTATCATATTTCATCATTTAGCATCTTATATTGTCCTTTAGGCTCATCAAAAAAAAAAAAAAAAACCCTCAATAGCAGTTTTTTTTTCTTTTTTTTTTTTCTTTTTCTTTTGAAGGCTCGTTAGGAGATTGAGTCAATTTGTTTAAAAAAAACTATTTTTATCTAAAATACTTCTCGAATAATCCTTTTTTTTTTTTTTGATTAATCGAATAAATTTTTAAACGATCCCAGGCGTCCCGCGGATATTAAACACAAACATACGCGGATTCAGGTCCCACCTTTCTAACGGCTATAAATATCTTCCACCATCATGCTCGTCGAACTCTGCATGTGTTCCGATTTTGCCCCTCCAACCGCGACTCAATTTTCAAATCCCTACCCTTCCTCGCAAACTTGATCACACGCATTCGTATCAAACCCTGCAATTTCAATTTTGAATCCCTTCACATTTTCCCTTTTCTCCCTCAACCAAATGCCTTGATGGACTTGACATTTTCCAAGACAAATCCCTTGAGCAATGTTCTCGTCCGTCTACTTTCTTTCTGCGTGCTTGTAATCATCGCTCGATTTTTTTACGTCATTACCATCAGAGGAACCACCTGTGATTACGCCGGAAATTTCTGTTTCTTCCCGGAAACCTTACCATTTTCACCACCATCCTCTCCCTTCTTGCCGTCCTCCTCCTCTTCCACCGTCATTTCCACACCAACCGACGCTCGTTTTCGAGATTATTACTCCACCCTCTTCCAAGATTTGATTAACGAAGGATTTCTTTCTGCGGATTCCAAGGCTCTCTGCATCGGCACCCTAGACGGTCAAGATGTCGCCGCATTGAGAGACATCGGAGTGACGGATTCAATCGGGATTTCAAAAAAGTCATCTCCACCGTTGGTTCAGAAAGGTAACTCTTACCTTCAGCCGTTCGATGACAATAGTTTTGATTTTGAGTTTTCCGGAATTTCTGGTCTTGACCGGTGCAATAAACCGGCACAGTTTGCTTCCGAAGTTTCTAGAACTCTAAAGCTAGGAGGCTTCTTCGTTGTACATACATTCTCAAAAGATCAGTACAGTTTGGATTCTTTACTAGAGTTATTCAATTCTTGTAGATTAGTTAAATCCCGCTTCATTGACGGCATTGATTCATCATCTAGTCCAATCCGAGAGATCATTTTGAGAAAAGAGACTGGAAAAACTGTAAATTATGATAAAGAACAAAGTCTAAATGGAAGTAGTGGTATAAACTGCCATGTACAGGAGATAAAACGGGAACTGATACGAATTGCAGAGCCATTTATTGAAGAAGAGCCTTTAAAACCATGGATTGAACTGAAGAGGTATGTTAAAAAGGTGAAGCCATTGCCTTCAATGGTGGACATAAGCTTCAAGAATCGGTATGTTTACATAGACGTTGGAGCTAGGAGCTACGGTTCAAGCATTGGCAGTTGGTTTAGGAAGGTATATCCAAAACAGAACAAGACATTCGAGATTTACGCTATCGAAGCAGATAAAGCTTTTCATGACGAATATAAGCAGACAAAGAGCGTGACGTTTATCCCATACGCGGCTTGGTTGAGAAACGAGACGCTGTTCTTTGAGATCAACCGTGAACCGAATAGAAAGAGTAAGGAGAAAGGTAGAGGCATGGGTAGGGTACAGAGAGTGCAGTCTTCAAGTGATTATGTAGGAGACTATGATAAGATTCAAGGGTTTGATTTCGCGAGCTGGTTGAAGGGTACGGTTTCGGTGAATGATTATGTTGTGATGAAAATGGATGTGGAAGGGACAGAGTTTCATCTGATACCGAGATTAGTTGAGACAGGTGCAATATGTTTGATTGATGAGATGTTTCTTGAATGCCATTATAACAGATGGCAAAGGTGTTGCCCTGGAGTAAGAAGTCCCAAGTATCAGAAGACGTATCGCGAATGCTTGGACTTGTTTCATTACCTCAGGGATACTGGAGTTTTGGTACATCAATGGTTGTGACAGGAGGAAGGGAAGCTGTGCATCATCATCATCAGCTCCGGTTACACCTCGTTTAGTGTTTTTTTTTTTTTTTTTTCCTTACAAAAAGAAAAAAACCGATATTCGTTCATTCTTTTCCCACACTCATGTGTGTGTTAGATTTTGGTTCACGAATTCTTTTATTACTGTATAGAGTGATTCTACAGACAATTGAAGTGTAACTACTGTTAAGGTTACAGCTTTATTTCAATGAAGAAGTTTATTCAGTATCATTGGTAATTTGTCATTTACATTCTCTCACTTTCTATGGTAGTAGTACTTGTTAATGATTAAATTAAAAGAGAATCAATTGTACAGAGTATTCTTAAGTTTAAACATGTTGCATTTTAGAGACAGAACATTTTACTGATTGACCTACATTCTTGGAAAAGGATAAAGTGTGTGTGTATTCATTCTCATTTTGCAGATGTCTTTTATCCATTCAAAGCATCGTATGATGTACAATTTCTTGCATATTAAGGAAGATGACATCTTTTTTTTTTTGTTAACATGGAAAACGATACGTTCATAATGATGAGGGATTCTTCAATCAATGGGGGTCTCATTCGTTTTGATCAATGTTTCATATGCATGTATGTAGTGAACGTGTATATTGAAAGTATGCAATGAAACATCATCCTGTCGTTTCGGGCACTGGGGAAGGGTAGTGAGCATATGATCTCTGGAGATATTTGGACTTGGGGTGGGTGCTCTCATTCATCATTAATTTGTAGGGCAAAAGGTTTTGGTGAAACCATTCTGTTTCATTTTCTAGTATTGGATGTGTTGTGTCCCTTTTTGTTGTTCACATAGCAATTTTCATCTGCATATGTTGTATGTTTGTGTATTAAAAAGCTATTAGTATATGTAAATGAATGATAAATTTTCAAGATAGATAAGAAAAAATCTTATGCTTTACATTGAAATCAAAAAACATTCTATAAAATTGTTTTGAGCATGTTCATCGTTTTATGTTCGTTCTTTCCTCATTGTTCGTAAATACAATGCTACATTAATTATGGCCTCGGCCAAGAGTGTTGTCAACCAGAGTCATGGGTCTTTTTCTCCAAATTTTACAGAAACTGCAATAATACTTTCAAATATCTTTCTAAACAGGATATTCAATATTTTTCATAATTATCTGAAGGAAAACAGTAATAATGCGTATGAATTCCATTTTGCAGGCATGAAATAAAACACATCGAGTATTATACCCATCACCACTTCTCAATTCCTCTTACAAACTCTGCAGAAACCTCATCACTAGGAAACCGTCCAACGTATCCTCCAACACAAGCATTATTTCTTCCTTACAAATGTCTATGAATTTTACAATTAAGGGAGATTGAAGATCACTAACAAAATTACTAAAAACATGAGCTGAATTTCCTCAAAGTATCCTTTCAAAAGTGTGCAGAGACAAAAATAATGTTTACTTGAAGTTTTGGTGAGAACAGAACATTGAAAGATGCTTTTAAAATCAACAGCTGCATGAAGTTGAATGCAAAAAGATGCTACTTTTATACTTTTGGTGTCATACCCTTAACCATGGGTTCCATCGCCTAAGCCACCAGGCTCATGACCGTTAATTTTCCTGTGTTTCAACTTCATTTTCGATAAATTATGATTTAAGTTATTAAACCACCATTGAAAATGATAATCTTAATCCGAAGTAGTTACATAATCTGTCAAACATATTGATCGCGTACAAATGAAATTAACACTTAAAAATGGAACCCTTTTTTTTTTACCTATATTGTCATTAGACAATAGTGGGCATCCTTGATGGAAAACTGACCCAAAGCATTAGGAACCAATGATGAAAAGATTGAAAACTTTCGGGCACCTCCTTACTACCGACGATAATGTCTTCCCACCCCACCGCCATTGTGGTTGGGAAATTGTGATGCAGAATGTCCAGATTGATATCCATTTGAAGACAATCTACCAAAGTTACTCGTACCATTAGCAGGATAAGAAGTTGATGCATGACCAGAAGCAGCGTAGTTATTATATCCATAGGGTGCTGCGGGAGATCCCCACCCGCCATTATTATAGGGTGCTGCAGGAGAACCCCACCAGCCAACGCCATTATTGCAGGGTATTGCAGGAAATCCCCAATAGCCAACACCATTATTATAGAATGGTGTTGCAGGAGAACCCCAGTTAGCACCATTATCATACGGTAGTGGTGTAGCAGGAGGTGCCCAGCTAGCTGTTCTGCCATTGCTATTAGAAACATCTCCTGGATGTTCACTAGTCCAACCATGCTTGTGCTTTGATTTTGAAGAGGGTAATAATCTTTCTTCAGTATTAACTTTTCTCTTCTTGCTCCCTTTTCGGAAATTATTAGTTCTAGGAGTAGTAACTTTCAAATCACCATTATTGTAGAATGGTGTTGCAGGAGAACCCCGGTTAACACCATTATTATACGGTAGTGGTGTAGCAGGAGGTGCCCAAGCAGCAGTTCTGCCATTGCTATTAGAAACATCTCCTGGATGTTCACTAGTCCAGCCATGCCTGTGCTTTGATTCTGAAGAGGGTAATAATCTTTCTTCATAATCAGCTTTTCTCTCTTTACGTCCTTTTCGAAAATTCTTACTGCTAGGACTAGGAGCGACTTCCGAATCATCCCTTAGTAGCTTCACTGATTTTCGCTTTGCAGTTGACACTTGATTGTTCCACTTGACAGCTTTAGAATTACTGCATTCACTTTTAAAATGTCCCTCTTCACCACACTTGAAGCATGAACTAGGAGCGACTTCCGAATCATCCCTTAGTAATTTCACTGACTTTTGCTTTGCAGTTGACACTTGATTGTTCCACCTCACAGCTTTAGAATTACTGCATTCGCTTTTAAAATGTCCCTCTTCACCACACTTGAAGCATGAACCAACTGATCCTGAGCCAGTTGTTGTTGATCTTCTGCATACCAATAATCTTTCTTCAAAGTTAGCTTTTTTCTTTTTGCGCCCTTTTCCAAAATTATTAGGGCTAGGAGGACTAACGTCCGAATTATCCCTTCGTGGTTTCGACTTCAAGGACTTTTTCTTTGCAGTTGACACTTGATTGCTCCCCTTGCATACCAATCCAGTATGACCAGAAAAGCCACATTTATAACAAGAAACCACTTTTGGACCAGTATCAGGATAGTCTTTACAACAAAGGTGACCGAATTCCCAACAAACATAACACTGTATTTCCTTTAGGTCATCAGGGCAATAATTACCACTACAAGAGAACATGTCATGTCCATATTCTCCACATTTAAGACACAACTTAGAGTTTTGATAAGTACCTTTGTTTTTCTCAGGACAATCTTTTGCAAGATGGTTGTGCTTTTTGCCATTATAGCAATTTCGGCCCTTAGAAGAACAGCACTGCCTTGCATTATGCTCTAAACTTCCACAAACAAAACAAGGCTTCTTACGCCTAGCTGAGGTACAATGTACAGTCGTATGACCTTCTTCACCACAATTATAGCATGTTCCCCAACCATTTTCTGGTGGATCGAAGTATCTAGGTCCCCGTAGAAGCTTTTGAAGCACACGGTTTTCAACCGGGCTAATCTGAACAACATTGTCTATGATATCTACGACATCCTCTGTTTTCTCGGCTTGATTTGCTCCCTTCTCAGCCGCAACCCCAAGTAAATCAACTTTTCCACTAGATACCAAATCAATCTCAATGTCCAATGACTCGCCCTTCTTTACCTTCTTCTTCACCTTTTCCTGACTGAAATCATCATGTGAATCCGTTACCTTCTCACCATCTTTCAATTTCGTGACCATCTCGGCCTTGTCAGTTATATAGTCGCTCTCTTTGAGCAGAATAGCTCTCTCCACAATTTTCAAGCTCAGGTCCTCGTTCGCTTCTGCATTGTCGTCGTCATCGCCGTTACCGTCTCTCAACACTTCGGCTTCAGATTTTTCGTCCTCTTCTTTGACTCGTTGTTGGATAGAAGACTTCAAATCCTTGTCCATAGATGTCTGCGATAGGAATTGTTTTTACCAGATTAATGTGCTCAATTAGCAGTAGACAAAGGTGAATTTAGGGTTTCGCCAATCGACTGAAATTGATTGAATAGAAACCTCTATACGACTTTACCGAATGTGAAAATTGTATTTTTTTTTTTTTTTGATCGAATGTGAAAAATGTATTTGATAAAAATATAATAAAATAAATATACCTCGTACAAAACAACGTCATTTCAATCATAATTTGTTTGGTTTCAACTCAAGTTACCACATCAAGGGTATTTCTTGTGTGGTATCTTCGTATTTGGATGAAGCGATACTTAAACAAATCTGGATCATATAATTTGAATTCAGTTAATGAACCATATCATTTTACACGGATGCATTCCGTATATAGCGGGTGCACCCAAGAATTTTCCCCACATGGTACTTCTTGCGTGGTATCTCCACATCTAGGTGAAGTAACCCTTAAACAAATCTAGAACCATACAGTTTGAATACAGTTTATAAAAAGATGGACCATGTCATTCCACATGGGTGCACTCCGTATATAATTTAGGTCTATCCGTTGGCTTTTTTGCTTAGAGCAATAGTAGTGGCTCTTTTTTTTAGAGGCATAATGGGCAGTAGCTCACTTTTTCAACATTTTTGGAATTAAGACTTCTCATTGGTTTTTAAGAGCCGTGTTGCATCGTGCTCTCATGCTAAGGATTTGGTGTTATGTTATGAAATATGAACATGGCAGAAAAGATGAACATGCTAAGTAGGTTAATGAAAACGAACAAATACGTTCAAGATGAACTGAAAATAGTTAATAGGCATGTTTTCTATAGATTGATTATATTATGTTATGCATAGTTTTCCTTATGTTTCTAGTATGTGCCTTTAAACTAAGTTGTAAACCGGTGAAGTAGATACATGTCATATATCCGAACATTCGACAAACATGAATCCTTTTATTTTATTTTATTTTATTTCTCCTTACTAAGCTTGTGCATGGGTTTACTCTTTAATTTATGTGGAATAAGAAAACATGCATGTTCGAAATGAGTTTGATGATGAGCTTAGAGAGTAGTTTAGAGTTTGTTTAAATGTGAATTATTTCGACTTGAATCGATTCATGAGATAATTTATTTGGAATAAGAAGACATGCAGGTTCGAAATGAGTTTGATGATGAACTTGGAGAACATCTTAGAGTTTGTTTAGATATGAATTATTTCGACTTGAATCGATTTTGGAGAGAGAAAATAAAATAAAATAAAATAAAATAAAATAATGAATTTAAAGTTTGGTTTCAAGTGTTTCTTTCTTTGTTTGTTTTTTTAAAATAGTTTTGATTGGATTAGTTTTTGGTTAGGATTGTGTATTATTTTCGTTTTGAGATCTGGGTTCAAAAGGACCAAATTATGTCTGTAGTTTTCTTTTTGTTTCATGTCAACTTTCCATTAGTTGCATGACTTATAGTTTTTTTTGAGATCATGTCACTTTAAACTGAAAATTTAGTAGAAAAATCCACAAATAAAGGGCAAAAGTGTCATAAACAAAGCATTGATAAATAAGTGAAAATCATGAAATAAATGAGACCAAAAAAAAAAAAAAAGTCTTTATCGGCTATGTATATATATATATAGATACAGAGAGATAGATATAGACATGAGGATCATAAAATTCCAACACTGTTGCTCGTCCATCCATAATCCATCTCACCAACAATTCATATTCTTCCCAAAATGCAAGCTGTTGTTTCCTCTTTCTTCTTCTTCCTCTTGTCAATTCTCCAACCTCCAATTTCCATGCCTACCTTTTCTCCGATAATTTTACCTTACCAAAATCATCAAGATTCCTGCTGCATGTTGTCTGATAATAATCAGACCTCCATAACAATATTGATTAATTATAATGGATGGCGATCCTGGAGGTCTCCCCTACCTATGTCAGTTCGTCCATCACATCAACTCAAGAGGTGTATTGTTCAGCGATGATCCCCTTAAGTACTCTGTTCCGTTGTTATTGTTGCAAATTTCCCTTCTTTCCATTATTACACGCTTCTTTCAATGCATTCTCAAGCCTATCGGCCAACCCATGATCGTTTCTCAAATTCTTGTAAGCATCATTTTTTTCTATGTTTTTATTCGTTTTGTTGAGCTTTTTTTTTTTATATATTGTGCAATGTGCATAATCTCAGATGGGCCTTTCTCATTTGCATAAGATAGAACTCATGTATATATTAAGAACACCATTAATTAATCGCTTCTTCCTAAAACCAATATGGTCTAAGGAGTGCCTGTCATGTTTTCCGTTCCCAATATGAGTCATGTTGTATGTGACAAAGTTTCGAACAGGTAGTGTGTGTGCATTACTTCATTCTACTGAAATAGTGAGATTGTTCCGTGTTTATAAAATTACAAACTGAGTATTAGTGATAGGCGGACCTGTATGCCTTAAGAAAGTTCATCATCCTATTCCTATCAGTTTGTGTCCGGGAAAGGGTTGAAATTGAATCATTCAGGTTAGTATAGTGTACTTACTCCTATCATTTCAAGGAAAAGGATAGAATTGTCCATCCAGTTTGAGGTTAGAGGTTCGAATACACAGGTTTGGAGTGGTATTAAATTATCTTTCTAGTTTCCGTGCATTGCCAATTTGTTAGTTCATGTATGCCTTTTGGTGTTAAACTGATTTGTTTTATATTATTGTTCAAGTTCAACAATTTAGACAATTAATGTTCATGTTATAGTGCAAGGCTAGCTCAAAGCTCAGTTCTACAAATCACAAGTTTTTTCTTTGTTTGTTTACATAATCTGTGTTGATTAAATTTTTACAATTTGATGTTGAGCAGGGTGGTTTATTTATAGGTCCTTCGGTACTTGGCCTACATGGGACATTCTTGGAGAAACTTTTCCCGATTAGAGCTAGAACTTTACTTGATACGTTATCGGTCTTTGGTATGATGTTCTTCAGTTTCGTCATGGGGGTGAAAGTGGATCCATCCATGGTTTTTAGATCAGGTAAAAAGGCATTAGCAGTAGGAACCTTAAGTTTCTTCATCCCCTATGGATTTGCAAGTCTAGTGTCCTTTCTACTTAAAAAGTTTTCGACCATGGACCACACTATTTCAAGGGCACTTCCTTATGTGGTACTAATGCAATCTATGACTGCATTTCCTGTTGTAACCGGATTTCTTGACGATCTCAAGATCCTCAATTCAGAAATCGGACGATTAGCTTCTTATTCTTCAATTGTCTGTGATGTATACCTCTGGTTCATTACAACAATTATGTTTGTTATGGAGTTTTCTCAATCCAAACCACTTAGAGAAATTATAGGGTACAGCCTGTCGGGAATGTTCTTTGCCATTTTTTTTGTGTTTGGAGTTCGTCCTGCTGCTTTGTGGGTTATCAGACAGACACCGGAAGGGAAACCTGTAAAAGAGATTTACATTTTTACCGTCCTTGTTCTGCTTTTGGCGAGTGGATTTACAGGGGAAGTTATTGGTGTCGGTGCCCTTCCTGGTTCTGTGGCACTTGGGTTGGTGATACCAGATGGACCACCTTTAGGTGCTGCTATAGTTGAAAGACTTGATTGCTTTATCTCTGTGTTGCTCCTGCCTTTCTTTTTTGCTATTTGCGGGTTGCATATAGACGTTTACTCTATTCAGAAGTTGAAGAATTTTGGCTTCTTGCAGTTGGTCGTTTTAGTTGCTTTCCTTGGCAAGATTTTGGGCACCATGCTACCCCTTCTGTTTAGCAGGATGTCATTTCGAGATGCTTTTTCTCTTGGTCTTATCATGAACTCTAAAGGCATTGTTGAACTTATTTTCTTGAACGATTTCTACCGAGCTAAAGTAAGTTGCTTGATAATTGTATTATACTTATGTTTGTCTGTCTTTTACTTTCTTGCCCCCAAGAATTCAATAAGCTGGCCTCTTTGTGCAGATTGTATCTGACGAATGCTATGCTACAATGGTGATCTCTTTGCTTATGATTACCGGAGTGATTTCACCCATTGTCAAAATCCTTTACGATCCTTCAAAAAAATACGTTGCTTATAAGAGGAGGACTATCCAACATAGCAGAAAGAACGATGAATTTCACATCCTTTCGTGCATACATAACCAAGAAAATGTCCATTCAGTTATGAACCTCCTTCAAATCTCAAATCCCACGAACGAGAGTCCAATCAATTTGGTAATCCTTCACCTTGTTAAGCTCATGGGTAGAGCCTCCTCTTTGCTTGTAGCCCACATCCCACTTGATGAATTACCAGCAAAACCCAACCTTTCTGAACGTATTTTCTGGGCATTCAAAAAGTATGAAGAGAAAAACGAAGGTCTTGTCACCCTCAATACATATAAAGGGATCTCACCTTTTGCAACTATGGATAACGACGTTTGCTTCCTTGCATTGGAGAAGAGAACAATTCTTATAGTATTGCCTTTCCTCAAGCAATGGGAGTTTACAGAAACCGTTGAATCATCTTTTGCATATAGGCATCTGTACAGGAATGTACTCGACAAGGCCCCTTGCTCCGTGGGAATTCTAATTAGCGGCGAAAGAAGGAAAAAGCCGCGAAATATAGTTTCAAGAACTTCATCGCATCGAGTAGCTGTACTCTTCTTTGGAGGCATGGACGACAGAGAAGCTCTAGCATACGCAAGAAGAATGGTAGACAATCCTGATGTAACACTCACTATAATACGGTTTATAACTCTAGGCAGTGTTCGAATCGTAAATGGTACTGAAAGAAGCAAGAGGCTTGATGCAGAAATCTTGGATGACCTTAAACTGAAAATGCAGATTAACGAGAGGATTAAATACTGTGAGGAGGTGATGACAAGCGGGGTGGATGTGGTTAGTGCTATTAGATCCTTGGGTAATGACTATGACCTGGTTATGGTTGGAAGACGACATGGTGATTCTGCCATCATTTTACAACTCAAAAAGTTTATCCAGCACAGAGAATTCGGGGCAGTAGGAGAAGTACTTGCTTCCTCGCATTACAAAGGAGAAGCTTCTGTATTGGTGATGCAGCAGCAAACTAGAGTATGGGGACTTAAAGATCCAGAAGAGTCCTTGCACTTGAGGAGAATCAACTTATAGCTAGGGGCGGGCTGTGTTACGTTTTTTCTAACCAAAACTCTTGTACATCAAGGGTGTAACAGGGATTTCACGCTATTGTTGGAAATCCCATCATTAATTTCTCCATTTTTGTCTGATTATGTCTATATATAAGAATGTGCCTGACTACATGAGACGTGATCATGTGGGAAGAAGGCGATATGTATTGAAAACGACAAGGAGAAATGTGCAGCAAGAATTATGGTACCCTGCTGGAAATACCACATGAATTAGGATTGCCATGCCAGTCCTATGCAGATATACTGGCTATGGGGATAGAGATCTTCGCTAGCTTCTAGTATCAAACAGGGGTGAAAAATGGAAATGAGCATGCATGGTTTTCAATTTTTCTTGTAATGAAGTGTACATTAATTGGTCTTTGATATTATATTCGGATTTATGATAAATCATCACAATATTTTCCCAGTTCCTGCAGTATGATGAATTTGGTACGCTAGGGTCATTAATTAGTACAAACATGTTTAACGTTTTCCTCGCACTACACAATGACACAAGGGAAATTACACCCCATACTTTTATAAGGGTAGTTTTGTAGCACAATATATGAGTGTAGCACAAGAAAATGCATATTCTTCATTTATTACACTTTGGCAGGAGATAATCCTCCTAAAATCTAATTATATCAGGAAAAAATTATATCAGGAAATTAGCCAAATATCTTAGTTAAATCTCCATAATATCTTCTAATATTCCCCACATTTATAAATCCTCACGTAAAACACTCTTTTGGTCGACCTTTTTTTTTTTTTTTTGAATTAAAACATTGGTCGACCTTTTTCATCATAAATAAAAAGAAGTAGGAAGACAAAAAAAAATTCAAAATAACAATCGGTGCACATATATACAATAAATCTCCCATCAATTCTTTTATATATCATAAAACTTTATGATTTTGGAGGATCATTGAAATATGGAAAAAAGCTATTTTAATTAAGCAAGTAATAATTAATATTATATTTCAAAAAAAAAAAAAAAAAGTTATAATTAATATATATTAATGGTATTTTTTCTAATAAAAAGTTTATGCAGCTTCTCATTGTTTTTATTTATTTATTCACACTAGTAAAAACTCTGTTCTTCTACTTATTCAAGCTCGGATTACACCCCCGCAGAAAATACTTTAGCCGCCATTAGCTTGTCCAGGTATGTTTGTTGTTGTTGTTGTTGTTTATTGATTATTATTCCAGTATATAACAACTTGTTACTGAGAAGCTGCAATTCATATTATTACATATATATAAAAAAAAATTATTTGGCAGTTTAATCGAGATCGATTGAATCAATATAATGTAGTATAGTTTTATGTCCAGTCTTTGTAGTGATGCTTTATATATATATATATAGATATATAGTTATTTTGCGTTATTGGTTTGGTCGATAACTTATGATTGGTTATTTTGCAGATGGGCAATAATAAGTTGTTGAAGTTAACACACAAGGGTTTGGTTTCCTTTGGACGGATATTGTCAAAAAATGCTATCAAATTGTCAAAAAAGGGTTTTAAACTCTCAAAAACAGCCTTCAAATTGACAAGAAGATTGATTCTTCGTCGTAAATGCTGTGAAACCAAAAAGAAAGATGTCAAGTTTGCGGTACTTAATTACTAGCATATATATATTACACTCGCTTTTTTATATATGCCATACATCCTGTACTCTATATATATACAATTATATAAACCATAACTAAGTGTTTTCCATTGGTTTGGTTTTAGCATATTGTGATTGAGGTGAATCCCAGCAAATCTGGGTGGCAGCAGCTTGTTAACAAAATGTTAAAAAGCGCGGAAGGTAAGTCTATATGTGCAGAGACAAGTATTTTATAAGAATAAATTTCGATTTACATCCATCGCTCACAAATGCCTATATATATATATATGCTGCACAGCAGGAGTGGTAGGGCTTTAGGTTCGGCTTTGACCCTCTAGCTCTTTTTTTTTTAAAATTTAAAGAAAAAAAAAGAAAAGAAAAGAAAAGCCCCTAAGGTAGGTTTTTGTTGATTTGCAGGAGTACGGCATTGCGAGATGGACGGACGTGGGTTTGTGCTAATATCAGGATATGTGGAACCAAAATTACTATTGAAGGCGCTAGAAAAGTTGGGTAGAAAAGTAAAATTACATGATTGGCGTTTTGGAGATTGCTCCACCAATTTGTTTGGCCCATCTCTTGCCCAATATCCTAGGAGGACCCTTCAATGATATATAATTACCTTCAATTCAGTGGTAATTAAATGCATCATATTTTGCAGATGGTGAATTGAACCTGATTAGCTAGTTTGAAATTATTATTATTATTATTATTATATAAATGTATGTATTCTGCCAATATTTTTATAACCAAAAAGGTTTTGTTATCATAATTTTTGTGCTTCTTTTGTGACATATCCAGAAGCTATGTTCCTCCAAGCTTTTATTCCGTGATATTCACAACTTCTTTTAATTAGTGACAATCTCTCCTAGTTTTATTTTATAAAGAGAGATTATAAATAAGTCTTTGTTTGTTTTATCATAATGTTGCATCAAAACTCAATTTTTCAATGAGCATTGCCATACTGTAGATACCAATTAGGTGCGTGAAATTGTTTTTTTATTTTTTAGGTTAATATTTTGATTTATTATATTAAATCAAAACTGTGTGGTGATAATGGATGTCTAAAATTATGAAGATTTGATTGAGAGATACAATAAATGGTGAAATTTATTTAAATAAGATCTCCTATTTTTGTGGTTGCAATGATTTTATTTTTTATTTTTTATTGTGGAATGAATGATTTTTTTATATTGTGTAATGTAATGATAATAGATATCTAAAATCTCGGGGAATTGATTGAAAGTTGCAATCAATGGAGAAAATTAATTAAATAAGGTCTCCTATTTTTCTGGTAGACAATGATTTTTTTATTTTTATTTTTTATATTGTGTAGTGATAACAAATGACTAAAATCATGAATAATTGATTGAAAGTTACAATAAATAATGAAAATTAATTAAATAAAGTCTACATTTTTGTGGTTGGCAACGATTGTTTATTTTATTTTATTTTTATTGTTATGATAACTAGTGATTGTATTCAGATGATGGTAATTTAGTCACACAAAAAGCCTTTTGTCTTAGTAAAAAGTCTATGATATTTATTCAAATAAAATGAATTTTAATTGGAATGGCGTTTGTATTGTATCAGTTTTTGTGTGAATGAGATTTATTGTATTTTTCTAGTGAGACGAATAAGTGAAAAAATTGTTTCTCCACACACATCCCAAATGATTTGCAATGGTCATATAGCATGGAAATTTTATACACGAACATAAATATATATATATACACAAATTTGCATCAACTCCATATCAAATTTTATCAAGTGACATCCGATAAATTTGGACAATCAGATATTATACACAAATGAGTTTTAGCATTGGTGTCCTTGGGCATATACCCATAAGCCTACGACCGTTCTGTCTTTCTATCAACGGTGTATTTTTAGGTCAATTTTGTTTTTTTTTAAATTTAAGCTAAACACATTCATAAGATTCAAATCAATACTCATATCAGATAAAACTAACTAATCAAGGGCCATATAACAAAAAAATTCGCTTAGCGTCCCGATTCACAAAGATGCCCATGACTTTTAGCAATTTTCTCACTCCATTTATTTCAAGGATTTTTTTTTATTTTACTTTTAATAATCATTTATTTCATGTTTTTAAACCATTGATCACATGTGTTGCATATATTATCAAATTCATAATAGGAAGTGCCAAAATCACGGCTCTTATAGCATTTGCATTGTGATGCCTTAGCACATTCTTTATTTTACAAATTTAAACATAATTATTATTTATTTTACATACTCTCTATATCCGGGGATCAATTGCATCATAATTTTTATAAACATTGGAACATAAATCTAAATTCAGAGAGGAAGAAAAAGGACACATTATTTTTCTTTTCATTTTTCTGGCAAAACGATCTTTTATTTCAAATTAGTGGAAAGAAATCCAAACAGTACAATGGATTACAAACATTTGCGGATCGAATAGCATAAGCTAGAACTAAATTAAAACAAATAGCTAATCATCTAATCTCCAAGCGAGTCGTAGATCTTTCGCTCGTTTTACCGCTTTCGAAATGAACACCTGAATTGGTGGACTTCCCGCTTGCGGGTCATAGATCGTTTTATTTCGCCAATGTCAAACGCCATAACACGCATCACGAAAGATGTAGACTCATTCGTCCTCTCTTTTCAAATTAATTTGAAGCCAGCTTTGCCTTGTTATATCTGAGAAGATTTCTATCCTAATTTCTCGGGGGACAATAGTTGAATATATATACACATTATTACACGTGAATATATATACCCACATTTTAAGTGGATCTAAAATAACTTATATTTATTTACAGATTCCAATGTAAATGCTTTTGTCAAATGCTCATATCAAGTTGTTAAAAAAAAAAAAAAAAAAGGGTTTTTCAAAACATAATTATGTCAATATTATAATCTAATCATCTAATATTTGTAATCACCGTTAATCGTCTTCGTGGAACAATTAAATGGGGTGAAGTGATCGAGTTGTCCGCAAACAATATACCCAAATTTGTATATCTTTAATAATACTAATTTTTTCAAAGCAATTGATTAATCACTAGGTTGTGACTAAATAAATTAATAAAACAAAAAAAAAGTTGGTTCTCAACCTAAATGGATCCCGATTATCTCGTCTCTAGATTACGTGGAAAATGTAAAATTGTAAACTGAGATATGCGTTTCAATGTACTATGTTTGCATGAATTTTTCTTCTAGAAGGAGTCGTCTAAAGCAGGAATTGAACCTCACGCTCCAATTGAAGGCAATATTATTATTGTTATTACGGCATTCGTAGCAGAAACCCTATACGGTACCCTATCTCTAAAATAAAAATAAAAAGTGAAAATTTTCCTCAAATACCCCACAGCAGAAGCCTCATCATTATCCTTATTTTAGGGTCAATGAACATTGTATCCACATTTGTGGAGCATTATCCCTATTTTAAAGCACTATCTCTATATTAATGGTTAAAAATAGGGATAGAGATGCTATTGCAGAGTGTTCTGAATTGAGATGTTATAAAATAGGGATATATATTATTTTAGAGATAAAAAATAGGACTTCTGGTGTGAATGTCTTAATAGGGTGTTAAAGATTGGGGTATTGCTATTGTCATTGATATTGTTATTAAAACACTCAAACCAAAACAATAAAATATTTGAACATTGAATTTGTGGTCTATTCTCTTTAGATGTGGCTATACCCTTTAATAGGTGGGGCAAGTGACGGGAAGTTATTATGTGGTGAGGGATTTTTAGGTGAAGTGACGGGTGAAACGATTAGAATCACACAGTTTAAATACAGAATAAAAGTGTGCGGCGTGTGGGTTGCCACACGGTGTCTCCGCACCGTGTGGAGACACCACACAATAACCTCCCGCAAGTGAACCCCAAAAAAACATTGAGAGATAAATAAAATTTTCTTATAAACTCATATGTATGTGTAATTGACCTACTATTTTTTTTGACCTATAATTAGTTGTGTAAATTTAAACATACAACTTATATGTGTAAATAAAAAATCAAACGAATGACACGATCCGAATCGAACTCCGGATTAATCGGATCAGAAAGTCTTGGATACCGGAAGACTTTAAGAAAAAAAAAAAAAAAAAAAAAAAAAAAAACCAAACAAATGACAAATTTATGACCCCAATGGAAAAGTCATGGAGCCCTCTCTGATTCCACGTTAAAACATTTTAGGAAACAATGAATTTGTCTTTAGAATCCAAATTTATTTTCCACCGTAATGAATCATATTTTACCTATCTTTTTTTTTTCCCCTTTATTCCTAATCTTCTTTTCTAAAAAACAAGGTTCCACCATTTTTTTCTTCACTTTTATAGGCTGAGGAGACCAGCAAGTATCTCATCTTGTAAATCGCATTGAATAAGAAATAAATCCGGTTTCATATTCCTTATTCGATACATTTCAAACAACATCTTTATCAAAATTTATTCATCTAACATGAATATATAAAAACAAATTAATTCTCTATTGTTTGTCGTTAGTCCAGCTTAAGTTTTCAATATTTTCTCCCACTTTTTTCCATTAATTGACCTATTATCATTTCAATTCCGATGATGTTTTGATCATTAAAACAAAAAAAAACAAAAAAAAATAAAAAATTATTCTTCTTCTGTATTTGTGTTTCTACGTACCTACGGAACGGCCGACAGCGATTTTGTCTAAAATACAGCACACGGGAGGAAAGAAAAGAAAAGAAAAGAAGAGAGAGCATCCATGTGGCTTCTGACTTTGGATCGAAGATGAATTAGATTCTAAGTTAGGTATGTGCTGCCACTGCCAGCCAGCTTTGCTTCTCATATTATTTTTATGCCCTAATTATTTAATTACACACCAAATGCCGGAATCATGATCCAATGTGCATGATTAATTAAGAGTATAAAATATTGATTTTTATATTTCTTTCAAATGACATGTATTAATGAACTCTATTATATACGAGTACTTTTAAATATGCAACTTCAACTGAGTGTCTGATTCGGAATAATGATACGGACACAATCATACGTGAGAACGTGTGTATCGACAATCATCTACACCGTTGATCTAATTTGAGACTAATCTGAAGAAAAACAGAAACACAGCAGATATAATAGGAAAACTGATGTTTTATTTGGATTGATTAAATTGTTACAGTACTTCCTCCTTTATATAGAAAATAGTTGCTATATGCGACTGAATCTGAACCACACCATCTAAAATCAAAATAAACATTTATGGTTTAAATTGATGCACATGTGGTAACTCATAAACGAGCTTCTAATTCTCCAACTCTACATATCGAATGCATCAGCTCCAAAATAAGCCTCTAAGTTAATAAAAAAACATGATTAATACCCTAATAATCACCACTTCATCATCAGAAATACATTAAGTAAAGAAAAATAAATTATTCAAAAAATATCAATTGTCATTCTCTTGATATCCGATTGTGAAAAACGTGACTCCAGTTATAATGTCTCGTCTCAAGAGTTGAGTCTTCAATTTATAAGCGGATCTTCTATCGACATTGGTGGTGGTACTATCGAAATCATGCATGCGTCATCGACCCAATTGAAGGAAATCTACAACTGAAAATCGTCTTGGTGTGGATTATTTGTGTTCTCTTATGTAAGGTGCGTCCGTATCAATAATTATGATTTTACCTATGCAGTTATTTTCCTCATAGGTGGAGTTGTTTTCTTCAATTTTATGGAGTTTATTGTTATTAATGGTGTGGTGTTTTAAAGAAGAATCGTAATGAGATTTCATCTTTTCAATTTGTTTATTCAATTCATCTATGTAATATTTCATTTTTGATAGTTAATTCATTATGTTCTCACTGACGTAATTATATACTCTCATTATGATGTCATAACTAGTATTCAAAAAAGATGTGAAAACCACTCAGAACTTAAGAGAGCACAATTTCCATCACCACTGATGCCCTTTAGGGCCTCTACTAGCCGGGAACTGCCAACACCACATCCCCTTCACCGATTCAAGTGTCCTTCGATCTGCCCACTATTATATTACTTGATTCTGCCTCTCCCATAACCATTTCCGACCAGTCCGCCACCAGCTCTGTTACCATTCTAATAAACCAATTGGTGTTAATAAAGATGCTAATATATTTCTTTAGGCATTCAAGAGTGTGAACAATCTCTCTCAGCACCCTCTTAAGTGTGGGCAATATCTCCCAACACTTGCACAATTTTTCATTCAAGAGGGTGGCAATCTCTCCCAACACTTGCACAATTCTTTTTTTAAATAATGTTTCCAACCAGGGTTCGATCTCGTGACCTCTGGTTTCGATACCATGTCAGAATCAAGTGCTTACCATTCTACTAAAATCAATTGGTGTTAATAAAGATGCTACTTTATTTCTTTAGGCATTCAAGAGTGTGGTCAATCTCTCCCAACAAGCTCTTTTGAAATTGTGCAAAAAAACACCTCAGCCCTCCACCACTACGCCTCAAACCACTGCCCTCACAACCGATCTGACAGCCCACAACCACCACATGTCGAAATAGCCTCTCCAACAACCAAAATCAACCACATCCACCACCCTAGCTACCATCATGAATCCCCAACCGTCTAGTTCGATCCCCCCGAAAAGAAAAATATTCCCGAAAAGGTAAAATAACGACTCAAGGGCTAAAAGATGATGATGAGTAATTCGTGAAATCTCAATTTCAATAAAAACATGAATTACCGAAAAGAATGTTTCTTCTCGAGTACTCTTCTTCGTCTTTTTTAGTGACAAAGGTTCGTCCCTCTGTTCAGGACGTAATGTTTGCGTTTTTTTTAAAAACCAAAACTGATGGGATTTACAGGTTTAACAGGTAAAAAGAAAGATTAGGTGTGTTAAAATAGTTAAAATACATATTAATTATAAACACAATTTTACATATACATTCTCAACTAGGAATTAGAGACTGAATCGTCACCTAAATTACGAAACTCGACCCTAGCCGCTCTCAAACTCTTAAAATGACTTCATTTTTTTGTAAATGGTATATCGACTTAGCGGTTAGCTCGGCAATATATATTGGCAAGACAACCTGAGTTCGAGCCCCGCCTGATGCATAATTAGTACGTTACACCTTTCGTATCCGAGGAAAAAAAATGAAAGACTTCATTTTTTTATTTTATAAACAAAACAACCGTGTCCACAACCATCCAATAATTCGCACGTTGGAGCCTAGTGTTACAACTGGCGGCAATCAACTTCCCTCGCATTCATTATTATAAAATAATCAACTTCAATTAAATAATTAGTGTTATAAATTTATGGTGCAACGTACAGTAGTAGGAAAGTTATATAAAATGATATAATGAGAGTTTTTCATTTTTACTCTTTCACATAATGACAAATTTTACAATACAATTGTTGTATGAATGCTGCATCAAGTGATATACATTACAACATTTCATTTTCAATCTCTCTCACACTTGATAAAATTGTATTGCGTGAAAGAGAATACAAATAAACGATTTTAATGTGTGTCACTTGGTACAACATTCATATAACCGTTACACCATAAAATCTCTCATCACATAATACACTTTTATCATTTAATTTGTGAAAAATTACAAATGAATATTCGTAATGTATGTCACTTACATTATACAGTTTTCATACAATGGTTGTATTATAAAATTTCCGTTATAAAAAACCATCAATAAAATGGTCCATAAAATAAAGCAGAACTTGGAAAAATATGCCTTAAAAAGGTTATTACTATTTGAAATATATGTCTCAAAATATAACATTAAAAAATTATATCTGAAAAATATTTCGGAACGATTTCACACTAAATAGTAACGAAGTGATTTTCAAACATATTTTTTTGTTACTATTTTGATTTATACACCATCAATAATAAAAAATTTAAGATATAATTTTACAAGTTTCCTAAATAAAACGACTGATCCTGGAATCAACTTCTCTCCTCTTTTATTATAAAAAGTAAAAATCCATAGCAGTAACCATATGAATGATCTCAAAATTATTCCCAGTCTGCTCAAATTACATGCAGCGGAAATAACCCGGAAAAAAAATGGAAATGCAGATTTATATACACAAACCAAAAAAAAAGGGAAAAAAAACGATCGACTGATGGAGGATAAAGAAAAAAAGTTCACCAACAACACCCACGAAAAAATAAAATAAAATTTAAAATTTAAAAAAAAGTGGAGGTTCAAATCAATTATCTTCAGAAATGATTCCCAGATGTGGTCTCCATACTTCAACTTGCCGCTTCCGGCGATCCCGTCGGGATACCTTTTTCTCAGACAAACTTTCCGATGATGAAACCCGACAGCGATCCGATTCATCCTCACTACTACATTTCTTGCTCTTCTTAGAAGACTTCTTCAATCCCTTTTCCGTTTTCCCCTTTCCCGGCAATGAAGATTCCGGGATCAAGAAGTAAATGCTGCCCCTTTTGAGATCCGATTCCGGGGAAATAATCAAAACCCGTCGGGCCATCTCTCGAGAGCAAGGTTTGCTCAAAACATGATTGGGATTATTCTTGAGGACTTCACCAGCTGTAATTGGATGAGTGATTTCTTCTAAATTGCCGTCTAAATGTACGATACGGATCACGTCGAGAGCTCCACAGGGAAGAACGCAAGCCAACCAACACCTTAAGCTGTTACCCATGGCCGGCCGTAGAGTTCCCTCTGTTTCTCTCTGCAAATTAGACGAGAAGACTTTTTATTTATGGGACATGATTGGGCAAAGCCACCACATTTCATGTAGTTTTATGTCAATAATAATGGTAGATGATCTGTTCAAGTATTTAGTAATATAGATTACATTTTTCAATTCACAATGTTAACTTACATGATGATCACATATATTTAACATCACTTACCTGGATATCGAGTATTTATCCAAAAATAAAATATTTCGCATGTGATTTTTAGTGTAAACAACAAAACTCACGTAATACTCATGTCATAGTAAAGTTATAAAAAATTGCAAGGAAGAAAAGAATCATGTTGACAATTGAGTCAGACCTTTAGCCTCCGTTTGTTTTGGGTTGGTTTTTATTGAAATACAGACGAGAAACTTGCACTTGAAGAAATATAAAACAGAAGCAATCTAACAGTAAAAAATGGCGGAAATTGATAAAACACAGAAACAAAGAGAACACGGTGATTTAACGTGGTTTCCGGCGTTGTGCCGACTACTCCACGGACATAAAAGGAGATATTTTATTTACGCATTGAATTATGAGTTTTACAAGTGTGTGAATAACACTTTGAAAGACATACTTTGCATTGATTACAACCCGGTGATTTATAAGACAAATCTCAAACCCTAATCGCCAAAGATCTTTGTCGGAATTGTCATAAGATCTCGGATGTGGGAACCCATTCCATTTGTTATCCACTGAGACGAAAAGCTTCAAAAATGACTTTCAAATAAAACTCATTTTTCTTGAAAACTCACTTTTCAAAAAACTCACTTGTAATCAACAAACTCAGATGTAGAACTTAGCAAACTCAGTTTCCACCAAAACTCAGTTTCCACTAAAACTCAGTTTTCTCCAAAACTCAGTTTTCTCAACTTTTCCCAAAACTCAGTTTCACTTCACAAAACTTAGTTTCAGCTTTCAGATTAGTTCTACCAATTTTAGAGATCAAGTCACAAAACTAACAGTTTTATTTATTAGTAGATAATAAAATATGATAAAAATGATAGAAGTAATGATTAGAATGTTAAAAATGTTTTTTTGAAATTTAAATAGATAAATAAATAATTGGTGATAGAAATTGAAATAAAATATTAAAATTAAGTTTCCCCTCTGGCGATTTTCCGCCGAACTCCTCCTTCTGGCCCGCCACTGTCCATTTCCACCACCATGGAGCCATTGGCTGCCATGGAAACAGATGATACCGGTCAAACAACAACAGAAGAATTAGACATCCTTCGTAAAAGCTCGGATAAATGGGAGGAACTTCTAAAAACGTCCACTGAATTGCAATCTCCATTGTCTCTTCATGGGGGTGCCGATTTTCTCAAGGAACCTAAGCACCACTATGCATTTTATACTGGTGCAGGCGAGGATGAATCGGATATTGCCGATTTCATCAAGATTACTGAGAATTGGAGAGGAGTAGAAGTTGATGACGACCCCATTGAAATCCCGGTGAAGGAGTGCGTCGAGCTATGGTATCCGTGGAGGAGGGATGTTATCGTGAAGGTATTAGGTCGTAGTGTGGCCTTTAAAATCTTACACGAGAGGCTACATAGCCTATAGGATTTTTCCGGCGGGCTAGATATTGTAGACCTACAATCTGACTACTATGTCCGATTTTCTTCAAAGGAAGATTATGAAAAGGCTATCAACATGGGACCTTGGACTGTGCAAGGACACTACCTAACTGTCATGAAATGGCGCCCCTTCTTTCAGCCTTCGAAACAGAGGATACTTTCAACCCACGCATGGGTCCAATTCCCAGGTATGCCGTTAGAGTTGTTCGAAAAGGTAGAAATTGAAATAAAGTAGTATAATGAATAAAATAATGGTAAAAAATATAATAAAATAAATAAAGTGAAATGATGAGATATTATTTAATATTTTTTTATTCATAGTTGAAGAAATGATTGGTAAGAGAAATTATAAAAAATGATTGGTGAAGTAACCCAACCTCAACCCCAACCCCAATCCCAACCCCAGACCCAAACCCAACCCCAAAACAAACGCACGGCGTCTAGCTCATCTCACATGGGCAGGGTTGTTGCCCCTTGGTGTGGGATGATAAAACTGCAGCGCAACTTCAGAAATTCGTTGTTGTATTCTAAAGCATGAATGACTACATACAACGTAACCATCATCCTCAAATACATAAAATACAAAAACAACGGAAACGAGCGCAGCTATCTCTGCATGCATACCTTATTCAAAGGAAACATGCTAAAAGCAAACTGAGTAAACCTAAATAAACTCCAAGACTCCATTTCACGGTCTTATAGTTATGTTTAGGTCTAACGATGATAACATATTTCTGAAATACCAATAATACATATTTATTAGAAAAAATACAAATAACACTAATACAAACAATATAATTTCTTGACCCGTATATTAAAAATATATCAAATGTTTAATGTCAGAATGTGGTGATACCATCAATTTCGTGGTCACAATAGAACATACGTAACGTAATTGAATTGGAATATAGAAGTATATGTAAAATTGTAAAAGATGCAAAAATGTCACAAGTGATGAGACCGATACTCCTTTGTCTGTGCAATTAATAAAGGATCCACACAACACAATACATGTGAAAGAAAATATTTATCACAAATACATGGATCTGTCATCTAATGTACAATACTTGTTAAATACAAATTTTGTTAAAAAATTCCAATACATCCGCAATTTAGTTGTAACTGAAGAGTTTGATTTTGTAAAATACATATTACCATCATTCACATTATTTACTACTATTGCTCTAATGTAAACACTTGTAGTTATGTATGTTAGAGATTCAAAAAAAAAAAGAAAAAAGAAAAAAATAAGCATCAAATACTCTATTTTTATCCGTAAAATAGGGATTCAATAAACTTTCCTCTACTTCTATGGTATAAATATCATATATTAAAAAAATATTTTGTAAAATAAATAAATGCGATATCTAAGGCTATAAAATAAAGAGTTTACTAAGCATAAGAGGACCTCCCGTCATAGAGCTTCTACGTCACATCATCACTTTATAAATATTTTCTTTATAAACTTTTTTCTCTCCAATACATAATTCTTTTTTTTTTTTGAAAGGGTACATAAACTTTTTAAAAATCTGTATAATATGGACCCACAACACATAAATATTTTTTCTACTACATACAAATCTTAAAGAAAAAAAAAATCTACATGACATAGAATGAACCGCTTGATCTGCCTAAACCTTTTCTTTAGAGCTTTGCTGACGTGGACAACTTCCAATGGTATTAAAGTTTTTGTAAAGCTTTTTAAAGTTTTTACCATGGATCATCGGAGATACTCTAAAAACCTATTTTCTTTCACATTGTACTATTGTAGAGGTTGTATGATAAAAGATAATACAAATGAAAGTCAATGATGCATTCATAGACATCCCTGTGTAATCGAGTTAAACAAACGAGGCCTTAAAAATGTCGATTTTAAAAGGTCTAAGCCGTGGCCTTATTAGTTAAAACCCGGGGACGCCTACGGATGATATGACATTCATTACAAGTTTAGTGAAGGGTGATACCATTAAATTTGTGGTAACAAAAGTCTTCTCCATCCATACATGGGTCAGCAATTTAGAATGGGCATAAAGACACTGACCTACGTACAACGGTACAAGTAGAACAAGATAGAGACTATTGGGCTGCAGAAATTGGAAAATCGAGGTCGTATCGGATCGACACTGAAAATCGAGGTTGCGCTTTCCGACATGAAAATTATGGTAAACGTAGAGATCCTTACGTTCAAACGTAGGGTTCTCTACGTTTAAACGTAGATAAGTTTAAGGCTTACAAAACATTGCAGTTGACCTTTGCTACGTTTAAACGTAGGTTTTCTACGTTTAAACATAAGGATATCTACGTCTAAACGTAGAAGACCTACGTTTAAACGTAGGGAAAGTCAACTGGGATATTTTGAAATTAGCTACGTCTAAACGTAACAAACTCTACGTTTAAACGTAGGAAACCTACGTTTAAACGTAGAGTTTGTTACGGTTAAACGGTTCAAATTCATGCATTTCCCTTTTATCTTCCTTCTTTCTATCCCATTTCAAATTCTCATTGGCGATTGGCGATTTTTGGTGCGATTTTTGCAAGAAAGTTTCAGAGTGCTTTTTGAAGTCGAATTTCACAATCTCTCTAAGTGCAATGGCGGTTGAAAGCGAAAGGGTATGTATTTTCCCTAATATTCTTTTATAGTATGTCCGAAGCTTTTAAATTTAGTATGTGCTTGATTTCACTATAATATGTGCATGATTTCGAATATATAGTTTGTGGTGGTCCTTGATCCATTGATTGTGATTGTATGATTTGTTTTTCCGGGTTTAAGAAGGGTTTTTTGGGTTTTTTGTATGAAGTTTCATACGTTTGGACGTATGAAGGATGCATTATGCGTTTGGACGTAGAGAAATGCAGGTCTCTACGTCTGAACGTAAGGATAATGCTTCAGGACTTAGAGATCTGCAGGTCTCTACGTCTGAACGTATGTTTTTCACGTTTGGACGTAGAGATGTCCAGGTCTCTACGTCTGAACGTAATATTTCTACGTTTGGACGTAGAGATCGAATTTCTACGCCTGAACGTATCTTGTCTACGTTTGGACGTAGGAAGCGCAGATTTGTACTTTATATTGAATTTAATGTATATGTTTTTCATATTGCTATTCGATTTGAATTAATGGGGCTATTTCTATTAAAATGAAGTGTAATGATATGTATGATAGGTTTTAGAAGTAAATTAATGTAAAATTATTAATATGTGAGAATATGTATGATAGTGTTATAATTTTTGATTTAATAATGTAGTGTAATTTATGATATTGAATTTGATAGAAAAAATGGGAAATGGAAGCATGTGTACGGTGTTACATTGGGATTGATAATGTATATGTTATTTGATTGTGATTTATGTTTGCTTTCATTTTAAGGTAGCACGATAGTAGTATTACTAATGACCTAATTATGCCCCTTGAAAGTATGGCTAACATGGGGAACAATAAAAATGCCCTTGAAATTATGGCTAACAAGTATGTGAATTAAAAATTGAAACAAACAACAAACTATCGTTGTTTGAAAATCCAAAATCAATATCTTGGGTGAATTCCATGGTACGCCTCGGCCTGATGAGGTTCTTAGAATTGCATGCTTTCCTAGGGTGTTTTCGATTCCTTCCGATCCATTTGTGTCATGCCTAAGCTCCAGGCTTTGTAATGGGGCTCTGGTAGGTAGCTCGTAGAAAATTTCATTAGTCCGCTCACATAGAGCATCTTTTCTTGTCCCCAAGCGACTGGTAATCCTCACCGGAAGTGAGGCACCCTTTAGATTGAAAATATAAGGTCCTGTTCCGCCCGGCTCCGACGGCCCTCTGTTCTCCTCGTCATCATGAAGTATTCTATGACGTGGTAAAACCATATTATCTTCTTCTCTTACCCCCTTAATGTTACAACAAAACAGAACACAACACAAAACAACGATGTTTCAAAGAACAAAAAAGAGATGATAAGACATTTCGCGTGTATATACAACACATATATCTATATGTGTATATATATGTATACATATGTGTCTATATATGGGTATATACATGTACATATATATGTAGATATATATCTATGTATGTGTGTGTATATATATGTATACACACACATACATAGATATATATCTACACATATACATATTGGAGTAAATAATTACATATATAAGTACATATATATACACATATATCTATTTGTATATATATATATATACTTATATACACACACACACACATATATATATATATACACACACATATATATAGTATATCTATATGTGTATATATATATACACACACACACATAGAAGGTAAGGGAAAAGTATATATACATATGTTTGTGTGTGTGTATAAGTATATATATCCTATTTACAATGTATATGTTCATGTTGACAGTTGGTTGGCCCTCATGGTACTTGATGTATACAAGGTAAGGAAAATTTGACATGGACTTTTTAGAGGAAAAGTCCAAGCTCACGCAACTTCTCGAGATCCACATGAAAAGGATCGGATTTGAAGACACGTTGAAAAATGGGGTTTTTAAAGAATTTATTCAAATGTACGAGCACTGGCAGTTCTCCTCCAGAGTCTGCCAATATGTATGTTTCAAGGCTATATATCCGAATATGCCTAATGAGTTGCAGTTTAGATTCGTGGAATGACCGCAAAATTCGGTAGGAGGGAGTTCAAAGATGATGACGGTTTACCGTTTGGTGATCTCCGAAGATCCCCAACCTTATTCAAGGTGTTTTGAAGAGGGACATACGGCCACATCCATTTTCCCGACAATAAACCGATAACCATACCGGATATTGAGAAGTGGTTATTGGATGAGCGGGAGGATCTGAAGTTCTCCAACGTGTCGGTTTAGTCTACCTTATTAACGGGATAATGATGGGTCACGATGAGACCAGTAGGGTACCCCGTTCTGCTTTCTATTTGGTGGAGAATGTAGAAGACATAAACAAGTATCCATGGGGCACTTATTTGTGGGACCAGACTTTTAAGAAGATATGTCATTTGATGAACACATACAAGGGCGCTTCACAGGCGGGGTGACCGTGCAGGGGTTATACATGCGTTACGATTTTGGGCTTACGAGACCCTCCCGACATTGTTCTTTCGTTTCGCTATGCCACCCTTAGAGATCCTAATGCAGCTCCTCGGATGTTGAGATGGAGTTGCAAAACTACCCCTCCGCAGATGGAAAGGATTAGCGGCGGCGGATAAGGTAATAAGCTTAATAAACATTGTTATTGTCTTTTAATTATATCCGGTTATCGTAAACATTTTGTTATTCTTAATTGTAATGTAATATACATTGTACGCTTGCCCTAGCACGTGCACCCTGATTATTGTTGTCAACTCTGCCGGTTTGATCGGTTTGTATTTGAGGTGCAAACGGAGAAGCCAAAAACTAGTTCTTGATCCACCAAACATATTATATGGTCGTTGGATGGGTGGAACACGACTACTTGAAGGTTGGTTAGGAGGATACTCAAACGAATGGTGTGGTTGGTGTTTATGACAATATTACGACTACTTGAAGGATGATTTGTGATTATGACTTGGTCTTCTTGGTTCATACCAAACGGTTGGTCCGAAGCTTCACCAAGCCTTTGTGTAGCAACATTGTTTTCATACCCACTACATCCATATTGTTGCTCGAACGGATTAAAATTTGGATATGTGGCAAGTTCTTGTACCGGAGAAGGAAATTTCCAATATCGTAATCCGGAGTATTGTTATCATCCGGGACATTGCAATCTTCATTTAAATCAATGCCATCATCCTCATCATTTAAATCAATGCCATCATCCTCCTCATTTATCGGTTCATTGTTTGCCTCCACCGTGTAGCATTCACACAAAAATTACATTCTTACTCTCATAGGGCCGCTTCGATGTAACCATTTAAGGTCTCGTCGTCTAAGATATCATCAGGTGGTATATTTCCCACACTACCGTAAGTAAACAACGCTTTTAGGTTGAGCTTTGAATCGACCGATCAATACCAAGCCTCGAATGCATTTTATCCAATAACGCATTCAATCCTATTCTCTTTGGGACAAATAACGAGAACGTCGATCCATTTACATGATTCCACCGGTTATAGATAGGATCGCACGTAAATTCTCCGTTGAGCGAGACAACAATCATAGTGTTGCGATTATACGTTATAAACAAACAAAAAAAAAGACAATTCAAGTCATTATCAACTCAATCATTATCAACTTAAAAACAACTTTCATAAAAAAAAAAAAAAAAAAAAAAAAAAAAAAACTTTCACTCTAATTGTAAATGTGATCCTTTTCCAATGACAATGGTCTCTGCATCAACAGAGCCATTTTCGATACCATTTTGGTAGAACAAAGACACGATGGACGATCAAACCATCAATATGGACATATCCATTACTACCAACAACAAATGTCCCAAATTCTCAAAACTATAATACCAAATCAACAATACCAAAGTTTACTACAATCGAACAATACCAAAGACTCAAACACACTATCATAAACAACCTACTTAAAACACACATTTCGGTTAAATACATATCATTACTATAATATAAATAAAACATAATCACTACATAAAACACACATTTCGATAATTACATATCATTACTACAATATAAATAACATAATCACTACTTAAAACACACATTTCGGTTAAATACATATCATTACTTACACTACACCTAGTAATTAAACCCTAAACAATAACACTAATTAAACCCTAAACAATAACACAATACTTAAATGTATAAAATTACATAAAAGCGACCTACTAGAAACAAACATTTCAGTAGGTGTATAACATAATCACATTGAGCACTTGAATTAAGACAAATTACATAGCAAAAACTTACCCATTTGAGCACTTGAATGATGAAGAAATGTATTTGAAAGATGAAGAAGTCGTGAGAAAATTTATATTAACATGAAAGAGTTTGAAGGAATGAGAAAAATAGCTCGTTAATGTGGTGTATATTGAACAAGTATCTTACAGCAACAATAATTGCCATCTACCACTTCCAAACGTAGATAATTGCTTAGTAAACGTACACAAATTACGTCTAAACGTAGATAAATGCGTTCCAACCTACGTTTAAACGTAGAGAAAGAGACGTTTATTGTAACTTCCTAATTATTGAAATACCCTACGTTTAAACGTAGGTTACTTACGTTTAAACGTAATATTACTTACGTTTGAACGTAGGGAAACCTACGTTTAAACGTATGGAAACCTACGTTTAAACGTAGACAACCTACGTTTAAACGTAAGGAAATTCAAAAACAGTTTTTTAGTCTAACTGTAAACGTAAGTAAACCTACGTTGGGACGTAGGAAATCTACGTTTGGACGTAGGTTTTGCTCTTAAATGCAATTTATTGCTCTTATACGTTTGGCTGTGTTATATGCCAATTATTGCTCCTACGTTTCAGGTTCATCACAATTTTCTAACCCTTTCATCTTTGAAGTTCTTCTTTTCTTCCTGATTCAAATACTCAAATAAAGCAAGCACTGCTTTCAATTTATAATCCACACTTAAGCAATGGATAATGATCGTTTCTTTAAAGTTCTTGGTGCCGGTTTCGCAACAAGTCTGGTATGTCATTATTAATTAACACCTGATTTTATATCGCTTGTATTATGTTATTCTTACACATGATATGTTTATTTTTCATAGACACTACCTCCAAAGATACGTTAATAGTTGAACGACATTGAGAGGAACCTAGATAGGGCCGTTCTAATAAGCCGATTAGGGACATAGGAGGTGAGGGTTGGAGCCACGAACAATGAAAATCTTCGTTTCTTTGGGGAAGGTTGGGAGGAGTATGTGGCGTCTCATTACTTGAATGAGAGGAGTTTATTGTGTTTGAACATGGGGAATTTCACTTTCAAAACTATTGTTTTGGATCACACTTATTGTGAGAAGAGATTTTTACGAGGCCGAGAATGAAGAAGATGATGCAGTCCTAGTAACCAAAATCCCGTGTTCAAGAGTCCGAGAGTGAAGAAGATGATGATGCAGTCTTTGTTAACCCAAATCCCCATTTTGAGACGACACCGGCAACCTGGTTTTTTCACATGCTTGTTATTACGTGGTGAGAATTTTACTTGCTATATTGTTTTTTATTTTTATTTTTATTTTTTAAAAACAAGATTTAATTTTGTTTGTGAATTGTAGAATATTCCAAAGGCATTTGCTAGAGCAAACGACATGTTGCGAGACAAGACCGTGGGCGAGAATTGCCACGGGGAATCATGGCCTGCTAGAATTGTTTTCATGGTCAACTCCCGAAAGTTCGTTTAAGCGGTCAGTATGATTTCATTACGGACAATGACCTACATGCGGGAGATGAATGCGCACTTTGAAGTCATTGATCAACGTATAGAAAATCACGTCGTGTTTAACGTGATGATTACTAAACATTAGTGATATTATTTAACGATCACCCTTAGTTTATTTAAGCATCATCGTATTGTGTAGTTGTTTTTACAAATTATGATTAAATTATTTGTATTATGCCATATAATTAAGTTATTTTAAAAATTATGCCATTAACATCCTAACAATTATGTCACTTTCAATAATCTCAAACACACTATACAACATAATAAATAAAAAGATTGACGTTGATGTTCAATCAAATTATAATCTACGTAGATAATCAAATTAAACGTAGAAAAACTACGTCCAAACGTAGATACTCTACGTCCAAACGTATATTATCTACGTCCAAACGTAGGTTTTATTACTTTTATAGGTGGATAAATCTAAAAAACTATTTTTGAATATACTTACGTTTAAACGTTCAAAAATCTACGTTTAAACGTAAATTACCTACGTTTAAACGTAAGGAAAGATCTTTTGTACCTGGTTATGTGTTTTACATTTCCTTACGTTTAAACGTAGATATTTCTACGTTTAAACGTAACAATGTCTACCAAACGTAGGTTTTATTACTTTTATAGGTGGATAAATCTAAAAAACTATTTTTGAATATACTTACGTTTAAACGTTCAAAAATCTACGTTTAAACGTAAATTACCTACGCTCTAACGTAGGAAAGATCTTTGCACCTGGTTATGTGTTTTACATTTCCTTACGTTTAAACGTAGATTACCCTACGTTTGAACGTAAGGATCTCTACGTTTACCATAATTTTCATGTCGGAGTGCGCGACAACCGCGATTTTGAGTGTCACGCGTCGACACGACCTGATTTTCCAATTTCTGATTGGGCTGCCCTCTGTCCCTAGACTTACAAGGTCAGCACTCACTCAGTTATTTTAATTAATAATTAACATAAAAGGGGTCAAGGCGCGCATTCCTTTTGTTTACATCTTTTTCATTAAAAAGCATGACGATGATTAATCCTATTATGTTTCCCAGTTTCCGATTCAAAAAGCTTTATTTTCTTGATACAAATTCATCCCAAGTACTGTAGTAGTAATTTTATTCAGATGAATTATTTATTATGTATGCAAAAAGCGCCAAGCCCTACGGACGCTTTTATATTCCCATGCTCTTTGATGGGAAATTTTTTTCTATCAACTACATACGCTTTGGAAAAAGTTGAACGGTATGGGGAGAACAGGTGAATAAGGAAATATTGCAAAACTTCGTTCAACCATCTTATTATACACGGGAATGGGAAGTTCTTGAGTAGTGTCTTCACTTGTGGTGAAATGACAATTAAACAAATCTGTACGACACATTTTGAATCCAGCTTAGAAACAGACGGGTGGGTAGGTACAGATCACGCCAGACGGCTTCACTCCCGCGTTTGGCGGGTGTACTTTCCTTATGCACTCCTTTCGAGGGCATCCGAGATAAAATTGGAATGTTGCACAGGAGATTAGCACCAACGTCTGTTTGTTGTGTCGTTGACTCGGTAATTTCTACCAAGGTTGTGGCGTTCTGCAGCTTGATTAAAGACACTTTCACAACCCCTTTTCATCATCTTCCTCTTCACCAATCATTTTCTCCATACTTTCAACTCCTTCCACGACCCATGCACAAGGATGACATGCACAAATCGAGACACACTGATGTATATTGGCTATTTCAAAATGGTTTTCTTTCCACTTTTGTAATATCACACATTAGAAAAGTATATCAAACTTTATCACTATATAAAGTCGAAATATTATGGACTTTATGATGACTTGGGATAACTATTTTAAGTCAAACGATGACCATGAGCCTAAGTAGTAATTGAATCTATTATGACTCAAATAAAACCGTTAGACTCAAGTTTTGTGGCATTACATGTCTTAGGTGGAGAAATATTTCGAAGATATGGGGTCGATGATAAATATGATTAACCATTTTAAGGGAAACGAGAAGACAAACTTAATAGAAGACTAATCTTAAAGAGATAAAAATGAATCACAAAATTGCTATATTGTAAAGTCCAGAAATGGGTTTAGGCTTAAATAAATTAAATGATAGGATAGGATAATGCAGTATGCTTCAAGGTATTTGGTTTGAATTCCTAGGATGGTTTCAACTTTCAAACTGAAACAACTAGTCAGGATTATGGTTACTTTTAAATATATGAAAGTTTATCGATCTCTTGATTTGTATAAATAAAATTTCTTCGTTTTCTTTTTATCTTTTGAATTTATGTAAGTTAGCCTCGGAATCATGATGCTTAGAACTATCTGACAATGGAAATTAAGGCATTAAAGCCATCTTATAACATAAAAAGCTCCCTTTTCTTTCTATCTTTACAATGGACAGGCTGCATAGAGAGGTTTATTTTCATCTTGCTCACAAATAGTCGAGTCGAGTATAGCAATGCTCGAGTATCGTTCGTTTGATCTTCGATTCGAGTCGATTTCGAGTTCGAGCTGATTTAAGTCGAGTTTTATCTTGAGCCGATCTCGAGCTACTCACGATTAGCTCAACTCACTTACAATCCTAGTAACACCCAAGAACTCGGGCCTAGCAGTGATACTTAACCTAAAACTGAGTTTAATAATTATTTAGGCTCATTGTCCTCGTTTGGCCTAAAGTTGTATACCCAAGTCATCAGTCTAATATGTATCAACCTTATGTCTTGATAATACTTCTCCTACCATTTTCCCCCCACATTCTCCTTCTTTTTCAATATGGTATAATACATTCCCTTCATCTTAAGAAAATCACGTCATCGTCAGGACCCTATCAGATGATTTTAGAGGTGATCCTCACCGTCTTAATGTGGCATTTAGTTTCGTCCGATAGTCGTCTGATAAATGATACCACATGTAATACCTTTATCGGAAAATATCATCCCATCTAATTGGATGGACAAAGTATTACTTGAGGTTAATAAGCATCCACTTGTAAGCCCGAGAAGAAAGAAAGTAGGTGAAATAGGGATCCGGATCCTCGGCTTTAAGATCCCTGTTTCTCCCCTGCTTTGGGGACGTGGCCGGATCACAGCCGTCCGTTCGCAGGTCGGAGGTCGAGTTCGCAGGTCGAGCCCAACACATTTGGGTGGTGGAGAGTCGGCCACGTGTGCAAAAGCTGGGGAGAAATTGGGGTTCAAAAGCTGGTGATCCAGTTCCGTGAAATAGAATCCACATTATTAGTGGAATCGAACCACAATTCAAATACATTTTTTTTTTCCTGAAAGTGATCACTTTATTAACAAGCTTCCAAAAGGCAACAAGTCCACCGGATTACACTGTGTAACCAAAATCAAGAAATTTATTTTCTAATCTATACATCAAGCAAGCCTAAGGTTTCTTGCTCTTTCCACTATATTCGAAATAAAAATATAAAAGGGGGTCTCTCTTCATCATGGTCATGTTTCAGTTTATTCCTCCAAGTCCAAATGCAATAAATCGCTTCTCGCCATATATATTTTCACTTAGTCGTTCCAAGAGTTTTACTCCCATCGGAAGACATATTCAAACATTTTTTTTTTTTTTTTTAACTGCACAATTCAAACATCTAAATCCATAGAATTAACTGTTTTAACCAACTTTCCCACCCCCTACCACCCCCACAATTTTTATTTTTTTATTTTAGTACATTTAGAGCTGATGTTATTAAAACCCTCATTAATCTCCCAAAAGTTCTTATTGTTCACTTTCTGTTAACAAAGTTCCATTCCCTCTTAAACATCAAAATTAATATGCCTTTGTAAATGCAGGAAAAAGAGAAGAATTTTTTTACCTCTTTGCAGTCAGAGGTAACACACCATAGTCTCTGAATCCTGATGCTTAGAGCTATCTGACAAAAGAAAATCAGGCATTAAAAGCCATTTTAACATACAATACTCTCTTTTCTATTTATCTTCACAGTCACTTTCAAGATCATAGACAGGTTTCAATTTCCAGAAACCTTTGCATGTTGCAATCTCCTATATAACTATGAATTCTTCAAGTCACAAAAGAAACTCATAAAACAAAAGTAAAGAAAACATCAATTTAATTACCATGGCAACAAGTTTCTTGATCTTCGTTTTCCTATACTTCTTCAACACGATCACTCCAGCATGCAGCAACAAAACCTTTCCTGCAATCCTCGTTTTCGGGGATTCAACAGTTGACACAGGAAACAACAATTTCATTCAGACATTTTTCAGAGGAAATCATCATCCCTACGGACAAGACTTCCCCGGTCGCGTTCCTACGGGGCGGTTTTCAAATGGAAAACTTGTTCCAGACTTTGTAGCTTCAGCATTAGGGATTAAAGAACAGGTTCCTCCTTTTCTACAGCCTAATTTATCAAATGATGAATTGATCACCGGCGTCAGCTTTGCATCTGCGGGGTCAGGTTTTGATGACGTAACAACCGCTGTCTCCGGCGTGATCCCTTTATCGAGACAACCACATTACTTTAAGGATTACAAAGAGAGGTTAAAGATGATAGTGGGAGATGAAAGAGCTGGTCAAATAGTTGATGGAGCATTGGTGCTTGTTAGTGCAGGAACCAACGACTGGATTTTTAACTACTTTGACTTACCAACAAGGAGGTTTCAATTCACTGCCACTATGTACCAGGATTTCTTGCTAAGTAAACTTAATGACTTGATTAAGGTAACGATCCTTTCTCTTTCTCGTATGCATTATTTAGGTTCTTCTCATGTCCCGTTGTAGGGGATATACCGTCATTAACATCGACGGTATCAAACCTCAGGTGGTAAGAACGGGTCACTTCTTACATAAAGTCGTGAGTCCGATTTCCACTACCAACATAGGTGCTATAAGAGGTCTAAGGTCCTAAGGGCCTTTTGAGACACAAGATGATGACTAGAACCAAAACAATTGACCTTTTTGTAACAAATAAAAACCGGGAAAAGAAAACTGTTGTTTGATGTGGTGCCTTTAACGATGATCTTAAGGCATCTGAACATAAATGTAAGTCTCACCTTTTTGAAAATGCATCTATCAGTATTCATGAAGCTGAATTTGGATAAATGAAAGAACAGGAATTGTATGATTTGGGAATGCGGAACATGGTGGTCGCAGGGCTACCTCCGGTCGGGTGTCTGCCAATCCAACTGAGTCTACACTCTCCAATAGAAAGAAGCTGCATAAGAAACCAGAACTCGGCTGTTCAATCTTACAATGCCAAGCTTGTAAAGCTGCTGCCGCAAATACAGCAAACATTAAATGGAAGCAAAATTGTCTATGCAGATGTATACACTGGTTTCCTGGATATAATCGAAAACCCAAACAAATTCGGTAAGATTTTCAATCGATTAGAGCAAGGGTCAAGTTACAATAACCTGATGCTAATCTTAATTCATTGCAGGGTTTACCGAGACAGGAAAAGGGTGTTGTGGTACAGGTGCATTAGAAACAGGGCCGTTTTGCAATGAAGTCAGCTCAGTATGTGACGCTCCTGGAACCTACTTATTTTGGGATAGTTTTCATCCCAGTGAAATGTTCTATCACAAATTTTCCGACGAGCTAGTTAAGGAACTTCTTCCATTGGCCTGAAGTGACTGCCAGAAGCACAAGTAACGTAATGTCTGATAATCAAATATCAAGTTAGAAGAATGAACATGTCATCTTTAGAAGATGAGATCAAGTGATTGTCAAGTAGCGATTAGCAACAAAAATATTAAGAATGTATGATGCTTTTGCTCTTATTAACAAATATTTTATGGCTATTTGGATTAAATAGAACAATGTTCTGCTTTAGCCATCACACATACTAAATCAGTGGAAGAAAGCACATTTGTTACCAAGACATAACCTGCATATAGTCATTAATCGAGCTCGAGTAGATGTATTGTATCATCTCTTGAAACATGAATCTAGGGTCAATGCAAATCAATAAAAAGGATCCCAATCGAGCAAAAATCTAAAAGGACACGTTAATAACGACGACTGCAGGTGCAAAAAAATTAATAATTCCAGGCAACCTCTTATTTTTTTTTTTAACATCACTCCAGGCAAAACCAGTTACAAATGTGTTATTGAACTAAAAAGGAACAGATCATATCAAATACAGAGAGACACGTTGACGGCTAATTTTATTTTCTGGCAAACTCTACTAGATCTATAGGTCCTTTGATTAATGAAAAATTCACACAAATTTGAAACTTTCTAAGTTAATAATTGGCATGTATACTGCAGTAAATTTTTTTCTCTTATGATAAAAGTAATGCTATGCGCGGTTCGGATTTTACTTGCGCTATTCATGTATTTAAACTCATGTCATTCATAAGTCATATTATAGTGTACATTATTTCACATTTACTCATTTAAGGAAAAAATACAAAGACAAACATACCCTAAAATGCTAGAAGAAAAAAAGGATAAGTGGATAACCAGTAAACGAATTGGTTAACTGGGAAATCATTGATAAAATAATGGCAATGGATTTAATACTATTCTAGATCAGATGGCAGCATTAAGGAGAATTTTTTTTTGGGTAAACTTTGGACCAGTTCCATTTATGGAGTGACATTAATGGGGCCATAAAAAGATTTAAGAGAAATGAATGTGGCTGTTAGTTTCAAACTAGTGGAAATTCAATAACTCTAGCCCTAACATCTCCTTTTTAAGTAAATAAAAACCAATCAATTCAATAAGCTATTAAACTTCATTACACAAACTTGTGAAACCTGCATTCCTGAAGTGAAAACATGATATTAAATACAAAAGTAGTAATTAGTGGGGTTTTGATATTAATTAGTTTATTAAGTATTGAAGTTCATAAGAGTAGTAAATCTACCAAGGTATAAATAAACATGCTTAGGAACAGACATTTTCACAGTTTTTTCAGTCACAAAGAACACTGATTTAGCAACATTTGCACAAAGTACAAGCTAAACCAGATTCAGCTATTAAAACAAACAAACAAACACAATTTTCTAGGAAGTTTAGAGTGTGTTGATCGCATTTGACATAAGTTAGCAAGAAAATGGAAATTCTGAGCCTCTTGTACATCGTTTTACTACAATTCTGCACCAGTACTATCGGTTATGTCTCATGCAATGCTCAAAATCTGCCCAAATTTCCAGCAGTTTTCTTTTTCGGAGATTCTACTGTGGATACTGGCAACAACAATTACATAAATACCGTAACCAAGGCAAATCATGCTCCATATGGCATAAGATTTCCGGGTCTAATTCCCACCGGAAGATTTTCCGATGGAAAACTTGTACCCGACATTCTTGTATCTGCATTAGGCCTCAAAGAAACTCTCCCTCCATTCTTACAACCAAATCTACCAGATCACGAGTTACTTACAGGGGTTTGCTTTGCATCTGCTGGATCAGGATACGACGATGAAACTACATCTACATCCAATGCAATACCAATGTTGAAGCAACCTGCTTATTTTCTAGATTATTTGGAGAGGCTCAAGCAGATTGCTGGGGAAGAACAAGCTAAAAGAATAGTAAATGGAGCCTTGGTGAGCATTAATGCAGGAACTGTCGACTTCTTTTCGAATTTCTACCTGGCACGCACCAGTAGAAGCCTTCAGTTCAACATAAGCGAGTACCAAGATTTTTTGCTAAAGAATATGCAAACCTTTTTAAGGGTAAGCCTTCTTTTCTCAATCTATCCCAACATTTAGCTTAAACTTCAACTAATGAAAGGAGAAGAGCATTATAAATACCTATTCTCCTTATGCATTTGAACCAGGAACTATATGACTTGGGCTTACGGAAAATGGCCGTCTCTGGACTTCCTCCAATTGGTTGTATCCCACTAATAATGACTGCCAATTTTCTGCCTCTGAGAACATGTCTAGAAGATATAAACAGAGATGCACAGTTATATAATCAAAAGATGATCAAGTTGCTGCCACAAATAGAGGCAAACCTAACTGGCAGCAAAATACGTTATGAAGACATATACAATCCAGTGGTAGACATGATCAAGAATCATACGAAATACGGTAATTAAAATATATTATACCAAGAAACTAAAATCTATACCATTTTATTGTGCCGAATCCTTAAGCTCTTAATGTATGACAGGATTGCAGGAAACAACAAAAGGATGTTGCGGCACTGGATTAATGGAAGCAGGTCCATTCTGTAATCCTTTCACTCCGTTATGCAGCAATGTTTCTCAGTACATATTCTTTGACAGCATCCATCCTGGTGAATCAGCTTCTAGATACATCTCAGATTATCTACTAAAGGAACTTATTCCACAGTTCCAGTAATGTGAATGGTCATGAAGCCCCTCACCACCCAAAAAAAAAAAAAAAAAATCATTTCACATAAGAAGATATGCCAGATTTTCGATTCTGGATCTACTCAGAAGCATCTTTTTGAAGTATAATTGCCCTCATCTACATAATGAAACAAGTTGTTTGCGAAATGCTAAGCAAATGGAGATGCACCATTTAGTTAAAATGATGCATAGTTACAAATTGCACTTACATTTTACCATTTTACACTTGAAAGCATAAGTGAAATTAACTACATACAACAACAACAAAAAACAGGAGAAGATCCTGATGATTACAGCTTATCATCTGTAGCTTGCTTTTTTTTTTTTGTTTCATGATACTATATAACATGATCAAAGAGTGTGAGTTAATAAATGAATGTAAGGGTAGTATTGTAATATCCTAGTAGTATAAGGGTATTAAGTGTTAATGTTGATGATGTGGCAGTATCTATATAAATGATGTACTACAGCAAATCTTTTGTTAAATGTATTGAAAAGAATATTTCCTTTTTCTGCTTTTGTTATCTTGGTATCGGAGCCAGCATGTTTGTCTAACAAACAGTACGGATGAACACCACCGCACCCATGGCCTCCTCCGCTATTGGTACAGCGGCCGGAGCATCAACAGCGGCAACAATGAGTATCTCCTCCACACCAGCAAACACACAGACCCTGATCGGATATCAGATCGGAACCCAAGATGTTCCTTCTTCCGGTGATTCTGGTGTTCGAACTGAAGCTTCACTCACCGGAGCTCACCACACTTCCATGGTAGGAGCTACCTCCATAATCGGAGCTTCCAGCTTACCTCCGTTGAGCTACATGCAGTCTGGAATGTTTTCCAACTTTAGCTTGCCTCCACTATCCAACTTCAGTCTGCCTTCTCTCTCTGGTTTAAGTTTTGGGCACATAAGTCCTTCAACAGGTATGCCTACATCCAGTTTTCCTTATGTTCCCTCTGTTCCAAGTCTTGGTAATCTTGGGATGAATCCAGTGTCGAATCTCCCTTTTGCTGGAAACTTAAACCAAACGTGCAATGTGAAATTGGACAGATCTAACTATCTGCTTTGGAAATCTACTGTCTTACCCATAATTAGAGGTCATAGACTTGAAAGTCATGTCTTAGGAGATGATCCACAGAACAGGCTCAGATCAAGTTCTCTATCTGTTTCCCCATCACCCTTTCAAAGGCCTCAAACTGCAGAAGAATGGAGCATAACAGATCAGTTGTTGATCGGTTGGTTGATGAGTTCTATGACAGAACAGGCCCTGCAAGAGGTTGTAGGATGTACTACTGCCAGAGAAATATGGTTGACATTGGAGACTCTCTTCAATAGTCAGGCTGAATCCAGAATGTTGGAATACAAGAGTGCCATGACAAGGGCTACAAAAGGATCAAAGTCTATGGCTGACTATTTGGCACAAATGAAGTCATATGCAGATAATCTAGCTGCTGCAGGGTATCCTGTGTCCAAGTCAGAGCTTATACTAGCAACTCTTGGTGGTTTAGACAAGGAGTATGAAGCAGCTATAGTGAATTTGACTACAAGGGTTGGTTCTATGAATTGGCAGGAAGTACAGTCTCAATTGCTAACTCATGAGAGGCTACTTCTCAGGTTTAATTCTGGTGGTTCAGTTGATATCCAAGGAGGTCCCTCTGCTCAGTTTGCTGGTAGATCAAATTCAAGGAGTAATCAAAGTACCAGACCTGGAAATGCTCCAAATTCCAACAACAGAGGTAGAGGTGGTAGAGGAAATAGAGGCAGAGGGGGTGGAAGAAATTCCAGTGGAAATTCCAATAGACCTGTGTGCCAGTTGTGTGGAAAAAGTGGGCACATCAGGATCGCTGTTGGCACTGATTTGAGGAGGACTTTGTACCTGGGCTTTTCATGACTCTAAGCAAGCACTAGTGGCCACTCCTCAAAGTACAGTGGATTCAGCTTGGTATATGGATAGTGGAGCTACAAATCACATAACTTCTGACATCAATAACCTGCATATCACCTGAGACTACCAGTGGTCGGATAATGATTGTTGGCAATGGTGAGCAACTTCCTATCAAACACATTGGTACTGCACTATTCCTACACACACCAACAATTCCCCTTCACCTTAAAAATTCCTTACATGTTCCCACCATAAAGAAAAATCTTATCAGTGTCTCTCAATTAACTAATGACTATCCTGTTATTATTGAATTTGATAATTCTTGTTGTTATATCAAGGACAAGGCAACAAGGACTCTACTTCAAACAGGAGCACTTAGGCATGGTCTTTATCAAATCCCTGTTGGTCCAGGTTCCAAGTGTCAAAGCTCAAACTCCAGTCAGAGTTCCCTTCAATCCAATAAAGTCTGTAATGCTTTTGTTTGCTCTACTATTCTAGAAACAAATTATGATGTTTGGCATAAAAGACTTGGCCACCCCTCAAAAGTTGTCTTGAAGCATATTTTGAATCTGAGTAATGTATCTGTTTTGAATGATCTATCTTTCTGTGAAGCATGTCAACTTGGAAAAATGCATGGTCTTCCTTATATTAAGTCTGTTTTTCATGCTGAGTCTGTTTTAGATGTGATCTACACTGATCTTTGGGGTCCTGCACCTGTCACCTCCACTTTAGGCTATCAATACTATGTTCATTTCATAGATGATCACTCCAGGTATACTTGGATCTACCCTCTAAAACATAAATCTGATGCTGTTTCAGCATTTGTCTCCTTCAAAAAACTTGTTGAGAATCAATTTCAGACCACCATTAAGTGTCTTCAATCTGACTGGGGGGGAGAATATAGAGTCTTTGAATCCATTTGTAAGGAGAGTGGCATAATTTTCAGACATCCCTGTCCTCATGCCCATGGGCAACATGGTAGGGCTGAGAGGAAGAAGCATGCACACATTGTAGAAATGGGATTAACTCTTCTTGCTCAGTCTTCAATGCCTCTCAAGTTTTGGTGGCATAGTTTTGAACAGGCTGTCCAAATCATAAATGACCTTCCTACCCCTGTCCTTGAAAATCAGTCACCTTCTGAAGTCCTGTTTAAAGTTAAGCCTGAATACACCAAATACAAAGTGTTTGGATGTGCTTGTTATCCTAATCTTAGACCTTACAACACTCATAAGTTCAGCTACCACTCAAAATGTGTGAATTTAGGTCTAAGCCTCAACATAAAGGTTATAGGTGTCTTGATAAGTCAGGAAGAATATATGTTAGTAGGGATGTGGTCTTTAATGAGACTGAGTTTCCTTTCCAAGATGGTTTTAGCCAAGGTTCCAGTAGAACTGTTCTTGTTGACCCTAACCTGGTCAATATTTTTCACCTTCCCTTTGAAATCTCTCAATCGAATGATACAGTCCATAATGGCACTAATCCCAGTTCTAATGCCTCCTCTGATAGAATGATAGAAATCAGTTCTGGTATGAATAATCTGAATCATAATGACACTGAAGTCAATCACACTCCTAACAGCAACAGTCCAAGTTGCAGTGACTTTGAGGCCACTCCTACTGCCAACACTCAACCCAGACACTCTCAAGACTCCCCTATAATCAGTTCCTCAAATTCTTCCTTAAGTTCTGCATCTTCTAAAAGTGGGCATCTTACTGATCATGTGGATCATGAAACTGAAAGCTCTTCTAGTCAGTCTCCTTCCAAAAGCCCTACTCCTGAAGCATCCTTTCCTAAACCTGTTGGTCACCCTATGCAAACCAGGTCCAAAAGTGGGATCTACAAGCCTAAAGCCTATCATTCTTCCATCACCAATACCAACATTCCCTTTCATCTTGTTGAACCAAGAAGAGAGTACGATGCATTGAGTAGTCCTCGGTGGAAACAAAGGCTATGGTGGAGAGAGTTCCAAGCCCCCGCAACAAAATCATACAGGATTTGGTACCAAAGAAATGCAGACGTAATCTTGTTGAAATAGATGGGTCTTCAAGTTAAAACGAAGCCGATGGGAGCATTTTAAAGCACAAAGCAAGATTGGTTGCTAAAGGGTATTTACAGAAGTATGGAGTTGACTTCACTGATACTTTTAGTCCTGTTGCCAAGGCATCCACTATCAGAATTGTACTCACTGTTGCTGTTATGTTCAAATGGTCTATAAGACAAGTGGATATCAATAATGCTTTTCTAAATGGACCAATAGATGAATCCATCTTCATGCCACAGCCTGAAGGATTTATAGATCCTGTCAAACCTTATCATGTATGCAAGCTGAACAAAGCTTTGTATGGTCTTAAACAGGCTCCAAGAGCCTGGTTCAGGCTCTTAGGTCACAGATGTTAGCCTGGGGTTTTGTTCAATCCAGAGCAGATACTTCCTTGTTTACCCTACAAACTGATAAGGATATGATGTATGTACTCATCTATGTAGATGATATTCTTGTGACAGGGAATTCCAACAGGCTGATTCAGAAGTTTATCTCAATGCTGAACTCAAAATTTGCCTTGAAAGACTTAGGCCCTATAGCACACTTTCTTGGAATGCAGGCCTACAGAGATGAGAATGGACTGATGCTCTCACAAAAACATTATGCCAGTCAGTTGCTGCAAAGGTTAAATATGGAAAACATTAAACCCTGCAACATACCTATGTCTGTTAATGTTCACTTAAGCCCTAAGGATGGAGAACCTATGCAGAATCCACTTCTTTATAGAAGTGCTATTGGGGGGCTGCAATTTCTTACCTCAACCAGACCTGATTTAACTTATGCTGTGAACTATTTGAGTCAATTCATGCAGGCACCCACAGATGAACATTGGACAGCACTGAAAAAGGTGCTGAGATATGTAAAAGGAACTTTGCATCACTGTCTGTCTGTTTATTCCAAATTGATGGATCAATCTGATTCTGAGGATTTTCTCGATCTTGATTGGGCATGCTTTCCTTCAGACAGGAAATCTGTGACAGGATATTGTGTTTTTCTGGGCTCATCTTTAGTTTCCTGGTGCTCTAAGAAGCAGGCTGTGGTTTCAAGGTCTAGTACTGAATCTGAGTACAGATCCTTGTCTAATTTAGCTGCAGAACTGGCATGGATTGGACAGTTGCTACTTGAGATGAAGATCAAACTGTCTAAGACTCCTATAGCCTGGTGTGATAGCTTGGGAGCAGCTTCTTTGGCTCAAAATCCAGTCTTTCATGCTAGAACCAAGCATATAGAAGTGGATGTTCACTTTGTTAGAGACAAAGTGCTAAATAAGGAGCTGACAATCAGTTATATTCCCTCAGAGGCTCAAATTGCTGATGCTTTTACTAAAGCACTCCCAGTTAGTCAGTTTACTAAGTTCAGAAGCAAACTTAATGTTCTTTCTGGTACACATAGTTTGAGAGGGGGAGTTAATAAATGAATGTAAGGGTAGTATTGTAATATCCTAGTAGTATAAGGGTATTAAGTGTTAATGTTGATGATGTGGCAGTATCTATATAAATGATGTACTACAGCAAATCTTTTGTTAAATGTATTGAAAAGAATATTTCCTTTTTCTGCTTTTGTTATCTGTGTGTCACGAAACGGGCTTAAAATTAATAAAGATAATTATTTATCTTTTAACCGTTGCGACCGTTAGCAATTGTGACGTCATCCAACTACCGTCATTGTGTTATTTCTTTTCGGTTCAATTACGCTAGTAGTATAAAAGGAAGGGGTTGCATTGTATTACAGTAAGCTATGAAATATGATCTGAATTTTCTCTCTAAATTGTTCTTTCACCTTCATCACCTTATTCTTCTCCTTCATGTCAACTTTCTGCAATTTTATTATAATTTCTAGTCCATTTCGAGATAAAGTCCTCCAAAACAACTCATTAATCAGAATTTGAAGCTCTTTCAGTGAATTACTACCGAAAGCAGGACTTAGATGTGACCTTTCAAATGTACTAATTGAATGAACATCGTAGTTGACAGTTGTGACTGAGTCTAAATTCCTCTGTCGACAAATTACCGAAAATCAATCAAACGCATTGAACCATAATGTCTACCCGAAGAAAGAGTTGGATGACTTACAGTTTAAAGTGTGGTTTCGGCCTTCGAGTACGCATAATCTCCCTCCCCTAAATGGCTAAATCCTGTAAAGGTCTACAATTTCCGACTCCTCGCTTATTGCGTTAAACATAATTTTCGTTTCCTGAATATCAACCTCTTAGGGAAATATTTGCATTCTTTTTTTTTAGGGTGGAAATATTTGCATTAAATGTGTTTTTTAACGGAAAAAAATACCAACTCCGTCTAAAATATTATTCCGTTTGGTTTTTCCTGATCATTAATTCTGATGAAGTGTTATTATTGCAGAGTAGTAAAATGTAGGCGAGTAATAATAAATAAGTAGAAAAAAAAGAAAAGTGTAATAAATAATTTTTGTCGAAAACCGAATCTTTTGTTAATAAAAAAGAAACTAAACAAAAGCTACTTTACACAGGCTCAAACAATACTCACAGAAAGGAAAAAACCAAAAAATTACAACCAAGCTACTTTTAATTCTCGGGTTTTACGTATTGCCTCAGAGATAAATACCATCTTTGGAGGCCGCTGATTGTCGTGTCCGTGTACTATTTGGTTTCACCAATACCATAGACTTTGAATGAGGTCGCAAAAGAGGAACCTCCAAATTCAATGTTGTCGTGCTTATACATGTTTACATTTAAGCATGTGTTGAGCCAAGGTTCCGTGTCCGAGACTGACATGAAAAGCTGCCAATGATGCTAATGAACGACCGTCTTCCACATTTGTTTGGTCCAATTGCAATCCCTAAACGCGTGGAGTGATGTTTCCAGAGTTGTACCACATTGGGAGCAACTGCCATCTTGTATGATGTTTCGTGAGGAAAGGAGTGCTGCCGTTGGTAAAGCATTTTACTTTATTGGATATCTAAATGGATTTACATTATAAGATAAAATCAAAAATCTAAACGAATTTATATTTTGGGACGGGCGTAGTACAATTTTTTTCCCGGAGACTAAAAAGAAAAGTATAATAGTTGCTCTACTAAGTCAATTCAGGGGGGGGGGGGGGGAGTCTATATGAGAGACTCAAATGAAAAACACCCTAATACATGATATCTAAGAAAAACCGTCTTTAAGGGAGTAGCTTGACTCAAGTGGTAAGTGACTTAAGAATGCCTTGAGAGGTCACTGGTTCGATTCTTCTCTGAAGCGTCATCTTGAAAGAGTTCTTGGCCAGACATTACTGCGTTTAGAATGTGAAATAATTGAATAAAACAAATTTCATAATATGTGACTAATCAATGGTGGGTAGGGCAACGTAGCAGGTTAATGCTGAGTGAAGGTGTGCTGGGGTATGATGAGGTAGCCCTACCCCACCACCCACCTTACTTCACCACACCATCCGTTACCTACCACCCACCTTATCAATTATCCCACAACACCCTACCTATTTACCCACCCTACCCTACCTTACTACCCAACCCTACATTATTGTATTTTACCTCCTTATATTGCCACTATAACCTACCATATCTTACATATCCTATCATATCTAACATATGCCATCCTACCCTACCATATCAACCACCTCAGCTTACCCTACACTACCACGCCCAACCACAATACCCTAACCCACCGCACCTTATCTCTACAATCACCATGCCTTACCTTACTTTACCACCCCAACATACCTCTTCACTCTCCAACCTAAACTTACCCCACTTTACCTTACCCACAACTCCATCTTATCTTACAGATCCATACCCTGCCCACCACCCTCATCTTACCTTACCTTGCCCTACCTTACCCTACCCAACCTCATTCAAGGATCCATTATACCATACCTAACCTCACCTTACCACCACTCACCCTACTATGCCCTACCTAACCCGACCTCATTTAACTCAAACTACTCACCCTACCCCACCACTATGTCCTACTACACACCTAACCGTACCTTACTTTACCCCACCTACCTTACCACATCCTATCCCACCCCACTTCACCCTACCCTACCTCACCACCCACCGTACTCCATTTTACTCCTATAGTCTTATCCACCATCCACGTGTTTTGTTAATTTTCATTTCATTCCATCAATTTTCGGAGATAATGAAATTTGTTTTTTTTCATTCCTTTGGAATTCAATTTCGTAATATTACATTAACTTACAATTATACACAAGTATTGGATTGAAATGAAAAAAATGATTTTGTTCCATTACACACAAGTCATAAAGTGTAATTGCAATCACCTTAATTACCTTATCACATTTTACGTACATTACTATATGGTAGGCCCTTTCAATATACAATACTAGTACGGGAGAATGTAAAGTATGAAAATGAGTAACAAAGAAAAATGACAACATAAATGAAAGAAATATGATGTGTTTGAATTTAAAACTGACAGTCAAGTAATATAAATATTATGTGTATGTATAATCATTATATTTAATGTCATTAGTGAAGGACCTAAGTATAATCGTTATGTTTAATGCGATGGTAGAAAAGGACACATTGTACTAAAAAGATTTCCGGTCCCCTAATATCGTTTGGACGAAAAGGGTACACTTTGCAATTATACAAAAAGTAAGGATGTCTCTACTTTCTCTTCAATTAATGTATTTTTCTATCATCCATACATGTTTAAATACATAAGTGATATACCAAAATCAACATTGGCCAAGGCAACGGAATAAAGCGGCTAGCAGCTAGCGCGGTACTAGGTGCCAGGGGCCTCTTTGTGTCCTCTAGGACTCTGTGTCCTCTTGGACTCTTTGTGTCCTCTAGGACTCTGTGTCCTCCTGGACTCTCTGTGTCCTCTAGGATTCTGTGTCCTCTTGGACTCTCTGCCCGCCAGGGGCCTCTTTGTGTCCTCTAGGACTCTGTGTCCTCTTGGACTCTCTGCCCGCCATGGGCCTCTTTGTGTCCTCTAGGACTCTGTGTCCTCTTGGACTCTTTGTGTCCTCTAGGACTCTGTGTCCTCTTGGACTCTCTGCCCGTCAGGGGCCTCTTTGTGTCCTCTAGGACTCTGTGTCCTCTTGGACTCTTTGTGTCCTCGAGGACTCTGTGTCCTCTTGGACTCTCTGCCCGTCAGGGGCCTCTTTGTGTCCTCTAGGACTCTGTGTCCTCTTGGACTCTCTGCCCGCCAGGGGCCTCTTTGTGTCCTCTAGGACTCTGTGTCCTCTTGGACTCTTTGTGTCCTCTAGGACTCTGTGTCCTCTTGGACTCTCTGCCCGCCAGGGGCCTCTTTGTGTCCTCTAGGACTCTGTGTCCTCTAGGACTCTGTGTCCTCTTGGACTCTTTGTGTCCTCTAGGACTCTGTGTCCTCCTGGACTCTCTGTGTCCTCTAGGACTCTGTGTCCTCTTGGACTCTCTGCCCGCCAGGGGCCTCTTTGTGTCCTCTAGGACTCTGTGTCCTCTTGGACTCTCTGCCCGCCAGGGGCCTCTTTGTGTCCTCTAGGACTCTGTGTCCTCTTGGACTCTCTGTGTCCTCTGGGACTCTGTGTGTCTAGGACTCTGTCCTCTTGGACTCTTTGTCCTCTTGGACTCTGTGTCCTCTTGGACTCTCTCGCCGTCAGGGGGCCTCTTTGTGTCCTCTAGGACTCTGTGTCCTCTTGGACTCTCTGCCCGCCAGGGGCCTCTTTGTGTCCTCTAGGACTCTGTGTCCTCTTGGACTCTTTGTGTCCTCTAGGACTCTGTGTCCTCCTGGACTCTCTGTGTCCTCTAGGATTCTCGTGTCCTCTTGGACTCTCTCTCGCCCGGGGGGCCTCTTTGTGTCTCTCAGGACTCTGTGCCCGTCGGGGGCCTCTTTGTGTCCTCTAGGACTCTGTGTGTCCTCTTGGACTCTTTGTGTCCCTCAGGACTCTGTGTCCTCCTGGACTCTCTGTGTCCTCTAGGACTCTGTGTCCTCTTGGACTCTCTCCCGCCCGCTGGGGGGCCTCTTTGTGTCCTCTGGGACTCTGTGTCCTCTTGGACTCTCTCGCCCGTCGGGGGCCTCTTTGTGTCCTCTCAGGACTCTGTGTCCTCTTGGACTCTTTGTGTCCTCTAGGACTCTGTGTCCTCCTGGACTCTCTGTGTCCTCTCAGGACTCTGTGTCCTCTTGGACTCTCTCGCCGCCTTGGGGGCCTCTTTGTGTCCTCTAGGACTCTGTGTCCTCTTGGACTCTTTGTGTCCTCTAGGACTCTGTGTCCTCTTGGACTCTCTGCCCGCCAGGGGCCTCTTTGTGTCCTCTAGGACTCTGTGTCCTCTTGGACTCTCTGCCCGCCAGGGGCCTCTTTGTGTCCTCTAGGACTCTGTGTCCTCTTGGACTCTCTGTGTCCTCTAGGACTCTGTGTCCTCTTGGACTCTCTCGCCCGCCATGAGGGACCTCTCTGTGTCCTCTTGGACTCTCTGCCCCGCCTGCCTCTCTCGCCGGTATCTCCGCCTCGCCATTTGTCACCCACACTTCTATAAATATCACCTTCACCTCCTTTACAACTCTCGGACTTTTTCTCCTAAGAACTACGCATTGGCTTGATCCCTACGGAGGTACGTAGGCGACCTTTCGAGCACTGACTAATAATCGTAAACACCATCCTTCTCCTCTTACTCCCCAAAAGCTCCATCTTTTTCTTTAGCTCCACCGTGTCCTCACCGGAGAAATCACTCATATCAGCCTTATATCCTCAAGATAAACACTGTTACCGCAAGCCTGATGTTTTACGCAACATCAGTTGGCTCCGTTACCGGGAAAATCATCAAGAAAAGCCTACTCCGGTAGTCCGCACCACCGCAAAATCCGTTTTTATGGCGTCTCCGGCGAGGTCTTTCCTCCATCTTCAACTTCAAAATCAACAAAAGCTTTGGTTTTTGGGTTGTACAGCCTAGAAATCATCGTTTTCAGCCTCTTAGAAGTAAACTCGGTGCAAGGATCACTGGTTTTACGGATCGTTACAACGTCATCTTCAAAACTCGCACACGAGTCCCTCATAATTTCCAGGTTGGTATACGTGTTTTATCAACTCAGCTTTTATGTATAAAGGGGATTGCCTCTGCAAGTGTTATTTGAGTCCATTTGGGGTTGCATCGCTGAGCTCCGTCGGATTTCGCTTTGAGGCTTCACCGCCGGCACCGCCTATGTTGAGTTTTTTCGCCGGCAAGCTCTAAGTCCGATTTGTGTCGGCCACTCTAAGTCCGATTTGTGTCGGCCGACTAAGTCCGATTTACGCCGGCAAGCTCTAAGTCCGATTTGTGTCGGCAAGCTCTAAGTCCGATTTGTGTCGGCCACTCTAAGTCCGATTTACGCCGGCAAGCCGATTTGTGTCGGCCGACTCTAAGTCCGATTTACGCCGGCAAGCCGATTTACGTCGGCTAGCTCTAAGTCCGTCTTTCTCGCCAGCTCTAAGTCCGACCTTTGTGGGCAAGCTCTAAGTCCGACCTTTGTCGGCAAGCTCTAAGACCGACTCAAGCGTGTATTTCAACCAAGCCCGCAACGGTCTTGCTTAAAACAAAGGGCCATACATCGGATTTTTATTTTGATTAGCAAGCTCCACAATGGCGAGCTCACTTTATTACAAGCTCCACATCGAGCTCATTTATTACAAACTATCTTATTACGAGCTCTCTGCATGTGCTCGCCATCAACATGGATTTCTCTACAACGAAAAGCCCGTCGCTTCATGCACGGCACTTTATGCCCGACAGAGCGTTGTCGGCGACCTAAGCCCGTTAGAACGTTAACGGCGACTAAGCTCGTTTATTTGCAATGCACAAAGATATAATCGTAATTCGCCACGCGATACAAACACCGATTCAAGCCCGATAAGCGTTATCGGCGATTAAGCTCGTCGCTCAATGCGCGAAGACATAGTGGCGGTTTCCACCAACACGATTCAAGCCCGATAATGATGATCGGCACTCTAAGCCCGACTCACTCGGCATCATATTTTGAGCTCGCTCGAGCATCTTCGTAAACCCGACTCGGCTCGGCATCATATTTCGCCGCACCTAGTAGAATCTTCTATCGCTTTACAAACGGCCGTCTCGGCAAAACGACACAACAGTCACTATAACTTTACTCCATGATTCTTACCATGCGTTGAAGAGCTCAGGAGTAAGGGCCATTGATATACCAAAATCAACATTGGCCAAGGCAACGGAATAAAGCGGCTAGCAGCTAGCGCGGTACTAGGTGCCAGGGGCCTCTTTGTGTCCTCTAGGACTCTGTGTCCTCTTGGACTCTTTGTGTCCTCTAGGACTCTGTGTCCTCCTGGACTCTCTGTGTCCTCTAGGATTCTCGTGTCCTCTTGACTCTCTGCCCGCCTGAGGGCCTCTTTGTGTCCTCAGACTCTGTGTCCTCTTGGACTCTCTGCCCGCCATGGGCCTCTTTGTGTCCTCTCAGGACTCTGTGTCCTCTTGGACTCTTTGTGTCCTCCAGGACTCTGTGTCCTCTTGGACTCTCTCGCCCGTCGGGGGCCTCTTTGTGTCCTCTGGGACTCTGTGTCCTCTTGGACTCTTTGTGTCCTCGAGGACTCGTGTCCTCTTGGACTCTCTCGCCCGTCGGGGGCCTCTTTGTGTCCTCTAGGACTCTGTGTCCTCTTGGACTCTCTCTGCCCCCCTGGGGGCCTCTTTGTGTCCTCAGGACTCTGTGTCCTCTTGGACTGTGTCTTTGTCTCTCCCCGCCAGGGACTCTTTGTGTCCTCTTGGACTCTGTGTCCTCCTAGGACTCTGTGTCCTCTTTGACTCTTTGTGTCCTCTAGGACTCTGTGTCCTCTGGACTCTGTGTCCTCTTGGACTCTTTGTGTCCTCTTGGACTCTGTGTCCTCCAGGGCCTCTTTGTGTCCTCTAGGACTCTGTGTCCTCTTGGACTCTCTCGCCCGTCTGGGGGCCTCTTTGTGTCCTCACAGGACTCTGTGTCCTCTTGGACTCTCTGCCCGCTTGGGGGCCTCTTTGTGTCCTCTAGGACTCTGTGTCCTCTTGGACTCTTTGTGTCCTCTAGGACTCTGTGTCCTCTTGGACTCTCTCGCCCGTCGGGGGCCTCTTTGTGTCCTCAGGACTCTGTGTCCTCTTGGACTCTCTCACCCGCTGGGGGGCCTCTTTGTGTCCTCTGGGACTCTGTGTCCTCTTGGACTCTTTGTGTCCTCTAGACTCTGTGTCCTCCTGGACTCTCTGTGTCCTCTAGGATCTCGTGTCCTCTTGGACTCTCTCGCCCGCCGAGGGGGGCCTCTTTGTGTCTCTCTGGGACTCTGTGTCCTCTTGGACTCTCTCGCCCGTCTGGGGGCCTCTTTGTGTCCTCTCAGGACTCTGTGTCCTCTTGGACTCTTTGTGTCCTCAGGACTCTGTGTCCTCCTGGACTCTCTGTGTCCTCTAGGACTCTGTGTGTCCTCTTGGACTCTCTCACCCGCTGGGGGCCTCTTTGTGTCCTCTAGGACTCTGTGTCCTCTTGGACTCTCTGCGCGTCGGGGAGGGGCCTCTTTGTGTCCTCTAGGACTCTGTGTCCTCTTGGACTCTCTCCGCCCGGGGGGCCTCTTTGTGTCCTCTAGGACTCTGTGTCCTCTTGGACTCTTTGTGTCCTCTAGGACTCTGTGGTCCTCTGGACTCTCTGTGTCCTCAGGACTCTGTGTCCTCTTGGACTCTCTGCGCCGCTGGGGGCCTCTTTGTGTCCTCTAGGACTCTGTGTCCTCTTGGACTCTTTGTGTCCTCTAGGACTCTGTGTCCTCTTGGACTCTCTGCCCGTCAGGGGCCTCTTTGTGTCCTCTAGGACTCTGTGTCCTCTTGGACTCTCTGCCCGCCAGGGGACTCTCTGTGTCCTCTAGGACTCTGTGTCCTCTTGGACTCTCTGCCCGCCAGGGACCTCTCTGTGTCCTCTTGGACTCTCGCCATTTGCCCGCTCTCTCGCCAAATTGCCCCGCCCTCGCCATTTGCGTCACCCACACTTCTATAAATATCACCTTCACCTCCTTTACAACTCTCGGACTTTTTCTCCTAAGAACTACGCATTGGCTTGATCCCTTACGGAGGGTACGTAGGCAGCCTTTCAGGCACAGCTAATAATCGTAAACACCATCCTTCTCCTCTTACTCCCCAAAAGCTCCATCTTTTTCTTTAGCTCCACCGTGTCCTCACCGGAGAAATCACTCATATCAGCCTTATATCCTCAAGATAAACACTGTTACCGCAAGCCTGATGTTTTACGCAACATCAATAAGGAAGTGAGTTTTTAGCAATAGACTTTCATTTGTCGTCTAGAAAGACTACAGCCTATGCAATTCTTGAATCTCAAAGTCGTAAAAAAAATTGCTCCTAACTGCAACTGTATATAACACCTGCAAGTCATTACTTAGCACCAACAAAATGAATATACACCTCATTTCAAACTCTAGCATTCTTAAATCTTTGAAAATTCATTGTATAAATTTAGCCACATAAGCAAAAATGTTCAAAACAAACCCCGGTTGTTACTCATAGTCATATTTGCACAGCAGTGCAAAATTAACCCAAAAAAAATATGAATGTTTTCAAAAAAAAAAAATCTACATAATCTCATACAGAACCGTCAAATTAATGCATATGACAGAGGGGCACCTGAGCACCTGAGCAACAACCTTGAGTTTCCAAATGAACCTTGAGCACCTGAGCAACAACCTTCAGTTTTCCACTCCTTTCTGGATTACTATTGTTGAGGATACTATTGTCAATACCTAAATGTTATTAATATTTATTCTATTAATATTTACTTGGAGGCTAAGCTTATGTATCCCTATATAAACTCTGTTGTACTCACAGTATAATCAATGAAAAACATTTTGATGAATTCCAATTACAATATGGTATCGGAGCTAGGCTCGCTCTCTCTCATCGTCCTACGTTAAGCTCAAAAAAAAAAAAAAAAACCCTAGCCGTCTTTTTCTTTCTGCGTCCCTTTCTTCCTTCCCTTCTCGCCGGAAACCATGTCCGGCACCACAACAGACACAGCAACCTCCGCCCCTGCTGATCTCCCTCCCTCCTTCACCCCATCTTCTTCGATCCACATAACCAAACTCACCCGCACAAACTTTCATCTATGGCGTGCTCAGTTGATTCCCTACCTCCGTGGTCAAGGTGTTTATGGATATCTTGATGGTACTGTTCCGGCCCCAGCCCCAACGATCACCACCTCCGCCGGTGCTGCTTCTCCAAATCCGGCCTACACTGAATGGGTTAAACAAGATAACCTAATTTTGAGCACCATCACTTCCTCCCTGTCGGATGATGTGCTCACACAGGTTTACACCGCCACGACCTCGTCGGAAATATGGAACGCCTTACAAACAGCGTTTGCCTCTGCAACTCGGTCCAAGCTCATTCAACTCCGGTCCGAACTTGCTTCCACTCGGAAAAACGACCTCTCTGCTGCTGACTACTATCTCAAACTGAAACGCATCGCTGATGACCTCGCTTTAGCCGGCCACCCCCTCTCTGATGATGATTTCGTGGCATATTTACTCTCCGGTTGAGGGCCAGATTATGAAGCCCTAATCACCATGATTGGTTCTCGTTCCTCGATCACTCTGGATGAAGTCTACGCGCAACTCCTCACCACCGAGTCCCGTCTTCTCAACCACCGCCCTGTTATTTCCTCACCAGCATTATCTGCCTCCTCCCCTAACCCATCAGCTCATGTCACCTCCTCCCCCATACCAAATAACTCCAGCCCTAATTCCAACCGTGGTCGAGGTAATAATGGTTATCGAGGTCGGGGGCGTGGTCGTGGTCGTGGCTCTTACCGTCCGTCCTACAATGGTGAACCGGCAACCACTTGTCAAATTTGCTCTCGCATTGGTCATACTGCTCAACACTGCTATTATCGGTACACTCAACCTTCCAACTCTAACCCGCATGCTGCATACAATTTCCCCCCTCCTCGTCCCCAAGCCCCAGCCCCAGCCCGTCCCCCACATGCCTATCATACTTACTATAATCAACCCCGCCCGTACTCACATGAATGGATTCCCGACACTGGCGCCACTCATCACATGACCAACGACCTGCAGAATTTAAATCTCTCCTATGAACCTTATGATGGACCTGATAAAGTTCATGTTGGCGATGGTACAGGTTTGAGTATTTCTCATCTTGGCTCGTGCTCTCTTTCTTCCCCCACTCGTACTTATCTCTTACATAATGTTCTTGTTTCCCCTTCCCTCACTACGAACTTAATTTATGTACGTCAATTTGCTCATGACAATTCTGTATATTTTGAGTTTCACAATAATTATTTTCTTGTCAAGGATTACTCGGGCCGCATCCATCATAGGGGATTTGTCAAAGACGGTCACTATCGCTTTTCCTCAACTTTTAATTCCTCCACCGTCCAAGCCTTTGCCGCCACCTCCAGCTCTTCCTCAACCTGGCACCAGCGTCTCGGCCACTGCTCCTTTCCAGTTCTACGTCAAGTCTTAGGTCGTCTTTCAATTAGTTTGCCTAATAAAGCACCCACTCATGTGTGTGCTCCATGTCAATTAGCTAAAAGTCATCGTCAAACTTTGTATGTTTCAGATTTTACGTCTTCTGCACCTCTTGATTTAATTTATTCTGATGTTTGGGGTCCCTGTACTGCTTCTTCTATATATGGTTCACGTTATTATGTCAGCTTCCTTGATGATTTTACAAAGTATTTATGGTTATTTCCACTTAAACGTAAGTCGGATGTCGAATCTGTTTTTCGTGATTTTTTACCTATGATTGAACGTCAATTCAACACTAAATTAAAGGCCATCCAAACCGATTGGGGTGGAGAATATCGCCACCTTTCTCACCACCTCACCTCTCTTGGTATTCTCCATCGTCTCTCCTGTCCTCACACACATGAACAAGTTGGTGCTGTTGAACGTCGCCATCGCCAAATCGTTGAAGTCGGCCTTTCTCTTCTAGCTCAGTCTAATCTTCCTCTTCCCTACTGGGAAGATGCCTTCACCACTGCCACCTATCTTATTAATCGGCTTCCCACCCGTGTCCTCAATGACAAATCCCCGTATGAAATGGTCTTTGGTCGTTCCCCTGACTACTCCTTCCTCCGTGTCTTTGGCTGTGCGTGTTGGCCTAATCTCCGCCCTTATAATCATCACAAAACCGACTTCCGGTCCAAATCTTGTATTTTCCTTGGCTATAGTCCCAATCACCATGTCTACAAGTGCCTTGATCTTTCTTCAGGTCGTGTTTACATTGCACGCCACGTTGTGTTTGACGAGTCGGTCTTTCCTTATACGCCCTCTTCGGAACCCATTGTCCCTAACCTTATTACCGTCCCTTTACCCACCACACTTGCACCACCCTCTGCACCCGTTATATCCACTCATCGCACTGTGGAACCTCGGCCGAACTCCCCCTCCTCTCCGGCTCATTCCGCCGCCTCCATTGCACCCACACCGCCTCCTTCCCCTCCCACCAATCCACCTATACACCCTATGGTCACCCGAGCTCGCACTAATTCCTTAAGCCCACCCAAATGCCTGACTTCATCCGTTATCCGTTACCTCGCGCTCTTGTCAATACTGTCCACACCACCGACCCTACCTCCTATACTGAAGCCTCCAAACATCGAGTTTGGCGTAATGCGATGAGAGATGAGATTAATGCTTTATTACGTACTAATACATGGGACCTTGTTCCCTTCGCTCCCAATATGAATGTCGCCGGAAACAAATGGGTTTATCGAACAAAGCATCATGCGCAGATGGCACCTTCGAGCGCCATAAAGCTCGGTTGGTTGCTAAGGGTTTTCATCAACATGAAGGTGTGGATTTCTTTGAAACTTTTAGTCGGTTGTAAAACCGTTACGATTCGTCTTTTGCTTTCTCTTGCTGTTTCGCAGGGTTGGACTATTCGACAGGTTGACATTCAGCACGCCTTCTTGCATGGACATCTCTCTCGAACCGGTCTTCATGCAACAACCATGTGGTTTTATTCATCCGAATATCCTAATTATGTATGTCGCCGCCGCAGTAGCCTCTATGGTCTTCGCCAGGCTCCTCGTGCCTGGTTTGCTCGATTCACTGACGCTCTCTCCACATATGGATTCACGGCCTCCAAGGCCGATGCCTCACTTTATACTTTCTCCCGTGGCACTGATCGTGTTTATATTCTCCTTTATGTCGATGATGTGATTATCACGGGGTCTTCTTCTACACTCGTTGAACAAGTTATCCAGTATCTTGGCACTCAGTTTCCTGTTAAGGATCTTGGCATGCTTTCATATTTCTTAGGCGTCGAAGCTCTCTTTACGCCTGATGGACTCTATCTCACTCAACGGAAATATATACTTCAGTTACTTCAGCGTGCTGGCATGGACAAGTGCAAACCCTGCCCGACTCCTATGTCTGCTTCCTCCAGAATTACGGCAGCGTCCTCCTCTCCTTTCACCGACCCCTCGTTATACCACACTATTGTCGGTGGATTACAGTACCTCAGCTTCACTCGCCCCGATATCGCGTTTGCTGTTCACAAGGTTAGCAAATCCATGCATGCCCCGACTGATGATCATTGGCTTGCCGTGAAGCGTATTCTGCGTTATCTTAAGCACTCTATCTCTGATGGCTTATTTTTCTCTCGGCATCTGTCACCTACTCTTCATGCCTACTCGGACTCCGACTGGGCGACTGACCCGGATACTCGTCGTTCTGTTGGCGCCTACTGTATATTTTTCGGTGGCAATTTAATTAGCTGGCGCTCCAAGCAACATCTTACGGTCTCTAAAAGTAGCACTGAGGCTGAGTATAAAACCTTGTCTAATACCGCGATCGAGGTGCAATGGCTCTGCAGCCTCTTCTACGGAAATGGGTATTTCGCCGCTTACTTCACTGTCCTTTGGTGCGACAACATCGGCGCCACCTATCTTGCTCACAATCCTGTCTTCCACGCGCGTACGAAGCATATTGAAATAGACTTTCATCATGTTCGCGAGTTAGTTGCTGCCAAACGACTCTCCATCTCGTTTCTCAGCACCAAAGATCAACTTGCTGACCTACTCACGAAGCCGCTCGCTCGTCCACGCTTTGATCTTCTCAAGTCCAATCTCCGTGTCCATTCACTTCCCACGGGATTGCGGGGGCGTGTTGAGGATACTATTGTCAATACCTAAATGTTATTAATATTTATTCTATTAATATTTACTTGGAGGCTAAGCTTATGTATCCCTATATAAACTCTGTTGTACTCACAGTATAATCAATGAAAAACATTTTGATGAATTCCAATTACAATAACTATAGTCTGGATTCTTTGAGGCGTGATCTCTTGTAATAGATCAGGATGGTTAAAAAAATTCCGCATAATATATATATCTATACCATATAAAGAGTTCCTATTGCCATAAAAAATCTGTTCAACATCAGAGCTTCCAAGAAATGCCCGATATATAGCTGGCTGTTCAGTAGTAAGACTGCGAAAGAGAACATGTTCAGCCTTCTTAGGCAGCTGTGCATTCACATCAGCCTTCATATGTCGAAGGAGGTAAGGCATGATTAAATCACGTAGGACCACAACACACCTGCCAACATAATTCTTTGTTAAAAAAAAACATTGTCAACATAAAATAATACACTGTCACATCAATTTAAAACCTGTTGTTGGAAAAAAAATCAAATACAATAAACAATTCTCTACACACACAAATCAAATACCATAAACAAAATATGAAAACACAAATCAAATAAAATAAACAATCAAATAAAATATGAAAACACAAATGCAAATACAATAAACAATTCTCTCTCACACACACAAAAAGGGGTATTGCATATATAGATTTTGAAATGGTTGTTGAAAAAAAAAGTCAAAGAAATGGATATCATATAAAACCTGATCATGAGCCTTATGAATAAGCATAAACAAACTCAAAGCATGTTTAGTGGCTTGTGCATCTCCTAATTACGAATCCATGTCTCCACTAATATAATGTAAGCATACTCAAGCATAAATCATGAGTCATATAAAAAAAACCTTTAAATACCTTCTTTTATAGCATCAATAACGACCAAAATAGAAGACCTAACGCATCGCTTGTAGTCACAGACATCATCTATTAAAGTGGACAAATGGAGAAGAGTTATTATATGAAATCAAGAAAAGAAAATGTCTATATATATATAAATGAGTTTTCTAGTAAAACAAAATAATTGTACCACAAGAGTTTTAAGACAATGAACAACACTCACCTTTGAATTTTGAACACAAAGCAAGGGTTTTTGTATGCCATGAGAGCTCAGTCATAACTGAAAATGCCATGTATCCAATGAGATGAATACTCATTCAGGTTTATCAAGAAAATCTAAGGAATATGTGATGGATGCCTAAAAAAATGTCCTTCTCTTTTTCATGACAACTGATTGATATGAAATAAAGGTAATAAGTATTTGTGAAAAGAAGCCATTGAATTTATTGTAACCGATCTGAAAATTTGAGGAAAACATAAATTACCAACAATAAGAAGAAAATCAAAACTTATGAAAAAATTATTCTTTCAATGTTGTATATGCATTGTGTTATGCAAATCAAAGCTTATTGAAGGCTGAACAATTCAAAGTCACAAAAGTTTCATACTCCACCGAAGCCCATGTAGGATTATGGCGTATCAAAGCACTTCATTCAAAATAAAAAGATTTAAAAATCATGAAAGTAAAAAATAGAACACAACAAAAATATGCTCATTGATAAATAGAATATTAATGTAATTAATAACCTATTATTGTGTATTATTCTCTCCCTAATTCTAGCCTAAATTATAGCCTAGATGATAGCATAGATAACGGTTTTGGTAATGTGTATATATGTATGACACTGTGAAATGTATTATTTACGGAAAATAATATATCATTCTGTGTTGTTTTCGTCGACTTTGGCATGATCGGTTGGGTCATCCCGGCTCGTCAGTTTTAAATTCTCTTATCAAAAATAAATCGATTGATTGTACTCTTACTTTTACGACCACTAAGTGTCAATCATGTGTATTGGGAAAACATGTTAGGATGCCTTTTGTTGCTTCAAATTCGAAAACTTATTTTCCATTTGATATTATTCATACTGATTTGTGGACCTCTCATGTGTTAAGCACGTCTGGTGCTCGATATTATGTGTTATTTTTAGATGATTTTTCGAACTATTTGTGGACATTTCCCATAGCCAAAAAATCCCAAGTATTACCCATTTTTACCACACTTCACGCTCATATTCGTACTCAGTTCGAACGCAACGTTAAAACTCTGCAATGTGATAATGGGGGTGAATATGATAATCGACTGTTTTGGGATTTTTGTAGGTCTACTGGCATTACCTTTCATTTTTTGTGTCCACACGCGTCTTCCCAAAATGGCAAGGCTGAGTGAAAAATATGTTCTATCAATAATATAATGCGCCATGCTTTTACATGCTTCGGTACCCCCATCTTTTTGGCCACATGCTTTACAAATGGCAACCTACATTCTAAATGTTCTTCCTAGTCCTTTATTAGCTAATTAGTCACCTCTAAAAATTTTATACCACAAAGACCCGTTATATTCTCACCTTCGTGTGTTCGGGTGCTTGTGTTACCCTTTATTTCCCTCCTCGACTATCCATAAACTGCAAGCTCGTTCTACTCCTTGTGTGTTTTTGGGTTTTCCGTCTAATCACCGGGGTTATAAATGTTATGATTTATCGAGTCATAAAATTATTATATGTCGCCACGTCCAGTTTGATGAAACGAGATTCCCTTTCTCTACTTTGCATCAGCCGGCGTCCACCTCTTATGATTTTTTGGACCATGGATTGGCTCCCCACATCATTAATCATTTACTTCAACCCCAGCCCAACTCGGATCCGCCTAATACCGAAGCCCAACAGTCCAATTCTCCCCTGGCCGCACCCAGCCCACCTCATGTTGCTGAACCAAGCCCACCTCCCATAACTGGACCACAACATCCTCCAAGACCACCTCCAAACAGGTCGGTCACACGTAGCCAAAGTGGCATATATCGGCCCAACCCGAAATATTATTCGGACCAAGCCCATATTTTAGCCACGTCTAAATCTCCTCTTCTCGTACCCCTTTAGATGCTTTGCGTGACCCGAATTGGAAATTGGCAATGACGGATGAGTTTAATGCCCTTATTAAAAATCGGACGTGGGATTTGGTACCTCGGCCCCCTAATATTAATATAATACGTTCCATGTGGATTTTTACGCATAAAGAAAAATTTGACGGTTCTTTTGAGCGGCATAAAGCCCAACTTGTAGGTGATGGGAATACACAACAGGTTGGCATTGATTGTGGTGAAACTTTTAGTCCGGTGGTCAAACCGGCTACGATTCGAACAGTTCTGAGCCTGTCTGTGTCCCGCAATTGGCCTATCCATCAATTGGACGACAAGAATGCGTTCTTACATGGTGAACTTAATGAGGTTGTATATATGCATCAGCCTATCGAATTTAGTGACCGTGTTCATCCTGATTATGTCTGCTTACTGCGTAAGTCATTATATGGCCTGAAGCAGGCTCCCCGAGCCTGGTACCGCCGCTTTGCAGATTTTGTGACTACACTCGGATTCACCAACAGTAATTGTGATACATCTCTATTTATTTATCGCCGAGGTACGGATATGGCTTACTTACTGTTGTATGTGGACGATATCATACTGACTGCTTCGTCTGATGCTCTTCGAACCAACATTATGGCTAGTCTTAGCTCCGAGTTTGCCATGAAGGACTTAGGTCTTTTATGTTATTTTCTGGGGATTCGGGTCACACGTCATGCTGGTGGGATGTTTTTATCCCAACATAAATATGCTACTGAATTATTGATCGAGCCGGCATGAGCAACTGTAAGCCCTCTTTTACACCGGTTGACACGAAGAAAAAGCTTAGTGGTACGGCCGGAGCACCTTATGACGACCCCACTCATTACCGCAGCCTTGCCGGTGCTCTTCAGTATCTCACGTTTACTCGTCCCGACATATCATATGCGGTCCAGCAAGTCTGCCTTCACATGCATGATCCCCGGGTCGAACACATGCAGGCACTTAAACGTATTATTCGATATATTCAGGGAACTTTGCATCTTGGCCTGCATCTCTACGCATCCTCCATCACGACTCTGGTCTCTTACACGGATGCTGATTGGGGTGGTTGCCCAGATACACGACGCTCTACATCTGGCTACTGTGTGTTTCTGGGTGATAATTTGGTTTCGTGGTCGTCTAAGCGACAACCTACTCTCTCACAGTCTAGTACCGAGTCTGAATACCGTGGTGTTGCGAATGTGGTTTCTGAATCTTGTTGGCCACACAACCTGCTCTTGGAACTTCATTGTCCAGTTCACAAAGCTACTCTCGTGTATTGTAACAATGTGAGTGCTATATATCTTACAGCGAATCCAGTTCAACATCAATGTACTAAACATATCGAAATGGATATTCACTTCGTTCGGGAAAAGGTTGCGCGAGGTGAAGTCCGTGTTCATCATGTCCCTTCTCGGTATCAAATTGCGGACATTTTCACGAAAGGCTTGCCACTTGTTTTGTTTGAAGATTTCCGGAACAGCCTCAACATCCGCCCTCCTCCCGCTTCGACTGTGGAGGTGTGATAAATAGAATATTAATGTAATTAATAGCCTATTATTGTGTATTATTCTCTCCCCAATTCTAGCCTAAATTATAGCCTAGATGATAGCATAGATAACGGTTTTGGTAATGTGTATATATGTATGACACTGTGAAATGTATTATTTACGGAAAATAATATATCATTCTTTCACTCATAAGATGCAACATGTGCATCAATTTTTATATGTTTAAAACAAAAATGAAAAAATCTGCATCACATCATCAAAATAGAAAGAAAAAAAGAACACTTACTGTGAGAACATAGTTGGATTGATCTTTGTCGGTTGCAGCAAGTCATCTTTCTCTCCTCCGGTAGTTTCTCCGATGATTTCTTCTTTGCCAGCTTTGGTGCCATTAAACATTAAGTTCCCTTAAACCGTGCGACAAATTATTAGCACTACATCTATTTTTTCATTTACTTGAAAGCTAGAGATGATGACATAAATAAAGCATAAACCATAGACACATAGATTGGTCATTACAAGTGAAATTTAAAATACAACCGTTGTATGAAGGTTTTACTAAGTGGCATACATTACAACCACTCATTTCTAACCTCTCACACACGATAAAAGTGTATTATGTGAAAGAGAGTAAAAATAAGAGGTTCTAATGTATATCACTTGGTATTTTAAAATTTCACTTGTAATGACCAATCTATTTCAACCAAGACATTTACTTCATCATAAGAAATAGAAGGAAAAAAATTACTCACCTGTGTGAGCCACAATTATCTTCTCTTGCTGATTTTTCCCCTTATTCCCCAATCTATTTTTTAAAAAAAAAACTTACAAAACTATTCCATGCAAGCCAAATATGTAAAATACTGATTCCCAACCAAAAATCTGAATGAATGATGGAGCAAAAAAAAAACCTGAATGTGAAAATTATAAATGAGTGAGAAGCCAAACATATGCCGAGATGAATCAATCTTTTGTGTCTAATTCATCTTCCACTTGCTGTGAAGCCGACACCGTCATTTCTTTTAAGTCGGAAATCAAGTGATTCAAAAGCCTAACATCAACTACTATCTTAGTAGTTTCCAAAACTGTTTTTAGCTTCCGGAAATTTATTCCGTACCAATATCAAAATCGAGTCTATAATGAACTGTTCGCCACTTGTTCCAAAACTCAATTCTAACTGAAAACTCCGACAATTTTTAGGGTCCAAAAAGTACGTTTTAGAGTTTTGTACACAATCTATACATAATGGTTACAACTTATCCCTCTTTTAACCTTTATTTGATAATAATAATTATATAATACAACAATACGGTTCGTTCTACAATTTTTTTTATTGTTTTTATCATAATATTTTTTAAATGTATCACTTCAGTAATGATTAGTAAAAAAAGGTTAAGTTATTCGATAATATTATGTGATAAGACGAATATAGTGGCGAAAATAAATTTAAGAGAGCGAAATAAAATACATCTTATATATACTAGTGTATTTTCCGACTCGATCAAAGAGTTTTATTTTTCACCCCAAGCTTCAATATACATCCGCCCAGCTTGTGAGTATGCAATATATTATAAAAGGCCTCACCTGATGAACAGACCTAGGGCCTCAAATCCGTCAAGGGAAACCCTAATTACTATATTTTTATCATTATACATAATCATCATATTTTAGCGTATATGATTCGAACTTCTACATAGAATACATTACAATATTCAAATTCTTTAATCATTGAATTGCCCCTCAGGAGAGACAACCTAACTTTTAATTGGAAATGAAGTAGCAATACACTGCGGGTCGGCAAAGTTAGTGCTTCTTTGGTCAATAAAGGCGTGAATTAGGCCATCTGTGGTACGTACCAACATATGCTTACACACAATCCTAAGTAAAGACGAATAACTATATTTAGGGAAAAACAAATCTCTGAATTAAATGGAATCTCCAGGGCTAGTATATAATATAATAATGTATTCAGAAATCTAAAAAAATGTTGGGTTTTTTTTTTTTTTTTTTGATAAGGACTACTTATCAACTTAATAGGGCGTTAAAGACGGACTAATAAATTATTTGGTAATAAGGACTAATTAGTTTTTAATAGACTAATTTAGTTGATAGAAATTTTATTATGGTCCTAATAAAACACACAAGCATACCACCAGTAAAATATAAATGCCATTAATTTACATTTTTACCCTTCTTATAAGGATTTTCATTGGTAATTTGGGGTAATTTGGTAAGGTTTCAAAGTTTTTGTCCTTTTTATCAATTAAAATTTAATAGTGTCCTAAATGCCAATTATTTTATTTTTTATGTCCTTTTGGGCAACTCCCCCCAATACAAACTGCCTCATCCTTAGAGTTTTATAGATGATGCAAATCGAAAATTATATCTCAATGGTCTGATTTGCAAAGCATGTTTGAGCAAATTTTTTCTTGTTCTTTTTCCAGAGAGAGAAGACGAACTCACACGACCCAGCTCAAAGACAAGGCTGTTGTTACAACATTTTTTTTTTTTTTAATGCACTATGTCCTGAAGGAGTGAAGGTAATATATTCGTAATTCGTCCCCAAAACATGGCTAAGTAGTAAATGATTTGAACCCTGTAAAGTCGTACTTCTTTTAGTTCTTTTGTATAATAGCAAGCTCATGACTCTGTGGTATTAAGTTATAAGATTAAAATCTCCACTCATGTCGTAGGAACAGAGAATGTGAGCACCATCATGATTAGGGTTTAACCATTTTCAATATATTCTTAATTCTATAGTTACGATATGCAGGACTTACATACATAACATTTTACTCAATAAATATTGGTGATTACTGCTGATTTTCCAATTTCCATATTTAAGGCCAGTGGTTTACCAAATCAAGCTTTATTGTCGGACAAGGTTGTCAGGAAACTTTTGGCCCCCTCTCTCTTTAAAAAAGGGAAAAATCTGTTTACTCGTGATCACTGACTGGTTAATTTTTTTTATAGGAATTTATTCTTCTTAAGCACTTCACCTAATTTCTACAACTATATATATATATATCGACCGAAATTTTCATCACTTTTAAATCAGTGCCAGAATATGGAAATAATAAGCACAAAGGCCATCTTTCTATTCACCAGCTTCTACATAGCTTGTTTAATTTTCTTGGGGTCCTTTACTGCAGCTGGGGAGACTCATTACCATGAATTTGTTGTAAGTCCATACATAATTATACATCTTGTCACTTTTTATAATTCCAATTAGTGGTCATGCATGGAGTACGTAATCATATAATGTCGTTACATACGACACTATATTCCATCTTCAAAACCATACGATTTATATATACGTGTGTTATTATACAATATGACGAGTAATTAACACCACAATATATATATATATATATATATATATATATATATATGACATGCATTATTATAATGTCGTGTTACGATATCGTAATCGTATGAACAAACAATATAACGCGTAATTTTAATGCTTTCAAAAACAAAAAATTTGCTGGTGGGATTCAAAATGGCATCCCTAATTCAAAGAATTTTTTCATAGGATTTCTTTTGGTTTTTTAATTTATTTATGTGAATCTATCATTTTCGCTCTGATTTAAAACTTCCTTACTAATTGTATCTTTTCCTTTACTTTTCTTTTATTTCTAAGTTGAATTAAGAAGTATGATTTAATCAAGGTGTGAATTATGAAAGCGTAATAGGTTCAAGCGACACCAATAAGAAGACTATGCAAAACTCGCAGTATACTAACGGTCAACGGACAATTGCCTGGGCCGACTTTGGAAACAAGAGATGGGGATACTTTGGTCATCAAAGTTATCAATAGAGCTCTTCACAACGTCACTATTCATTGGTACTTATATTTACATTACATGCATGTCTAAACTTTTATTTTATTTTGTGTACGTTGTATCATTATAAATTTTTTTAATTAACCCACTCTTTAAAATAATACAATTATACGAAAATGATTATTTGATGTATGTAAAGATCATATGATGATGTAGTATCCTCGATTGTGTTTTTGGTCTTTTATGCATGCTAGCTTTACGTGAAGAGTGTCATGATGTACGCTTTCTCTTCATACCTATATATATATATATATATATATATATATATATATATATATAATGTGCAGTACATAAAATCCAAAGAGATTTATGAGCACTTAATTTATTTATTAGAGCCCAAGAATTAACATAAATACAATATAATAACTATGACTGCCTAATATTAAGGGTGACAATTTATTAAAGAATAAATTCACAACCAAAGGTCACTCGAAAAGAAAATTAATCAGAAAGATATATTTATAAAAATTAAAAAAAAAAGGATTTGGTTGGTTGTATAGGCTACCCAACCTTGACTATTAGCCACTTATTTGTTTACAAGTTCCCAAAATTCAAACTGAAGACATGATATATATATATATATATATCAACTCTAATAAGTACCCGGTTTTTTCCAAAGAGGTTTAACTTAATGGTTAAACTAATGTCTAATGACCTCTTGGTTCTAGTTTTGATTCTCACCGTATGCATATATGAGTTATTAGTCATTTGAATGTGGTAATTTGGTTTTGAGATAAAAAAAAGTATCTACTTTTCGGCTTTGTAAAGAACGCAATACTTCACATATTCTATTTTCTTCTGTAAGATTTACTCTAGTTCTATGGTATTTAATACATAATCTCTATTTTCATATTGCTAATGAAATTTTTGTAAAATAAAGAATGTGTGTTTAAACAGTAAAGAAATAAAATAAAAAATTTATATGGTCTAATAAAATAATAATTTAATAAAAGTAACTTATGCAAATACTCTTAATGATTAATTGTGTGAACCGTAAAAATGAAATGAGTTGATTTTTATAAAATAATTACTATAATTTTTGAAGGTATGCGGTAAAATTATCATATATCACGCTTTAGATATTTGATGATAGAAAAAATAGTTTGATAATAAAGATATATACATGTAGGCATGGAGTTCGTCAGAAAGGCACACAATGGGCTGATGGGCCGGAGTATGTTACCCAGTGTCCAATTCAACCAGGATCAGCCTACACATACCGTTACACCATTCAAAACCAGGCGGGAACATTGTGGTGGCACGCTCATAGCAGTTGGATCAGAGCCACCGTCTACGGCGCTCTCATAATTTATCCTAAATTGGGCGTCCCATACCCTTTCAAAAAGCCCAATAAAGAAATCCCCATTCTTCTTGGTATAATAATAAAAAGAAACTCATTCATTTTATTTTATTATTCTCTAATAATCATATTTTTACTATGGGAAATTAGTGATAAGGACACAATCTGGAATATTTTTAAGTAACAAGACAGCTACATATTTTTTATAGGGAGAAGGACAACTGCATAATTTTATAGCGAGAAAGAAAGGCCAAACAGTGAATCAGAAAATCGGTGAATCTAAAAATGAATCCCGAAATCGGTGAATTTAGTAAATGAATTTTGTGATGAATCCCAAAATCAATGAATTTCGACAATGAATTTTGAAAATTAGTGAATTTCGACAATGATGAATTTGGCGATGAATTTAAACGATTGAATTTGAACACAAGTGAATTTCGACAGTGAATAAATAGTTTTGTCCTTTATGCAAAAGTTTTAAAAGATTGTCCTTCTACTCAATTTATGAAATATTTTTGTCCTTCTCCCTCATTCCCCCTTTTTATTATCAAGTGATTTGATTGAATTTCCAATATTGTATGAGCAGGGGAATGGTGGGATAATGACGTTCTTAATGTGTTGAGGCAAGCATTATTCAGCGGCGCCGCTCCCGCTCTTTCAGATGCTTATACCATTAATGGTCAACCGGGTGATCTCTATAGATGCTCAAACCTAGGTTTGATAATTTTATGTTTTTTGTATAACAAAAACGTGAATACAATAATACATATGATAACGAATTGCGACACAAAACGTAACATGATATTACAACTATACATACATATATATAATCTTTGACATTTCATAACGGTTCAAAATGCAGATACAAGTAAATTTTTTGTGGACTTTGAGGACACAATATTGCTAAGAATCATCAATGCAGCACTGAATCAACAACTTTTCTTCTCCGTTGCGGACCATACACTTACTGTTGTCGGAGCAGATGGAGCTTATCACAACCCTTTTACAACAAAAGTCATCATGCTTGGACCAGGTCAAACCACCAATGTCCTCCTCACCGCCGACCGGCCTCCGGCGAGATATTATATGGCTACAAGGGCATATGCCTCTGGCCAGAATGTGCCTTTTGACAACACAACAAGCACCGCAATATTGGAGTATGGTTCTATACCTTGTAAGGCAAATATTAGAGGGTCGTTTTTCAGACCTATTCTTCCTATATTACCGGCATATAATGATATCGCTACCGTGATGTCGTTTGCGTCGCAGTTTCGAAGCCTTCCTTTTTCTAACAACAATGTTCCGGTTAAGATTGATGAGAGTTTATTCATAACTGTTGGATTAGGGTTAGTGAATTGTGTTCCGGGTCCCACGTGTCAAGGACCGAACAATACTCGTTTTGCCTCGAGTATGAACAATGTGGCGTTTGTTTTCCCCAAAAGATCCTCATTGCTTCAAGCTAGTTACCAAAAAATACCAGGTATTAATTAATTGAGGACTCTAGATAAAAACTGTAAAATCAATAGATTCGGTTTTCATATTTTTATCTTCTTTTCACGTACTTGCAGGCATTTTTACCACGGATTTCCCTCGTGTTCCACCGGTGCCGTTTGATTACACCGGAAATGTTCCACAAGGGCTACAACAACCTACATTTGGGACAAAGCTATATAAGCTGAAATTCGGTGATAGGGTTCAAGTTGTGTTGCAAGATACGAGTATTGTCTCAACAGAGGACCATCCGGTTCATCTTCACGGATACCAATTTCATGTCGTTGGACAAGGATTAGGAAACTTCAATCCGGTTAGAGACACCCTCAGATTTAACCTTATTGATCCACCTGAAAGGAACACCATTGATGTTCCAGTTGGTGGGTGGGCAGCTATTCGTTTTATAGCCGACAATCCAGGTAGGTATTGTTACATAAGTTCTTTTTCTTTTTACAAAAACGATACATATATGACATATAGTAAACATGCATTTTTATTATATAAAATTATATATTTACTTTTACTATGTTGTATGATCTAATATGTAAATTTACATTAAATGCAGGAGTTTGGTTGTTTCATTGTCACATTGATGTTCATCTCACTTGGGGTTTTGGCACTAGTTTTTTGGTTGAGAATGGTCCAGGATTACTGCAGTCAATAGGAACACCTCCAATTGACCTACCTCTTTGTTGATGATTAATATTATAAACTAGCCATATTATTTAACATTCTGATACAGAGATTATGAAAAAATAAATTAGATACCTTTTGATATTAATGTTCATCTTACATACTTTTTATGAAATAAAATTATTTTACGTGTAGCAATACTTATATTAATTTATATTTAATCAAAATATGCAGCTCAAAGTCATTTGTTATCAAATATACTTTGGATAAACTTTTATTCAACACGTCCAATGAAGCCGAGCCCACCTCTTTATGGGCTTATTGGACCACTGCTTCCTCAATCAATTTTCTTTACTTCAACAACTGTACTCCAATAGTCCAATGTGTCCGGTAAAAAAAAAAAAAAAACAAAAAATTGTGTTATATATTGTTTTCATTATTACCTCCCTCCCATAAAAAATATCTATTTTTATAATGTATACAGATTAATAAAATAATTAATGTGTTATATTTTAAGTAGTGATGAATGTATATATATATATACACTAGTGGTGTATGCCATGCAAGACATGACAATACGGCCCTGGAAAGAAATTACGATGAAACATGACATAAAACCTGAAGATATGTGTCAAGTAAGGTGGTTTGCATTGTGTAAAGTAAACTACAATTAAAATGTTTATAATGTTCCTTCAAAAAAAAAATGTTTATAATGTAGTTTGGGATGTTTGAAGTACATCATGAGAAAGAAGTTCTACTCACTATTTAGCATAAAGTATTTCAACCTAAAATGTGAACAATTCATGTTAGAATTGTCGGTTTATGATATAAGAGGCTTTCTGACGTGTTTAATTTCAAGCCCTCTCGAGCACCTGCGAAAACTATCTTAAAAGTCGGTTCAGTTCGATTTGCCTTGTTCTTTAGTTTAAAACTAAAATGAACTTGTTAATTAGACATTCTCAAAAGAAATCGGTACCAAATAGATACATCACATAAGAATTTCCCCAATACCACTATGCATTGCTTCTCATTATGCACACTATTGGATACAACAATCAAAAAGACAAAAATGAAATAGTAAGTACCTACGTACGTGCTAAATTCAAAAGCTATACAAAATAAGTAGGAACAAAAGACTAGACAAATTAGGTAACAAAAAAAAAAGTAGGGCAACAACCATAAAAAATTAGAGCTCTAACCATGGTTACTCAACTAACCATGGTATGATTGCTTTGGGCCAAAGACTCCATATATATAGTTATTTGCTTAGGACCAAAAACTCAGTGGCTTAATCGCGTAAGACCGAAGACTCGGTTTTAAAGCGTGTTTGTTATTCAGGATCGAGTTAAAAGCAATAACACGTCCTAACACTGCCTCTATTTGACATATATATATATATATATATATATATATATATATATACAAGAGATTCTGCTGATCCAATTCCTTCGGGAATATCTTCTAAACTGTTAAATGACACGTCCAATGATTTCAGCATGTGTAATTTGTCAAAAAAAAGAAGAGGAATTACTGACATGAATTTCCCAGCATTGCAGATATATAACCAATAATTAAAGACGATGATGATGGAAGGGAGTAAGAAAGACCTACTCGCTGATAGCAGGTGGAAGACAAGATAACTTATTATGACTGAGATTCAGTACAGACAACATAGGCAAATTTTTGATATCTTCATTCAATGATTCAATGTCGTTATGTGCCAATATCAGCTCCTGAAGCTCCACAGCCCGCAAATACCGAACTGGCAGTATCAAACACGCACTCTAATAAAATACAAATATAATGACAATGCATACCTCCCACTACTTCTCACCCTCACCAAGGGTATCCATACTATAGGTAAACCTCATTGGGCGCTTCCCTGCATAACATTTACATGGATAAAAAACTATATAACCCGCGAAATAATTTAGTCTTATTCATGAATTCAAGGATGATACCAGAAATCCATGTAAACAAAGCTTGCATCTTAAATAAATATAATACAGTGAGATTCACCTTAAATAAATAATTCAAGCATCGCAAGACTCTTAAACCATGTGGATATAAACAACGTCTAAACTAATATGAATGAATTCAGCTTGATAGAATGCAAAAAAGTAAATAAAAATAAAAATAAATAACAATAAACACAACCCTCATAAAGAGGAAATGCATAGAAAGTGAAGCATGATCAAACCTAAGAGCGTGTCGTGTCGTGTTTTTGATAGAACACGTGTTGTTGCAGATAATGTCGAAAATAACTTCATTTTTTCGGTTAAAATAGATTTAAGAAGAAATTGAAAAAAAAAAATTCAGTTGTGCCGAAAAGTAGCCATACGATGTCGGGAGGTGTCGCAGATGTGTCGGATATTCATTTCATCAGCCGACACGTACCAGACATGCCATCGTAATGGTAAAATACATAATTCGAATTTCCATAGAAATTAAATCAACAATACAGTATAGCCAGTTTAACAATATTTGTGGCCGAAATAATTTTTTTTCAGGACATTTAATATTTTATATAAACGATATGTTTTTTAAAAAAAAAAAAAAATTCATTTCAAGAATTTTAATATTTCATTTAATCGTCAAACCAAATATTTTTAAGCATAATATAAAGATCGTGTAGAAAGACGTGTTGTGGCGCTTATATCTTGAAAATAGTCATATATCATAGTATACAACCGATATGCTTTTTTTTTTATGAAATGAATTTATTTTAAGAAATTTATAAGATTTCATGTAAACGTCAACACAATTTTTTTTATGATCTAAAGATCGTGGCGTGACAAGTCGTGGCGCTTTATATTTTGAAAATAGTCATACTTTTACTACATATATTCGCACATTAAAAGGTGATACAATTGAGTCCTCCAAAATGAAACAATTTAACTCAAACCCTTCTTCTCAAAACAAAAAAAAAATATTCTGGACTGGGTCATGAACAGTAAAAAAATAAAAATATAAATAAAAAATATTTTCGGCTGGGCCATGAACAGTAAAAGAAAAAAGGAACCAATGAAAAAATGACAAGTGTCACCAACATACCAAAAACCTCTTCTTATTAATATAGAAGGGATATACCCCCTATCATATAATAAACGTTCTATTCGAATATAAAATTAATATATAAACATTAAATGTTATGATAGTGACATGTTTGGAAATAATGTATTAAATGATGTATTGGTTTTCTAAATAGACACTTCTAACAGAACAATTGATTTTAAAAAAATGGACACTTTTTTACGGGACGGAGTTAGTAGTATTTAGTAAGTCACTAATTTTAGGATGATACAGGTGCAAGTTTTGGACTACCATATCATCAATTTGAAACAAATTCATTGGTGGTTGTATTCTACGAATAGGAGCTCAATTTAAAAACAACATTTCCTATTGGTTGAATACCACCAAGTAGGATTTGCGTCTGGACCACAAAGTAAGAATGGTATTAATGTAAAAACGCAGCAATTTAACGTGTTTTTATATCCGCTAAAAAAAGTTAGTTTTTTTTAAAAGGAAAAAAAGGTGTTTTTATATATTGCTAAAGAAAAAAATATTTCGATCCTTTAAAGTAAAGAGAACTTTAACGTATGTCTTTTTAGGTACTTCCTCCGTTTTTCTTTATCTGTCACATTTCACAATTTACTCTTTTTTTATTTATCTGTCATTGTACATTTTCAATGCATCATTTATTATTTTTTCCTTCTTTACCACGCAAGAATTCGTCGTCCGATTGTTGGTCCTCGATGCTCCATAGGAATCCATCGCTATTCCTTTCAAAAGGTTCACAAGACTTTTTTTTTAATGATTTTTTTTTTCTTTTTGTTATGGTAATGCAATGCAAGAGGTCGGAAATCAGGTTGTAAAATATTTACATCTCTAATAAAAAAAATACATTTCCAATACTAAAAACACATTTACCAACAAAGTATTTATATCTTCAATAAAGAAAATACATTTCCAACACTATATTTGAGACATATTAACTACTTTCTTAATTTGTGAATCTTCCCTCGACGACATATATATAAAAATAGAGGGAGTATTATATATCCGCGATACTTTAACAGGTAGTACGTCATTTGATGGATTAATTTTAGTGGGATAATATTCTTTTTTTTTAAGAAAACAAAGAGCTTTATTAATTAACATCCGTAAAACACGCGGCTAAAACGTCTCCAAGTGGCACACTGACTCAAGAAGTCACAGCAAGTAAAGACAAAGCATGTCGCGCTAGAAGATGCGCAGGTACATTGTCGGTACGGCGAAAAAAGAGAAAGAAATAGAATGAAAACTAGGGAGTAAAGCGAAGCAGTCCCTCAGTAGACAACCTTGAGCAGTAATGTCCTCCACAGGCTGTCAAAGCCGCTGTACACATGCCAGACAATCACTTTCCACCTCCACCCGCCGAAAATGCAAACGCACCACTTTTTCCAGTGCCAAGTAAATACCTCGAAGATACATAGTAGCCCACGGAGTGCAATACTGTCCCTGCTGGATCACGAAAAACAAGCCCAATACCTGCTCGATCCTCTCTCACCGCAGCATCAACATTACATTTCACTACCCCTTGAGGTGGCCGAGCCCAAGAATCCGCCAAGTGCTGGGGCGTCCCCTACACCCGATAGGCCGTCGGGGCCTCCGTAAACTCAGTTGTCGCAGCCAAAGAACGCGCACACACCGCCAAAACATAAACCGCCTGTCCATCAAACACCACGGAACATCGCGCTTTCCATATCCCCCACATGAGCCCCAAAACTCGCACTGTATCCGGTATCCCCCGCTCCGCTAAGAGACGCATAAAGAAATCCGCAAAAGAGGACAAGCGGAGATACTCCAAAACCCATAGTAAGAAGAGGCCGCTAGATCCTGTCCGCCATCTCGCACTCAAACAGGACATGCTGCAGGGTCTCCACTGTCTCCCCGCAGGGCAAGCATGTACCTGTCTCCAGATTGCGCCGCATAAGGCCCTGGCCGATGGCCACGCAGTCATGAAGCCACCGCCATAGGAAATGCTGAATACGAGGCTGGACCGGGAGCTGCCAACATTTTCTCCAGACCCGATCAGCCCTCACCTGGAGTCCCCGGTCCAGCAACCAATGATGGCCGGTAAAGCGAGAGTGCCAGAAAGTAGCCGGATTTGTTAGGATCAAGCGCATACCGTTGTACTAAAACCAATTGGTTGTAGTAAAGGCGCAACTATATTTCTTTAAGCATTCAAGAGTGTGGGCAATCTGTCCCAACACCCCCCCTAAAATGTTGGCAATCTAACCAACACTTGAACAATTTTTCATTCAAGGGTGTGGGCAATCTATCCAACACCCCCCCTCAAGTGTGGGCAATCTGTCCCAACACTTGCACATTTATTCTAAAAATAATGTCGATACCATGGTTCGATCCTTCAACCTCTGGTTTTGATACCATGTTAAAGATCAAACGCTTTTCCATTTTACTAAGACCAATTGGTACCAGTAAATGCGCTATTTATTTCCTTATCATTTTAAGAGTGTAAGCAATCTGTCCCAACACCGCCCCTCAAGTGTTGACAATCTGTCAACACTTGCACAATTTTTTTTCTAGAGTGTCATCTACCCAACACCTGCACAATTTTTTTTAAAAATAATGTTTCAACCAGGGTTCTATCTCGTGACATCTGGCTTTGATAGCATTTCAGGATCAAACTCTTACCATTGGGACAGATTGCCCACACTCTTAAATGATAAGAAATAAAGTATCGCCTTTACTGGCATCAATTGGTTTTAGTACAACGGTATGCGCTTGATCTTAACATGGTATCTGAGCCAGAGGTTATGGGATCGAACCCTGGTTGGAACAGTATTTAAAAAAAAATATTGTGCAAGTGCACTTGAGAGGGGTGTTGGGAGAGACTGCCCACACACTTGAATGAAAAGTTACGCAAATGTTGGCCAGATTGCCAACACTTGAGGGGGGTGCTGGGACAGATTACCCACACTCTTAATGTATAAGAAATAAAGTAGCGCTTTATCAAAACCAATTGGTTTTTTGTGACGATAGCGCATTGATCCTTAACTTAATATCGAGCGAGGTTTTTGCAAGTGTTGGGACAGAATGCCAACACTTGAGGGGATGTTGGAACAGATTGCTGACACTCTTAAATGATAAGAAATAAAGTATCGCCTTTACTGATACCAATTGGTTTTAGTATAACGATATGCGCTTGATCTTAACAGGATTTGACCGTGTAGGTGCCCGTGCGATCATAGTCCCAAGCCCGCCAATCCGGATGAGTCCCTAAGGCTATATAAGTGGTCAGAATAGTATCTGACTCCCAATGTTGGAAAATCTCCCGGATTTGAGAGGCATACCAAGTACGTGTATGCGAAACGAATAAAGTGGGATAATATTCTCAATTGAAATACATGTAATTTTTGTTTATAGCCGGCTTTGCCCAAAGATTATGGGTAGTGCTAATTCTCTGGGATTCCATTTTCACTAAACGCTGCCCGTGAAAAGCTAATCTGCATTTTAACTAATTAATTCCTTGACCTTTAGTCAAGTCAACTACCTTTGGCGGTCAATTCCTAATATATTACTATTCCCTCCGTTCCTATTTAATTGTTTCATTTGTCAAAATCACATATTAAGAAGAGTTGTTAATATTTTGATTTAACATCAAAATGATAATAACATTTAATTGAAAATAATTAATGTAATATTGTTTTCAATTTTCCACCCTTAATAAATAAGTGTAGATGTAGAAAAATACAATAAATAATCTTTTGAAAATGTAACTACGACGACAGATAAAAAGGAATTTTTAATTTTGACAACTGCAACAGTTAAATAGGAACAAAAGGAGTTATCATTCTTAAAATATAAATTAATTTTGATTTTTATTTTGTCCCGTACTAATAGTTCATTTAGAATATTCACCCAATTCCCACTATTCATAACTGTTGATCAGATTCATGACCGTCAAAAGTTATTTTACACTATTATCATTAAAATTAATGTCACATAACTAGTTTAACCAGTTTTCTTAAACTCCGTGAATAATTCAAATAGATTTATATTTTTTTGGATGTATAAGGAAAACTAAAAGTAATGAAATATACTCACTCCGTCCTAAAATATAAGTAATTTTGGATGTTTTCACAAAGATTAGAAAAGTGATTGAATTTTATTAATTTTACAGAGAAATGCCCAAAATATCCTTTAACTATATTAATGAAAGGGTTATAAAGTATTGAAAAATTGTTGAATAGGTAATAAATTAAGGGTAAGATAGAAACTTATATTTTGGGACGAAGTGAGTATCTGACTTCAAAAGTATATTCTGGGACAAATAAAAAGAAGGGTAGAGTGATTTATATTCTGGGACGGAGTGAGTATGTACGTGACTTCAAAAGTATAAATTTAAAAACCAAGTATTCCGTCATTCTTATTCCATTATTTTCATTAATGTATGCTATGGTACCGGAGACTTGTTATACTTTCACACACTCCATCTCAAAATCTAGGTAGATTTTAAGGTTGATGTTCCATCCTCATGTATGTATATGTATGTTGTTGTTGGATACTTTTATCATTATATGAAAACAAACTCTCCTTTGGTTTATGTTCATTCGAGCCAAGCATGTTGAATTTGTTATTAAATATTTAATAACTGTAGAGCATTCACTTAAAGTATTTTTTAGAGTGTACAAACACTCCGTTTACTCTACAATACTCTTTAATGAAAACTCTTAATAACTTGAGAAATTTCGCTTGCACCTTACCTCGAAAAGCAGAAGAATCGATTTCACAGCACGATTCAGCCAAACTTCAGATTAGTCGGATCATTTGGTTCCGAATACCGGAGGCTTTAAGGGGAAAAAAAAAAAACCTCTTAATAACTCTTAGATAAAGCGTACGTACCATTCTCCATCCCTTCTTCTATCCCCATGGCCCTACCTTTCTCCCCCAATTTTAGGTAATGCTGAGTGTATATATAACCATTCAATACGACAACTGACATAACTTACTTTTATTTTTCAACATGACAAGTCTATTTTCCAAGAGAGGTGTAGTGGAATTCAACTATACGAGTGTGTTTATTTATCGTAAGAATTGACATTTTCAAAGTTAAATTTCGATTAATTCAAGAATGAATTTCTTAATTGATCGATATGGTTTGATGTAAAAGTAGCTCGATTCAAAGATAAATTGATTGTGATTTAAATAAAAACTCCCTTGTTATATTTTTGGATAGGTAGGTAACTAAAGGGAAGGTGAAAGTTGTGGACATAGGAGTAAGGAGGGGTCAACATCCATAGTTATTTGCTTACTGATCCCTATATTTTACAGCAGAAGAAAAATAAATGAAGAGCATAATAAATTAAAAGCCCTAGGTATAGCCCATAACTCATCATCATCATCAAAGCCATTCTTCTTCTTCTTCTTCTTCTGTAGAGTAGGAGTAGTACTTGATATGTCTCAGGCAGGGCATTTATTCCTCTCTTTCATACAAACCTCTTAATTGAGATCATCTGCACAAACTTTATACCCCACTTTTGACTCATTTTCCCTCTTTTTAATTTCCATCTTAAATTCTCTACTTATGAAAGAGAAAACACATGCTCATTTATATAGGGGTTCTATTTGGAACCCCCTATTTACTACTTGCACCAATTTACTACTTGTACCACTAAAAATTACTTCGGGCACCACATGATTTTTTATATAGGGAAGTCAGTCAAACTGGTGTTCCTTCATGGAACACCAACGTCGATCCGATGGCGTTGGTGTTCCACAAGCGAACACCATGTGGCAACTGACGCTCCTATATAAAAAGTGTTAAATCTTAGAACGTCGATCCGATTTTTTTTCTGGTGTTTTTTAGTGGCATACCAACGTCGATGTGACATCGACGTTGGTATGCCACTGTAAACACCGATGTGAGTGACGTTTTTTCACCCGAAAAATATTCATTAATGTGGTGCAAGTAGTAAAAATGGGGGTCCAAATAGAACCCACCTTTATATATTATACTCTCTCGTTCCGTCCCAGAATATAAACCACTTTACTTCTTTTTGTTTGTCTCAAATTCTCTCCGTCCTACAATATAAATTATTCTACATCTTTTTGTTTATCTCATAATAGAAGTAATTCTACGTTATGAATGAAGAATTTATCATGCACTTTTTTCTATAACTAGTTTACCCTTAATTTATTAACAATAGTACTTTTCAATATTTAATAATATTTCATTAATCATAGTCAAATAATATTTTAGCCATTCCTTTTTAAAATTTATGTCGTTCAATCAATTTGTTAATCTATGTGAAAATATCTAAAATGACTTATATTTAGGGATGAAAGAAGTATATAAACGGGAAATCGTATTGTGATCCGACCGTTCGGTAGAGATTCTTAAAAAACCATCTTAAAACACAAGGATGTGTATGTAATTTAGCAAGAACACTGGATGCACATAAGAATGTTCGTGTTTTAACGTGAAAATTAAACATATTTACGGTGTCGTTGGACCATGTTGATTAGGATTTTGTTAAAGTTGTCTCAAATTGGGCGATTGTCATTGTATCATCCACCATATTAAAATATGGATTTACCTCACCTTACGACCTAGGTTTTGGAAATGAGACTCATCCTCTTATATGGGCTTAGGCCTAGATTTTCAACATGGTATCAGAATCACCCTTTATTGTGCAAGTGTTAGGTCTTTTTGTTGGGCTTATAGTACCCTTTATATGCCTTGTGTAATGTAGCTCAGGCTCTTTATAGGCTCACACTTGAGGGGCTTGTTAAAATTATTTCATATTGGACACTTGCTATTTTATCATCCACCATATTAAGAGATGAATTTTCTTCATCTCACAACCTAGATTTTAGGGATGAGACCCCCCTCTTATATAGGCCAGGACCTAGATTTTCAACAGATTTCCCTACACAAACTTCTAGAGAGAGAGAGAAAAAAATGAAAGCAGTATTAAATGAAGCTCGATCATTGGAATAAAGAATTTTAAGAGTATATGTGAAGCAACTGTACCATGTGCAAACATTCAAGTAGATGCATGCATTCAATTAGTACTGTTACTTTCCCATTTCTGCTTCTGTTCTATATATATATATATATATATATATATATATATATATAGGAGTCATTATTATATATACTACTATTTGATAACTTTGTACGTACACATATAATCATTCACTGTCTAATCTATGTTCTTGTGTGGAAACTGAATTAATTGTAACCGCAACATAACATACATTATGTTGCATCATGTCAATCAAGTGCAGGAGATATGTATCCATCTCAACATAATATACATTTTTTCCCCCCTTTCTATTTTACCCTAAATTAATTTTTAGTATTTTACAACAATTGCATGAATAATTTTAGTCTTTTGTCATTAAAATTTATATCATTTTTCCATTTTATAAAAAGTTGTAACATTATTCCACTTTGTTAAAGAGTGTTAAAACTATAAAAAAAGGGTTATATATTTGTGTATAATTTGGGACAGATAGAATACTAATTAAAAAAATTTAGAAGAAAGAGTCAGAGCACAACGTTACAAACTAGGAGCATTTAGGGCTTGAATTATGGATATATTAAAAGACAACGTTTCTAGTAAGACAACGTTAAAAACAAGGCAAAGTCTAGGGCTTAAAAAAAAGTTGTATTCACACGGGAAGATAGAAAATAAAACATTTACTTATTATATAAAAAAAAAAATAAAAAAAAAAAATAGTAGGATAACTATGAAAGGCCGGGTAATGGTTGATGATGATGTAGAGAGAGTCTTTAATACTTCTTCCTCAAGATAACACATCAGATCTGCAAAAACTAATATTTAGAAATATGAAAAATAAAAATCTGGAAGAAATAAAAAAAAAGAAAAAAGAAAAAAAACATATGTAAAACTCATGATGTTGTCTAACTTAACCAAGTTATGATTATGCCAGCTATAGCCAGTCAGAGCATGAATTAAGTTAACTTAAACATGACAAGATCCATAATTTTAGCTTAAAATCTGGAAGAAAATTAAAATAAATTGCACAGAAAAGCTAACATATATTGATTCATGTAAACATTAATAAAGGCATACCATTTGACTGAAAAGTTGTTGCAGCACATGATTATATAGCACGAGGAACCCGAAAAACTCAGGATAGATAGCGCCATGACAAATTATATATATCAGATTATATATACATCATCATATATGGCGCTATCCCTCCTGAGCTTTGCAGATCCTTCTTTGCTTTTCTTTCTACTTGAAATTCCAAATTAAAGGAAGATGATTTAAAGAATGAGGGTTTTTTTTTCCTCCTCTAGTACAAGCTAGCCTTTGATGGTGAAAAAAATGGAGAAGGTGAAGGGATATTTATTGGGGTTTTGTGGGGGTGGGGATGGGGATGAGGGAGGTTGGGTAGTATGGGTGGATGAAGTATACCTCGGTAGGTGGTTCTTTATTTATAGGCACAAAATGTATTTTTTTCTCTTTCTTTTTTTCTTTAATTACTCCAAGGAAAATCCCCAATAAAATTTGGCAAAATAAATAAATATTGTACAACAAATTTTATACCATTAATTATAATAAACTCTTATTTATCGGTGGGTTCTACGCCATAATCAGTTGTGTAAGATATGCTGTGTCAGTTTTATCGTTAAATAACATTACACTAGCTAGATTATATATAATCATTCATAAAATAAAAAAGTGGCGTATACTTTTCTAGGATCTTCACGCTGCCGACTGTGATATCATATTCATCTTGCTTTTTGTTTATTCAGGGTATATACATTGGAGTCACGACCAAGCTAGAGGAGAAAGTGAATATATATTGCTTTTAATAATTATATCATATCACAATTGTTTATTTTGTTAGTTTGTTTGCATTTTTAAATTAAATCATGTCCTTTTTCCCAGTAAAAATATTAGTAATTTGGGTTATACTATTAGGAAAATGATATAGATACTCTCAAAATTTTATATAAAGTTTACACGACGCAAAGTTCACTGGTCGTGAGTTTTTATATATAGTATTTCATCCAGGGGCGGATGTATCCTATTGATAGGGGGGCAAGCGCCCCCCTTAGATCCGAAAAATACACTATTATGTATGTTGTGTATTTTTTTCTCTCCCCCTAAAAATTTACACTCGTCCTTAGTATCGTCCCCCCTCACCCGGGATCCTGCATCCGCCCCTGATTTCATCAAACAAAATGAAAAATATGTGGTGAAGTGGTGTATGTTGTAAACTTTATATAGAGTTGAAGAGTAACACCATCGTTAATTGAGGTGGTATATAGAGAAAGGGGGGACTAAGTCCATCTGGACAAAAAAAAAAATATTACACTAAAAAATATATATTTAGTCTAATTTAATCTATAAAATATTTTTAATCCAGCCAACCTGATAAACTCGATATATTCCATTAGTCTGCCTCAGATTAAAATTCTGCCTCCGTCCATCTATGTTGAACTATCGTCTCTCTCAAAAGCTTAACCTGATGAGGATACAGATAATTAATATTTTACACACTTTAATACACCCTTGATTAGGATACAGATAATTAATATTTTACACACTTTATATCACGCTCTTCAAGTGTGGACATATAACAAAGCTAATCCAACTAGGTACATAAAGAGGCCCAACACTTGTATAATATAAATGACTTAAGCTGATGAGGATACATATAATCAACATTTTACACACTTTAACACGCCCCTAATAAGAATACAGATAACATTTTACACACTTTAACACACCCTCTCAAGTTTTGACCTATAACAAGGCTAACCCAACTAGGCCCTGATGGACTATAAATGGGAGAAAAGGCACACAAAGAGGCTAACACTTGCACAATATAAATGAGAGGAATAATGTTGGCAGCAAGTGTGCACCAAAACCTCCCGCTCTGATATCATGTTGAACTACCGTATCTCCTAAAAGCTTTAGCTGATAAGAATACAGATAATTAACATTTTACACATTTTAACAATCTACGATATCATACCTAATGCGTGCGAAGAAGAACAAAGTAAAGCAACACACTTAAATGGATACGGAAAACATTCAACATCGGATTTAAATGTAACATGGTCTAACTAATGCATATAAATTGATATAACATTTTCACAACGCACGGGCGTCCCTGTTCAAACTTAGGTTCAGGGTCAAAAAAAAATAGGCCCTTCTTTAAAAAGTGCAAGGCTCGAACCCTAGTCACTTAATTGTTATATTGCTCACCACTACAGTAATATCTTGTTATTTGGTAAATTGTTGAATCTTAGGGGCTGTTTGTTTATGCCATTAAGCACTTAATCTGAAAAAATTAAGTGGTGGTTAAATTCAGTGGTGTTTAATAATATTTTTTACACAACTTATTTAATTTAGACCATCTGAAAACTACTGCGTAAATACTACCGGATTTTTAAGCGATCATCTACCGGCTTATCGCTGAATTATGTTTCCAGCCGCATTTTTTTTTGTTTTCTCCCACAACCCCACGAATTTATCCCATGTATCCCCCCACGTTCAACTTCACCATTTAATACAAAAAGCAAAATATGAAAGATTGAATCAAATGTTTATTTATTATAATATTTTATTGATAGATTTATTTGATCATCTGATTGTTTATTACTACTAAATTTTCCCCTTATGAAATGTAAATTGAAATACAAATATGAAATGTTTATGACTTCGTCAAAATTAAACATAAAAACATTATTGTATTGATCATATGTTTTGAATCTATATATGTGGTCACGTAACAAGAAAATTAATATTTAATTTTTTTTTGCAAACATGAAATGCATCAATTTATCAAATATTGTAAATTAGCATAAAACTAGTCTTTCAACTAAAATATTATTATGTACGAAATTAAAATTTAAAAAAAAACAGATTGTCGATAAGTGTTATCAAACAATCTAATCAATTTCAGCACTTAAACAGTTCATCTACTTAGTATATTCAGATTTCAGACTTCAGACTTCAGATTTCAGATTTAACAAGCGGCCCCTTAATGTACAAATACACAATTTATATATATATGTTATTGGATAAAAAATTATTGGAACCATAAATTCATCGATTTTGAGGGTCGTGGGCCATGACCCCGTTGGCCATCTCCATGGGCGCCCCTGCCACAACTATATTATACAATAAAACTTTCACTAAGACGAATAAAGCAATTAAATAAAATGATACTTTTCCATGGTATGAGGGTAACAAATCGTTTTGATCAACCTTTAAATTAAAAGATATTTAGTCGAAAGATAATGGATATTTTTTTGCTGTATATATTTTCTCATTTTCTTAAAGTTTGTCTCTACCCTTATTCGGTATGTTAGAGAGTTAAGTCAAATTTCAAGAGTCGGTCTCTTGTTAACGATAAGGAAATAAAGTAGCACATTTACTTCCACCAATTGGTTTTAGTAGAACGGTAAGCGCTTGATCCTAACATGGTATCGGAGCCAGAGGTCACGGGAACAAACCCTGGTTGGAACATTATTTTAAAAAAATTATGCAAGTGTTGGACAGATTGCCCACATTTGAGAGGGGTGTTGGGAGAGATTGTCCACACTCTTGAATGAAAAAATTGTACAAGTGTTGGACAGATTGCCAACACTACTTGAGGGGGGTGTTGGGACAGATTGCCCACACTCTTAAATTATAAGAAATAAAGTAGCGTCTTTATTGACACCACATTTGAGAGGGGGGTGTTGGGAGAGATTGTCCACACTCTTGAATGAAAAAATTGTACAAGTGTTGGACAGATTGCCAACACTACTTGAGGGGGGTGTTGGGACAGATTGCCCACACTCTTAAATTATAAGAAATAAAGTAGCGTCTTTATTGACACCAATTTGTTGTAGTAGAATGGTAAGCGCTTGATTCTGAACCATTTATCAGATTAGCCTCTAGTACATATATATCGGATTAGCCTCTAGTACAATTAATCCCGCACAATAAAGGTTCGAATTTTAAAAAACAAAAATTTTATATATATATAGGCCAACGCAAGATCTCGAGCAAGGAGGGCAATAAAGTTTTTAAAGGTGAATAAAAAATTAAAGGGTGGCAAACCATAAACATAATATATATAATATATTAATGTATTTTTTTCGGATCAAGAAGGACATTAATTGCCCTCTTGATTGTATTGGTTGTATGTAGGTCCGCGTATATATATATATATATATATATATATATATATATATATATATATATATATATTAAAGAAATAGAAGGTGTAGTAGGAGGAGTACGTCCCACAAGCATGACCGTCCTAGCTGGAAATCTTCCCATACACACTCAGGAAATGCTTTATAGAGTATTATAGGTGTATGCCTTTTCAGTTTTCATGGCATTCTTGCAGTAACTAATTAAGTTGTAAGTTGTTACGTTACCCATTCATTTTGGGAAATGCTATAATCACAATTCTATTCATGATTAGCAGCACTAAAATATTTCGTCTAAAGTCTGCCTGATTTATTTATTTATATCAACCGGCGGGTGTAAAGGTGAGCAGATGAAACTCCTAGGAAGGACAGCAAATAAACATATTCCTGAGCTTAATGCGCGAAAACAACGAGGGATTAGCTCAAGACTACCAAAAAGGGTGCTAACGGCAGTAGGACTCCTGCGGGTAATAAAAAGCTTAAAAAATGAAACCCATTTCCTTGAAATCCCACTATAGTAATGCCAATAAAAATAGAAAACGAGAGACCTATAGTAATGAAAAAATGACTTGTGACTGTGAAGCTATAAGGTATCATACCCTGGGGATTACGAAATATTTTACCTAATACATATAAATATATATTTTTGACTTCCATCATTTGTTTGGATAACCATCTCAAACTTTACCAAGTTAACACATTTTAAGGTTTGAGTTGGTCAGGGGTTGGATCGACGACAGATGGTTGTATGGTGCCAAGGTGGGTGTGCAACATTGCGTTGTGGCATAAAGAATCAGTGACTGCGGTTGGTGGCAACAGATGGGTCAATGAGACAACGACAACAACAACGATAACATGTGTGTTAGATAACTCCATAAAGCTAGGTGGTGTCGTGGTGGGGCCTAGTTTGGTTGTGTCGAGGTGGTTCAGTGATGAGAAGTGGGTGGATGGAGACGTGAGGCTATATGGTGGATCGATATGACTCAGAGTGGTGGGGTAAACAGGGGCGGACCCAGCATGGTAGGGGTGAGGTGTATGGACCCCACTTAAATTTCCTGACAAAGTTATTAATATACCGCTCTAATAATATTAAAACCTTGTATGTATATTATTTCAGACAATTTCTAGTGTAATTATCCATTTAATTCAATTGGTTAGAAACTTTACTACATATCCTAAGGTGTAGCATCTATTTTCATTTTTTTAATTTTTTTTTTCTTCTGAATTTGGCCCTAACTGAATGGTGAGAGGTGTAGCTAGTGACAGTTGAGTGGTGACAGGTTTCATGGTACGGTAAGTGACGACACCGATGATATGGTTGTTGGTAAGGGTGGTGGCAAGGGTAGGTGGTGCATGGAGGCAGGGTTGGTTATCGGGTAGGTGAAGGTAGCCGGATGGTACTGGTATGATAAGTAGTGACTTTTAAAAAATAGACTAAGTGCCTGTTTGTTAAAATATTTAAGTACTTATTCTAAATATAATAAGTGATGGTTACAGACGCGTTTGGTAAGATTTTTATATCCGCTTAATTAGTTCAGCACGTCTGAATTCCCTTCTTTCCATTTTCACAAATTTTAAGCGATAGCCGATGAGCTTATCGCTGAAAAGTATCAGTAATTTCACAAAGCGCTTTATTCGTAACTTTTCTGTTCCGCTTGTATCCCACCCTTAGAGATATTCCAGATAAATTCAAATAACAACAAATCTTCCCATAATTATCTTCTCAAATTATCCCGTCAATAAAATCTCGCCTGTTGAGATTTAGCTGAAATCTTGTTGAATCTTTATTCAATTTTCCGTATAAATTATTCGTATTAGCTCTAGGAAATATGAGTATTTGTCAAGGAATTGTCACTGGTCTCCTAAGATTCCATCGCCTGCAATCACTAAGGAATCAGAGCAAAGATTTTCAACCCAAACGAAAAGGTTAGTGGTTTTTTATTTATTTTTCATTTGCCGGAGAAAAGGTTAGCGATTTCGTGATGAAAATATTTTTTTTTTCTGAAATGGATTGGCTTCGGCCTGTGTGTCTCTCAATTTCTTAATTCCAAAATTTATCTCAAGTTAATTGCTGGCTTTATGTGGTTTTCCAGTTTTCTTATAGCCTTGTATTCCTTCAGATATGAAACACTTTTTGTCTGTTGTTGGTACGTAAATGATTGTTTAGGGTGTTGATATGAAGTTTTGGTGTTTGATGTGGTGATATGAAGTTTTGTGTTGGCAGTATTTAGATATATCCATTGTAATGAATTGAGTCAATACTGGTGTAATATACGTTATTGGTTGTATGATTTTCGTACTGTTCGTGCAAGAACAAAAGAAGAACTATTCAACCAGTCACACGCAAGGTTACGAAATATCATAGAACGTGCTTTCGGCGTCCTAAAGTCACGTTTTCCTATTCTTAAAAAAATGCCACCATATCTATTTTCAACTCAACGGAATTTCGTAATAGCATGTGTCGCGATACACAATTATCTTCGAATGAAAAGTAGCAATGACACATGGTTTCAAGAATTTGCCGATGAAGATCAAATTCTGGAAAATGTTCGGCACATGAATATTGATTCAAATATTGATGACTTGGGCAGAGGATCACAACATAATGATCAAAGGTTTATGTTAAATTTACGTGAAGAAATTGCAAACCAAATTGCTAATGCTAGATTGCGACGTAGTTAAATTATTCATCTTTGTTACAATATATTCATATTTTCATTTTGCGTTTTTTTTGAATTATTTGAGGTGCTATTATCATATGTAAATAGGGTATAAGTGTAAAATTGTAAAGTTAAGCATTTTTAGATTTCAGCCAATAATGTTATCAAACGGTCTAATTATTTTCAGAATTTAGATTCAGACATTGCTACAAGAAATTCAGCACTTATAACATTCGATTCTTATTATATTGCGCTTTTAGATTTTGACTTGATTTTAACAAACTATTTTTAAGTTGAGGGAAAAAAAATATTTTCTCAATTACTAAATATTTAATTTTATTTTAAGAATATATTTAAAATCTCATATTATTATTTTTCTCTGCGTCAAACTTTCCCTTAATAGAATTAAAGGAAGAGGGGAAATAATTTTTGGGTGGATTTGGCCCGCCATTGTTTACGTTATTTTTCTTTGACAGTGTATACAGTGGTTTTATGGTGGTCCAGGACCACCATGTCATACTTGTCCACCAATGAAATGTCTTATAAGAAGGGTAAAAACGTCAATACATGGGATTTATATTTTACACGGTGGCGCTTGTGTTATTTATTTTTTTATTGGTCATGGATCGATCACAAAGTCATCGTTGGCCCGGACCATAATAAAATTTCCCCAGTGTATAATATTCAAATTTAAAAAAAAAAAAAATCGATACCACTCAAAAAAAAAAAAAAAAAAAAAAATCGATACAATCTACACAAAGTTGAATTAAAAATTATCCACGAAACATGAATAAAAGGATAATTAATTCTTGCACAAACACAACATTTTGGTGCAAGAAACCAAATGGCATTTCAATGCTTTATTAGCAATTAAACTTTTTTTTGGAAAGATAATCTCATAAATTTATTAAGTAACACGCCTCTACAACGTTTGACCTTGAAGATACACCCCAACTAACTAAACCCGTCGCAGCCATCGCAGACAGACTTGTGCGAGCAATTTAATTTTGGGGAATTGTCAAATCGTTACATAATTAGAAATTTAAATTCTAGGAATTTTTTTTTAGTGTAGATCTTTAACCAAATTAAACAACAAAAAAATTGCAGTTTCGGTCCCAATCTTCTTTTTTTTTTTAATTTTCTTTTAAACACATGCTCCCAATCTTTTAGCATTTATAGATCACTCCCTAATATTTCTTCCCACTTTTGGTCTCTAACATTATTTATATTTTCAAAGATTAAAAAAAGTGTTTTTTTGAAAGAAAAATCATATTATTGCATCACATCCGAATTATAAGCATACATTACATTCCTCGGTAGGTTTACACCAACATAACACCGATAACTGACAACCCCGCCCGAAAAAACAAATGGGTCAGACTGACACAGCACCTCTTAACGAAAGAACAAGAACAATAATTGGTTTGCATTGCCAGCTCCAAACAATCGAAGACCGATACTATCCATGACAAGCAACTTATACCCTAGTTGCTTCGGACTTTACAAACCACGCACTCAGGGCGCGCCGGCCCTGGCGTTTTTTGGGTTTAAGGCCAAATTTCTGAATTTGGTTTTTTAGTTGAAGTTGTTTTTTTTTATTTTATAAAAACATACTTATCGCGTTTTTAACATCCGTAAATACAAAATTCAACTATTGATAGTCTCAAAACATACCTACAAAGTAGTTTTTTCTAGCATATTTAGAAACAAAAACCAAATTCATACGTATACACAAAACTGTTAGATATTTTTCATAAATAAATGTTTTAATTATCGTTTGCATACGAGTTGTCGTACGAATTAATGTTATTGCAACGAAACGAGGATATGCAGTTCATGAAGGGATATGTATTTTCGAATCCATTCTCCTTTTCAGATTCTAAATTTTGAATTGATGCACATCTGAATGCGAATGGTGATAACCCTTACCTTCGTGTAGGAAACACCTCAGTTCGAATTGAGCTTCTTTCAGCCTATAAAAAAGCATAGTATGCATATGAATTTTACACAAATTTGAAAGCATCATCAGAATAAAAATTTAGGCTTTTATCAAAATCTACATGATTTTTTTTATTTCTTTTAGCAAAATATGTACCGTTGGACCCACCCGGTTATACTTATTAAACTTTCCCCATGATGGGACACCTGGTTAGACTTGGTAATAGGTCATTGCATAAATAAATTTAATATCATTTATATGTACAATAAAAATAAGACATAAAATATGGGATATTGACGTAATGTAAACAAGTGAGCAGTAAAGTTCGGGGATATTTTTGTTTTTCTTTTGTCGTGGTATATTGTACATTCTTCTGTTTAAACGAGTTTTTTAATACTCCCTCCCTTCTTTATTATATGTCGTATTTAAAGAAAAAATAATTATCATATTTTGAATGAATCTGATCACATTTTAGTTTAAGATTAATTAGTTTTGAATGAATTTGATCAATTATTTTTTCTTCAAAGACGACATATAATAAGGAACGGAGGGAGTAGAACATTATATTATACTTATAAAAATGATATAAATAGTATATTTTTTTACTCCTAATTTATGACATAGAGGATCTTTATGGTATGGACACAAATTTTTATAAAATCCGGTTTCCGAAACAATTGAACAATTCAACACCACCAGCTAATAACATGACAAGCGCATGACATTTCCAGAATAAAAATAAATCAGCCTGCTAAATGAATTATTACTCCTCAGGGTTTAAAAAAGAAAAATATATATTATTTAAAATGAAAAGAAAAACGATAGTCCAATTAACTTAATTAATCTTTACTAGTTTGACTAAAGTACCCATACGGTTACACCATTATCCTTTTTATATTTTAAATTGTATCGTTCTCTACTTAATCATCAATAGGGATGTATAAGTAAAATAGTAGAGTTTCTCCACATGGAGTTAGATCCTGAATTTTGAGGTACTTTATATATTTTGGTAGGTGAAACTTTTATATCTAGAAAAAGCTACGATCAATATCCCAGTGATTCTTGACTTTTTCTAGCCATTTGTAACGTTTACTAATTGTATTTTTATGATGTGAACGATTCAATTAGGGGTAGGGACGTAGGGTCAAGAAGAAAAAGTGTTAATTAAGCCAGGGAACACAATTTTGTATACTATAGTTATTAACAATTTTTTTATATATATATATATATATATATATATATATATATATATATATATATATATATATATATCACAATAATTAACATGTTCATCGTATCTTAAAGAGTTTAAGATATTAATTATCAACATTTTCATCACTTTAAATGTAATACTTCGAGTTTAATTTTACGTTTGCTTCACTTTTGAATCCGTCTGACATCATAAGAATATGATATCTCAATAATATATTTGTTTTTACATCAAATATAACTATGCCTTTGGTGGGCCTCAACAAACTAGCATTGGCGCCCCATCGCTCGGATGTGGTGCCCCGACGCCCTCAGCACTCCAAGCAGCTCTATTTGGGTTTAGACATATCCTTTCATGCCTGAAACCACAAAAGCATGCCATAACCTTGTCTCCCCTTTTCCCTCGTTTCTCTTAAACATCAAGGCAAGTCCTCAGGACATGACCTAGTGGTAAAGGGTTTGAGTGCTGTAATGGCAGCTAGACCGGGAGGTGGAGTGTGGAGATTCGAATCACGTAAATGGACGACTTCTTTCAATTTCTTGGTATAATGACAGCCCTTGACACTGAGCCACTAGGTTATCTGATTAACGTCTCCACTCAATCAATGAGATATGGAAGTGGGGGCCCTTTCGGTTAGGGTTTAACCATTTTTTCTTAAACACCAAGGCAACAATTCTGCATTTCTGGTGTAGTGAACTATCTTTCCCCAGCCCTATTCATGTTCTAAGTATGTCTCCATGACAAATTTTTCAATATATATAATTGTTATAGGAAGGTTGTACCAAATGAATATACATTATAACATTTCATTTCTAACCTCTTACACACGATACAAATGTATTTTGTGAAAAGGAGTAAAAATGAAACATTATAATCAATGTCATTTTGTACAATCTTCCTATAATTGTTGCATTATAAAAACTCTCATGTCTCCGACTCTTCATAATGATCTTTAAGTTCCAAGCATGTTCATTCTTAAAAACTAGGTTTTCATATGTGTTCTCGAAGTAAAACCATTTAATCATGATTATAGATAATTACACATGCAAGTACTCTAAGACAATGTTTGATTTAAAAATAATTGTATTTTAGCATTAAACATATATGTTTTTTTTATTGGTAAGATACAATAATAATTCTTGGTGAATGACTTTCCAACATATGCATCAAATCAGGAAACACTGTTGAGAGGCAAGCCCAAATAAGATTGCATAGTTGTTAGAGTTGAAAGGATGGTTGCTCCAAAACCCCCGACCCCCCTCCACCCCCCTTGGGCCAATCCTTTCTCAACAACTCTATCTAGGTTTGGGACTAACATTGGTACTTGTATATTTGTCAAATCACTTTATATCCATTAGACGGATCGTTCTACTGTAGGGACTCCCTAGTAGGGAACTGCCTACGTGGCAGGATCTGGACCACACAGTTTCCTGAAGTGGAATACACAGTGTCCCGTATGTGGAAATTGTGTGGTCCAGATCTTCTTGCGCAGATAGCTTCCTCAAGAGAGTCCTCCCAGTGATAATTTTCCCCATTAGACCTAGACAAGAGAGTATGTGCATAATAGATGTAGAAAATTGAAGGATATATGTTTCATCGGAGTATAAGTTTGTTTTATTTTTCCTTTTATTGTAGCTACCAATACTTACAATATATGTAGTTAATAAAATTTCTCTAATAAATATTGATCTAGTGTAAGTCACTAACGTCGATATTACTAGCAAGAATACTAGGTATATCGTAGTATAGTAAATGCGAGTCAATGTCGATCCCACAGAAACGATACAACTATAAGTATAAACGATTCTAACCTAATTAAAAAGCAACATAGAGGCGGTCATTGACCAACAATAACATAAAAGAAAACAAACATGGTATACCTCTCCCTCTCCTCACCGATCCACTAACTTGGATTAGTTAATCATTATGTTTACTTCCCCACATAATTTCCTTAAATTAATCGCGAGCTTTCGTTTTAATTATCATTATCAGCTACGGGTGCAATTCCTAACCCTATCTACTCCGACAATGACAGTAGACAATCTATACGCAAGCTACCCTCCTTAATTGGTCCGTAATAACCCATACGCATAAAGAACTAGAATTGCCGATATTAAGCGCTAACTCATACCGCTAATCCGCCTAGACAGCTGTCGATATTGACCAGCACGTTTCTAGGGTCCATTCAAGACTATGTCCTAATTAACACTTCACTAACAGTCCTTCATGTTAATTTATGAATTATGAATACTATATTGGCCAGACCTATTACTCGTTTTAGTTATTCCTGCCGATCATCGTAGTTATAGTGAATCCCAGTTTAGGTTTTCTAAAACATGCCCTGGTAAACCGGTATAGACCGCCGGGTAACCGGGGGCGGCTTTTCCTAATTTCTGGATCTACATTGCTCAGTACGATTAAAATAAGTAAATTATGGGGTTGTTAAACACGCAGATTAACTAAAACACATAAATACGAACAGATCTACCATATTGAAGACAATAAAGGAACGTTCAAAGCTTCATACCTTCAACAGTGTTGATCTAGCTCGATCTACTCAAGCTAGAGATGATGGAAGAAGGGAGGAAACAAAAAACAACTCTCCAAAGCTCAAGAAAATTTTATTGCACAATAATAATTGTAATGTAATATGTAAAACTTATGTTTTGTATTGAGCATATCCAAGCTTTCAGTATATGCGGCTTTGTATAGATACAATAGCCGACATAAGACTCTCTAAAACCCTAACCGACTTAGATAATGCGGCAGAATTAATTTTGTGTCCAACAAGACGCCGGTTTACCGGGCCTAGCCTTTGGGTTACCGGGCCTTCATTTCTTCTTTTTCTTCAACAGGCTTCTTCTTGGACTTCAATCACTTGGCCCAATGTATTTATTTTGGTTCAGATCCACCCTCCAATGCTCCAGATCCGGTACATTGTTCTCGGTGAATTTTATGATTTATATTGCAATATTTCATAACAATAATCCCCGTGTTTTAGTAAATTTTATAGAAAATTACGTGTTAAATGAATAAATTGTAGAAATGGTTTTAAAGTTATAAAAAGTGTAAAACGTGCCAATTACGTGCTTAAAATGATGATTTTATGTTGGTTTGAGTTGTGTTACACTTTGGTATGCTTTCAATGACTTGCAGGTGTTAAATGCGACTGGAAAAAGATGATTTGAAGTGTTTAATCGTGTGTTTGTTGCCCATGCAAGCCGGATTTAACGTCTGAATCCCTAGATCAAGCGCCCAGGGTGGACGGGCGTTGAATTTCGGACGAAAGCGCCCGGGAGAGGGAATTTGGTTCGGGATGTTCAGATTTTCAATGACGACGGCGTCAAATTAAAGAAGGACGGGCGCCTGGTCGCGACTCGCCCGATTTGAAGATTTCCGGCGATTCGACGGGCGTTCACCCTTTCGGACGGGCGTCCACGGCCGTTTTTGACCTAGCCGACTTACTTTTCCTATAAATAGCAGCTGCGCCCCAACCCTATTATCAATCAGATTTTACACACAAAATACACATGAAAGCAGCCGCACCAAAACCCTAAAAAAACTATGAGTTTCTTTCCTTCAATCGTGTCTTGGATCATCACAAGGATGCAAGGCTAAGTGTATAGCGGTAGAATAACTGGAGGATATCACATCAACATCACCACAACCACGAATTGTTAGGTTATCTTTATTTATGAATTCGAATATTGTATTTTATTTATCGATTGGTATTTGGATTGATTGTTAAGTGTTTTGTTAGATAGGAATGTCAATGAAACCACATGTTGATTTGAAATTGTATGGAAATGTAATTCAACAATAGAACCTTTTCGATCGATACAATTAATAATATCTTGAGGAATCATTTGTTGTTAATTGGGTTATGTAATTTGGGAACAAATTGATGATCTTGTGATGTATGTTAAATTGTTTTGCTTGGAAAAGAAAACAAAATCCTAGAAATTGAGTTAAAGGAATTTAATCGATTTTGAGATTGATCATACCAATAAAATCGTATTCTGATCATAAAATGGTTGTGTGATTGTTGTGTGGTTGATTCTGGCTGTTCTACTGTTCTTTTAATTATTTGATACAATCTTAATCTCCAGTTTTTATATTAAAATTAATTTCAATAGTTTAATTTAAATTTTCGTGACATTATAACGACTATACTGTAATCCGATAATTATACGATTCCCTTAGGACGACTCGGTAACACCCTATACTACGAACCTTATACTTGGGGTGTTCCGATAAAATAAATTTAAAACTAGTTTTATCGAACATACATCCTATAAAACACGCTAAACAAGATAAAACAGTACCAAAACCTTGGGAAAATAGCATACATGCAGAATTACGACCCTGAAAACACTCACATAGCATTTGACACTTATTCCACATAATAACGAGCCTATCTATCATCTCTTGAGCAGAATTTGGGGTGAATAAAGGTAGAATTATTGGTACCATTTAGAGCGTTATCAACTACCCCCCACTTAGCTTTTGATCGTCCCGAGCAAAAAGGCGAAAAGAAAATAACACTCAGATCAATATACAAGTTAATTAAAAACAACTATGCCTCATGATGAGAGAAAAATTCACCCACTAAAATATTGGTCCCCGGCAACGGCGCCAATTTTTGATGAGCTAAAATTTACCCCTCAAAAATACATTTATAAAGACTCGCAACTGTGGGTAAACTAACTCTAACTCGGCAGAGTACTGTGTCGATTGTTAGGATAGCTACAGGAGTACGAGGTCGTCCCAAGAGAAATGTGGTTGTGAGTACCAAAGCGAACGTGGTTCTTAGTCTAAGCGATCAAAGTTTTAGGTGGAGTTTTTATACTAATGCGAAAAAGTAAAGATTATTCTAACGAGTTTAACTAGGTGATTAAAAAGCATAGCCGAGCCATGATCCAACAAAGTTATCTTCCCCAGGAAAAACTTGATAAGGAGTGTGTTTTATCGATTCATTTCATATGATATTCACGGAGTCAACTCTTTATCTTTGCGTTAAGATCTCGAACAGACTCTCACTTAACCCCCACACTAGGTTTATTAACCCTCCCTTGTAGAGAGCTAACTCTTTAACATGGTTGACCGGAATAAAAAGCCGTTGAAAAACCTCACAAAACATAATTTTAACGTATCACTTAGGTTGCCAATCTAACGATTAAGACTATGGTTTAGTGATTTTAAAACATGTTTCGCATATCTCGTAAAAATAAGAATTTCACTTAGGCATAGTCCGGATCATCACTTAGATTGTCAATCTAACAATCGGGACTATGATTAGTGATATCCATATCTCACATCTCACCGCAAAATACATTTATAAGCTCGATGTAACCGTGAACAAAGTTGTCAATTTTATTCAAAGCTACTAAAATGATCAAACGGGTTTTAAAACATGAGTTTATCATCTGAACGCTTAATTACGCGCACACAACTCCCATCTCGTCTCCCGAGGGTCGATTTCACCCGTTTTCACATAATTCGGCTATACAACTACTTTAGCTACTCATAAAAACAGAGAAAACAACAAAATATAAATATATATCTAAATACATACATATATATATAAATACTAGTATATAGATATATATGCGTATATATAGATATATATATATATATAACAAGAACAAAACGAAAGAAAACAAAACAGAAATAAAATAACTACAGCTATATAGATATACGTATAGATATATATATATAGATATATATAATATACGTATATATATATATTTATACTAATTGCATAAAAATGAAAGAAAGCAATAATAAAAAAACGGAAACGAAATTATATTAAAACGATAACTAGTCGGGTTATTACAATCGACATTATAACTACATATATATATAATTATAGGCCCCCAACACCTAAAATAAAGAAAGGAAAAGATGGAGAAAGGAGGGGAAGAAGGGGCAAAGGTTTCATCTGCTAAAACCTCTGTATATATAGGCAAATGTTGAGGCCGGACCGGTCCTTGAAGGAGCCGGACCGGTCCGGTGTAATCATTACTCATCATTACCTCTAACTAACTGCATGTGCTCGTATGTATATATAATTATATAATTATATATTAAACTTCTAAAATTCATATCTCGAGTTGTAGACCTCCAAATGACGTGATCCAAATGTCATAATTAAGCTCTCGGAAAACTCTACAACTTTTATGAAGGACTCTTCTTCAGAAAATGTCGTTTTGATGAGCCATTCGTAAAGTCGTGTCGCTTTCGGGATTTCTACTCATATGAACCGATTAGCCACTTGACCACCATTTGAGTTGTAGAAATCCAATTGACTTGATTCAAAATGCGTTGGAAAGCTTATTTGAAGATCTACAACTTTCATTAAGAAGTCATCCCCTGAAAATGCCTCTAAGCTGGGTCAAATCTTCGTTAAAATATGTAACGATTAAGTACTTAAGAAAAATTTGATCCATTTGAACTCGTAAAGCTCATGGACCTTCTTCTAACCCTCTAAACACCTCTCTTTAGGGCTCAAAACATGTCGTTACGTAGGATTTTGGTCTACTTATAATCCTGCAATAAACCACCAAAATACCAAACGTAAATCCGACACGATACTCCGGTTACTAAACCGGTACAAAAACTAATAAAAACTTATAAAAACACGATATTTTACATAATAGTTACTACTTATATATTTTTATGAAATCTAGGAATTAATGACTCAAATTGATATAAAGGTGCTCAAAATGATATTAAAAACGGGGTGAAATGTTATGAAAATAACAGTGAATTTTTCCGTCATCACAACCCCCCACTTAGCTTTTGGTCGTCCTCGAACAAAATAAGCGATAAAATAAAATGAATGAGGAAAAATTCATGAAGATAAAAGGTATAAAGGACAACCAGATGATGCAACCATTCGAATCATAACCACACGTTAACCTTAATATAAATGTATAACAGAGTGTGTGTGTGACAAGCCTTTTCAATTTCCACTATCCTCTCTTGAATAATTCAAGCAAACGCACAAATATCCATTCAGACAGTCCTAATGATTTTCCTAGGTATAGGCAGTAACAGTTCCACACAACATCCTCCTGTGTACTTATTAGGATAATCCCTAAAGCATATCATTCAATTTATACTGGGGATAGTAAGAAGATAACTAGGTTGTTGTTGTTGTTTTTTTTTTTTTTTTTTTTTTTTTAGGACACTAACATATCCGAACTCATTGTCAAAATCGACTATCTTTCAAGCGTCATGAGGTGAGATCGAATACATCAATACTTATCTAACTTTTCACTTAATTTCACATGTGTAGCATATGCCCTCATTCCCAGCAATAGGATGTTTCGTGATAACACCCTAGTGGACTACTATCATCAGCGATCGGGAGCTTTTAAACCTCATGTTGATATAGGACGTTTCGTGATAACGCCTACTACACTCAAATCATTGGTAGCTACATCCGGCATATAAATAGCTCACTTATTTTGACATTCTTTCTATCACATTCAAACCTTCGAGATATTCACAAGACATGTTCGTAAATTAGGTACTAAGCTTACCGCTATTTCTAGGATAAACCACTAGAATCTTGAATGGGTACAGCTTTAAAATTTTCGCTTCAATATCAAAGGCTTATGTGAAGGAATTCATGTTACACAAATAAATTTGAGGTTAAAATGTACTTTCGGTTCACATTGGTTATATACATCCAAATCGATCATTACATCTTCAAATCCATGAAAAATATACCTTATACTGATTCATTTTAATCAACTCAATAATGCTCGAAAGAGAATAAAAACTAAGGGTTTAAACACTTATCGCCATTTCTAAGCCAACCACGCTTCTACCCCACTTACGATTTTGCATTATTCTCGAGTGTAAATGAGATAGAGAGGAAGACTTAGCTTATAAACCAGGCAGAAGGTGCTATCGAATCCCGTGAATGACCATGAGAAAGCACGACCGAATCCTGTACCAAAACAACCAAAACAAAGCAAACACGGGACATAGTCCTCATGCCAAAGTATGCAATAGGGATATGGGAATAATAAGAAAATGGCCTCACACGTCGAGAGAAAATTCGATAAGCAATACATAGCACATCGCATAACAAATTTTTAGATGGAAAAATAACCCACACGGGTAAAGCACGAACATCTAAGCATATACGTATCATATGAGCATATATCATAGTCAAGTCGGCTATTCCTAGATTCATTTTTATTACACACGTTTTATTAAAGCGGGAATACTCACCACTATACTACAAACGACGTAAATTTGAAACAGACTAGATCATAAAATGAAATGTAATGAGAGAGTATTGAGTCTTTTATACCCAGATCCTCGAGGGTTCAATAACCTAAGTCCAAGAAATGATACATTTGAATTTTTATCTTTTTCTCCATCGGGATTTTCGGATAACCACCTAATCATTCCCTCTTAATGACATTCAAACATTCATCCTGAGACTTGGTTGTGTTTTGTGTTCATCTTTCTTACAGATTCTACATTTCATTAAGACTAGGCTTATTCAAACTATCTTTATTATTATTATCGGGCTGCCTCCCGGTAGCGCTTTTGTTTAACGTCGTTGGCTCGACAGGTTGACTCTAAATAGACTCAATCAACCAAAATCTGAACTCAAGAAGATCAATAGCTTAAGAAAAGTGATCAAAGCGAGAACCATCGAAATTAAATTGTCTAGAAACGCATCTTGTTTGGTTCTCGATGTTATCTCCTCCCGCTAGAGAATCTTCTTTTATCACTGTCGAACCATCTTCTTTTGAAAATCACCATAAAGCTCATCCATTGGGGAGTATATGAACTGAATCATAGAAAATTCATCCTCACAGAGTGGACGAATATAGTAATCCGGGACCGATATATCAGCTATTACCAACTCTCCCAGTGGCTTTACTAAAGATGGCCAATCAATCTCTCGCTCCTCTAACTCTGTCATCTCCAAATCTTGCACTTTTTCTTCGCGAACTGAATTATCAACCTCATTCTCATCCTGAACTTTTTCAGTGATAACATTTTCATCCCTAACCACCTCTATTGCACTTGTCTCTGCCTCTTTCACATACCTCACTAATTCAATCAATTGCCCCACCTTGTCTTGAAGATTTCTTATAGCGGAGTCAGTACTTACCTTGAACTCCTGCATGTCCAACAATCGCTCTTCCAAGATCTGGTTCAATCGTTCTAGTTGCTCTATTTGACTGTCGGTGAATTCTTCTTGTGGCATGGGGGCGCACTGATCATATTGACTTTGATTCATCGGAGGTGAGTAGTAGTCCTCTTGCCATTCCAGACACTGATCAGATGGCTGAATATGGTTAAAGCTATCAACGTCTTTGAGTATGAACACCGTAATCTCGATAAGCATTAGGGTTGGGTAACCCTCGTAATGTTGTGGCTCATAACTCGAATAACCATAATTCTGGTCCTGGTATGCACTAGGGCACTGATAATTCCATGAACCTTGGTTATTCTGCTGTTGATATTGAGGCTCAGACACGAACTGTTGTTGATAACATTGTTCCGGTGCCTGAGGTTGGTAGGAGTATTGTTGTTCAGGTGAGTAGTATTGATTGAAAAATCCATCCATTTAAACTCAATCTGCAAGATCTCAGAAAACAACAGGAAAACAAAAAAAAATTTTTTTTTTTTTTTCTTTTTTTTTTTATTTTTTATTTTATTTTAAAACCTAGGCCCAAGCCTTCGGTTCACTTACAAGATATCACAACAATATCACACATTTCCCCGGCAACGGCGCCAATTTTTTGATGAGAGAAAAATTCACCCACTAAAATATTGGTCCCCGGCAACGGCGCCAATTTTTGATGAGCTAAAATTTACCCCTCAAAAATACATTTATAAAGACTCGCAACTGTGGGTAAACTAACTCTCTAACTGGCAGAGTACCAGGTCGATTGTTAGGATAGCTACAGGAGTACGAGGTCGTCCCAAGAGAAATGTGGTTGTGAGTACCAAAGCGAACGTGGTTCTTAGTCTAGGCGATCAAAGTTTTAGGTGGAGTTTTTATACTAATGCGAAAAAGTAAAGATTATTCTAACGAGTTTAACTAGGTGATTAAAAAGCATAGCCGAGCCATGATCCAACAGGTTATCTTCCCACAGGAAAAACTTGATAAGGAGTGTGTTTTATCTGATTCATTTCATATGATATTCACGGGAGTCAACTCTTTATCTTTGCGTTAAGATCTGAACAGCTCTCACTTAACCCCCACACTAGGTTTATTAACCCTCCCTTTAGAGAGCTAACTCGCCTAACATGGTTGACCGGAATAAAAAGCCGTTGAAAAACCTCACAAAAACATAATTTTAACGTATCACTTAGGTTGCCAATCTAACGATTAAGACTATGGTTTAGTGATTTTAAAACATGTTTCGCATATCTCGTAAAAATAAGAATTTCACTTAGGCATAGTCCAGATCTATCACTTAGATTGTCAATCTAACAATCAGGACTATGATTAGTGATATCCATATCTCACATCTCACCGCAAAATACATTTATAAGCTCGATGTAACCGTGAACAAAGTTGTCAATTTTATTCAAAGCTACTAAAATGATCAAAACGGGTTTTAAAACATGAGTTTATCATACGAACGTTTAATTACGCGCACACAACTCCCATCTCGTCTCCCGAGGGTCGATTTCACCCGTTTTCACATAATTCGGCTATACAACTACTTTAGCTACTCATAAAAACAGAGAAAACAACAAAATATAAATATATATCTAAATACATACATATATACATAAATACTAGTATATAGATATATATGCGTATATATAGATATATATATATATATAACAAGAACAAAACGAAAGAAAACAAAACAGAAATAAAATAACTACAGCTATATAGATATACATATAGATATATATATAGATATATATAATATACGTATATATATATATTTATACTAATTGCATAAAAATGAAAGAAAGCAATAATAAAAAAAACGGAAACGAAATTATATTAAAACGATAACTAGTCGGGTTATTACACCGACATTATAACTACATATATATATAATTATAGGCCCCCAACAACATAAAATAAAGAAGGGAAAAGATGGGAAAAGAGAGAAGAAAGAGAGCGAAAAGTTTTCATCTGCTAAAAACCTCTGTACATATAGGCAAATGTTGAGGCCGGACCGGTCCTTGAAGGAGCCGGACCGGTCGGTGTAATCATTACTCATCATTACCTCTAACTAACTGCATGTGCTCGTATGTATATATAATTATATAATTATATATTAAACTTCTAAAATTCATATCTCGAGTTGTAGACCTCCAAATGACGTGATCCAAATGTCATAATTAAGCTCTCGGAAAACTCTACAACTTTTATGAAGGACTCTTCTTCAGAAAATGTCGTTTTGATGAGCCATTCGTAAGTCGTGTCGTTTTCGGGATTTCTACTCATATGAACCGATTAGCCACTTGACCACCATTTGAGTTGTAGAAGTCCAATTGACTTGATTCAAAATGCGTTGGAAAGCTTATTTGAAGATCTACAACTTTCATTAAGAAGTCATCCCCTGAAAATGCCTCTAAGCTGGGTCAAATCTTCGTCGAAAATATGTAACGATTAAGTACTTAAGAAAAATTTGATCCATTTGAACTCGTAAGTTTGTAAGACCTTCTTCTAACCCTCTAAACACCTCTTTTAGGGCTCAAAACATGTCGTTACGTAGGATTTTGGTCTACTTATAATCCTGCAATAAACCACCAAAATATCAAACGTAAATCCGACACGATACTCCGGTTACTAAATCGGTACAAAAACTAATAAAAACTTATAAAAACACGATATTTTACATAATAGTTACAACTTATATATTTTTATGAAATCTAGGAATTAATGACTCAAATTGATATAAAGGTGCTCAAAATGATATTAAAAACGGGGTGAAATGTTATGAAAATAACAGTGAATTTTTCCGTCATCACCTCACTAAGTCAAGATCAAGATCATGCCACTCGTATCCATCAGTAACGCATTAAACACTATTCACATCATGGGCCAATGTGTGTGTGCAATAACCGCTTAGAAATGCAGACAATTTCACATTACATCAACCCGTTATCGAACTAACCAGTCTCGAACATGTTATTTATTAATTAATTGAGCAGGCAAGATGGATCGAGAACCGAGCATATATTACTCTTAGGCTCATGTTTATCGGTCTATGCAAAAGTCGTGCGTCTTACGCTCCATCGACTAGGGATGGCAACGGGGGGGTTCGGGACGGGTTTTATGCTCCCCACCCCATACCCGAACTTTGAATACTCCCCCCCCGCGCCCCGCCCTGGGAAATATTTTCCACCCCGCCCCGCCCCGTCGAGAGAATGAGTTACCCGCCCCGCCCCGTTTCCCAATTTTCAGCCCTTCGGGGTCCCCGCCCGCCCCGCCCCGCCCGAATTTCTGCCCCGTTTCCCCCGAATCCTGAAGCAAATTATAGTGAAATTATACACAACCAAAACAAAATACAAACTCCAACACAATAAAATACAAACTTCAATCCTCTAATACAACATAGAATAATAACCAACTTTGAGCGCACTAATACAACATAGAATAATAACCAACTTTGAGCAATCCTCTAATACAACATAGAATAATAACCAACTTTTTTTTTTCTGGCTGAAAGGTTAGGGTATTTAGATATTGAGAAATGAGAATAAAATTAAAATAGAATATTATTATATATATAATTATAACGGGTACCCGTGGGGACGGTTCGGGTCGTACCGTGGAACGGGTTCGGGGCCTATACCCGCGGGTATATATTATACCCCGCCCCCACCCCCATCCCCGTACGGGTAGCAATTTTATCCCCCCCCCGCCCCCGCCCCCGGTCAAACCCTGTATTTTGACCCCGTTCGGATCGGGTTCGGGACGGGAATCCGGGTAACGGGTAGTTTTTGCCATCCCTACCATCGACTAAGATATTGCCAAAGAGAATATAGATGTATATATTTCAATACACTTCTCTTTCTTGGCGGGTGAACTCTCCTTGATTTAGTTATCCTCACGGTCCCACTCAAGATAAACTACCGAATCCGAAATTCCATTGCCTTTCTAAGCGTTGGTGGAACATGATTCGTGATAAAGCCAAGGTCAACTCTAGTCAAAGCAATATGCTATCGACTACACACCAAGGGAAGTGATGTTATACGTGCTTAAAATGGTGGCTCATAACAGAATATGTGCTTAATACGCCACTACTTCAGAAGTGGGCACTTTCTCTTACTCGTACAAAGTAAAACAAAGATGAAGCCAATTAACTTGAAAAGATCAAAGATATCATAATTTTTCGAAATTTTGTCGAAAGGAATCAAAGTCTAAGTGGTGAATCGTGTATCAAAGATAATCAAAATAATCACGCAATTCATAGAATAAAATGCTAAGATGCTAAGTGACGTTCATCTACCCCCCACTTAATCGAAACATTGTCCCCAATGTATAAGATGAAAAATGAAAAATGAAAAGGAACTTAGTTTCGGTTAAGGGTGGAATCAAAGAAGAATCGGATCGTCTGACAAATCATCGGGCTCGGGTAAGGAATCCATGAAGAATCTGCGCTAAATATCTCAAACAAACCAAGAAGAATCGTGGTGACAAGAAACTGTATAATGAAAGTGCGTCAGTAAAAGAGAAAAATAATTAGCTCTAAAACAATTTTAAGCTGACAAAATGATTATATTAGAATTATTCTGCTACATCAACTAAGTAGGAAAGAAAAAGAAAAAAAAAAGGGAAAAAAAAAACAAGAAAATGGAAAACAACAATAAAAAAGGAATAAAAACTAATCATCATCAAAAAAACCCTCCCAGTCAACTCCATGCTCAAAACCGGGAGGTGGTGCAGAACTTGAGGCGGCAGCGGTAGAAGAGGATGCTCTATGACGAGGGGCAGTCCTAGGTGACGGGGTCGAGGAAGGAATGCCAAAGTAATCGATAATCCTATCCATCTTGTGGTGCAGAATCGCAATCTCTCGCGAGTGCTCCTCAAGCAAGGCTCTCTGAGTCCTTAGTGCTCCATGCACCGGAGTACGCTCCCTCTATGCTCTGACACGTCTTTGGACTCTCGAAACTGACTACGAACTGAGCTGTGACTCAGGGTCTTCCCAATCATCACTGACGAGCATCTTCACCTTGTCCTCCAAAGCAAACATATCAATAATCGGCCCGTATGGCAACAGCTCGCGCTCAGAAGCGGCAGCAAGCTCGTGGATACGGCTATGCATCAGAAGGCCGATGTTGATTGGAGATCCCTGCTCCAGATAAAACATCAATTCCACCCTCTTAGTGGTGACCGTGTGCTTGCTCAGTAGAAGGTGGGCACAAACAAATCTATTTACCATCTTCTGGTCCCAAGATAACTCATTCTCTAGGAAGATGCCGGGGGTTCCAGCAGGATTGCGCTTCCATTGCACCCCAAAAAACTCAGCTATCATCTCCATCCTCTCAAGATCTTCAAGATTGCTCGAGGATATGTACTCATCCGGGCCCACCGGTGGATTACGAACCCTATAATGCTCATTGATCCGCTCGATCGAAAAGTCAACTTTAACCCCTCGGACCATAGCAAATGTAACTCCGGGGTTATGCGAAACATAAGCGTAGAATTCCCATACCACCGTGGCGTTGAACCAGGCTGGTGCCTCAGCCATGTCCAATAAATCTTGTGCTTGTAGGGCACCTGGCAATATCGAGCCGCAATCGTCCAAATCTACTCTTCGTTCTCTAGAAACCGGCCTTGCATTCCAATGGCCTCGGAACGACTCGTAGATAGCTAAAGAATGGAACTGTTCAACCCCGTCTATCAAGGGATTGGCATCTCCATACACTGTCTGATAACCACTAGGACGAACAGTTGAACGTTGATGCTTAGGACCCATCCACGAATGAGTATAAAGCGATCTTTGAAGCTTTTTCGGAAAGAACCTCGATAAACCGGAGGTAGGGTACGGTTAACCGGCCTGAAGTTTTCTAATTTTTTTTCTGGGACTGTGCTCTGATGATAAAAGATGACGGATTTCAGCACTTCACCGTAGCAGCAGCACTACAAATTAGCAACAGGGTTCGGAAAATAGGTGTTTAGGGTATGGAAAATGTAAGAAAGTGTGGTGATATGGTGGTGATATGGGCCGAATGTGGATGAGGAAAAAGAAATGGGAGAAGTAGATGAATGAAAGAGATGATAATGATAAGAATGATGATATTGGTGATGAACGGATGGTTTAAATAGGAAGAATTGAGTGAAGGTGGATGGTTTTAGTGGGATAGTGGGTATAGAAGTTATTATGGTGAGGGATTTGAGGGGGTGATTGATGGGATTGAGGTGGAGTTATGGTGGAGTGTGGGAAAGGATGAAAATTTTGAAAAGAGGGAAAAAGGGGACGGTTTCTGCTGACTGACCGTATCTGGTGCAACGTGTGTCCTCCACGTGTCTCTAAAAATTCCGCTTTATAACCTGGCGTTCAGAAATTTAAAAATCAAGCCTCGGTAAACCGGAGGTAACCTAGGGTTTACCGGCGGTACTTTTTCCTAGATTTCTTTGTCTGCCTTATCTGCACACTTGACTCAACCTCTCCGCTCAATTCTGACCTCAAATTGATTAGCCTTCACTCTTTCCATTGCTAATTCCGACTCAAAACCTAACCTACTTTCACTAGAATCCGCAACGAGTAAAAAAAACCTTTCCATAACCATTCGGTTTCAAGCCTAAGGGTGCGGTAGGATGAAAAAAAGCTCGTCCCTTCATCTGGCTACTTTTATTCATTCCTAATCTACCTAAGGGTTTGAAGAATTAGTTCTGAGTTTATAGTCGCCAGCTCGACTTTCTTCAGATCTCCGATCATTCAAAGGTTGGAGCTTTGACTCGCCAAACTTTTGCTCCAGAGGTTTTCACTTTCATAGAACCTTTTTGAGCCCTCTTCCACTACTAGAAATTTGGATTATAATGAGGAGAATTCTCCTCATAAATTGTCTATTTCTCCTCATTAAAGACTTTTAATGAGGAGAACTCAATTCTCATTACCGCCTCCGCCGCTAAAGATATATAATGGGGAGAAATGGATCTCATTACATTAATTAAACCATACATTTAATGAGAATACTTGCTCCTCATTAAAATTATTGTTAATGACGATTAATCTCCTCATTATCAAGTTTTTTTTACTCCTTATTGAAATAAAAATTCAATATAACACAGCTCCTCATTAATAAGCCATTTTCTCCTCATTAAATCATGAAATATGAATGATACATCTCCTAAAACAATATAATCATCAATCGAATCCACAACCTTAAGCATTATTGAAGCAAAGTCAGTGTGTGGCAGCATCTTCTTCAACAACAAAAGAAGTGGAACTAACAAGCGGGAACATAGAATTTGATATTTTGTAAATCTACAGAGTATATGATATTTTTTGTTTATGAACTAAGAAAAAAACTGATAAAATTACAACCTTACTTCTTGTACTAAGAACTGAAGTGAGGGTTTATCCAATTCTCTTTGAAGATCTTGAATTTGTGTTTTCCTCGTTGGTGTTTGAATTTTTCATTAGAAGGGTTAATGAGGACAACGTTTTCGACGGTTTTTGGCTTGATAAGGTCTTTCTTAAGGGCGGGTACTTTCACACAAACACAACCTTGTCCAACAGCAATCATTAACAGCTTCAACTATTGGCTTCTGCTTTTAGTAGCCAATACTATAAGAAACAACTTAAGCAAAGACCATAACACAAGCTCATATAGATAGGCATATCAGACTAATCAACATTGCATATGCATTACAGGTCTCTTCACAAGTAAATAGATCATACAGAGCTTGGATAAATATTATCTAACAGAGTAATAAACCTGATGTTATTCAAGAAACCTTAAATTGAGAACCTAAACTCAACCATAAATATGTTCAAGAATGATGATCTGTTATATAAACTTAACAGACTAGATGCAAACTTGTAATAACAAAATTGAAAGCAAACTGGTTAGACGAGCACACAGATCAAACTGGCACATAACAATACAACAAACCAGCACACAAAGTAATTAATATGAAAGAATTCCACCTATTGATTAACAGTCTACAAGTATGCATTGACATAAAACCGTCAGCTAGTGTCGAATTCGGCATCTCAAGCTGCAAAGGCTCATCCATATCCCGATTCTTGAAAATATCAAGACAAAAACAAAACATGTTATGTGAAGAAACATCAAACAAAAACATTTTTTCATTCAACTCTGATGAACAGTAAAATTTACCTGCGTGCACACAAGATTGGAGTCGCCTTGGACACGTATGTGCTCGAGCCCTTTTTCTAGAGCATACTTCAACCATAATATTAAGCTCCAATATTCAGCAACATTGTTAGTTGCAATGCCAACACTTACTTGATTCAACTCTTCTTTTACAAGAAGTTTGCTGAAGACAGAGAAGCATCTTTTGGGTGTCAAGAACTGTTGTTTGTGGTGGAGCTGGTGAAGAGACAATCCTACCCTTCAAGGACCAGTGGAATACTTTGGAGCAGCAATCTTACCTGTTTCAAGTGTTCAGTTTGTGAAGCCATAGTCATTGGTGAAGGACAAACAACTTAGGAATTTTTGTAACCTCAAGGATCTCTAGTGAATTTCCTCCAACATCACAGGAGAAGAGTGAACTGACAGGATTACACCACCTGGAACCACTATAAATCTTGCCTACTTTACTTTCTGCATTTACTTTCTACAATTAGCATACTGATCACATCAACTTACTGAAACTAGCAACTGAATCACACACTTACACTACTGAGTATCCAATACTTAGTATCATCCTTTTAACAACAAGTAATAAGGCTTAATTTATATATTCCGCTGCAACAAATTCAGTAACCTTAATAGTCAGCAGACTACCGACCTTGCTGAGTTTGTCAACTCCAAAAAGTTTTAAGTGTTAAGTTTATTCACCCATTATCTAAACTTAACCAACGCCTTTTCAAGGGACCAACACATATATAGATGTGTAACGGATTATATATTAATGGCAATATTAGTGACATTTATGGCATAATGGTTTAATTGTTTTAGTGGTCTAATCTGTTCCTCTTTATGGTCTCTCTTTGTAGATAGATATATATATAGTCAACCGGGACCAATCTCTCAATTTTCTCCACAGTTGTTCTTCGCCGGCAACTTGATAATTTTATACATCTAATTGCCTTCAAGCCATTATCCCAAGATCTAATTTCCATTTATTAAAACCCCTTTTCAATATCAGGCCCCTTTTCAATATCAGGCCCCATAGATATAGACCTGACCCAAAATCACATCAACTGATCAAAAACCATTTAGTTATCCGATCGGTTGTGCAGTTCTCTTGTCCATTCGGTCGAGTTTATTGACAGTTTGTGTTAAGATCAAGCGCTTACCGTTGTACTAAAACCAATTGGTGTCAGTAAAGGCGCTACTTTATTTCTTATACATTAAAAGTGTGAAGCGATCTGTCCCAGTGTGCGCTATAATTTGCTTAAGCTAATTAAGCGGCCGAGCAAACTATGCCCAATAACAAAGCGCCAACACACGCATCACTGCACAATATAAATGGGAAATAATAATGTTTATAGCCGAGTTCGAACTCGAGACCTTCCTGGCTCGATACCAATGTTAAGATCGTGATTTCTCATTGACTTAAAACCAATTGGTGTCGATAAAGGCGCTACTTTATTTCTTATACATTAAGAGTGTGGGCAATCTGTCCAAACAGTTTGCTAGACGAAGTTTCCTCTTCAATGCTTTAACAAATGCTTTGATGGCTATTTTATGAAAAGGATAGTTCATTGAGTTGGATTGATAGATGTTCAACACAAGATGATCGATCGTCTTAATTTGACGAGCTGATTCCACGTGTGTGTGTTTAATAAAAGGCCGGGGTGATGTGGTTTTGTACAAATAGCAAGGTATATAAAAGTGTTTGGATGGAATTATGATCACAGTGATTATCATAAGTTGTGGAAGAACAACGAAAACATGGAATTAAGTTTGGGTTTGGAACAGTGGCGGATCCAGGAATATATTTCAGTGGTGTCACCGGAGTCTAAAACTACATCTTTTATCCAAAAAAAATTTCAGTGGGGTCACCGAAGTCTAAAACATCAATTTTTATCGATAAAATGACACTTTTTAACAACAAAACTATATAGTTTTAATACTAAAAATATTATTTATTTTTTTTTTTAGAAATTGAGTGGGGTCACGTGACCCCCCTGGGTAGGCTGGATCCGCCCCTGGTTTGGAACCGGAAACGGGATAGAGGGAAGCACATGAAATAAGGGGTTGCCCAAGACATTGGATATTATTGAATAGTTAATCTATATATAATAAGTAGACGAAAGGATTTAACCCAATTATCTGTTTTGACCCGCTCCAAACCCAAAAAGACCCACGTCAATGACCCGGTTAAAAAAACGCCGTCAGTTGGTTTCTCATCCCACGTCCCCTCAACTTTCAATTTCTGAACAGTCTGAAAACTTCCAGGCACTAGCCACGTTCTTCCCACGGGCGGAGCCAAGATTTTCATCTTGGGTGGGTTAATGGACTATACCGAATTCGTCGGGTGGGCTGGATTAGAAATTTTTTATGGAACAAACTAGACTACATAGATTTTATAGTGTAATATTTTTTTTCCCGGGTGGCTTAGCCCCCTTAGTCCCATGCTAAGATCCGCCCTTGGTTCTTCCCTCTTTTTTCCAGGCTCTCTTTGTTCCAAACCCACCTCTTCTCCAACCATATCCACTCTCGGCAGAGTTTCAACCCATGTTGCGGCACTATGTCTATAACCACATTTCCCAATTTCTCTACTTTTACAAAAAGACGATGGATCGGGATGGGTTCTATCACTTTTTAGCTTAAGATTAGTCATTTTTTAGATGAACATGGTCATTTTTTTTTTTCAAATGTGACATTTAAACGGAGGAGTAATATATTACTATTGATCCCGAAAAAAGTATATATATATTGAATTTTATAATTACTATATTGATAACATACATATAGATTAGCTATCATACACGTAACATTCATCAAAGCCCAATCGGGTCGCCAACATACACGTGCACCAATGATATTGTCAATTTAGAGTAACTCTAATTTTGTCTTTAACCTAATGTTTAAGTTTTTGTTATTTGAGTTTCAGAATATTTATTTTTTATTCTCCATAATATTGAGATTATCATTTTTCATCAGTAGATAGATCGGAGGCCGTTTCCTAGGAGAATGAACATATCATTACCTCCCAGTTAAGTGATAAGAAGAGAAACTACCTTTGACATATTAAAGATGTATTCTTTGTTGACAGATACGGACCAACCGATCCTATGAGAATGAACATATCATTACCTCCAACTTAAGAGATAAGAGAAAATACCTTTGACATATTAAAGACGTATTCTTTGTTGACAAATACGAACCAGCCTTATTACCCTGACACACAGACAATTGACCTGCCTAAACAGATTCGACAATGCAACGGTTGAGCCTTCAAGAGCTCCGAAGTCCTTTAAGGGAGACCCGAGGCTTCAGACTACCAGACCTTGATAGTTACTACAATGCTTGATGTCGAGGCATTTAGGCCCTTGGGACCCAACTACCTTCCGTATCATCCCAAGTCAGACCCGCTTTAAGAAGCTTACCCGCGCATGCGTTGCATGCCCCTCCAAACCGGGGGATCGGATCCTGTCAAGTTGGCTCTCTCAAGTAGCCTCTCCATGACTGCCAAGTGTACACCTAATTACCTCAACCATTAATTATTTTTTCCCTCCATTTGCCATAAAACTTGGGCCTGTTTTTTTTTTTATAAAAAAAAATGTATCTTTCTAAACAACATGACCGCCTATTTTTTCGAGAATTTGCTGCCTGTTTTTTCATCAACATTAATTCCCATCCCTTACCTTTCCAGCTTTTTTTTTTTTAAAGCTTATGCTTTGTTTATTATGCAACATATATACCGAGCAAATAACAAAAAAAGAAATAGAAAATTTATAAGTTTATTGAAAAATCTATTGTTGGACTTATTTCTATGTTTTGATGATAAGTGCCAGACTAAATTTATTATAGTCTGAAAGCGCAAAAGATGTCTAGATCAAATGTATAGGTTTATTAGAGTTTGATTTATGAATAGGTTTGATCAAACAAGCATTGTAATGGTGGTGATTTATATCGCCAGACCGATCCATATCGATTGGGTAGATAGGTCGATAGACTAGTCGGAACTCTTGAAGGCGGAAAAGGTGAGGGCTCAAACTCGATTCATGAAGGCTAAGGGATCAAACTTAGTAATTTAAGTCAATGTTATGGAATCAGAATTTAGGCAAGTCTGTGATGACCTAAAGCGATTACATATACCTTGTAATAGAAGGTCTAAGTTCCATAAGTTGGATGATGTTTGGAACTTGGTTATAATTAAAAAGGTGTAATCTAACTTCACAAATAAAAGTTAGATAAAAGAAAGTCATTGCATTGTATTTTATACACAAAGAAATTGCGATTCAAATAGATCGATAGGTATCTCGCAGATCGATGAACTCTGCGATAATATACCTCGGTTAATTCAAGATTATATTGGAAGATTACATGGATAAGGACAGCCAACTACCTCTGACTTATCAAACAAATCAAAGGCTAAGATTAAAAGAACGTTGGGATGATTGATTTTTATCCAAAGGTTATAAGTCAAAAGGGTGGGATGATATTGCTTGTCAAAAGGAATTCGAGCGATGTCGGTCACCCATGAATAGTGACATAAAGCAAATCAGATGGAACAAAAACAATGAACGGTTACATTTGAATTTCAAATACAAGTCACATGCATTCTTGCCTATAAATAGAGGACTTTCAACTAAAAAAAAAGATGAAAAACTGATAAACTTTGAAGAGATATTTTACTTAGCTGAAAAATACCCTGCTGAACTTACTGACCTTAAAGCTACTGATCCAGAGAAATTCTTCAAGTGTATTCTGCATTCAAGCCACATCAAGTATACACACTTGAAGACTGCAAGCTGCTGGTTATATCATCCTAATCAAGCTGCTGCAACTGAATCATTTATTTGATTCAATCTTTATTTTATAAAGAATCTGCTGAAGACAGTGAAGCACAGTTGTGTGAAAGACTGTTGTTTGTGGTGGAGAGGCAATCCTACCCTTCAAGGACCAGTGGAAGACTCAGGAGCAGCAATCCTACCTGTTCCCAGTTTTCAGTTTGTGAAGCCATAGTTATTGGTGAAGGACAAGCAACTTAGGAATATTTGTAACTGCAATATCAAAGATCTCTAGTGGATTACCTCCAACATCACAGGAGAAGAGTGGACTGACAGGATTACACCACCTGGAACCACTATAAAATCTGTCTACTTACTTTCAGCATTTACATTCCGCACTTAGTTTATTTTACACATCAACCTATTGGATCTAGCAACTGAAATCACACACATACACTACTGAGTATCCAATACTTAGTATCATATTTAACAACAAGTATTAAAGCTTAATTTTGATATAATTCCGCTGCACAAATTCAGCAAACTCAAATGTCGATAGACTCATTGTTTATCAAAGAGAGCTCTTGAGGTATCAACAAACTCATCAAGTATCGTGATTCTTTGAAGTTGCGAATTTGTTAACTCCAAAGTTTTAAGTGTTAAGTTTATTCACCCCCCCCCCTCTAAACTTAACCAAAGCCTTTTCAAGGGACCAACACCTATCTTAAAATTTCTTTACAACAGATAAAAAAAGTTACTTGTTTAATTTCAAACCAAACACGATCAACCTATAAAATCTGATTGCAATACAAGCCGTCCGAATTAATTTTTGAGAGATTGAGGGAAAAGTTATTTTTTAATTACAAAATGAATAAATATGACACACCTATTTTTTTAGTTGTAAAAAGGACAAACATTTTTAGACGGACAAAACTTACCTTTAAAAGGGACGCGCACGTATAAACATTTGCTTCAGGTTACAAAATGAACAAACATTTTCTTCAGGTTTGTTTTTTTTTTCAAACATCCGTAACTTTTGATTTATAACTCCGATCATCGAAATTTTTTCACCAAAATTCATATTTTTTTCTCTTTAATTTGAACCCAAATAAGACACCCTTCCGACGTATATTTTGAAAGACGAAAAAATATTTGTATTAACCGGAGCGCTTTTTCTTATAAACGACCGTAACTTTTGATTTAGGACACCGATCATCAAAATTGTTTCACCAAAGTTCATATTTTTTTTATCTTCATTTTGAGACCGCGTTTGATACCTTTTCGACGTAGTATTTGAAAGCCGGATTTAATCGCAGCATTTACACTAACATAGTATCAGTATCAGTATCAGTCTTATTTAAGGCTTAATTCAAGTGACTACTTCAAGACACACATATCTGGCTCATATAAGGCTCATTCAAGAGGATCAGGATATATTCAAAGCTTCAACCATCCAGATGATAAAAGGCTCTTACAGCAGCACTTTAAAGGTAAAAGTCTCAGCCAAGGGTTCAGCAAGAATGGAGGTAGCAGATATACAACAGCAGGTGTTCAAATGCAGATTAGGTGAAGTAATTCAGCTAGAGATCAAATGCAAAGCAGCAGGTTTTATGTTCAGATTTAAAAATTCTACTTCGTGTTCTAGCAACTATTCTAAGAAAATGTAATCTTCAAGAACAACTAATCCTCTCATCTCAATTCAGAAATTAACATCTGGAGGTGATGATTAATGAGATCGCATGCCTGCCTAGTAGTAGTACGTTCCCAAGTTTCTCATCGGCATTTGGCGAACCAATCCAAGTGCGTGATCCAACATCTTGGCCTCGGCATAACCTGACAAAAGTGCATTGACACACACAGTGTTCTTCACAGGAATTTCATCGAGCACCATTCGAGCATCACGGTTATCCAAAGATTTCACATAAAAATGGCTTGTTGAATCGTCGCAGTTAGCAAAAGAAGAATCACTGAAACTTGAAAATCCGATAGTCAATCAAGAAAAAATGTTGCTATTCATATGGATAGCATTACTGCTTCCATCGTGGCTGAAGCAGAGGAAAAGATCTACTTGCAACAAGAATTCGAAGATCTACTTGCGATGCTTGATGATGATCGATATCGATATCAATATCGATGATCGCCTCATTTAAGGCTTAATTCAAGTGACTACTTCAAGGCACACATATATGCTCATATAAGGCTCATTTAAGGCATAATTCAAGGGACACAATATCATATATGGCTCATATAAGGCATACAACATCTCTAGCAGTATCATATAAGGCATACGAGATCGATGTCGATAATGATGCGATGTCGATGTCGATGAAATGAGATCGAGGCTCATTTAAGGCTTAATTCAAGTGACTGCTTCAAGGTGATGGCCAAAATAGTGACCGTCCAACTTTAATCGGCAGTGTACCGAGTCGGATGCACTATAGTGGAGAGCAAGGTCGTATCTCACGAGGAATCAATCGAATACCAAAGTCGTTTTCGTACTTAGTTTAGGTCAATCAAATGTTTGTTCATGGTAATTTATACTAAAACGATATTTAAACGAGAGATAAAGAGAGAAAGAGACATAGCCAAATCATGATCAAATTGAATACTTTCGCCCCACTAATAGATTATTTGGGAATGAAGACTACCAACCAACCATCCTAATGCTTATATCGACTTGTTCATGGGTGTAAAATCCTAAGATAGTACTAGACGCCATGCAACAACCTAGTACCCTTTGCCCGGTTCAACAGTCCGCCTTTAAGGATTTAACTGACCGAAACAAGATTAAGAACTAGAGCCGCTCGATTTACACCGACAAACCTCGTTACCCAATTGATCTAAACAACTCAGTCAATTGTAAATAACGATCTTAAAACCCCTTTTCCCACACCCATTCGCAACATACATTTATAAAAGTGGTGTGTGAGTTCATGAACTATGTGTACAAGCTAATTCAAGCATTAAGAACAAGTTTTAAGACATGAATTCATCGATATAACAACAATCAAACACTACTCATTCCCAATTTCATCAATTAGAGGGTGATTTCTTCAACATTCACATGATTCGACTATAAAAGCAAGAAATAACAATCAAAGCATGAAATCAAAGCCATAAAAGAGAAAGAGAAATAGAATTAATTACCAAATCGTAGTGCAAGTCGGATTACATCAAATTTCGTCCACACCCATGTCACTTGGATGAAGAGGATGATCCAAAATGTAAAATGAAGGGAAGAGAAGCTAAAATCTAAGCTAGATTAAGTGTAATCTAAGGGGAATTTAGTGTAGGAGTGAATTTTGGGGAAGAAAAGGGGAAGGGGCGACCTAGGTTTTGAGCAATATACATGGATATGGGGTTGGGGAAGAGAAGAATCAGAAAATCCAGCAGGATATCCCGTTTTTGTGGTTAAAAACGCATAACGAGCCGAGCTGCTCGAAGCTCGGCTCGACAGATGGTTCGGTAATAGATTGTTTTCAGTAAATTGATCATAACTTTGCGTGTAAACCTTTTATTTGAGTGATTCAAATTGCGTTGGAAAGATCACTCAATTGTCTACAACTTTCATGAAGACCACAAGTCCAGAAAATGCATGTATCTGGGAGAAAATGCAGATAAAGTGAGCAGATGGTGAAAGCACCAACCACCTTTGATCCGTTCCATCCCCGGGCTTCGGTTATGCCATTCTAAGTCTCATGCCTCATCTTCTGGGCTCACGAGTCACCTATTTCCTGCATTTCCATAGCACAATATACCAAGCATAATCCCGCAAGATAAATACGGCTCGAAAAGGGCCAAAACACCGTAAAATGATAAGGTTTTCCATCAATTTAATGGATTGCCTCAAAGTGAGCGTGCAATGTATTTTGCCCTATAAATGGTCTAAAACTACCCAGTACAAGCCAAAAGTATCATAAATGGGGGTTAAAACATACACCGGAGCATAGTAAAGTTGACTCTCATCAACCACCCCCCACTTAGCGTTTGCTCGCCCTCGAGCAAAATGAGCGTTTTAAAAGAAACCAAAGAGTCAACGTTACACGCGTAGGTCAAGCCAATCACATATCAAAGATAACCGACAAATAAATGAGTAAATGCATGCAACTTAACCATACTTTACCAAGCAAATAGGATGTGTGTGTGTGTGTGAATAGCTTCTCCTACATTTACCACGGTTTACCGGTTTGGATTATGGACGCTCACCATAGGCTCAAACTTCATAAGCATCTCCACTAATCAGGGCCAACCGAGGCTAAGCAAGGTCGAGTAGGACTTGCAAGGTTGTAACGTTAGGCTCGGGACGGGGCTATCCGAAGGGAATTTCTAGGGAATAAACAACAAAGAGAAAACACAAGCAAGCTTAATCACGGGGTGTACAAATACAAAACGTAGCTAGCTCCACCATTCTCTAGCTCAAAAAGAAACTAGAAACATGATCCAAGAAGTAAAATGTCATATCGCACTATGTCTCAAATGTAACGAGGCAAAAATGTATAAGAAATCATGTTTCTTCACTAAAAACTCATCCCAAACACCAACATCATATACAAATCAATACAAGAGTCCTAAGCACTTGGCTTTCTTTGACTCAACCATTTATTTTCCTTTCATGACTTTTCTTCTTCTTCTTTTTTTTTTCTTTTTTTTTTTGATTTTGAACTTGAATTTTTATTAGGTTTGAGTCAAAGGCCATCACATACACAATAAATAAATCGAGCTCATACCCTCCAAATCGTGACATAGCTCGTAAAACACGCCAACTCCTATCAAGAATACAAACCACTCTACCACCCCACACTTGCCTAAGCAAGTGTGATAAAATGAAAAGATCAAGCTCAACTCGTAGGGTGTTCAAGGGAATGTAGACCACGAATAAGGCTCAAGGGTCGGGTAATTACGGGCTAAATACGAACGGCTAAGTGTCGGATGGGGGTCTAACCATCCTACCAAGGTTTAGAGGGGTTAATGTGGAATATGTCACGAGATGGCTATTTGGCTCTAGTCGGGTCAAAGAAATGCCATAATTGTCGTCCCAAACTCTACCAAGGTCGGCCTTTCTATTTCGTCTCGAAGTTAATGGTATGAGTTCTAGGTAGCCGAATTGTGCCTAAGTCTACCATAATCGGTCACTAGTTACCGTGGTTCATGAAATAGAAGCTATATGTGCATGAAAATCTCATTCACAAGGCAATGTAGTAAGCGAAGTATCATGCATTTAAACGTTTACTAAACCGTTTATCTTATCAACGTGAAGGCTCAACATACAAATGCAACCTCAAAACCATGGAAAATTTTAAAAATAGCTCAAATTTTACTAAAAAAAGTGACCAAACGATAAGCATACAACACTTTGGCAAATGTCAACAACGAAGCACATATTATAGCTAAGCCTACCACCCCCACTTTAAATGCAACACTGTTCTCAGTGTGTGAATGATAAAGAGAAAGAAGGCTTAGCATAACCCGGCAGAGAGGCACAAATCATGTACGTGACATATCCACGAAAGTTCCACTCGAATACCTGAAGCCATGAGACAAAAACACCAAGAAAACGCATGCACGGGGAACAGCCACCGTGCCAAAAGCAAGCAACAAATATCGAGATATAATAAAAGAACGCAAAGTCACATACACGATCATATGAAACCAAAAAGAGGGAACCGACTCGGGGCGCATGGGATGAAAAGACAATCAAACAAGTAAAACAACATCCATGTATAAAAATACGAGCCAAAAACGGGTCAGAGAAAGATTACCCAAGACGGTACCAAGATTCCCCAAAGCATCATCCTAGACCACTCCTAGCACAAAAAACTAAAGCAAAACAGAGAAACATCGGGTTGCCTCCCCTGAGCACCTTTGTTTTACGTCATTGGCTTGACTTATTAAGAAACTAAAATAAAGGCAACGAAGCATGAGTGGAATGAAAGAAAAAAATTGCACATCTTTTGCTCGAAAGCCTCAAGAACATGGCAATTAAAAAAAAACTTTCATCCACTTTTTTATTTTTTAACAAAAAAATAAAAACATCTACCTAAAACATTCTAAGTTTAAAGTCCTTAGTTCGACTTTCTACCCCCAACAATACTAAGGATAGTTATACCAAAGGAGAGCAAACCGTTGCGTCTCCCTACACACATCATAAGAATTGAGCACACCTTTAAAATAGAGCAAGAAAAACAAGGTGCTCAATCCCCACCACCATGATTGGTTCAAGAAATTTATCATGCAACACAATGAATTCAACTTCCCCGAATGAGAGCATATGCCAAGTAGCAAAGATTCAAACACCAAGCAATAACATTTTGGCTCAACCACAACATCAACATATTCAATATGATCCACCACCACAACTTTTTCAACAAGGTTCAAAGGAGAAGGAATAAATGATTCACTAGTAGCATTATTCGTACCTTCTTCATAACATTCATGATGGGTGATTACCTCAAGAGTCGACGGTGGAACAAATGAAATTTCATCATTTTTAGCACTCCTCTCAACCTTCCTCTTCTCAATCAATTGCTCTATCCGATTCTCCAAGTTCTTTAATTCCGATTGAAGAGTAGTAGCATTCGTTTTAATATCCATCAACTCCCGGCCTTGCTCTTGCAGAGTCCAGCCTTGCTCTTGTAAAGTCTTATTTATTTGCTCCAAGAGGATGTTGGTTGAGCTCTTTTGTGGAGGAAGAGGTATTTGTGGAGGTTGAGCATATTGAAAATATGCACCGGGGTGTTGAAACCGAGAACTTGAAGGACTCTCCCACTCATTGTTGTATGGTGATGTGTATGGGTTGAACTGATAATACGGTTGGAATCCAAAACCCATATCACCGAAATTAAAGCCTCCAAATGAGTAAGGAGAAGAGCCCTCATGGCCATATGGATCCATATACTGCAATTCAAGGGAAAAACAAGAACACAATCAAGGTATCTAGTCACCACCACTACCGCAATAGATGGTGTGACTTTTAACAAAAATCCAACATCAAGAAAGGAAAAAAAAAAAAAAACAACAACCTAAGCCTAAGTCTTCCAATGACTTAAGAGATATCGATTAACTCCCCGGCAACGGCGCCAGAAAAACTTGATGGCCAAAATAGTGACGGTCCAACTTTAATCGGCAGTGTACCGAGTCGGATGCACTATAGTGGAGAGCAAGGTCGTATCCCACGAGGAATCAATCGAATACCAAAGTCGTTTTCGTACTTAGTTTAGGTCAATCAAATGTTTTTTCATGGTAATTTATACTAAAACGATATTTAAACGAGAGATAAAGAGAGAAAGAGACATAGCCAAATCACGATCAAATTGAATACTTTCGCCCCTCTAATCGATTATTTGGGAATGAAAACTACCAACCAACCATCCTAATGCTTATATCGACTCGTTCATGGTGCAAACTCCTAAGATAGTACTAGACGCCATGCAACAACCTAGTACCCTTTGCCCGGTTCAACAGTCCGCCTTTGAGGATTTAACTGACCGAAACAAGATTAAGAACTAGAGCCGCTCGATTTACACCGACAAACCTCGTTACCCAATTGATCTAAACAACTCAGTCAATTGTAAATAACGATCTTAAAACCCCTTTTCCCACACCCCTTCGCAACATACATTTATAAAAGTGTCTCGGATTTTATGCAATGAAAAATAACAAGTAATAAATTAAATCCGGTTTACCCCAAGTGCAGGGATCGTAGTATAATGATTAAAACCGGAGTCGAACTCACAGGGAATCGTCTTTGTCTAGTTTGATTAATTTTCCTAAAGTTGTCACGAGAAGTAAAAACGTCCTATCCTAAACAATTTAAAGACTACAACTAAAATAACAAAACAAAATGAACTAGTAATGAAAACAATAAAGTTAAACTGGACAGAAGATTAAAAATCTAAAGCCAGGAAGGATAGTTGCGAACCGAACTAACTAAGATAATTCTATTTTATAAACTAAATAAAAATTATAAAATTGCTATGGTGCTAACAAATGATTTTTTTCCGATAAATTTAACAACGAACAAGCAATGATCCACCGATCCCGCAACCCTCAATTTCTTCTCTAAGGTTGTCTAGTGATGATTTAATAAGAATTGTGGTTCACCTATCATAAGTATGAATTTCTAACATCTTAGAAAAATTCACCTATCAATCTTTTTCGTCCATCGATCCTAAAGATTAACGTTTTAATTATCAAAGTGTGAAATTTATCAATCTCGTAACCTAGATGTTCAACCTAACAACTATCGTTAATTAGATTAAAAATCCAATCTTTACTATGGTGATCTTAGTTTAACAACGATTCTCATCAAATATTAAACATCAAAAAAGACAATACATTCATCAATGAAATTGCATAATAACAATAAAAACATAGAAAAGATACAATCTCATTAAAACTCACAAACAATCCAAAGAGTCGAAATTGAGATGCTGCAACGATCGGTTTCACAAAACTCGTTCAAGAAAGCCTCAGCCTCTGTTCATCGCTTGTACCAGACGAAGCAAAATAAAAAATAAAAAAAAGAAAAGAAAAAAAAGCACTCGGTCGACCGAGTGATGGTGTTCGGTCGACCGAACCAAAAAAGTGCCTAGGGTTTCGTGCCGCGTTCTGTTCTTCAGGAAAATCTATTCTGTCTCTGCTGAATGCTGATGGATCCGTCCTTTTATAATGTTTTTCGAGCTAGGGTAATAATTATCCTATTTCCTTTTCTAAATAAAAACTAAACCCTAATAAAAATATAACAATTCCAATTTTGTCCTTCTCGATAAGTCTTCAAATAAATTGCTGCTCGAACTCCTTCAACTCTTCGATTCGTTCCACGATATGCTCGTCGTACCTACAACATAATAAAAACGTGCAAAGTGTAACATCACATATATAAATAGATAATTGCTAATAAAATCACGTAAATAACCCGACTTTGCACTTAAATAATTTCCAACTTCATTCTTTCGATAATTCCATTAAACACTTAATTTTCTATAAAAATTAATAAAATACAAAGGATATTGTTACGAAATAATATAATATAAATCGTAAAAATCACTGTAAACAAAAAGTGGTGTGTGAGTTCATGAACTAGGTGTACAAGCTAATTCAAACATTAAGAACAAGTTTTAAGACATGAATTCATCGATATAACAACAATTAAACACTATCCATTCCCAATTTCATCAATTAGAGGGTGATTTCTTCAACATTCACATGATTCGACTATGTAGTAAATTAGCTACTCATTACAAAGCAAGAAATAACAATCAAAGCATGAAATCAAAGCCATAAAAGAGAAAGAGAACTAGAATTAATTACCAAATCGTAGTGCAAGTCGGATTACATCGAATTTCGTCCACACCCATGTCACTTGGATGAAGAGGATGATCCAAAATGTAAAATGAAGGGAAGAGAAGCTAAAATCTAAGCTAGATTAAGTGTAATCTAAGGGGAATTTAGTGTAGGAGTGAATTTTGGGGAAGAAAAGGGGAAGGGGCGACCTAGGTTTTGAGCTATATACTTGGATATGGGGTTGGGGAAGAGAAGAATCAGAAAATCCAGCAGGATATCCCGTTTTTGTGGTTAAAAACGCATAACGAGCCGAGCTGCTCGAAGCTCGGCTCGACAGATGGTTCAGTAATAGATTGTTTTCAGTAAATTGACCATAACTTTGCGTGTAAACCTTCGATTTGAGTGATTCAAAGTGCGTTGGAAAGCTCACTCAATTGTCTACAACTTTCATGAAGACCATAAGTCCAGAAAATGCATGTATCTGGGAGAAAATGCAGATAAAGTGAGCAGATGGTGAAAGCACCAACCACCTTTGATCCGTTCCATCCCCGGGCTTCGGTTATGCCATTCTAAGTCTCATGCCTCATCTTCTGGGCTCACAAGTCACCTATTTCCTGCATTTCCATAGCGCAATATACCAAGCATAATCCCGCAAGATAAATAGGGCTCGAAAAGGGCCAAAACACCGTAAAATGATAAGGTTTTCCATCAATTTGATGGATTGCCTCAAAGTGAGCGTGCAATGTATTTTGCCCTATAAATGGTCTAAAACTACCCAATACAAGCCAAAAGTATCATAAATGGGGGTTAAAACATACACCGGAGCATAGTAAAGTTGACTCTCATCACAAGGCACACATATTTGGCTCATATAAGGATCATTTAAGGCTTAATTCAAGGGACACAATATCATATGCAACGAAGAGAAGAAGACTCTTCCGACTGCAACGTTAATCAGAGAAAAAGATGAGAATGTTTTTGGAACCGGCTTGGGTAAATCGTCAAGCGCATAGTGAGCTGAATTCTTGAAACCTTTAGCAGCCTTTTCTGTAATTGATTCGTCCCGTGAAACTCGTGAAATTACCATTTAGAAACATATACCATAACAATTATCAGCAAAGTGCTGATAAAGATTATGTTACAAAATTCTGCCCAATAACAACATGCTATCCGAAAACAGAGCAAAAGACACAACTCGACCAACTATGAATGAACATAACCAAAAAAAATAAATCGTAGATGAATGTGACCAAATTCAACCTATAAGTAGTCGGAACACAACATTTCAAGCCACGAATCTATACACAATCTTTTAGCATTAGCATAATTCATTGGTGAAAATGTGTAGCATAGCAAGAGCTTCAAACTGCAACCAAGAAGCATTGCACCCAGAATGGAAAAGCTCTTGGCTTTGTATTACAACCAACATCTGTCAAGAAAAAGAAGTAGAGAATAGCCAATGCTAAACATGATCAAATTCAATATTCAATGTCTTCAAACGCAGTCATTCCACACTTTACAACGATAGCACCTGTACGTTTGGAATCCATTTGTTACTTCAGACAAATTGATTTAAACACAGAATGAAATGGTTCAGAATAAAAGAACAAATCGCATTTTCTAATTGCACTATCCTTTAATCATTTTCTTGTTCTCCAATTTTAGATTTCAAAGCAAATGTTAGATGTTCACTTGTAACCCAAAAATAAGACTGTCATATGAAAAGTAGTCTTTACATTGATATATAACCTGAGCTGCCGTCCTATAATCATAAAACTTTATAGCAAAAAATGAAACACAATAAAAAAACATAGAAAAATTTCAATCCAGTATCAAAATCTTTGGTGAAAAAACACAAAACTCAAAGAATGATTTTTCATCTATTTACGTCGACTGATACTCTTTGCCGCGAATCCAGCTAATTTACAGCTCCGGCTACGTCGACTGATACTCTTTGCCGATTAATCGCCGGAACGAGCCGAAGTTTAGAGACATTTGAACTGGAATAATGACGACACGGTCGCCGTCGCATTACCTAGAATTGCCGGAGCAGAACAACACCAAGCTCTTGAATTTGACTGTTCGTCAACGAACCGATCCTTTTGTTGAGGAGATTCTTATTATAGCTGCCATGGAAGCCGACTACAGAGAAGAATAGCCGAAGGAGGAATGAGGGGCTGAGACGACTTGAGGGTGGTAGATAACATATTAGGGGTATATTCGTCCGGTGGAATTTATTTGTCCTTGATGCAACTAAAAAATTGAAACTGGATTAGCACTTAATTAAGGGGGAAAAAGTGGACTATAAACTAATTTTTCCTTAATTTTTTCCCCTTAAATCGTACTATAATTCTGAATTATGCACAAAGTGTGCTATACAAAATTCAACAGCGCAAAAGCGTGAACAACACAAGCGATTCCTAAAGAATCTATAAGTGCATATACCAAAACATTAATAGAAAGAAATCTAGATTCCGGAGGAGTATTCAATTCGTAACAACTAACGTATCTTCAAATATGTTAACATAGACAAACTGATATAGCTGCATCAAAACTCCACCCCAAGCGCATCACGAAATCATCAACAAAACGAATATACAGTTGCATTCCATAAAAACCACGTCTGCGAGATAAAAATGCAATTGACCAGGATAGTAATTGTTCCAAAATTCTCAAATCCAACACCCAAAAACTTCCCCAAAATATCAGCTCGTGAAGCTCCAAAGAACTAATTAAAATGATTTGATGCTTGTGAATCAAAATTTTGAAGCCCAAAGAGATCAAGGTCGATTACATCATCACCATGAAGGAGTTCTGTGTAGCTAAATCTTAGACGTTGCTAGAATCTGAAACGATAATGAACAATCAAATAGTATATGTGTTTCTCACCTGTATAGCACACTTTGTGCATAATTCAGAATTATGGTACGATTTAAGGGGAAAAAATTAATTCATACGGCTTGTATTGAACACTTTGATCGTGTTCGGATTGAAATTAAACAAGTAACTTTTTTATCTGTCGTAAAGAAATTTTAAGGTAGATTTTTCAATAAACTTATAAATTTTCTATTTTTTTGTTATTTGCTTGGTATATATGTTGCATAATAAACAAAGCATAAGCTAAAAAAATTATTTAAAAAAAAAAGCTGGAAAGGTAAAGGGATGGGAATTAATGTTGATGAAAAAACAGGCAGGAAATTCTCGAAAAAACAGGCGGTCGTGTTGTTTAGAAAGATACATTTTTTTTATAAAAAAAACAGGCCTAAGTTTTATGGCAAATGGAGGGAAAAAAATAATTAATGGTTGATATCATTAGGTGTACACTTGGTAGTCATGGAGAGGCTACTTGAGAGATGACTTGAGAGGATGCGATCCCCTATTAGGGCCCTCCCCACCATAGAATAACTCCTTTCTCTTTCACATGTGGTGGATGATCTCTTGCAAAATGATAATATTATCAGAGGCCTGCAGCCTGCCTACCCGGGATGAAGCTAGCTTGGGGTAGACTGACTAATATAATTCTTCGTAAGCAGTCTAATTAAATATTTGCCAGATAATTTTGCGGAGAACGTTGCGATAGGCCAGAAATGAGTAATGTGTTCCACAGGCTCTTGCTTTGGAATCAGAAAAATTAAGGATCTATTGAAGCTCATATCAAGACAACTGATTCAGAGACAAAGGTACATAATTTATTTTTGACAATCGGCCAACAATGTTGCCAAAACAGCAGTGAAAGGTCATACCATTTATCAGAGTGATTTAAGGAAGGAAACTTACATTGATTGTCAATGGGGAATATCATTGGATGTAGTCGAAGAGAGAGCCTTGAAGTGATTAAGCACAATTGCTCCATTGTAGTACATGGGCTTGGAAATCCACACGGCACACCCCAGAAACATCCTTAAGTCTGTAAAATCTTTGCTTTTGCCTCCTTGAGCCAATGGTTTCTTGATTTTTGTTTCCAAGACACCTCCTCCTGCCTAAGAAGATCCTCAAATTCAACTAGTAAAGAGAGCTCCATGTTTTGAACAGACCTAGAAAAGCCAGCTTTGGATACCGCTGGATAACGTTCTCAATCTTGCCCTGCACTCCGCCTTTTTACACTTATTATTCTTCAAGACTTACTTGGCCCAGAGAATCAACTTATTTTTTAATCAAAATAGAAGCCTCAGAGATGCCAGGATAAATGAATGCCCAAGCCTTCACCATTAAAATAAACAGAGTACTGGAGAACAGCTTCTTCTTCTTCTTCTTCTTCTTTTCCCTCTCAGATGAATTTTATTTAAAGGTCTGGAATAAAGACTGCTGATACGAAGATGGTAACTGAGTTGAAAAAGAAACATATTCAAATATCATAATTTCCCTAAATGTTACATTTACTAATCCTTGAAACTGGGGTGTCTAAAATAATTCATAGCCTGCAAAATTCAGGGCAACAAGATGAAACAAATACTCAATTACATTTTTCACGTTATGGATTGTAGCTTAATTACATCACTCTCCAATGCTTAAACAACAAACTCGTTCTCAAGCTGAAGGCGATTCAGCTGTCTCAGCAGCCGCCGCGGCCCTTTTCTTAGCAAAATATTCATCTGCACGAGCTAGATTCTTGGCTACTGATGGCTTCACCCACTTCTTTCTTCCAGGAAGTACAGTCAATTCGCAACCGGCTGTTTCAAGTTTTTCCTTTGCAGATGCAGAAAAGGCGCGCGCTTTGAAGCTTAGTTTCACACTTAATTCTCCATCCCCTAGAATCTGAAACCAAAAAAAGCCTATGAAAACTACTAGGAAAATCCTGGTGCCACACAACGCATCATTGATTTTTGTAGATGAATAGGTCAATCATATTCTTGCAACAAAAAGTCCGTCTATCTATCTACCTACCTATCTATAGATAGATAGATACACACACTATAAGTCTATAAGGAATAATCAACACTTAAAAACACTTGCACTAGTATCTTTTAGAAGATTGTTTATTTTACAGATTCAAATACCATTTTTTTCTTCCATTTGACTAAATCAATATCCACATTGAAATTCAACAGAATCTCTACTGAAAGAGAAAGGTCTGTGTGAAATATGCTACATGTAGCGTAAATGTTACAGATCCTGAGATCCATCAGGAGATCATGTTACCTTGCAATTTAGATGAATTTGAAGGGTTTGAATGTGTAAAATATAGATTTACTATCATTTAGAGATTTTATTGGTAGTGCTCTAAATGGTGGGTGCCATATTTGAAATGGTAATCACAATTATCAATCCTAAACATATTCTTCGTTGACTTAGAAACACTTGGTAGACAGATTTGATTGAAGCTAAGACAGAAAGCATCGCATGATTTATTTCAAAGAACCAAAAGAACATAAACTAATTTATAGAACAGGATTTTAATCATGCACCACATATCACATTGGGCAAACACAAGCTAAAAGTTCAAATGCATGTCCCCAGGTGGAAAGTAAAATCAATAGTATCTAACATCAAGTGTTACGGGTAAAAAAAAAATCATCACACACTAACACAGGCTCGAAATATGGATTGTATCACCGCTTACAACAACTCGGATAAATGTTTCCAAGCACTATTAAATTCAAAAACCAAACTGAAGTAGCTAGACACAGTAATAAATTTATCAACTTGGACCAGCACTAGAAGGTAAAATTTTGGACTCTAAGAGCACATGGTGCTATGAAATAACATATTCTTGAGTTGTGCAAAGGTAACCATAACGAAGCTGCACATATTTGATACTCAAATAATAGGGTCACTAATATACTATCTTGAGCTATCAACCTACTATTGTTACAGAAGTATGCATACTAGAGCGTCAAAGTCATTTCATGCATGTGGCCTTATAACTCAACTTAAAAGTAAATTAATAAAATTAAATTAAAGAACTCATCTTAAAAGTCCTCTAAGCAGTACACAATCAAAATTACCTTGAGAGGAAGCCTCCTTTCTCTTCCTGATGGGTTAATCAATCCCTTTTCTTTCAATGACTCTAGAGATACCTCTTCTCCCTCTTGGAATCCCAAGGTTTCTATGTCTTTCAAATTAACCGGAACATATTTAGGTAGTCCAGCATGCATACCTAGAATTCATAGAATAGCACACGTTTTAGTAAGTTTAGTTGAAGATGGCAAATGCAAACACGGAGAACACACATTCACAAACGGCATATGTTAATTGAGAGGGCGTGTAATGTTGCATATGACAATAAGTCTTTGACATCAAACTTCCATTTTTATATAGTACAAACGGAGTACTAATGATAACATTTGTAAAAGGTATTATCACCCACAAAATCTTGTTGTTTATGATATACTGGATTCTTTAAAGCAACCACCACGAATAAGTTTGTAGCATTATTAAAGTTGCATTTGGAACTGCATTATGTATGACTTATCACGTTTCAGATTATTGCACACTGTAAAACAAGGATAACACTATCAGGCTTTAGCTACCTAGATAAAATTTCAGTAATTTTATTCAATGCACAGATATACACATTTATTTAAGGTTATTCTCAGTGTCATTTTATAAAATAGAGAAACGAATCAATCACCTCCAGCTATCCCTCTAAGCTTAGGTAATCTCCGATAAAGTGGCATTTGACCGCCTTCAAAGCCTTTTCTAACACCAGGACCAGACCTTGATTTCTGGCCCCTCATTCCAAATCCACAACTACCTCCTTGCCCAGCAGCATGACCTCTTCCCTTCCTTTTTGCATTCTTTCTAGAACCAGGTTGAGGACCCAGGTTGTTTAATCGAAACCGAGCATTCGGAATCGCAGAAGAAGCTAATTGGGTCGATGAAGTGTTGCTCATCACCACTAATGTTGCTCTTTTGTGCACAATTTTTCCATCCAATTTCAAAGCGAAATTGGGGTTTACCTTCAAATTCTTCACATTTCCCTGTCAAAACGTGCAATTGACATCATGATTTGAGCAGAAGGATGATGTGATTTGTTTTGCATTCCAGGAATCAAGATATTTGATTAAACTTAACCGCAAAAACCCATCAAATTTTCAAAGCAAAAAAATTTGAGGTTTAACTCCAATGTTTTCAACTTTCTACGTAAAAACATGCTAGACACATCATGATTGAAAAAAGTTTTGGGTTTTTATTTTCTTACAAGAGCAATTTTCTTTAAGTACAAAATTAACTTGCGAAATACAGCATTTATTAGAAGAAAAGGGATAAACTTTACCTTAAACGGAGAAGAGGCGAGTTGAAATGAAGGTGTAGTTCGAGTAGAGATGGTGGAGTAAAGGGAGAGAACTGCAGCCGCCATGGAGATGAATGCTTCTTGTCCTACCACAGCTTCAAGAAATGTTTTCGCACTGGATAGGGGTGACAGATGATTTAACAAGTATTTTGGAATTTACCCCTAGAGTGTGATTTGATTGCGTTTTAGCTCCTTGGATGCTTCTAATTCTTTTTGTACCACCAAATTGATTAAATTTTATATGGGAAATGCTGCAATCATAACTATTTAGATACAACCAAAGATACAATTTACTTTGACATATGCCCATAACGTTCTACCTCAATTGAGTAAACAATATCCAATATCAGAAATAAGTTTCAAAGAAGTGTCTAATCCAAGGTCCACTTATGGAGCTAAAAGCTGTTTTTTCATCAGCCTGTCTAAGGTCTGCTTTTTGTGTGCCTTATGCATCTGGCTTCAAGAGTCAGTCCACATATATGTTTCATTAATCCACATTTTCAGAAGCTCAAAAAGAGTCAAAACATTGCAAGGGTAAAGGTAATGAAGCATGACATTAGAGGTTAGGATGAAAACTATTCCATATCATAGTTGAATATTAATCACAATGAACCTTATCTTGTCAGGAGACAAGCCTGACTTAAACTCAAACTCAAACTCGCCATTGTTAAAGAGGGGAGGAGTCCAAACTCCAAAGGAACGCCTACAACAAAAACAAATCTCTCGGGCAGCGGTAAGTAGATCAAATGCATTCCCAAATTGAAGTTTATCAAGAAAGTACAAGAAGTGGAGAAGATTCAGCAAGCCTCGGTGAGCGAGCTCATAAAAGTTCAAACAGAGTTAGACATTCAATACCCTCTCCACTGCTTCAACAAATCGGTGTAACCACTAAGCCATAATACTTTTTGGAATACATTTCAAGAAGAAGAAGATTAGGAGACAAATGCAGGAGGTAAGGAAGCAGAATGCATAACCTTAGTGTCGAAACGTAAACATAAACTTATACACAATCATAAACCAAATCAAACACTGAATTATGTTCACGTTTACAGTCCCTCGTTTCTAAAAAGAATCAACAAAATAGCTCAATTATAGTAAATACAAACAGCTTCCAACAGACACTGATACAGTGATACAGCACAAATTCACCAAATAAAACTCAAAAGATGGATACGGAAATTGTTAGGACAGGAGTACCTTTGATCTTGAAAACGTTGAGAGGGGCTTCGGACTTGACGACGGTGGATAATGATATTCTCCGAATCTCCGGCCGCAGGATGTATCTATACTGGACGGTGATAGTGTCACCGAAACTTATCCACAAAGTGCTCACAGAGCAGTTGTAGTAATTTTTATTTTTATTTTCAATTTTATTTATTTATTAATTGCATATTTGCATTCAGTGGTTTGGATCTATACTTATGGTGACGAGAAGTTACTTTCGGGCTTTGAGGCCCAAATATAAAAGAAGGCTGTTGGGTTTGTTGAATGGGCTTAAATAAAGACCATTATGCACTGAGAGTCTGTTAGGTGCTTTGAACAGATAATCAAACAACAATTGGCCTGTGGGACTTTTGTTGCAGTTTTTCTGAAACATATACATTATTACTATGTGACATTTGTAATTAGAGTAATGATACGAACATAACTGTTGTGATACAACAAATGTCACAACGTATATCTACATCATTGATCATGATTGATATAATAATAATTAATGAGTATACATTAGGAAAATACACGTTATGACACTCGTTGTGTCACAACTATTGTACCTATATCATTACTCTTGTAATTAATGACTTTTCAACCCATTTTTTTTATTTATTTATAGAATAACTGATCGGCTTAAATTTTTAGGAGAGATGATAATTCAACAAGTCATTAATGTGCAAAAGCATTGGCAAATAAGCAACAACATTATATCTATATATGTATACTCAAGTGTGAAATATACTCAATAATTGAAGCACGAATTACTAGAAGATCCAGTAATTTATTCCGTATGGTCATCGAAGCTAATTTAAAGATTCGTCGACATCCAAACCATATTTTTTAATAACAAAATACATCGTTTCAATATAAAAAATATGCGGATCGGTGGGTGAAGTCGAATGAATGTTTCGAATTCATTAGATCCGCCTATGGCCCAATCCCTTTTCGGCCTCAAAGTGGTCTGCAAGCATATCAAGTATGAGATCATTCAAACTCTTGGTTGCTAGATAGTTGGGCGACATGTCATATCACCGGAGAGCTACACGCATTAGCCCTACATGATCGATATCAAGGGCGTGATGATATTCTCATTCGTGATGGAAGTACTCTATCCTTTACGTCACACTCGTTCTACGCTACTTTCTTCTTTTACTGCTATATCTTTATTTTAAAAATGTTCTTTATGTACCTAAACTTACTCATAATGTAATCTCTATTTCCTAATTATGGCTTGATAACTCTCTCCTTTGATCTCTCTACGATGCTCTCATGAAACTTAGTGATACCGTGGCAAAGTGTTATTGTAACGTAATTTGATTATAACAATAACATTTTTGATGATCTACAACTATGAGTAATTCTATACATGTACAAATACATGTCATAGGTCACGCAACATAATTTTATATTCTTGATCATAATGAAAATACATTATGATCAAAAGGTTCTACATCATAATTCATAATTAAGGGTAGGAAATTAGGTTATGTTACCTGTTGTGACATGCCAATGATCGTGTATGTCGCATTACTCTATAATTATAAAGTCATAGGTATTGAAAGCTTTATGATCCCTAAAATAATAATAAATAAATCAAAACTTCATGAAATTAGTTAATTATATAACAAAGTTACGGGCATAATTGTTCGGACACAATGAGTAACACATTACGCTATTAATTATGATGTAAGTCTTATTTATCATTATGTAGCTATAGAGGGAATAGTATAAATACACACAGGCCGTCTGCAGGATAAAGCAAGCAGTGTGACTATAGCCCTCCGCCAAATTATCAAATTTAGGGCCTAGAATTTTTTTTTGGAACAACAAATCTATTATACTAAACATGTATTATATCCACAGTCACCATTTGTTTTCTCTGCCCATCTTAATAAATTGATTTAGAGCTTTAAGAAACACATGGACGGCCAATACAAGTGGTGGCGGTCATTGTGAACTTTTTTTTATTTTTTTATTTTTATTTTTTGAAGGGAAGTCATTGTGAAAATTGAGTGGCAAAGAAACGTATACAGTACATAACTTTACCCGAACCTCTCGGGACATCTAGTCAAAAAATTTAGTATTTCCTTTGATTGTGTTGTATGTTTTAGTTTGTGTAGTTGTGTGGCCCCCATAAGGGTTTTCTTCTTGTCAAAGCTTGTCCTATGGACTTTCGCTTTGATAGTAACGTCTTGTTGTTTTGGTTTGTAAAAATGCAATTGAATTTTGCGTTGTAATCTGAGCTTTTATCGTGTTGTAGTGCGAACTTACAGTAGCGTTTAGAAAGTTTGTCTTTCAGTTCTAATAAAACATTCGTCTTTTGGAGGGAGAAAAAAAAAAAAAAAAAACCGCATCGTAGGCAAGATTCCTGTAGTGTAGTGTAATTTTTGCTAAACCCAACAAACAAATAGACATAAAAAAATATTTAAAAAAAAGGGATTGAGATGTACTATTAAAAGTCAATTAAAACCCAGTCAACAAGGCAGTACAAACAAGTTATGTCTGTTTATACGGTTATTCTGATTTTAGGTTCCCTTAGTTTTTGGGCTCGATACAACTTCAACCCACTAAATCCTTAACCTCAACCAATAACTTGTTCTTTTTCTTCTTCATTAATTTTAACTAACTAATGAGTCCGTGCACATATATACTACATTTCACGTGATCAGTGGCGGACTCAAGAAATTTTTCCACTGGTGTCAAATTAATTTTAACTAACAAATGAGTCCGTGCATGTGTATACATTTGTCCACATATACACGTGATCAGTGGCGGACCCAGTTTTTTTCACTGGGGGTCAAATTAATTTTAACTAACTAATGAGTCCGTGCTACTAACCAATTGACCTATTGGATAATACACTAAATATTATTTGAAATAATATATATACACAGTTTTAATATTACTAGAGGGTATATTATTAATTTCATCAGGAAATTTGAGTGGGGTTCATGCACCCTGCATGTGATATAGGATTTAATAAATAAAATACAAAAAGATACGACAAAGATAGAAAGACCAAAGATCAAATGTTGTGTGTAAGGCATTCTTGTATGTATAGACTTCATTTCATTTAATTAGAGGTATTGACTTTTAAGCAAGTGTGAAGCCATTAAATCAATCATTTTCATTGCTGAAATTAAACCATCGGTTATTAGCTAATTCAATGGTTAAATGAACTCGAATTTTGATTTCTACGGATAAAGCGCGCAGGCCAAAGCTGTTCAAAAGCGCTGGAAGGTGGCGCCGGATTACTGTTTTGCAAAAAAAAATTAATGATTGCAATGCAAAACCGAACTCGATTGTGAACCTTCAAATCGAGCCGCATTCGCAGACGCAGGACACGCGGGCATGCACAAGCCCAAGGCTAAATCTGGATTGGATTTGCACCCTGCGGCCGAAAGAGAGAAGCGGTGTATAATGTTGGTTTTCTTATTCCAACTACACTAAAACAATATCATATAAATATTGCTTCTTTTCCTTCTTCCAACCAATGTGGGAGAAAAGTTTCTTCCCATTTTTCCTTTTCATAACACACACTTGCTTAAGCGATAGGCGATATGACATATCATCAATTTTCCAACAAACCGACTTTAAGCGTTAATTTACCATTCACTCGTTATCCGAATTGAATGATTCCAAATCTCGAATTCATCTACGACTCACGTAGTTTTTGAATTAATAAAACATTACATATATTCTATACAAGAATATATCAGAAATCGCTTCTAAAAGTCATTGAATAAAATGATTATAAAATCATTTTTAATTCATTTTTAATTCAATTCCACATTTTCTCCAACAAGTATCAAGTATGTTTTGTACTTTTGTTTATGCATATGATGATATGAATTTGAATTATTACTTATGTATGTTTGAAATTTATTAATGAAGCTCGAATTTTGTATTTACTGGATGTTATAAATACAATGTTGATATATTTTGTAAGTATGTGTTCAAGAAAAAAAAATTTAAGCGCAGCGCCGTCTGCATCGATTCGCTAGCGCCGGGTTTGGTTGGCGGCTACTGATATACAATATAGATTTTAATGCAGGCACCATGTGTAAAAATTCTGTACAACAGATAAAAATGGTTTTGTAATCTATAAAATAAGAATCTGTTAAAAGACGGTGCTCTTAGGTTTCTGTAAAATAAATTGAGGATTTACGCGTACAGTAATTAATTTTGAATGTATTTAGTACAGCTTGCATTGAGATTTAGGTGCGTAATCAAAGTATTGCCGACACACGTTATTTTAGACGTATTTGAGTGAAGATGACACGTGATATTATACTTATCAATCAAGTAAGTCAATCTTCAACTAGTGCTGGCTCATTTTTTTTTTTGTCTTTTCTTAATTTATTCCTTCGTGTTTTTTTTTTTTTTTTGAGAGACTCATTTGTTTCTAATAATGCTATATTTTATTAATTCTATCAACCGTACGTCATTCTACTGTATAATTTAATAAGTTGAAATAATTAACATATATATTAATATCACATATATAAGAAAGAAAGAAATAAAATCAATGAGTGCATCTATCAAATATGAACTTACATACATCCACGTCATTCTACTGTATATATATATATATATTTTTTTTCCTTTTTCTTGAAGCACTTTATAGTTTAATAAGTTGAAATAATTAACATATCACATACTATACAAAAAAGAGAGGGGGAAAAAAAAAAAAACCAAAGAGTGGGATCTATCAAATATGAACTACACACATCGATAGATTGTCACGTTAAAAAACACATCGTTGACTTATAATATTTTTCTTTTGCTCTCAGTTGGTTTGTCTTCTATCCCTTTCTCTTTTTTATTTTTCTTTTCCAATATTATTTTATCTTACATTCTGATTTGAAGGACTCCTAATGAATGAGATCTCATATTATTTTTTTCAAAAAATTAAATAATATGAGATGAGACACTGAGTAGTGGTGTTTGCGAATTGTGTGGGCATGTTTTGGAGGATCTTATGCATTCATTGTTCTACTGCGCAATCACTCGAGCTGTGTGGGATAGGGTGGGGGATAGAGCCCTTGCAGAGGGTCTTCGGTGGAGCACGGATTTCCGATCGCTGCTAGAGTACCTTTCCTCAACATGTGATGAGGCTCGACTGGCAACCTTGGTTACTACTTTGTGGTATATCTGGAAGTCGAGGTGTGCGTGGCTGTTTGACGGTCAGGCTGTAGATATTGGCAAACTTGTTGTGACTGCGGAGTCTGATGCTCGGGAATATGCAGACCTATTACATCCCCCCCCCCCCCTCCGTGAGCCGGCTAGTACATCGTGGCCTACCACATGGCAACCGCCTGCTGGAGGCCATGTCAAGATAAATGTGGATGCGGCGCTCTCTGTGGACACGTGTGCTTACGGGGCCGTGATTCGGTGGTCGGATGGCCAATTATTGCGTGCTTGCTCGGGCAGATTGGGCAGAATTATTGAGGTTGATGTTACGGAGCTTAGTGCTATTTATAGGGGCCTCATTGTGGCCCGTGAGTGGGGGTATCATTCGGTATGTCTGGAGTCCGACTCCCTTTCATGCATACAACGTCTTCAATCGACAGCTGACGACCTATCTTCTCTAGGTTGTCTTGTTCAGGATTGATTGCATTTAGCTAGTTTTTTTATTCTCTCTCGTTTTCCTTTGTCAAGAGATCTGGCAATCGGCCGGCTCATCTCTTAGCCCAAGCGGGCTTAGCTTATTTAGGCTTTGTGGATTGGGGCACTTCGCCCCCTGAACGCGTTCTTGCTGCTTGTACTTTTGATTCATCTTAATAATAATGTTGATGGTTCCACTCAAAAAAAAAAAATTAAATAAGCTGTGACATATACTACATAATTCAAATGAAAAGAAGATTAATAAAATAAAATAAAAAAACATAACAGAAGAAGAAAATAAGAGAGCAATGCAACTCAACACTCACCAATCATCAGCTAAATAATAATACATTTGGCACGTCTTTAAATCTTTTGACCTCTAATGTAAACGTCGACCCCCTAACCAACTTAATTAAACATATCATCCCTTAAAAAAAATTATTGAATTGTTGAGTTTCATTCCTCCTACTCCCTTAGGAAGATCAAAGGACGCCGGCTGATCGATAATTAATACTAATGGCACGTACGACCACTCTGACACAATGAAAATAACCACAATTGATCGATGCGTCTTTGGAACCACACACATAACGTGACCCTGCACATAATGCGACACTGAGAGCTCCCGGTAACACATCAGATTGTGATATTCGTAATTATGCCCAAAGAAACTCTCTCTTAGGAGGGTCTTGGATTACATGATGAGTAGTGCTAACAGGAGGAGCAGAACCGAAGCTAAGATATTGTTGTAAGAGAAGTGATTTCTCATCTGGGACGTCCATTTCATCATGATCATTCATCATCATACTAGGATGCATAGCCATAGGCGCCATAGGCAAAGGCAAGAGTCCTGTAGTCGTTGTGGTTTGTTGTTGTTGTTGTTCTTGTTCCATTTGAATGCATAATAGCTCAGCTTGAGCCACAGCTAATTGCATTTGAAGCTGGGAAACCTGGTTCTGTAAATACGAAATCGCCCCTACGCAGCCATATACTGGATCTCTTGCTCTTGCATTTGCTTCATACACTAAACTGTTCACTGCATCTCCCCTTTTTTGTATCGGCAGTTCCTGAATATATATAATTTGTTACCACAATAGTATGTTTTATAATTAGTCAATTATATAGAGACTGTAAACCGTATTTTGCATTTGACCACAAATTTGCATTTGCTAGTTGAACATTGAAACGTCATAGTTCAAAGAAATATTCAACAAATTAAGAAGCAAATATTCACTTTTGAATGAACTTTAACTGGTGTCAAAATTACAAAATTAAGCACTCACAGATTAAATGATTAATTAGAGATTCAAATCAATTGAAGTCTATTAAACTCATATACATGCAGTAGATACAAGATAAATTGGTTAAATAGAGATTCAAATCATTCAAGTCCATTAAACACCGTCGGCAATTAAAGCCTCTAATCAAATCTGTATCTACCGCACAAACTACAGATTTTCTATTCAACTTAAACGTGGTAGAGGTGATTCTGATACATTTCTCTCCAAATAGGAATATATGTAAAATAATTTAATCTTTTTGACTTTTTTGACTTTAAATACACACTTGAATCGATCAGTATCTCAATTCCAATTCAAAAAAAGGTTTTGATTTGCATTCCATTATATATCTGCTAAAGAACATAAAAATAACACAGGTAAAAACTAGGGTTTTCTATAGTGATAAGGAGGATGTAAAGAAAACCAGAATACGGGGAGAGAAACGAAACTGACAAACCTGCAACATCTTGTTGACATTGCTAGCACCAAAAACCTTGTGAACCATGGAAAACTTTAGAGGATCATCAGGAGGAAAATAAGGGGCAAAGATGCAATCTTTGGCACACCGACGTCTCAATAATTTGCAAGAAGCACAGGGCGACGTTCCTCCAGCCATTTTTTTTTCCTTTAAGAAATGAAACCCTAAATTATTATTATGCAGAAAGCAATAATATATATATATATATATAAAGAAAAAAAGTTGAGATTTGAAAAGGCTGTATTAATTATAAAATAACGATGATGATGATGGTGGTGCTACATGAATTTTGCAGAAAGCTGTAATTTGGAAAAGAATGGTGCACGGATTAAGGGCTCTTTATAATGGCAATAAGTTAGGTTTGAGACAGAAACGATCAATAATTAAATAAATGATAAAATTACGGGCTATGAATTACTGTGCAATAAATTATTTCCGAGACAGAATATATCAATAATTAAATATGTGTTTATCTTTTTCTTTTTTCTTAGAGATAATATATTTACATTAAACAATATGAAATAGAATGACAAATGTGACGGGAATTTTCAAATGTTGAGGGACTTTGGGTTGGGTTTGGAACATTATGTACTTCCATCAAATAATATATATATATATATATATATATATAAAAGTTAGAAAATTTAATTAATATATTTACTCATAATTAATCTAGTGGTAATCATATGGTAATGAGATTGATATTTTAGAAATAAGTTAGAAGATATTCTTGCTTATGAATGATATCTTTGAAAAACATTATGACTCATTTTTTTTATTTTTTTTATTTTTTTTAGGAATGACTCGTCATTTCAAGCATATGATTCATCAAGATATCTAGAGTGAAAATGGTTTTAATTTATACATGGTATGTTCTAGATATGACCACGATATGAGTTTGTGTGAATGATTACAAGGATTAAATATATATGGTATGTTGAAGTAAAAAATCAAATCACAATGAATATAAATTTTAACGTAAATTTTTCTGAAATGGGTATAACCCACGAGTCATACATGCGGCCTAATTGGATCATATATATTAGCAGCAGCAACTGGGTCGATATAGACTTATTAGCCCAATGTTGAGCTTCTCATTCGAATACTTGGACAAAACGCACATCAACCTCGATCATCTCAGGATCAATTCGTTCGCTCGGTTTAGTCCAATGCACGTCTTAGTATTACGCTTTGATTTTAGATTAATTTACGTTAGAATGATTCATACAGCTTTATATATAGCATTTGGTTTGTTCTGCATTTTCTATAGTTTCGATTACACCACCAGCTCAATATATATATATAGCGGATCGAGTTGAGCCCCAACGTGTCTTCTTTCTCAAGCTTTTCAGTTATTTCTGATTGCTTCATCATGTGTGGTTTTAATTAAATGTGATATATATAATATAACGCCAAACTGACATGGATTTTACAATTTATTCCAAAATCCACATGTTGTCACATTTCCACTTGATTAAACGATTTGTATTCTGAAACGGGACGTTAGAGTATTGAGAATATAGTTTATGTTATTCGGAAACTAATTGTATAACAGTCAGTCACACAGGCATAAAAATTGTATTTGCATTTGATAATATTATTAAATGAGGTTTTGATAACATAAGAAACTTGTGAAAAGAGGAATCTGACGCGGAGTGAGTGTAGAGTTATCGTCAACTGGAATTAAGGGCAAAAAAGTTGACCTCCGGCGTGGATAGTACGTGATATATATATATATAGGATTCTTATATAATAAAATAAAGTAGGCACTTGTATGTATGTTTAGCCTCCACGTTCTACTTTGACTCTAAAGTCACCATATATATGTCCGTGCAATACAAATAAAGACAATTTTTTTTTGAGAATACAAATAAAGACAATTTTACAAGACATAGGAGTAACTACTTCACTTAAATATATAGCTTTGTCCCATGACTTTTTGTCCAACGTTCGTAAATGCGTCACTTAACATATATACTAATAATAAACTACACTATTTGTTCACGTCATTTACTGATTTACTGCTTACTTTACCTTCTAAAAAGCAGATTTGATATACACAAGAATAATAATAATATATTAAGTGTTTGTATGCAGCTAAGCTTGAAGCTAATACTATGTGATACACCCCCCCCAAAAAAAAGAAAAAAGAAATAGTATTGGAGGTGTGGGAAAGATGAAGTCAAACATGAATGTTTGTTGGCGTATCTTCACGCAAAGTCTATGCCCCTATCGTGTGGCGGATCAATTAAGCACTTTGAGGTAAGGAGAAAAGTTATTATATATAGCTGCGTACCTTCTCTATCAAAAGGAATGAGTAGGCATTAGCTAGATGTTCAATAAAGAGCAGGAAATGAAATGGAAAAATTCTTGTTTGTCAGAATTCGAAAAACATGACATTAATTTTCTTACCATACATTAAAGGAAATAGTTTAAGAGATAATGCATAGGATAGCAAAATTAATACTGTAGAAGATAAATTGTAATGCATACAATATGATCCTACTTATTGTTCATATGTCTACTTAACTCCTTACATACTTGTTCACATTCAGAATTACTTGCATCTTGGTACATTAACAAAACATAACTTCGCATAAAAAACAAAGAAGAACGGAGTATAATCCGATTGGTGTAACCGAGTAATCAAAGATACATGACGTCATGGTGAAACCTCATCATGAAGCCATAAAATTCAACATGGTGATACCCTTTAAGGTACTCGTGGAAGTACATCACACTTCTTATCTAGTATATAATCAAGAATAATTGTCATCACATACACATAACAACACATAAGTCAAGTTCCTTTTACATCTTGCTATTACATCAGTTAGCATATAATGGAAATCCATAATCACCATCAAACTCCCAAACCTTAACTCCAATGCATGTTTGTCACGGAATTTCAAAAAATTAGCAGCAATAGATTTTTACAATACAGATAATCACATCAAAATAGGTTCATACTGACACACAACGGACGCAGAAAGTTGATCGTACATATGTCCATTCGCAGCCATCGAGAAGGACTTAGTGTCCGCAAATTGAGCTTGTTCCCATATCGTCTTACAAATACCTCGCCAATGCACAAATACCCCTAATCTAATAGAAGTATGCTAAAAAACGTACCATAAGAACAATTAAAAATGATGTCTTTCTCGTAAGAAAACCTCATTACCTTAAATTTAACATTTCTACTAACAGAAGCAACAACTATTCTTCAAATCTACGAGAATCTACGAACATGAATTACATCTTAACATGAGCTCTAAGAAGAACAAATTTTCTAAACAAGAACATAAACAAAAGTAGAAAAAATCAAGCCTTTCACCTTCTAACTGCGAATCAAAAGACACCGCTGATGGAACTTTTCTAGGTGTCCAATTTCACCGGCAGTGTACCGGGTCAATTGTAGTCTAGTCTAGTGGTCAAGGTCGTATCCACGAGGATTGTAAGGTCAAACACCGACAAGCTATTATTACCTTGATCTAAGTCGCAACAATACAAGAAAGTAATTGTATCTAGGATTCTACTACTACAAAGGGTGATAAAATGATAAAAAACCTAGCCAAGACAATGCAATTATCAAGCCAATCTCTACTAGTATCACGGGAATGAACAACCTACCAACCTTCCAATGGTGTTCAAGTGTGTGTTATCGGTTTACTCCTAAGCTAGAAATTCCCCCTCATACGAGAGTATGGAACTTCTCTATGCCTCCTCCATGGTCTAAGAACCGCAGACCTAATGATTCAACATGATTAAGTTCTCGAGTGCAATGAATGAACAAAAACCCCCGGATAAGAAATCGAGTTACCTTCTCCCACACCAAGTATCTCCTTTCGGTCTCAACGAAGTGTGTGTGTGTGTGTGTGTGTGTGTGTGTGTGTGTGTGTGTATGCAAGTGCTAGGTGATCAATCCAACACAAGCAAGCAAAACAATGAAAATAGGAAAAGATATACAACACACACAAAGCTAGGAAACATGAACAAACATTCCCAATCAACTAATAAAGATTAAATTATCACAAACACATTATCTTGGCTAGCAATAACTTAGCCTCCCATGGCTATGAAGGTCAAATTGTCGCTTAAAAACTTCATAACTATGAACATAAAACTAGAAATAATAAGAAAAGAATTTACCCACAAGATTGCAAGAACTTCAAAGAGAACAATTGCACTGACTCTTCAAGGTTCATCCATGGAGAAAAAATTACATCAAAAGAGATGGGTTTCCTTCACAAAATCAACTCCAAAAGCTTCAAGTAGAAATTCTTCTAAGATTACAAGTAGAATTAATGACTAAAATCTTGCTAAGGTTGGGCTAGAAGAGCCCTTGGAGAAGTTGTCTTCAAGCTTGGAGAGTTGGGGAACAAGGTGGAATGGAAAGATCATCAAAAATGCCTGAAAATTGGAGTTTATAGGCTGAAAATTGCATTCAGCGATGCTTGGCCGCCGCCAATACACGTTGGTGGCCGCCTATGAATAAAATATCTCTGACAGCTTCTGCCAACGTTGGCCGCCGCCAATGATAACTTGGTGGCCGCCAACTGCCACAGCAACTCGGTAAAATGGCTATAACTTGAGTTGTGGTCTTCCGATTAATGTGATTCAAGATACGTTGGAAAACTCGTTTCCCGGTCTACAACTCTCATGAAGAAGTCTTCCCCAGAAAATTCCTCTGGGGGGTCAAATGTCCGTTGAAGATAGGCTACGGTAAAAGCACTAAAGACAAATGATCCGTTTGAATTCGATAGCTTCCGGCACACTCTTCTAGCCCTCAAAAGACGTGTTTATGATCAACACATGTCGTCACTCGGGGTCTTGGTCAACCTATAATCCTGCAATAAATCACCAAAATACCAAACGTAAACCCGAAATGACGCTCGGTTACTATAACCGGTACAAAACCTATCAAAATATGATATTTTATATAACAATTAATATCTACACATTTGGATGAAACTATGTAAATAATTAATAACGTATCTTGTAAATATTTGTATTGATTATTGTAATCATTGTAATTATTACCGTATATACCTAGAGAGTCCTAGAATGTTCTGATAGTGTGTATATAAACAAATGTAACCCATCAATTCAAGTGTGAATAATAATATACACAAAATATTTTCCTAAATTTAATACTAATATGGTATTAGAGCACTCATATCTCTTCTTGCGTTGAATCTCCTAAAAACCCTCTTTTCACGCAACCAATTTCTCTCCCTCCTTCTTCTCTTCATCCCTGTTCAACCCCCTCTTTTTTTTTTGGCATTAACTCTGCTCATCGGCATCCATGGCTGCTCCTAACAGCACCTCTGCCATCATTACACCAGCTTCATCCCCGTCTCTAGTTGCCTTCAATCCCACCATTCAAACACCGATTAAACTCGATCCTACAAATTTCAATGCCTGGAATCTACAACTCGAAACGCTACTTATCGGCTATGATCTCTATGGCTATGTTGACGGCACCATTCCCCCACCGCCGCCACCGTGACCACAAACGGTCAAACCAAATCCAATCCTGAATTTGTGTTATGGAAACGACAGGATAGCTTTATCTTGAATATTATCATCTCGTCCCTCACTCCCGGTGTTCTTCCTTTCATCAGCAACGCCGATCCGGCAAAACGAACTTCCAGATATGCTTGGACAATTTTAAACGATACCTATGCTAAGGCTTCTCGTGGACGCATTCGATTGATTAAGCAATCAATGAAATCACTCAAAAAGGGAGCTCAGCCCATCTCCGACTACCTGTATACTCTCAAGTCTAAATTTGATGAATTGGCCCTTCTTGGAGAGCCTATGAATCATGAGGATTTTATTGATTTAATTCTTGAAAATGCTGGGGATGATTACAACGACATCGCTAGAGAAATCCAGGCCCGAGACACGCCGATAACCTTTGAAGAATTACATGAAAAGCTCCTCAATTTCAGGCCTGCAGCACATGAATCAGTTCATGCTCCTTTTTTGGGTCCGGCGTCGGCCCATTCTGTTTTCCGACCAACCACCGGTCTCCTGCCTCGTCCTCCACCTTCATCCTGGCGTGGTCAATCTGGCTCATTCCATTCAGCACCTTGATGACGGTCAAATTATACCCGTAAAAGTCATCAACATTGACCTTAAATCGAGATTAATAATACGCATTTTATATTAAATCACACGTTTATATTTAATATTTAATGTTATGTGATTTATATTATGTAAATTGGTATTTACTCGTTTTTATCCGATTTACTGTGCGATTAATGTTGATTTTATAGATCATTACAAATCGGGAGGATTAATGTCATTCAATCAATTATCTCAAGATAAGGAAGGAAGGAAATCGGAGCATTAAATGAGAGATTAATCGGATCGACGCAAACGTGCAGTGGGAGCAAGGCAAACGAAGGAAACGTGTTAAATATGCCAAGTTTAGGTTCGGTCGACCGAGCCTAGTGCTTCGGTCGACCGAGTGTTAGCTCTCGGTTGACCGAGTGTCAGCTTCGGGGCGGTTTTCGGCTTTAATTGTGTTTACCTTCTAGAACCACCCTAAGTCGGCAAAAACCTCTATATAAGCAAGCAGCTACGAGAATTGTAATATACACCTTGAGTACCTTAGAATATCATTCAATAAAATCATTCTATTCATATCTTTATTCAATGTAGTTTATTGAGGGTGTTTCAGAGTTTAAGAATTTGCAAATTATGTAAGCCTTTATTTTACATTTCTTTTATTTTAAGTAATTAATTCCCCCAATTATATTTTATTGTTTGAGTTAGTTAATTCATAGCTAGATGATGTAGATCTAGGCTATGACGTTAGTGGATGTGGCGAAGCCTTGTCTATGAGGTCCCATAACCTACGTCATATGTTTAACGTCTATTCATGAATCTGCTTGGTTTAATTAATGTGTATCTAAGTAGTTTATATGATTTCTTTACGAGTTCTTGTTTAACTGCATTCGTATGATGAAACGCCGAGAAATATATTCTAGGATGTAACTGGGGATGAAATCGTTTGGGTGACCGAATGGAATCATTCGGTCGATCGAGTGTCTATCTTTCGGTCGACCCGAGCCCCTATTTGTCTGTTGGTTAGTCCGCCACGTCTTTATGGTAGGTTTAGCTTAGTAGGATTTATTATCTCATTAGGTATGGCCACGCCACGTTGCTCGTCGATTTTAATTAGCGTCACGATTAGGAAATACCAATATAGGGCTCTAGGTCGGCTCATGAATGATCTTTCGGGACTTTTCAATGAGATCTAGGTAGGTTTTGTATTAGGAATTGGCGTCACCTAGTTATCGTAGTTAAGTAAACTAGCATGAGACCTAAAAGGTAATTGTTAGTTGGGCGAGGCTTGAGCGATCGTTTAGGAAATACGCCTAACCATAGGAATGTTGCCTAAGCGAGGTGTACGGTTAATATCGGCATCCTTAGAGTCGTAGCGTGTGAGTTATATGAGATGGAGGCACCAAAAGGCGAAGTCACGTAACAATACCACGTTGATCTAGTGACCTACCGGTGCTAAGTCAAGTTAAAGAGGATGACTCCCGTAGCCAATCTAAGATAGATACAAACGGATTGACAGATTAATAAGTTCGATTTATTATATAAATTATCTAGGTCCAAACGATAAAGACTATAATTGGGGAGGTTAATTACGTTGTGTCGAGTTGTGTCTTTACTTTTCTTGTCCTATGTTGGTCGTAGACCGCCTCTATGTCCTTGACATGTTTAATTAATTGTTTGTATATAAGATGATCCATAATTGGTTCCTCGTGGGATCGACCTTGATTCACTATAGCTATACTACGATGGGCCTAGTCCTCTTGCTAGTATTGGTTTATGGTGGTCAAGTATATTATAACTGATTGACCACGTCATCAAGTTTTTTTGGCGCCGTTGCCGGGAACCAACGGTCAATTTTATATATAAATAATTTTTTATTCATGTCGAGTTTTTCATTTTAAGTCTGCTTTTACGTTTTGAGTCCCTACGGTTGTATGCGCTCGTCTCGAAAATTCCGGCAAAAAAAAATAATAAAAAAAAAATTATTATTCGGTCGATCGAGAGACCTCATTCGGTCGACCGAGCACTTATAATATTTTTGTTTTGTCTCGCTCATTTGCAAGGTTTCGATTTGTGTTTTTCGAAGTGCGGAATTTCGCGTGTCTGCATTTATCCCCGTATGTTTAATCCAGAGGTCGATAGCAGCATGGGAAACCATGTTAAAATCAGTCTACGGTCTGTTTGTTTTTGTTTTTCTTCTGTTTGCAGAAACCAGGGAAGCAATAATCCAAGTCAATAATTTTTCAAGGCGCTTAAAATAACCCAAAGAACATGCGGAATTATGAATCTAAGATGGAAAAGCGATGGAAGCAACGCCTTTGAAGCACCAAGATGGCTCCGACAAGAAAAAGAATTTTTTTTTCTTTTAAGGCTTAAATTCTTCGTGGTACAATGTTGAAGGCAAGGTACTACCTTTTTTTTCTTATGTTTTACTACCTTTTGGTTTTTTGAGCATAAGTTAGCCTATACATGAACCTTAGTAAGAATCTTAGCCCGGAGTTGGTTTGTAAGAATAATTTTATTAGTGTGGAAGGTTCTGCCCCAAATCTGTCTCATCTAGAGGGTGTAAGGAAACATGTAGTAGTTGAAGGAAGCAGTGAATAAAGAGTTCCTCGTAGTTCTATTAAAATCTCATGGTCCTATGCATGAAATTGCCTACCGCCATGGGAGCAACAAGCTATGTAGTTTAAGCATTCGCAATCTAAAGAAGGCGTTGAGTTTTGAGAGAACACCATCTTTTGCTTTCGTTGATGTTTATGGTGATGGCTTCTCGGTGAACCCACCTTAATGTAAGCGATATTACGCTTTGGGTGACAATTTAGAAATCGAAGAATCTTTGTACATAGGTTCGGAAATGGTTTAACCATGGCTGGGCGAGTTCAACCGAGCTTCGGCTCAAATCGACTCCCCTCCGCGTGTGATGTACGTTATGCTAGATTCGATAAGACTTAGCATAGCCGATAAGCCTTCGGGCTAAACGGGGCTTATCTTGACGGATTGGCCTGAATCGTCACATATGTTCCAACGAATAAGACGGCATAGGCTTGCCTACATAACCGACCTTATTCGAGTACTTTGATTCGTTGTTTCTTATTGTCAAGGCCAAAACCGTAATTTTAACCGAGTTTCTTAGAATTCACTAATCCCAAAACGAGCCGAGGTAAGAGCTTTGGATAAATGGTATGGATAAATATCGTTTCTAGGTCTCACAACCAAGGAAGGGTATTAATCCGCATAAAAGCAACAAGCCCACCTCTTATAGTGCGTGCTTGAAGGGTCAAAGTCCAGCGATCCAAGAATAATAATAACCGACAAGGATACTTTTGGAAAGTGAAGTGAGGGCTTTAAACTCGTAACTACTTCTTTAAAACCCTTAGGATTTCTTTTTAGGATTATAGGTTTTGTTTTCTTTGAGTCAAATAAGAGTAACGTGAAATATGTTGAGGTTTTTATTTTGCCGTGTTCCGATGGCCATTGGGCTAAGGATGTGCAAAACTTTTTACTCAATATAGGCCACGTGAATTAGAGTTCCGTAGGAGAGTCGAGAAATTGCTGAATAAAAGGAAATTTAGCAATCAACCTTAAGATGGAAGCATTAAGAGAGCTTGAGAATTATTGAAAATGTAACAGAGAATGATTGGTGCGAACAAGAACAATCTTGGTCAACTTCCAAAATCTTTTAGAATGGTGATCCAAGTGAAAATTCAAAGTGGTGCGCAATTCATTCTGCAACTACCCTTATCCTTTCATTTATACATTTTCACCCTTCAACCTTTTCGATCCTCTCGCCAATCTGCCCCAACAGTTCACATTTCTAACCATTCTTTCATCGCCTCTCTTTCTTTCCATCCGTTTCACTCTCCCACCCAATCTCGATGCCTTAACCATTTTCAACCCACCCATAAACACAATTTCTTACCCACCCTTTATCTTTTCTTCCCAACTTTATGTGTATCTTTTTCTAAACCCATCATAATCTCAACCTCCATTTTGTTTACAAAATACCTTTGTGTTGCGGAATTTGAAATATTGCTCAGCGTTAATGATTATCTTTTATCATTTTGATTTTCATGATCCTAGTTGGGGTAAGTGTAGCTCTGACCCTAGCTAGATTTTAAAGGTTTTTGGTTCGATCAAAGTACAACTTATCTTTCTACCGGAGGTTTTAAATTTCACATTTTTTCCGTCTATTCCGGCATTTCTAGATGATAAGTTTTGTTCTGAACTATCACACCGATCCGACCCTGTTGATGACGGTTATGATTTTTACGTGATCATTGGGTTATTAGTAATTTCGAGGAGTAACTACATCTCCCTAAGTTGTTGATATCCAATGCAAGCGAGAAGTTTATGCGTTAAGTTTTTTATTTTATCTTTAGTCAATAGGTCGCATTGCATCTGTTATACCTTACCATGTTTCTCTGGAATGAATACATAGTGAGCCAGTCCACCTCGTGTTTTCCCACATGGGGTTATGCTTATTGATCTTTGTCTTCTCCACCCGGTTTTAAGAATATTTAAGCGGTGGAGGTTGTAGATGAAGACCACCATCTTTCGTTGCTTGTTTATTTTTCTTTCTATTTAGTATTTTTCTTGTCATTGGTCGTATAAAATAAAGTGGCTTAAACTGTTTTTAGGTATTTATACCTCATTACTGCCACATTATTTTATAACTTCCAAAGGCATGATATTTTACGGTTTCGTGGAGTTTGTGCGCTTATCACAGTTTTCACTTGCTTCTCCACAACGTCTTTGAAATTTACTCCGATGTTCGCTTTACTTGAGAGCCGTTTCGAGCTAAGTCTTCTTCTTAACTTCTCATTTATTTTTGTCATTGAGGATAATGCCATGTTTAAGTGTGGGGTAGGAGACTTAGCCATGTTATGTTATGATTGAAATTTGAATGAAACGGCACATGATTGAAAAAATTGAATAAATACCATATTATGTATCTCGTACCCTTAGAATTGTGAGTCCCTAGCTAAGAATTGATAGGAAAGGAACCAAGTTTCATGAGTACGTGATCATTTTATACTTATGTTAAGTAAATTTAAGGATATTCATGCCCGCTTTTTTGTAGTAGTTATTTATTATTCAATTACTCAACCTGTGAATCGAGTATACCGCGCAAATCATAATAACTGAAGAAATTATGTGTACATTGCATAGATGATTGGTTATGTAGACTTAGTGTCAATATCTATCTTCTGATGTATTCTGATAATCTTGCCAACAAAAGCGGAGTAATAAGCTTGAGACGTACCTGTGTTTGACAATGCGTTAAAACACTGGGCTTGTAGTAACATTACCAAAGTAGCCCCGCGCTTGTGGTAATATTCAATGCTATATTTGATCTAAGATAGGGGGATACTTTAAAAAGTTTTCTTCCTTGAGATTTATAGTATTTGAAAAATATGAAGATATGAATTGAAGATATTCAACTCTTTAAGAGGCTTTGAGTAGTACTCGGTCTCCAAGTCCAAAAACCCTATAGATACGCTCTTGCTTATTGCTCTAGTGCTTCAAAATTTAAAGGCTTGAGAAGTATGAATCTTTGAGGTTGGTAGGTTGAGATTACGAAGTTGGCATAAAATCTAATCTTGCTACGAATATATAAAACTAAATGCACATGCACACATCACTTCGATTCATAGTGAGTAGTGAATAATGGATATCTTATGAGCATGACTAGTATGAGTTGACTTGAGCTTCTTGCGTAAGTATGACCTGACCATGGGAAATGTTGTATTGGGAAATGACTTATTGATGCTTTGTTCGGGACGATCAAAGTCTAAGTGGGGGGTAGTTGATGACGGTCAAATTATACCCGTAAAAGTCATCAACATTGACCTTAAATCGAGATTAATAATACGCATTTTATATTAAATCACACGTTTATATTTAATATTTAATGTTATGTGATTTATATTATGTAAATTGGTATTTACTCGTTTTTATCCGATTTACTGTGCGATTAATGTTGATTTTACAGATCATTACAAATCGGGAGGATTAATGTCATTCAATCAATTATCTTAAGATAAGGAAGGAAGGAAATCGGAGCATTAAATGAGAGATTAATCGGATCGACGCAAACGTGCAGTGGGGAGCAAGGCAAACGAAGGAAACGTGTTAAATATGCCAAGTTTAGGTTCGGTCGACCGAGCCTAGTGCTTCGGTCGACCGAGTGTTAGCTCTCGGTTGACCGAGTGTCAGCTTCGGGGCGGTTTTCGGCTTTAATTGTGTTTACCTTCTAGAACCACCCTAAGTCGGCAAAAACTCTATATAAGCAAGCAGCTACGAGAATTGTAATATACACCTTGAGTACCTTAGAATATCATTCAATAAAATCATTCTATTCATATCTTTATTCAATGTAGTTTATTGAGGGTGTTTCCAGAGTTTAAGGGCTGCAAATTATGTAAGCCTTTATTTTCTGTTTCTTTTATTTTAAGTAATTAATTCCCCCCAATTATGTTTTATTGTTTGAGTTAGTTAATTCATAGCTAGATGATGTAGATCTAGGCTATGACGTTAGGGATGTGGCGAAGCCTTGTCTATGAGGGTCCCATAACCTACGTCATATGTTTAACGTCTATTCATGAATCTGCTTGGTTTAATTAATGTGTATCTAAGTAGTTTATATGATTTCTTTACGAGTTATCGTTTAACTGCTCGTATGATGAAACGCCGAGAAATATATTCTAGGATGTAATCGGGGATGAAATCGTTTGGGTGACCGAATGGAATCATTCGGTCGATCGAGTGTTCATGCTCGGTCGACCGAGCCCCTATTTGTCTGTTAGTTAGTCCGCCACGCGTCTTTATGGTAGGTTTAGCTTAGTAGGATTTATTATCTCGTAGGTATGGCCAATGCCACGTTGCTCGCCGTTTTAATTAGCGCACGATTAGGAAATACCAATATAGGGCTCCTAGGTCGGCTCATGAATGATCTTTCGGGACTTTCAGCGAGATCTAGGTAGTGATGTGATCCATGATGACATTCCGACCCATTGGCACCTATGCAGCCCGTGGATCATCTGGTAGTTCGAGATGGGCCAATAACAAGGCTCCAAAGAAGCGGTTAAGAGAAGCTATGAACAACCTGGTGATAGAGACTTATTCGGAGTTCGGAGAGGCCGTGGAGATGATCGAGGCGCCGGCAGTGACACTCCTTCAGGTCTTTGTCGGACGCCAAGAAGATTATATTCAAATTGATTAAGTATCGACTTATTTTATTTTGATTATTCAAACTTTTGGTTTGATTATTATTTAATAAAGGTCATTGGGCCTAAGTAGGCTAGTGGAAGCCCACCATGGGCGCATTTTTCCTAGGGTTTTTTTCTAGTGGGAATTTCTCCCACATTGCTTTTTAGCTTCTAGTTCTTTTGGTTGTAAGCCTATATAAGGCAAATCAGGTCCCAGGATCGAAACCTGGCTCTGATACCAACTGATGTGATTCCGGTTGGAACCAGATCTGATGTTTTGCCCAGGAAGTAACTAAGGGGAACAATGACGAGCCAATGATCCTAGACCTAGTAATCCAACTAAATCGTAGGCAGAGAACGCCCAACAAATGCTCACAATGCTGGTAAATCCTCAAAGGGTTGAACTTTCTACGACAAAGAAAATTCTCACTCGCAAGTGATTTTCAAGCCTCACGACTTGGTTGAGTAAAACTCAATGATTTGATTTCTCTCACGAATCCTCACTTGATGATAGCCACTTTTCAAATCGATTTTAGTAAAAATTTTAGCACCACACAATTCATCCAACATATCATCTAAACGAGGAATAGGATAGCGATACCTCACAGTGATTTGATTGATTGCTCGACAATCAGTGCACATTCGCCATTCACCTCCTTTCTTGGGGACTATGATTACCGGAACCGCGCAAGGACTCATAGATTCTTGGATTTTCCCTTTCTCCAACAGCTCCGTCACTTGCCTTTGGATTTCTTTAGTTTCCTCTGGATTAGCACGATAGGCTGGTCGGTTAGGCAACACTGCTCCAGGAATAAAGTCTATGTGATGCTCCACGCCACGTAATGGTGGCAATCCGCTTGGTTCCTCCTCGGGAAAGACATCAGTAAATTCCTGCAAAAGAGACACAACAACACTAGGAAGGGAATCCGTGAGTTCTGAAATGGTTAGAAAACATGGGGAAGGGGTGGGGGGGCACGGCCTCTTTGTAAATAAAGAGGAGAGGTGCGTGTCCAGCCGTAATGGCATTGCAAACCTCATTAGTCCTCGCATAGAAACTACCTCTCACTTTGGCCTCCTTTATCTTTTCAACTTTAGGAGCTCCCTCACTACTAATGGCGCCCTCCCTTGCGTTTAACTTTTCGACTTTATTTTTCCCCTCGTATGGTATAAGAGCTCCCTCCCTCACATTTTTATTTTCAACTTTTCTTTTACCCTCCTCTCGAATCACACTACCCTTTTGGTTTTTCTCTCCCGTCACTTTTGCTTTACTTTTCAACTGTATAACTCCCTCATTTTTTTCGTTTTGCTCACGGTTTAAAGCAATGCGGAGTTGATCTTGTGTGCTGCCTCGGGGACAAAGCTACGAATGTAAAATTCTTCCCTTAAACTTTAAGTCAGATCTGTTTAAGTAACCATCATATGTGACACGCCGATCAAACCGCCATGGACGTCCCAATAATAGATGACTCACGTGCATAGGGACAACATCACATAAAACATCATCTTCAAGCTTGCCAAGGCTAAAAGAAATAAGTGCTTGACGGTGTACTCGAACATCTCCCGCATCATTAAGCCACCGCAAATTATATGGACGGGATGTGGGGTAGTAGGAATGGATAATCGCGACACTAAATCAGCACTCACCACGTTTGCACAACTACCCGGGTCTATGATCATCGAGCAAAGTTTGCCACCTATCAAACACCGCGTGTGGAATATATTTTCCGTTGATCATTATTCTCCATCTTCACCACACTACTCAAAGCTCTTTTAGAATATACACCTCGCCACCGGTCGTGCACCAATTCTTCTCCTTCTTCCTCCTCCCATTCGGCTTCATCCTCCTCCTCGAGGAAGCCGACTCATACTCATTCGCAACCGACTCACCAACCAACAAAATTCGGACGTTTAGAAGGGCATTGGGACTGCATATGCCCCATTCCACATTACACTTGTGGCATTGAATTTCATGGGTAGGCTTTGGTGGCAACGGTGCAACTTTTTCCTTATCATCTACCCTCGGTTTGTAAGTTGCTTTGGGCAAAATAGTGGGCTGTTTTGGGCATTCTGCGTAGTAAGTAGGGCTGTTTGAGGTATTTAGAGCTGTCCCCTCTATATGGAAATGTGCGCAAAGTAGAAGTGTTACCTCCCGAAAATTTAGCTTGAGTTGCTCATTGCCGCGTTTTAGTTGACTTTCAATGGTCAAGGCCGCATGTAACATCTCTTCCAACGTTGCACAACCCTTGACTTCAACCGGATTTGCAATATCAATCGTAGCCCGTTAAGAAACGTTGCATAGTAACCTCCTCTCGTTCGTCGAGGTCCGATTTTGCAAGTAATGTAACCAAATCGTGATAGTAAGCATCGACAGAGCGATTGCCTTGTGTAATAGTTTGTAAGCGGCGATATAAATCACGAAAGTATGAAGCGAGGACAAACCGTTTCGATCTCTACTTTCAAATCATCCCATGTACTAACTAAACTCGGCGAAGGTCTTTGAAGCCTCCGTGAATTAGTCATCCGTGTCAACCAAACCATCGCATAACCGGTAAATTCAAGCTTAGCAAGGCTGCATTTCTTCGCTCGAGAGTAGTTATTGCAAGCAAATATTTGTTCGAGTTTGTTCTCCCACTCAATATACGCATCGGGATCACTTGCACCATTGAACGATGGCAATTTCATCTTAACCTGTCGCATGTTATTATCAACCACATCATCCTCTACGGCCGCATGGTCAGCGTCCGCATGAGCCACATACTCCTCATACGCCTGAGCTCGTCCACCTCCTCTATCTCCTCTACCGCTCTACCTCCTCTATCACCTCTACCGCCTACCCCTCCTCCATCATCACCTCGGTTGTGCAGACCAACAAAGTATCAAGTGTCTCACGAATTGCACGTATATCATCACGTAAAGGTGTCACTGCCGCATGTATGGCCTCATCTACCTCCTGTCTCACTTCATCGAACTGTCGTGCCAATTCGGCGTTATGAGTCTCAAACTTCTCCTTTAACTGTGCCTCCACAATTTCATTTACCTCCTCAACAACTAAACCACGACCAACCATGTTGCCTCACTATCACTCGTGTTTACACTCCCCTCTTTCTATGTCGTAAAAGTACCCTTGTCAAATGAACCATAAAAGCAAGCAAAAGTAAACAGCACGCAAAACCGACTCTCTAGAAAGGACACTAGGTGTTCAGACCGAGAAAAGGTATAGAAATGAGTGGGATGGTGTGTGAAGAGTTGCTAATGTGAGTAAGAAAGGTGGGAAGCAAAAGACACGGAAAAGTAATGAAATTAGGTGACTGCAATATTTCACGGGTGTGAAAAATTTTCACACCTGGGTGTGATAATTTCGTCAAAAAGGTGGCACTTTTTTTTTTTTTTTTTTTTTTTTTTTTTTTTTTTTTTTTTTTTGAGACTACAAAATGTGTGGTGTGTGAAATTTGACACACCGGGTGTGAAGCTCACGTCCAAATTTGCAGCACTTTTTTTTTTTTTTTTTTTTTTTTTTTTTTTTTTTTTTGTGGCCGACTAAATAAAATAAAACAAATTAAAATAAACAAACTAGGTCAAGGCTATTGGTGCCTTTGTGTGTATACGGCCTAAAACAAATCACAGGAAAACAATTAGGCTAGGCAACTGGGGTAGTCAACGGAGAAGACAAACAAATTGGTGCTAATGGACGAATTGAAAGAACAAGAATATGCATGTTGACGAACAATATGCAGGAACAATTGATAATAATTTTTTTGTATATAGATGCAGAATTCGCAGGGAGCAAGAAACAAAATAAGGGCTGATTCTTTTTTTTTTTGACTATGAAGGACTAGTAAGAACACAAATAAGGATCAGGTCGAGATATTTTTTTTTTTGATTGTGAACGACGAAGAAGAAACAAAATAACGAAATAACAAGAAACAAAAAAGGGGTATTTGCTCACCAAAGTCATTGAATTTCTGCTACTAATGATGTGATTAGGTTGGAACCAGAATCGATGTTTTGCCCAGAAGAACTGGCTTAAGAACGACGCGAGCCAATGATCCTGCACTCAGTAATCCAACTAAATCAGTAGGAGAGAACGCCCAACAAACGCTCACATCTTTGGTAAATCAAAGGTTTGAACTTTCTACGACAAAGAAAATTCTCACTGCATGAAGTGATTTTCAAGCCTTATGACTTGGTTGAGTAAAACTCAATAATTTGATTTCTCATAAAATAATTGTCTACCAAATAAAAAAAGCTAGTGTTTCGCTTTATATAGAACTACAACCAAAAAAACTGAAGCTAAAAGAAAAATGGAGAAATTCCCACTAGAAAAAAACCCTAGGAAAAATGCGCCCCATAGGTGGGCTCCTCACCTACTTAGGCCCAAATGACCTTTATTAAATAATAATCAAACTAAAATTTGAATAATCAAAATAAAATAAGTCGATACTTAATCAATTTCGAATATAATCTTCTTGGCGTCCGACAGCACGAAGGAGTGTCACTGTCGGCGCCTCAGTCGTCTCCACGGCCTCTCCGAACTCCGAATAAGTCTCTATCACCAGGTTGTTCATAGCTTCTCTTAACCGCTTCCTTTGGAGCCTTGTTATTGGCCCATCTCGAACTACCAGATGATCCACGGGCTGCATAGGTGCCAATGGGTCGGGAATGTCATCATGGATCACATCAGGTAGGTTTTGTATTAGGGAATTGACGTCACCTAGTTATACGTAGTTCGTAAACTAGCATGAGACCTAAAAGGTAATTGTTAGTTGGACGAGGGCTTGAGCGATCGTTTAGGAAATACGCTAACCATAGGAATGTTGCCTAAGCGAGGTGTACGGTTAATATCGGCATCCTGTAGAGTCGTAAATAGCGTGTGAGTTATATGAGATGGAGACACCAAAAGCGAAGTCACGTAACAATACCACGGTGATCAGTGACCTACCGGTGCTAAGTCAAGTTAAAGAGGATGACTCCCGTAGCCAATCTAAGATAGATACAAACGGATTGTGATTAATAAGTTCGATTTATTATATAAATTATCTAGGTCCAAACGATAAAAACTATAATTGGGGAGGTTAATTACGTTGTGTCGAGTTGTGTCTTTACTTTTCTTGTCCTATGTTGGTCGTAGACCGCCTCTATGTCCTTGACATGTTTAATTAATTGTTTGTATATAAGATGATCCACAATTGGTTCCCTGTGGGATCGACCTTGATTCACTATAGCTATACTACGATGGGCCTAGTCCTCTTGCTAGTATTGGTTTATGGTGGTCAAGTATATTATAACCTGATTGACCACGTCATCACACCTTATTCTGCACAGCCACAGGCTTCTACTCCCCGGCCAACCTACGGCTCGAATAACCAAACTCGACCCAAGAAGCCCTATCTTGGTAAGTGCCAATTATGTGCAACTCATGGCCACTCTGCTAAATTTTGTCCTATGTTTCAGGTCCATCCCTTGCATCATAACCCCCCACGTCCTCAAGCTAATTTAATGGCCCACTCATCTGGCTCGGCTCAGTCCTCCAACTCGTCTCATCCTTCTCTCACCTCTCCTTGGTTGTTAGATAGTGGAGCTACCCATCATGTTACTACAGACTTGCAGAATCTGTCACTTCACAGTCCTTATTTTGGCACATATGACATTATGGTCGGCGATGGCAATGGTCTACCCATTACTCACACCGGTTCTACCACTCTCCCTGTCTCTATTTCTAAATCTTTTAATTTAAATGATGTTCTTTGTGTGCCTGACATGTCCCGTAATTTATCGTCAATTTCTAAATTATGTCAAACAAATAATATTTCTGTTGAATTCTTACCTTCTGAATTTCATGTGAAGGATCTCCAGACGAGTCAAATCCTCCTCCGTGGTCCGGTTAGGAATGGACTCTTCGAGTGGCCTTCTCAACCTCTTATTGCTTTTGGTTCTAATAAAGCCACAAAAGATGTGTGGCACCATCGTCTGGGTCATCCCGCCAGTTCTATTTTAAATAAAATTCTAAGCGTTTATAATCTAGACACTATTTCCTCTGAATTATTACACTGCTCTTCCTGTTTGGAGAATAAAAGTCACAAGTTACCTTTTTTATGCATCTACATTACAGTCTTCCCGTCCCCTTGAGATTTTATTTTCGGATGTTTGGACTTCTCCTGTTGTTTCTTGTGATGGTTATAAATATTATATTATTTTTGTGGACCATTTCACACGCTATGTATGGTTTTGCCCTCTTGTTCGTAAGTCTGATGTTGCAACGACTTTTATGCGCTTTCGTTTGTTAGTTGAAAAGTTTTTTGACCACTCTATTAAAGTCCTATATTCCGACAACAGAGGTGAATTCATAGCTCTACGTGATTATATTTCCTCTAATGGTATATCCTTCCTCACTACTCCTCCTCACACACCAGAACATAACGGTCTTTCTGAACGACGTCACATGCATATAGTTGAAACGGGTCTAGCTCTCCTTTCCCATGCATCCCTTCCCACCACTTTCTGGCCCTAAGCTTTCTCCACCGCTGTCTATCTTATTAACCACATGCCCACTCCTGTTCTCAACATGCACTCACCCTATGAATCCATCTTTCACTCTGCTCCTAACTATCACAAGCTTCGCGTCTTTGGGTGTCTTTGCTATCCTTGGCTCCGACCCTACACTGAACACAAACTCCAACCCCGTTCCAAAGCATGTGTTTTCCTTGGATATGCTCCTACCCAAAATGCCTACTACTGTTTTGACCGTAGTGACTCTCGACTTTATGTCTCTCGGCACGTTAAATTTGTGGAATCTGTCTTCCCCTATAGTTCGACTCCTCCCTCATCCCCACCTTCTACCCCTCTTATCTCTGACTGGAATCCTACACCCCCTCCCTCTTCCTCTCTCACTCCCGCCCCAACTTCACTCGATACACCTCTTGCACCATCTCCACCATCCCCTGCTCATCCTCCTCCTCCGCCCCCTCCCTCTGCTCCTGCTCACCCGATGCGCACTCGTTCCCAAAACAACATTCACAAACCTATTCAAAAGCTTAATCTTCACGCTACCCTTTCTTCGCCCACTGAACCCACAAATGTCCTTCAAGCTCTTAAACTCCTTCAATGGAGAACTGCAATGCAAGAAGAGTATGACGCTTTGGTGCGTAATAACACTTGGGACCTTGTTCCCGCCGATCCTTCCTACAACGTCATTGGCTCTAAATGGATTTTTCGGCTGAAATGTAAGCCCGACGGTTCTCTTGATCGCTACAAGGCTCGCCTTGTGGCTAAGGGCTTTGCCCAGCCCTGGGGTTTATTATTCGGAGACCTTTAGTCCGGTTGTCAAACCCCCTACTATCCGTGTTGTTCTCTCCATTGCATTGACGCAGGGGTGGTTTTTGCGTCAACTTGATATCAATAACGCGTTCTTGCATGGTACTCTACAGGATGATGTTTATCTTGCTCAACCTGCAGGCTTTATTGACTCGGATCGACCTAATTATGTATGCAAGCTACGTAAAGCGATCTATGGTTTAAAACAAGCCCATAGGGCTTGGTATGACGAACTTAAAGGATTTCTACTATCATGTCGCTTTACTCAATCACAGGCTGATGCGTCTCTTTTTGTTTATCATTCTGGTGGCCTCATTTTATATTTACTTGTATATGTCGATGATTTAATTGTTACAGGTAATCACTCTGCAGCGCTGGAATCGTATATTCACAAACTCGGAGCTCGATTCGCCCTCAAGGATCTTGGTTCCTTATCTTACTTTTTGGGTATAGAGGTCATTCCTAATTCTGCAGGCTATATCCTTTCACAGCGTCGCTATGCTTCTGAACTTCTTGCCAAGTTACATATGGATCGTGCCAATGCCGTGGCTACTCCTTTACCTACCGATATCTTTACTCTTTAAACCTAAGTCGGGTTCTCTCGCGGATCCTCTCATTATCGTATGGTCTTGGGTAGTCTGCAATACCTCACCTTCACACGTCCTGACATTGCATTTGCCGTCAACAAATTATCTCAATTTATGCACTGTCCGACGGATGTCCATTGGGCTCATGTCAAGCGCTTACTTCGCTACTTAGCTGGGACTGTTGGCTATGGCATTCAACTGTATCGCCACTCTCCACTTACACTTCATGCGTTCTCCGATGCTGATTGGGGTGGTAATAGGGATGATTACTCCTCTACAAGCGCCTATGTAATTTATCTTGGTCGAAACGTCATATCCTGGAGTTCTAAGAAGCAAACAACCATAGCTCGTTCTTCCACTGAAGCTGAGTATAGGTCAGTTGCTGCTACCATTGCCGAGCTTAATTGGATTACCTTTCTCCTCCGTGATCTTGGACTGCCTAGCTCACATTCACCAGTTATTTACTGCGACAACCTTGGAACGACCCAATTTTGCTCCAATCTCGCTTTCCATTTCGCATGAAGCACGTGGCTATTGACTACCACTTTATTCGCGATCAAGTACAACGTGGCACTCTTCGTATCGCTCATGTAAATAATCAAGACCAATTAGCCGATTGCTTGACCAAGTCACTACCTCGTCCAGCTTTCCAACATCAACGTACCAAGTTAGGCCTCCTCCCTCGGCCAACTTGAGGGGTGGTAATAACGTATCTTGTAAATATTTGTATTAATTATTGTAATCATTGTAATTATTACCGTATATACCTAGAGAGTCCTAGAATGTTCTGATAGTGTGTATATAAACAAGTGTAACCCATCAATTCAAGTGTGATATATTATAACATATTATAACACTTTCAGAAAGATTTTACGGTGTATATATTATAATACTATGAAACTAGCACAAAAGTAAAACAACATATGTGTGTATGTGTTAAATGCATGCATCTTCCGTCTTGTTTTACTTGTCTATGATCTTTTTAAGACGACTCTTAAGTTTAATTTCAAATTTATTTATCACAAGTCGAGCTCAATATTAAATCCAGTTATATTTTAAGTTTGTTCATGAGTAGTCGGGCTCGTTTGTAAATTTTTTAATAAATGGCTAAAATTACATTAGCGACCATCACAACATTTGCAATCTTAGTTTGATTTTATGGGTGGTGTTTTGGACTAAAAAGATTTGCATTATGGACATATATGTTGACCATATATTTCCCAACACGTTATTGTCCATTAGTATCATTTAGAGAAATAATAATAATACTAAGTACTAGACCTTGTACCCATGAAACATGGGGACTCAATATCTTGACCTGGTTGATGCTACTTTTACTTCTTCCGATGATCGTCAAAAAGAATATGAACCCAATTACTCATTTTTTCCTTTTTCCTTTTTTTTTTTTTTTTTTTTTTTTTTTTTTTTTTTTTTGAACACAATGTGAAATTTTATGAACCAAAGAGATCTGGTACGTACATGAAACTTAGTTTGAAGCACCGTCTTTGATTTGCCATAAAAATGTGTATATCCAAGACTTATTAATGTTGGTGAATAGTCAATTACGGAAAGAAACTTGACATAACTTTCAATTTACGTTACCCAAATTATATACAAACAGTCGATAACAATCGAGCAAAATAGTAGATGTAGATCTTTAATTTGAGAGCTTTTCGCATGGTGAGTGTAGTTGGAGTGAAATGACGGTCAGAACAATTAGAATCACGAAACATTTTATATTCTGAATATAAACCATGTTGTTCTGTTCATCTCACGCATCGATCACTTCATTCCGAATGAAGAAAATTTCCCATTGATTTTGTAGTAAAGGTCATTGACGTCTTACCAAGTTCTTAATCAAGACGACAGTCGTAACAACACTACCACCTTGGAATTATGACAAACACAATTAAGACATGCAATTAAATGAGATCCGACAAGAAGCTGAAACCCAAGATACATATATTGCAATGAAAATTCAAAGGTTAACAGTGTTATACTACTATACAATGGAGTCTTGGATATTAAAAATGAGAGGTCACATGCCGTAAGATTAAAAAAGGGATTAAGCTACTGATACACAATAATGGATCACATTAAAATTATACTATAATAATTGAAAGATTCCTCACACACACACACACATCTTCTAAGATTTGACATTAATTGTATAGATAGATAGAAAGCATCACGAGGGTTCTGATATTGATGCCCCTAAATTATGAATGTTTGTAGAGCCCCTAAGATCGATCCCTCCCCCACCCCCCCTCTCTACTGCATTTATTGCTTTCCACATGACATATTCCAAGTTTCTAATTTTCTACTGCTATTAATTCCAAGAGAACATACCAACTGCCACTTGTGTGTGCGCGCCATTCATCTTTTTTTTTTTTTTTTTTTTTTAAGTAAGTAGAATTTTATTGAAATTTAAAAACGCTAAACTCATGGCCTCGAGTTTCATAACTCTTTATTTTTAAATGATTAAAAGTTTTGGGAAAATAACAAACCGAGTTTTTAGCTCAAGAAACAAAATCGCTCATTGTAACGATTATTTTTTTCTTCCTCGATCGTCTCACCGGTCATTTGATGAATCCGTTCAAGTTCAAAAGTTTCGTGTTCGATATCCGAATTGTAGTTTTTCTTTTTCTTGATTTTACCAGGCGATGCCTTCAAATTCTGTAGAAGTTTCTTTATCTTTGTCAAAGTGAAGGATCCGTGGCTTGGTGATAGTATTCATTTGGGGAGGGAATCGGGTTAGCCGCCATGGAGACGTCTTGTATATCTACTACAATGTTAGTAGGCCTTGCATTTCAGCTTTTTTTCCTGTTGTTTTCCGCCCAAATGCAATTCAAGTGCTTCCATTTTTATCGTAAATTGTGAGATCCTTTTTGTTTGTGTTCATTCCCAAAGCTAAGGTTTGTGGTTGAGTCCTTTATGAGAAAAAGATGGGCCTTCATTGGTGGCACTTAGTTGCACTTGCTCCATTGTTTTTGTCTGAGCCTCGCAAACTTTCTACATATGTGTTTTTCTATCCTGCATTTGTCCTATCCCTTGGCTATTTTCACCATGTTCATGACTTGAAAAGGATTTAGAGCCATGAGGTCCACAACCTTCGCACCTTGAGTTGGATCTTGTTGTTTGAGTGTGGCTTGCTTTGCACTAAGATGAGAATCGTTTGCTTCAAATCGGCAAAGCTATCTTTGGTCGCTTCATCAACACCTGCTTTAACCCCTGTTCTTCTTGTTGCTTTGGTCTCCAAATCGATCAGACTAACTTGCGGATCTAGACTCGAGAAGCTTCAAAGTTTTGTTTCTGCTGAGTATTAATGTCCCTTCTTGGGCTTTTAACCTTGCAAACAGCTTCTAGATGCCCCAGATGGCAGCAATATTGGCAATATTGAGGTAGCTCTTCTTCTAGTTCTATTAGTTGCCAAAAACTAGATGCCTCACCCTGTTGTATCCAGATTCTCTTAGGAAGAGGTTTTAGAAGATCAATTTCCACTTGAACTCTCGCAATTGAGGGACGTTTGAGAGTGGCAGTAGATGAATCAACTCTTGGAGATTACGAAGCTAGATATAATAGCTCTAAGTATTTCGGTTTCATCAAATGCGGGAAGTTTAGGCATCAAAATCCAGACGAGCACAATCGAGGATTCTACATCAACATGAAAATCTGGAGTCCATTTTAAGATTCGTGATAGGCTTGCTAGTAATGAACCAACGCTTTTTGAGTCTGACCGGATATAGTCTTTTTCTCCACTAAAATTGATAAGAACATGTTTCGCATCTAGTACTCCAATCGTATAGGTTTCAGCATCAAGTGGAGGCTTACCTTGTGAGAATTTCCCAACTAGAGCATACCGGAACGGAATAGCAAGGTAATCAATGAGCTCCTGCGAAAATTTGATAGCAATTTCGCCTTTGTATGTCGTTATTTCCGGCTTAAGATCTGGAGGCCTCGAAGAGCTTTGAGATAGAACATTAGCGTAGGTTTTCGTAGAAATTGCTGGGGGAGTAGTTTCAGCCATGGAAAGAAAAAGAGAGGAGGTCAGAAATTAGCAGAAATCCGGCGAGATCAAAGATTAAAGATGTTGATAAATCTCGTACAATCAAAAAAGAATTGACTGAAATTTGTCATTTGAGTATCGTTAATACAATAGTTATAAAGTTATGGTAATAGTTGAATTGTTAATAAAGTACGAGTAAGATAGATAAAAGATTAATAAATGTTCGATCTGTAATTTAAAATGACTTATATTTTGAAACAAATTCATAGAGGCCGGTTAGGTGATTTATTATGACTCAACTCAAGTAGCTAAGCTTGAGTTTTGGGTTGTTACATGTCATATCAGAACCAGTTATCAGATGGAACTCGGTGTAACATTGTGAGAGACGGTGGGGCCTACTCTAAAATTCTATGGATGACTCCAAACAAAGATGACAATTCCTTAAGAGTGGATATCGTGATGAGGAGGCCAGTTCTTTAAGAGTCAGAGAACGTAATATACATAAGGAAAGTGAGAGGAACATGCAGGGACGGAATCAGGAATTGAAGGTCGGGTGTGCTAATTGACTATATTTGTTTGGTCGGGTGGGCTAGATTAAGAAAACTAATTGTCTTAGACTGAGTAATATAAGGTTTTTGATGTATCGAAATTAAATCCGGATGGGCGCAGTCTTCCCTTTGGGTTCGTCCATGGGAACATGAAATATAATGAATTTGATAACTTGAATTAATCGCTTCATACCAAGCATGAAGAATAAACCTAAGCGGGTATTAGATTCATTATTCAAGTAGTGTCATTAGACATGTGTTGTGCGGCGTTACAACTTACACCGATGTTGCAAGAGAAATTATCCCTTGTAATTTGATTTGCTTCGTTTGAATATTATGTTCATCTTTAAAGCTAGATCTACCGATGATGGCATAGATATGCTTAATCCTCACCCAACAAAACAATGAAAGACTTTTAGATAGTAATTATTATTCGAGAGTATCACTAATACAATCTCAAGCGCTTGGTAACAGGCCGGGATTAATTTGGAGGAAAAGGACAATGTGGTGTAAAGGAAGAAGAAGCTTGTAAAATATTGTTTATGTTAGGGGAGTTTTTCGAAACGAAGGACCATATATTTATATGTGTATAGATATAGTAATAGGGAAAACAGACATCTTCACCGGCTTAGATTAGATAAATTATTAAAACATACTACAAGCTCCAATGCTAGACATTGAATGTGCATGGTTACATGGAAGATTCTATTATATTGGGAGATGTATGTTTTTTTTTTCTTTTTCCCTACTACTATTACTTCAATCTCTTAAAACACGGTGTCTTTAATTAATTCTAATACAGTAATGATAAACGGTAGTGTTGAAGATATAGAAGAGTGCTAAATTCAATTTGGGGAAGTCACCAAGTGGAAATCATTGAGGCTTTTATCAAACATATTTTGTTCGTGTGTCGCTTAGACGGTTAAAAATTAGTTAGTTACTTGAAATTGAGTTTCCACGGTCTATATAAATGACATAGTAGGCATGGAAAACTCAATTACAAACATGAATTAATCTTCTACAAAGCTACTTCCTTCAATTCTGTTCGGTTCCAATTTCTTTTCGAGTTTTGAAAAACCCAAACTTTCGTTAAGGGTACTCATGTCTTTTGGGTAATCAGGTCTTTTTTCTTTCATATATTCTAAGGTTAATCAAGTTTTCTTGGCCTCCAATTCACCTAAAAACCGATCTAAGATCAGAAACATCTACAAAAAGCCTCCAATAGCCCTAGACTTCACAGATTTCGTGTTTTCGAAGTTTTTTTGCTAAGCCTTGGGCTGCTGCCCCCCACCTGGAAAAGCGCACGGGTTGATTTCTAGACTTAGTTTCTAGAGCAGTCTGGTTGATATTTGGGTTCGTTCAGCAGCAGTTTTGATTTTCAGCAACAATGTTATGCTTTGAATCTCTTCATAAAGGTAAGATCTAATCTTTTCGTAGTTGATCTTGGTAGGGTTAGATTCTCATATGATTTATGTTAGATTAGTTGTCGCTTTCAAGATTCACATAAGATTCGGAAGGTAGTTGCTATTCAGTTCGTAGTTCAGCTTGTCTTTAAGATAAGTAATTCTTTTTATCAAAATGTTTCATATTTATTTCAAGATTATGTTCTTAAGTAATTTCGGTACTATCTTTATGTTAAAGTGCACAAAAATTAGACAAATCTATGTGTTAGGGTTTCGCCGGGTACTTGTTAGACTAAATCATTATTCTGGAGCTAAGTATTGAGGCGCTTTCCTGGCCATCCACTCGAAAAAGTACACGGACTAGCTCATAGACTTAGTTTATGGGCGTTTTGCGTTTTCAGCAAGGTTTTCAGAAAATTATTCTGAATTCTTGTTATGTTTCTGGATTCAGTTCTTATTAGAGTAGTGGAGAGATGATGGTAGTTCGGTGTTGCTATGGCCTTTGCCTTGTGTGGGTTAAATATGGTTTTAAACATGGACTTAGGTGTTTTATGTGCTCCTATGTGCTTCACTTGCTAAATATATACCCACAACGCGGTATAAGAGCACTGCGATTGCCTCACAGGCCGTATTTGGATGTATGATTTGTTATTACTCTTGTCGTTCCTAAGACGATGTATTACTAGGAGTACCGTGGCCTTACTTATGTGCCAATCATATTACCTAATGTTGCACCATGAAAATGACATGCATACGAAAGAAAAGATAAGAACATGACTATGCTAAGTAAGTTTGATCAGTAGACTAAATACAGTAAGTAAGTAAATAAGCAATGAAACGAACAAGTACATGCAAGATAAACTGAACGTAGTTAATAGGTCATGTTTTCTTTGAATGGTTTAAAGGTGATTTTCAAATGGTTTTTCATATATGTCAAATTGGGTTTAAAGTAAATTGCCTTATGTTTCAAAGATATGCTTCCAAAAGTGTCATATGTATTTGTCAAGTCATGTTTTAAATTGTTTTGTAAACTGGATGAATTAGATTCATGTCATATCTCCCGGCGTTCGACAAACATAAATGTCACTTTTGATCTTTGTTCTCCGTATTGAGTATATAGTTGGTGGTCACTCCTTTTTTGGAATAAGAAGAAAAGCATGTTTAATACGAGTTGGACGATGAGCAAGGAGAGCAAACTTAGGATGAAGTGATGGAGCTCTCTTGTGGTTTAGTGGTTTCCTTTTTAGTTGGTCGAGTTGTAATAAATGTTAGTAGCTAATTATGGTTTAGTTTGACCGCAGTTGTAATTCGTTGAGTTGGTTAATGGAAAATCTTAAAAGTGTCAATATCCTGAGTCTCTTGCTTGTTTTTTTTTTTTTTCCTTTCGCGCTTTCTTTTACTCTGATATGACATAAGCGTGAGTTTATTCTAAATATCACGTGTTGAACGTCTTATATCCGGGTAAGGACTTGGTATCCGAAAATGAGCGTTACAAATTTGATTTGAATGTTCTATTGAATGAAGATTTTTTCCTTTACAATTCTCATCATGATTTCCTATGTATTTTCTTGATATATTGATGCTTTTCAACAAAGTGTGAAGATGAAACGATATTGAAGATTACCAACTTCTATGTTAACTCTAATATTCAGGAATCTGCAAGATCATTTATGAATCAATTTTTAAGGTGTAGATTTGTGTGATGATGGAATGAAGGGTCTCTATCTATAAAAAGAAAAATCATATTATTCACTTATCTCATATGATAATCTCTCATAATTTCTTGATAGATACATCATTGATATGGTTTAATGGCCTAGATTTCACTATTGCATATAACTTTTTTCATAAAGCAAAAAAGAAACGTTGACCAACCCAGAAATGGGCCTAAGGGTTCATGATTGAGGAACGGTTCTCAATGAGTGATCCAATAAGTCCCTTTTGAAATTGTTTTGAGCACTATAATCTGTTAAAAAAAAATGTTGTGCCTTTAGAAATAGATTTATAAAGAGGAGCAGCACTCTTCTCAAACAAATACCAAAATGTACTATATAACCTAGCCCAAATAATTTAACAGCAAGTCCAGGTAAGCAAATCGTAAGCCCATAAGTAAGTGTATTTTTATCCTGGGCCGGACCCACAAGACATGACGGAATTTCCTGGGACGGATTTTTTTTTTTTTTTTTTTTTTTTTTTGCGTTTTGAGTATACGAAAACAAAACAAACGTTGCTGGAAAAAAAAGGGGCTTCTCTTCTCCGCCGTTCACCGCCGGCATCGGGTAAACCTTAGCAATGTCTGGACGGAACCATCCATATTCAAGGCAACCCCATCTAGTCGATGATCATCGACTCATTCAATCCCAACCCACTCGTCCCCGTCTCTTGGAGGCTCAAGAACGCGAGATTCAAGCCCTACTCCACGACAACCAGAGATTAGCCACCACACATGTAGCACTACAGCAGGAACTCACCGCCGCCGATCAGGAAATCCGTCACCTCTCTTCAACCGCCGCCAATGCTAAGGCGGAGACCGATGCTTTAGTTCGAGACGTGTACGAGAGATCGGTTAAAACGAAGGAGGAGCTAAGTATGTTGGACGAGCAAATTGTTGAGCTCGCTAAAGTGAAGAGTGATATACAGAAAATGACGGCTGATCGGGACGTGCTTAGCTCTAAGTTGCATGAAATTGATGAAGAACTCATGCTTGTTCGGCCTGAGTTGGAGCAATTGCCGACGATTGAAGCTGAAATTGAGATCATGCAAAAGGAAATCAAGAGAGGAAGGTAGGTTAAATGCTGCTATTGCAACTGAATTTAGGCGCAAACATTCCTCTTTTGACTTTAGGTTTCTATAATTTGGTTAAGCTCACCAATTATTTCTGTGTGTTCTTTTTTCTACAAAACAGGGCTGCCATTGAATATGAAAAAAAGATGCAAGCAGCTAACAATGAACAGAGTGAGATAATGGAGAAACATATAAATGAAATGGCTCATGAAATCGAGACCCTTCGTGCAGAGCTTGCAAATGCCGAAAAGCGAGCAAGAGCATCTGCTGCTGCCGCAACTGCAGCTGCTGCTGTTGCACCAGGTAATATCAATAGTATGTGCTTTTACTGTTTTTGGTATATTAATTCAGGCTGCATATCATTTGTAATCACTTTTAGAACCTATTTTCTTCAGGCCCTGGTTATACCGCACCTTATCCTAATCCAGAAGGTGGATATGGTGGCACACTATATGCGGATCATTACCCTATGCCGCCACAGGTGCGTCTCCTTTTTTTCTATTGGGGGTGAGGGTGGAGATCATTCTACATGAAGTTTTTCTTGATTAGTGTTACCTTGAAGTGATGTTCTATAACCTTTGTATCATGAATTTTTACTGCCATTAAACATAATCTGTTGTGGTATTTGGTGGCAGTTATTCTTTCTAACATGAAAATCCTTATGTAATTTATATAATAGTGTTTCTTGATCTTTGAGTTTTCGACTGGAAATCTGTTTGTACATGAAAAATGCTGAAATTCAAAGATCTGCCAGGGAAGATGTACACTGTTATCTGTTTAATAACTGGATTTTCATTAATCATGTAGGCACGTAAAAACCTCCCCACAATGGGTCAAATTTTTGTATGCGCGTGTTAGAACTGAAGACCAAATACTGTTAGTTGTGATAGTCTGATAGATGATTTCAAAATATTGGTAGGTAGCTACTAACATGCTAGTTTAGATAAAAACTTGAACTGCCTTGCTTCTCTGTCGATCGCATTTTTAACCTCTCCCACATATTACTCCATCCAATCATATTTAGGTTGCCTATTGCTTGCCATGATTGGCTGGAGCTCCTCATTCTCATTGTTCTTTGTTTCTGGAGTTAAAAGGTAAAAGGAATCGGTTGCAATATCATCATTTTTTGTCACGTTTGCGATAGATAATGTTCTAACATTGGCAAGTCCCTATTTTTCTTGGCTGACTGGTGCCTCCTTCAGTCCCTTTATTATCATGTCGGTTTTACAACACTACTTGCATGTTCTATACTCTGCGCCTATATTTGTGGATACCGATACCTTGCTGGGGTTGAAAGATAAAACTTGGTATAATCTGTTGTGAATTGTTGATGGTTCTTGTGGCCATTTTACTAGAAATAAACCTTTTTTCATAGTTTGAAGAAACAAAACGTCGGAACGTCTTTTTCTTTACCTTGCTGAGACAATGATTTCTGTTTATTGCACCTAAACTGATTTGAAGTTTATGCTTTTCCTTTCCGTGCTTTAGGTTCATGGTGGTATAAATGGTAACCCTCAGTATGGTGTTGGAGGAGGAGTACCTAATGGTCCGTATGATCCTGCAAGATCTAATGTATATAGATAGGTGTTGCTTTTGAATTTGTGAAAAGCCGAAAGTTTTTGGCAGAGAAGCTGATAGTGAGTAACCTTGTTCGGATGAGCTTTTTAGTACACAAAGTTCAATATAGGGTGTCGATTTTTAAGCTTTTTCTAGTTGTTCTTGGCTTTGGCCATATGGTCTATGCAAATGGTTGTATCAGTACAATGCTCAATACATATGATAGAGTGAACCAGATTTGAATTGTCTTTTAACTCTATCAAGCATTCTGCATTGTTTATAATTATCTATATATCAGTTTCAAATGTATTAGATTTTGTCAATTTGATGTGTCTTTTGCAATAGAATATTTGTTGTTTTGCATGCATGGAACTAGACCATAAGGTCGGTTGCCCCACAGATTTGCAGTTTGTTAGAATTTGTTGATACAACAACTATCGTGGCAACAGTTGTGCCAATTGAATGGATCTGATACATCTTGCTCACTTCTGTACACTCTCATACACACTCCTACAAATTGCAAAAATGGACGTTAATCTGCACCACAATGTACCTCAATGTCACCACACTTCAGGCTAAGATTGACTTAAGAGTCAAAGATAGACATTCCACCTCACCTAAATCGAATGCTTCTGTATATTTTCAACTTATATCGAGAATGTATGGGAAATAAAAACCCCACCAATGAAGTGTCACAATTAAAGAGTATTAACACATCATTAATGTTTGATATTACACTTCAATCATCTATTAAGGCACTCCAATAATGTAAAAAAAAAAAATCAAGGATAAAAACCCCCTAAATATGATTAGTGCTAGATTGATAATAAATTTGAAAATGTAATAAATGTATTATTGTATTTTAAAATGGTTAATATTTTTTTGAGAGGAAATGGTTAATATTTTTGAGACATTCCTGTAAAAAAAAAAAAATTGAGACAAAACCACTAGTGAAATGACTCTTATAAGGAGGGAGTAACTTTAACAACTATCTCCGATAAAATTCATAAATTAAAATATGGATCGTAAAGGTATACAACAAATATATATAAAGGAAAATCCATTCCTTCTTACTCCCATTTGAAGGCTGGGGGGGTACATCATAGCCATTAATTAAAGATGTTGATAAGCAATGAAGGGCAATGATATTACCCATCACCCCACTCCTCAAATGGAGTGATACGCAATGAAGGGAAATGATGGGCATTTCAATCAGAAAAATCAATACAAAATAAAATACCAGGCTTAAACTTTATAAGCTGACAGATCTCTTATCCACCAACAAAATCACAAGTCTGAAACAGAACGCAATAAAGAAATTAAACATATCAAAACTCCAAGACATAATAAAAGTTTAACAGCAAAATTAGCCCCGGTACACGCACGCACGCACCTAAGCCAATCAGGCACTAACAGCTGCTTGGGTAGCATGCTTTTTCTGTGACTCTTCAATGACTGTCAACTTAATACCCTTGCCCTTTGGAAGAGAAATCCAGGGCTTGGTACCTTTGCCTATGGTGAACACATTGCCCAAACGCGTAGCAAATTCATGCCCAGTGGCGTCCTGTACGTGAATAGTCTCAAAGGTACCCTTGTGCTTCTCCCTGTTCTTGATCACTCCGACACGTCCCCTATTCCTTCCACCAGTCACCATCACAACATTCCCAACATCAAACTTAATGAAGTCAACGATCTTGTTAGCCTCCAGATCCAGCTTTATGGTATCGTTAGCTTTAATGAGGGGGTCTGGATACCTAATGGTCCTCCCATCATAAGTGTTCAAGTATGGGATTCCCTTCTTACCAAATTGGATTGACCGCACCTTACAAAGCTTGAACTGTAAGAAGAAACCAAACCGTTAAGTTTCATTGATTTACAAACATTACTAAATATCTGAAACTGAAGACCATACATTGAGGCTCTGAAATATGTTCACATAGCAGAGTGCCAGTGCAGCATTAATACAAGAAGCATCAGTAATACACTGACATAACATTCGAGAGAAATGAGATGGCGCCATAGTATGCTATGAACATTTGGTTTTTTTTTATGCCAACGCAATATAGTACTGAAATGAAGAAATGTATGTAGCGTATCTCAAACGTAAAAGTAGCAAACCTTTGCTTCTTCATCCCTGATTGAGTGCAGACGAAAACGACCCTTGGTGTCATAAAGGAGTCGGAAGTTCTCATTTGTCTTCGGAATTGAGACAACGTCTGAAATGAGAACAGCAAGCAGATATTGTAAGGTAAAGTTCCAAACGCAAATGATGTCATATAAACTCGTGAAACACAAGTAGCAATTTGAGAGTATAGATACAAGTACAACATCATGTGTAAATCAGACAGAAGTCATACCCATGAACCCTGAAGGGTAAGTCTTGTCAGTCCTGACCTTCCCATCGACCAGAACATGTCGCTGCATCAAAATAGAGATAACCTCACGGTAATTGAGAGCATACTTCAGCCTGTTACGCAAGATGAGGATCAAGGGCAAGCACTCCCTTGACTTATGTGGCCCAGAAGAAGGCTTGGGGGCCTACATGAAACAAATAAATCCATCAGCCTACCTACAAACCCTTATTAAGTTGTGAACTGAAAAATGTAGCACAGTCTACTCTTCACTAACAAATGCTCCTCCAAGCTTGTCAAGCATCCAGTGCTTCGGGGCATTGAGCCTCTTCAAATGTTTCTTCAAACCTCTTGCCTGAAATAATTAGAAAAAAGTTCAGACATATTGATCCGCATCATATGCTCAAACAAAATAAAACTAAACACCGCAGCAGATAAAAAAAGGTAAGGAAACGTTGTGTTCATAAAATACACTGTTACAATCAAGCATCTATGATGATTTCACAGCTATTCCCACAGCAGACAAGAATTGATACCAATAAGTAAGCTTGACAATATAAATCTTTGGAACACAACTATATATGTACAGCCGCATTTGTAATTTGGTATATACATATACATTCTGATATGATCGCATTCATGCGTCTCTGTAATGTGACGACTTATACTTTCATAAGCAGATTATATTACAGATTTTAACGTAAGACTCCTTAAATAGGTTTATTAAAGCTCATGATTATACACAGTCAATAGAGAAAGCCACTGACAAGTTTTTCGAAAATTAAAGAAAGCTCAAATGCAAGTTCGGCATGTATCATGCAATAACAAGGTTCTACGTGGTCTAAATCACTTTACTCGATAAGAAATGTGCTTCTACCAAGAGTAATCAGACAAATCAATTACTTTACTCGATTAGAAATGTGTTTCTACCAAGAGTAATCAGACAAATCAATACATTTCATACAATAGATCTCTATAACTCTGGCGATTCATATGCGAAAATTACTTCCGTACAGAAACAATCTAATACGAATTTTACGAAGAAATCACTCGACTCGGAAATGAGAAAATCAAAGCAAAACGGAAGATGCTAACAATAAGATAGATACTTCAGATGGAAAATACTAGAGGGGAACTTTAATTCACTGACCATTTTGATGCGCTGAAACTAGTGTCGCCGCCTTGCAAGTAACCTGCCTTTGCCGCAGGGGAGGCTCTGTATTGTCCAATGTCTGGGTGGTGGAACAAGGGGAGAGAATAGACGAACCCTTTAAAACCTAGCAGAAAGTTCGGTTTAAATACAAAAGTCATTAAAGCCCTCTGTCTAGGGTTTACAAAATAGTCCAGCCCAATGACGTAGCCCAATTATCGAAATTATTGAGCCTGTTTCTAGGTTATTTTATTTGAACGTTGTGTTCTACACTTCTACTAATGTGGTGGGTCATTAAGACACTAACACCACGAAATTGTTAATGACGCCATGTTAATATGAAGGTGTCACGGGCTAGAAAGACAAAATAAGATATAAAATAGGAAAAAAGAACAAGAAAAAAAGATAGTGGTTGAGGAACATGACAACGCAGACGTTATTTACGTGTGTTCATTGCTACGTATTCTTTACATAATCACACGTAGTGAACACACGTAAGAATACGCGCTTTTATCCTTCTCAACCACTATCTTTTTTTCTTGTCCTTTTTTCTCATTTTAGATTAAAAACAGTTTTCCACAACCTTTAACTATAATATGAAAATTATTTATGAAACAACAAGATATTAATAACAACATGTCGTAACACTTTTTTAACTTTGATTTTTATATGATCTATTTGAATCAATAGGACTCGTATTATAATCAATAGTTTAAAGGTGTGGCGTGCATTTGTTGTGACACTATCACTACTCTACGTAATTTAATGGCACTATCACTATTGTACATTACATCAAGTTGAATGGCGCTATCACTATTGTATACTCTATCTAATTTATAGAACTAGTGAAATTCGTTTAATGCACCCATGTGATACAGTCGGACGTATCATATATGGGTGTGGATGTATTTTGAGGAAATGAGTGATTTTTTCGATGTTTAAGAAATATATTAATGTGATATGAAGACAATAAAGTTGTAAAAGGATGGGCTCGAATGCCTAAAAATTGACAAAGGTTGTCTGCGTTTTCTATTAATGTGAGTTGTTTCTTTCGGGGTACAGTGCCGCTCCGCTATTTATAGGGTTAAGAGTCGGCAGTTATAAATGACTGAAATTCATGCATAATTAAACGTGAATAAATACGTGGGTGACGTGGCAGCATTTGAGTGGACGAGCTTCGTAGTAAACGTAGCGGGTTGTTCGGCTGTAACGGTCATGCATGAACCCTTGTTGCCTGATTAAGCTGGCTTGGTATGAGCTGACGGGCTGCGAGCTGGAGGGCGAGTATATCGGCCCCCAAGTGCTTCGTGTCGACAAGTAAAGGGCGGGATTGAAGGTTTTGCTGATCGACGCTCGTTGTCTAACCAATGATAAATATCGTTAAGGCATGAGGCGAACTGGATTAAAGCTCGGCCTAATCCGGCTTATAAAAGTGTGGGTTGATTGGACCGATGACCCTATTCGTATTGACCTATGTGCAAGTCCTATGTGAATTCGCAGGCTCTTTTCCGGGTTTGGCGTATCAAGAGGAACTAACGTATATGTATTACACAAATTTTTTTAAGTACATGACCAAATCAGAGTCGATTTGTCAAACCAACAGTATTTAAGAGATTTGTAGTGATTCCTATATTTAAAAATCATCTACGAATCATGTTAATTCAAATTATTTGATCCAACAATACCATAAAATTTATAGTTTTTTGTCCAGAAGGACAAAATTATCAAAAAAACGGGATAGAAGGACATTGTAATTTAATAAAGACAAAAGAATATTTATGAAAGTAACATACATGAAGTAACATATGTGAAATAAAGTAAATATGAAAGAATAATTATGAAATACAAAGAACATTAACACATGTAAGAACAATTCAGAAAGTAACATTTAAGATTTTGTCCTTTATAATCATGAAAATGTTACTTTTGTCCTTCCAGACCCATTTATCAAATTTTTTGTCCTTATGGCCCCTTCCCCCATAAATTTTTTTGTCATTGCAGAGCAGCCTGAGCAACCGGTTAATGCAGAGCAGCCTGAGCAACCGAGCACGGAAGTGAAGAACAGCTATCGAAGGTGAAGAACGGCGAAATCACGGGAGAGGATTGAGACTCTCTGGAGCTGATCTTGCTCGTCAAAGTAGGCGTCTAGAATGGAATCGCCAACTGCAATCGGAATCACAAAATCTGCACGACTTCGAAGAAATCGGGATTTCTGGAATGGGGAAGAAGAAATCGAAGGATATGACAGCTTAGGGCAAAAGTGAGAAGAAAAGAAGTTGGGCCGTGAGAAATTTGTTTTAGGACACAATGGAATTCTTTTTACTAGAGAACGGATCCGTTTCGGACTGACTGGATCCATTTGGATCCAAGAAAGAGAAAGAATTATAAAATATAGTGAATTAATGATGATAAAGTTGAAAAGTTGTATTGAAATTTGTGTAGTTAAAGTAATGATTGTTGATTTGAAATATTATATTGAAAAAGTAATGGTTAAATAGTGTAATGAGTGTATAAAGTGATGGATTAATATTATTTTATTTGTTGATGTTGATTGATTGATGAAAGAATTTATAATAAAATAATAGAATTAATAAAATAATAATAAATAAGTTAATAGGGTGAATAAAATATTGATTTGTGATCCAAATGGATCAACCTAGTCCCAAACCAAACAAGGGCAAGAATACTTTAAGTGGCGTATACTTGCCTGACTCGCGCGTCAAGAAATGACATTCTTGTAGCCCAAGACCGCGCGAGCTCACTCCTCCTCTGTCCTCCGCCGCGTTTTATAAATCCAAAAGAAAGACAAGTCCGTCAAACACCACCTCCAAGTGGCGGCGAAGCCCCCCTTTTCTCCTCTCCTCTTTCTTCCAATCTTAGTCTTAAATTTTCTAAAAAAGAAAAAAGCTACTGAAGTTTGTGTCATTGTCGGAATAACATGAGTTCCGACCCCGTAAAAGCAGGGGAGAGCAAGGATTCCTCCTCGAGCTCGCCGGAAGCACAAACACCGGCCAAGATCGAACCAATTCGGCCGCCTACGGTTGAGGAAATAAAGGGACAAGATATTTGGAACAATTGCGCCGTCCGCAGCGTCGTCAGTGGTGTCATGGGTATACTTTTCCTTTGTATATTCATTAGGTACTCCTTTCTTTTGTGTTTGAGCAGGAATTGACACCCTTAATGTAGTCAAAATGTCCCGAATCTTAGCAACTAGTTGGTGTTATTTGGCACTCCTTAAAAATAACAGACAAATTGGATATGAAGGCATCAAATTTCCTCATCCGAGGAAACCATACAGGTGAGGCTGACATTAGGAGGGATTTAAATATCATTTGGTAATTCACTCAACAGGCTTCCAGAATTAAAGGTTTGGGATGGTCAGGCTATTTAGATGTAATCTTATATCTTTGTCCAATGTTTCGATACCTTCAGCTTGTGGTCTCTTGTCACACACTGCCATGCCAGGCTCATTCCAAGTTTGCTTCCATTGGATATATTTGATTGTCGATACATAGTAGATTTTGCATTGGCCTTCAAAGCTTCAATCTTTTTGCCATTTAAGCAATTTCTTCTGTATTGTCATTAATTGATGTCTTTAGCAAGAAACTATTGTTAACGTGTGTCCTTAAATCGTAGTCAGCTGATTAATTCTGGAGAAATATAAAAGAACCAATTGTGTCCAGCGTTTGGCTGATACTAACGGTTTGCTTTCTGCTTTATGGGATGTCAACAAATTTTACCATGGTCAATAACCACCGTCAGCAATAGACACTTGCCAACACATGGATTAAAGTGTGTGAAATAGTGAAATTTTGATTGGCTATCACAATGTTGATCATGGTGGTCATTGATCGTTTTAAAACCCGGGATGTCTGCTATGTGTGGTTTTGAGTTGGAGTCCTCAAAATTTGACATCTTTGTAGTCCTAATGCACGGGTGATGGAGAATGCTGCAAGATTGTATTTTTTTTTTTCCTTTTTAAAAAAAAAAATCATTGTTGGCATGTTTTTCAGGAGGAGGGCTGGGGTTGTTCATGGGCCTGTTTCTTGGTGCACTGGACAACCCTTTAATGCAACATGAAATGACTGGCAGGCAGCAGTTAATATTCCAAGCAAGGCAGATGGGTAATAGGAGCTGGAGTTCCTGCAAGACTTTTGCTTTTATGGGCTTAGTTTTCTCTGCGGCTGAGTGCGTTGTTGAGAAGGTAGGCTACTTCATCTTTCGTGTAACATAATGTGTTGAACTTGTGAGATACAAGATGTTACTGATTACTGGACAAACTTAGAATGAATTTCACATACTATGTATCCAAACAAGTCTACTTTTTATTATGTATTTTTTAGGCTCATTTTTACTGTTTGCTTTAAGGCTCGGGCAAAGCACGATATAGCAAATACAGTTGTTGCTGGCTGTGCTACTGGTGGTGCGTTATCTGCTAAAGGTCAGTAACATGGATTCCTTTTATTGACTGCTGATGTTCAACGGATTTGGTTGAAAGCTTAATCGAAAACTTGCTTGTATATTTGTGCATTGTTATTTGCGTCTGAATCGGTTACTTTTACTCTTGCAAAACCTGAACTAGATATCGTGGGAGCTTTGAAATATGGGTTGAATCATGGACTAATGTTTGTAACTTTATTTTACTATCTTATGAGATCCAAGGTGAAGGCAAGTCTTGGCACAAGAGTGTAAATTTTTCCTTGCGAGTTGTGGTTTTGGGTTTGAGTACAGGTTTTATATTAGAAAATAAAGCTGTTACTAACATCTCAAAGTGGTTTGATCCTTTAATGGGATCTCCATCAATATGCAAAGTTTGCAGATTGTATACATGGAAAGCAGACAATGTGTATGATGAAGTTGATGCTTCGATGTAAATAAATGTGCCTTTTTCATGTTTGCTGAAATTTCTGCTGTGTTGAATTTCTAAAACGGTATTGTGTGAATTATGTGTAGGTGGTCCGCAAGCAGCATGTATGGGTTGTGCTGGCTTTGCTGCGTTCTCTGTTGTGATAGAGAAGTTCTTGGATCGACACACTTGATGATGAAGCACAACACTCGTTAAGTTTTATAGAGGGATCCAGGACTAGCTACATATGCATGCGGAAGTTAGAATCGGGCTTTTAAATTAATCCTTCTTTTTGGCTCATGTTTCATAAAAATTGTTGTCTTTCCCTCATTTGATATTGGGATATAATATACCGATATTATGCCATTGAATTAATAGTAGTACGATTTTGTAAACTAATCATTCATGTTTTACTACTCGATGTGTAACATCATTGTAAGCCTGGATTCACCACTGCAATGCTACTCAATAACTGAATTGAATTGTATTTGTTATTACGTACATGCTCTCTTATTGTTGATATGCTTTGTGTTATTTTATGCAAGTTTAATTAAACCCCACACCATTAGCTTAGCAAAATTGGGTATACGAAAAACTACCCAGGGAGAGCAGTTAGGTATTTATGGCATCGTTTTAAAACCTAACCCAACCCTACCCTCTGCGTAGTTGGACTACAAGCTTATAAACCTACTTAACAAAAACGGTTAAACTCTAACCTAATAAAACTTAACAAGTTCTATGGTCTCTGGGTTAAGGCTAAAATCCATGTAACATCAGGTTGATTCAGTAAATCCTGACTCTGTACCAGCTTGTTGTTTGACATATCCTTTTGGATATAAAATATTTTGGCTGAATTTGATTTGATTCGAATCAAGTAAGATATTTTGGCTGAATTTTGATTTGATTCAAATAAAGGTTAAAAATAGGATTAGTGAGCTGTGATAAGTTCTTCTCAAAGTGTGTTATTTTTTATTTTTTATTATGTAAATACGACTCCTAGTTGAAGTGCAATTTACAAGAAAATGAAAAATAAAAAAAATAAAAATCTCTCCCTCAGGAACCCTTTGTAATCAAACAAAAAAAAGAAAGAAAGACAAAAGACTAATAGCCACGATTTCTTGTGAGTCTTCACGGAGGTTATGAGTTTTCAATTAGTGATTAAGGGCTCTTCAATTAGAGTTATGGTTTTTCAATAGGGGTTGGGTTTCTCAATTAGGTTAGGGGTTCTTCAACTTCAGTTAGGGTTATGGTTCTTCAACTAGGGTTCTTGGACCTGGAATAAAACCCGGGTCGGGTTATAGAATATGTAGGTTAAGAAATATGGTGAGGGGTATAATAGGTATTAAAATGTTGTTTTATGAAAAAATATATTTAGATAAAAAAAAAAAAGTTGTAGGAGTTTTCGATTGGAATGCATGTGGTTCTTTTGCTAGATCAAAGGCTCCCGGAGCTAGCCTTGAAGTTTTTTAGGCTAATAGTGTGGGTGGCAGCGGCGTAGGGAGGTGTTGGTGTGCTCTCCGCGCTTGTTATAGGTTTTAGCGGAGCCTTTTATTTTTGTTTGGTATTGGTGCAGTGATTTTATGGTGGTTCAGGACCATCATGTCATTACATTCTTCATCAATCACAAATATTAGAATTTTCTTTTTTCTATACATGTGGGATCAACAGTAAATAATTAAATTTAACTGGTTCTCGTACCACTATAAAATTTGCGTGGCGGTGATATCCGACGGTGGAAATCTTTAGCTTTATTGTAGTAACAATATTGGGAATGCTACTTATAGTCAAAATAGGCACACACTACACACATTTAACAACTCTTTTTTAATGGTTATAATAAAATTATCGTGTAAACTTAGTTGTGACGTTTCTGTTTACTATCCGACGCTGCTTTACACAAAATGTTATGTCCACAAGCCAGTCTTGCATCAGTGATGATTATGATGAAAATGTTATGGTGTAAAAAATGATTTACTTTATTTGTCTTATGCCAATTTAAAGGCTTAATAATATGTTCATAATAAAATTAACACAATAGAAGATTATAACACGTTTTTCTTTGGTTAAAGATATACCATAACGAATGATATAACCGGGGACGGCACCACCCTTGTGACGGGTTGGACAGCTGACACCTTAAAAAAAATCTAGCATCTTCAAAAGAAAAAAAAGAAAAAAAACCTAGCTATAAATAGTGGATTATTTTTTATTTTCTTTTTTTTGCAAAACGATCAGATTTTATTTCGTCCTCCAAACCAACAGGTCTTTACAATGCAGTACATATAAAAACAAATATTAGGCACAATAAACGTGGAAAGCAATAAAAGGAGAGCATAAACAGTTAACGACTAGAGATTCCAGACGAGTTTGAGATCTGAACCACTTGAGAAAGCAAGACTTGCAGGGGTGGGCATTGCTGCTGTGGATCGTGCACCCTTTTGTTTCTCCAATGCCAGGCAGTGTAAACCACCTCACGAAAGATGTAAGGCCAGTCTTTTTGACCGTTCCGGGGAGTGACATTTGCATTTAGCCAAGAGTGGATGTCGGTGGTATTGATATACTATTTTATGATTTTACCCTTAATTAGATGTATAGAGCTATGTTTGAAAGAAGAAAAAAAAAATAGTGTTGGGTAAAATTTCATTCAAACAGAGGATGCACGGAGTATGACAGGCGGTTATTGAAAAGTACAAATGTCATAACTGAATTTGCCTCCAAAACGAAGGGCAAAACCGGAAATATAACTAACATTGTTGAGCTGTTTCTACTTCCAACTGCCAGTTCTTTGATTCTGTAATAGTCAACTTCCATCTTCTTCTATGAGATCTGGTGCTCTGGGATGTGAGTTCTTGAAGAATTTGGCTCTTAATATGGGAGTTTCATGTGGCAAGAAAGAAAAGTTGACTATCATGAACCGACGAAGATGTTATAGAAAAGAATATCTTGTTGCGAGAATCGAATATTGGGCAGCCTGGATCCACAGTTTCTGCTGCAGCTGTTGTTGCATCAACAGTCAACAGACCAGCACCATAATATTGAAGTTTTACAGAAATGTGTTGGCCCCGAGACAACTAAGAGACTGTGTTTGACTACAGCTTTTGGGAGAAGCTAGTCAATGCTCTTGATTGACAATGTTAATGCTAGGCCAAATGTAGATTAGGGGTGCTTGTGTATTTCAAGAAGCCATTTCTCAATTCGGGAACTCTAGGTAGGCAGTGCGCGGCTCGCATGGTTATTCCTCATCTGACTGAAGAGTATGGCACATTTAGAGAGTTAACAACAAAGCATACCTAAATTAGACACATCGGACGATAAATGATACACTTGTAATAGAATTCAATTAAGAAAGTTGTTATTTGGAGGCCGGCCTTTCATAGACCAAAAGTAAAAGAAGCACAACTTTCTTCCATCTTACTACAGCAGCAGCAAAAGTTACTCCTATTTTCGCCATATTCAAACATAGTATCAAAAGAATAAACAGCATAAGAGTAAAATCATACTGAACAGTTGGTACACATTCTCTTGCTTTCTGCAACAAATGATAAATCAGACTATAACACCAGTTGCAGCATCAGTAGCAGTATTTGGATTTTGTAACGCTTGGTTAGAATCCCTTAAAAATTCATGTCGGCCCCTTCATAAAATTCACCGGAATCGGTGACCCTGAAATCCAGCTGCTTCTTATGCTTCAAACGGCGACGATTATCAAATTCCTCCCATCCATCAGCCTGCCCATAAACAATATTAATATACAAATCTGTTTTTCTTAAGCTTCATTCCTGGTAGTATGAGTCACTTCAATGGAATCATCATGCATAAGAGTGTAGCATTCTTGAAAAGATGGAGGCACTTCTCCATTGGAGTTTGAAAAATCATGAATAATAAGGCCAAAGCATTTAAAGAATGAAAAGAAAGAAAGAACAAAAAGGAACCTGGCGCAGAATATCCATTGTTATTTGTGTTCTGTGGAGATTCAGTGAGGAAAGCTGAGCACACATTTTAAACAAGGAACTAGGAAGGGATCTTAGTCCATTGTTACTCAGATCTAAAGCCTGCAGTTACACCCAAAAACATATGTTTGCAAACAACTATCGAGCAAAATTACAAGATTATTTGCAAAATATACTGGCATTAATAATTTACTCAAGAAAAACCATCTTGTTGCAAGGAATTCTACATTCATCTAAATATATGAAATTATAGATCACATATAAAGGGTGTTAAAATTACCATCTCGTCCAAAAACATATGTCGATGGAAAGGTGACAAAAAAAATCAGTTTAACAGATAAACATAACTAGCAGGGGAGATTTACCTTTAAATTTTTCAGATTTGCAAAAGTCTCTGGCAATTCCAAGAGAAGATTAGACGAAAGATCAACCTATAGAGTAAATCGTAAGCTGAAAAACTTGACTTTAAAAAAGAAATGATTAAAAAATAATAATTAAGGAGTTCCACCTTAATTAGAGAAACACACCGCCCAATACTTTCAGGAATAGTGTGCAACCTGCAGGACCAAAATAGTTTTAGTATAAGAATTTTTTTTTTGGAGGGGGTGAAGGGGTAGAGAGAGAACGAAGCTCTTGTATGACAAAATGTCAAGAACAAGATATAATTATAATATAGAATAGGATGATTTGTCAATGCTACCTGTTGTTGTCGGCGATTAATATTTCAAGATTTGTCAAAAGGCCTATTTCAGTTGAAAGACAAGTTATGTCATTGTTTGCAACATCTAAATCCTTCAGACGTGTCAAGGCACCCAAACCAGAAGGTAGTACCTTTAAACTGCAAAAATCATGGTAATAATAGAGCAGGTATAAGGTGAAAATTTGAAGAAAATTAGTTATTTCGTTAACTATCAGCTACAAGCTATAAATTAGAAGTAAATGACGTAATACGAAATGAAAATAAAGTTGAAAATCAATTTTTCGAAGTTCCACAGAATGTAGAAACACATTAACACAGTCAAATAGCAAGTTTCGTGCTTACCATTTAACAACAATCACATACAATTAAAAGAAATCAATGATTTCATAATCTTAGAAGCCAATCGAAAGAAAATCCCTATTTGATAATACTAGTTGATCATACATATATCTGTGAAATCAGATGGAATCTAAAGGTTATCAACTTTTTATGATACTTAACAAAGAATGAAAAAAAAAAATTAGAAGCAAACCGAGTGATTTACCAATTACGTCTCAAAGACAAACTGCGAAGAGACTTTAGTGATGCTAACCCCTCCCAGCTTATAGATTCATCTGACAACTTGTTTGAAGTAAGTATCATTCTCTGAAGAATTATTCACGGAGAAAATAAACATTAGAAGTGGCAACCTCAGCTGGTATAACTAGGGAAAGTTCTTTACTACCTGCATGGAACTCAAGCAACTTATTCTGTCGGGGATTTCTTGTATAGAGTTGTGGGTGATATCAAGAACTCGAGCTGAAGCTCCGCAAAGCCATACTTCCTCGGGTATGGTCTTCAAGGCACCAGTAGTAAATCCAGTAAAAGAAAAAAATCAAATGTTTATAGTCAAATTTTCAAAATAAAAACCACATAACATGGACATTCATGATGATAAGTGGATGGTGAGAGGGAGGAGGGAGGGGGGAGGAGAGAGAATCTTTCAAAAATCTATGAAAAGAAAAGGAGAAAAAGAACATTAGCAACATAAGTAAAAGAGTTTATAACATCTGTAAAATACCCCCCCCAATAACTGCATATTATTATCTTTTATCATTATCAGATACCATGTCTTATGAGTGTTTTCCGGCCCTTTGCTTACATGTACTACAGATACTTTGCTCACTAATGAGACTCCCAGTTACTTATTTTTCTATCAAGGAGGCTAGAAAGACTAATTTGGCAGACAAGCTTCATCAGCTTCAATGCTTGTAACAGACACACACACATATGGAGTGCATGGACTCGTGCGCACAACAATGCGAAAATTGGCTAGCTGATCTATGATCTTGAAATCCCCTTTCCTCCGTAAATATACCTCCAAAGCAAACTTGAATGTCTTTGGAAGTAAACTTAGAGATGGCAATACATCTGCAAAAGCTATTTAACGGTTTTATGTTTCAATTTTCATGCTATGTTTGAATTTCCAGAAGCGGGATTACCCGAAGGATGAGGAAGTAATATCAATCTGAGTAATACATTATCTTGTATCTATTGCAAAGTATGTATTGGTCAACTCCTTCAGACCAAGAACAAATCAATAACATATGTGGAATAAGCATACACTCTCATCAAATAAGAACACAGCATTGAACGATTCTATAACAACAGCACAAAGCTCGTTCCAATAACTAAAATTTGGTCAAATACCGTCAAATCACACCCAGGCAATGCAATAACCCCAGAAACCTGCCACCTTTTAAGCCGGGACTGCTCCAAAGAAAGATTTTCCTTTTCCTTTTTTTCCTCTGGCATCACCAATCTCCAGTCTGTGCTCTGGATGGCCATGGAATCAGCTTCCTTCTTAATTGGAGCATCCTATTCATCATAATAATGAGCAGAAATTCATAAAATGCCAAAGACATATATTCATTGTGCGAAAAAAGGACCAATTATTCAGCTGATAATCTGTTTCGGTCTATCCTTAATATTCAAGTGTATGTAACTAATTCAAGAATCATTATACTTCATACTTTAGATTTTACTCGAACCTATAACCTTCTAGTGTCTGTTGTCAAAGGACTCAGCCTTCCCCATGTGAATAACCATATGGCTAAGGCCTGGCTAATTAACAAGGTTTAAAAATGTTACACTGCACCATGCCAGAAGTTTCAAATCTGCCAAATCATCTCCGAAAATATGATCAAACAGTTATCATGCAGGCGGCATAGTGACGTAGCCACACTGAAAATTTTCTGGAAAATTCTTAGGTGGTGACTCACACCGTGCCAACCACACTGTGCAGATATGCTTATTTACACATTAAAACACTAGCTGCATCAAGAATGAATATATTCACACTTAAAAACACGTATTTACAACTAAAAATGCTAGTGAGTAAGCAAGAATTTCCTCAATTTCCCCACAATTACACCAATTGAACTCTCAGAAAGCATATATGCTTCAGGAAAATGAGAAAAATACCCCTTGATGTAGACCTGCAGTAGCCATCAACATGAGCTTGGACCCACTGGTAACATTCGAGGCGCTCAAAGTCGACTCATCCGCCAGAATTCTGCCTAAAAACAGAGAGGAAGAACAATAACACAAAATAATTTAAAAGGTTACTGCAACTAATGCACATGAACATTAGCTTTCTGACTATATTTAGAATCGGAGAGTGTAAGAGGACCTTTGTAAATGAGTTTTTGGCCTCGAGGAAGGACATTGGTGAGGGGCAGAAGAAGTGACTTTAGCTCCTTAATGCTTGAATTCGAGGAGATATCCACCGGAATTGATCGTCCGGCGAACTTCACATTCACCTGAATTCTCGAACTCGAATTTCCGCTTTCAGCCGATGATTCCCCAGCTGTTGCAGCTTCCATTTGTCAAAAATTTTTTTTTTGAAGGAGACAACCACTTCTATATTTTTTTTACAATGAACGTTTTCAAGTCTGTCAGATATATTTCTTTCGGAGTTATAAAAAATAAAAATAAAAGTCTGTCAGATCAGATATCTCTTTCTAAAAAAAATAAAAATAAAAACATTTTCAACAGGCAAGTCCATCACTTGTGTAAATGAGATTTTTTTTGGTTTAGAGGAGATGTTTTTTTTTTTTTGTTTTGTTTTTTCTTTTTCAAAACCTGTAATTTTTATTAATGAATGAAAAATTACAGATTTTGATGTCAACCATGGCCACCTCACACCAGTATATCATCAATGTGCCATCCCACCTCCTCAAAACCCTAGTCCGTAAAACCCGATGTGGGAAAAAACGGGTGCTAGGGAAAGAGTATGAAAATCAACACATTGGCAAATATAATCTCCAAACATCAAGCAAAAAAAAACTATGCCAAACTCTAAACATCAGCATGCCAAACAACCAGCATGACAAAAATATGAAAAAAACAACAACAGAGAATATCAGCATTCCAGCTTCATGAAACAGCAACTGAAGGCATGCCCCATCCAATCCTAGTATTTATGCAGGCTACCGGCATCAACTCGAAGAGTTCCCCCATCATTCCTCTATGACTCTTGGCATTTACATTAACAGCACACAGCAGCAATTCTGAAAAAAATGAAAAACACAGTTAAAACAAGATAGACAAACCACCTATTTGCACTATTCATATTGATGAAGAGTGCAATCCAAAGTGTAAGGCCAGTGTTTAATCTCCATTTTTAGATTCAAATCCCCTCAGATTATCTCCCGATCAGGCTGATCCATGCAGCAGCTTGAGAGTGAATGGTCTGCAAATGGCCAAAGTTTGCAGCTCCTAGGTTTACCAAAAAAGAGGAAAAAATAGATAACTGAATTATAGAAAGAATACAACATGTTTGCACTCCTCATTATTAAATGAAGAGTGTGTCCAATTGTAAGTGTCATGTCTACTTGCTTCTTTTTTGAGCCCTCAAAGCTGGCAATTGTAAAGAGTCTCTTAAAATCAAAACACCAATAGTTCCATTTAATTGCAGACAATTGAGAAGTTTTCATTCCTGTGTAAAACTGGCAATATTTGCTAAGTGATCAGCCACATAATTTCCTTCCCTGTAAACATGAGAAATTTGTAATTGGTACTGTTGAAATAGCTGCTGCAAGTAATGAATCTCCATCAGGCACTTCCAAGGAATCTGAGTATGTTGTCATTTTAAAAAGAATTTCAGAGTCTGTTTCAATCCATATATGGTGGTATCCTTGTCACACACATTCAGAAACTCCAGCTTGCATAGCTTTTATCTCTGCTCCCATGTTTGTGTCTTCTCCATATGCTTCATAACCTGCAATGAGGACATTACAAAGGTTGTTTTAACAACAAAACCCCAAGCGGGGCCGGATTTCCCAAAGCAGATCCATCACAATTAAGCTTAACATAAGGCTCCATTGGAGGAAGCCATTGCACCAAAATAACAGATTTAGGCTTGGTTGTCTCCTAGGAGGTGACCAGGCCAGTCTGGATAAAAAAATGATCATCCCTATTTTTAACTGTAGATTCATTTTCTTGCTAGAATGCTGAATATTCTGAACAATCCCTGCCACCACTTGCTTGGATGACCAGTCAGACTGGCCATAAATTTTACTAGTTCTCTGCTTCCATAATTCCCAAAGAATAAAGTAAAACGCTACCTTCTTGATCTTACCCAAAGCTCAGTGCTATCATGTAAAAGCCAGTCTTGCATAAACAGTTTCCATGAGTATCTGTTAGGAGTGAGGTGAAGCATTTCCTGAAAGTGTCTCCAAATCCTTTGAGCATATGGGCAGCTCCAAAAAGCATGTAAAAAGGAATCATCAATTGGAAAGAATGGGCATTTGAAAGGACCATGAATGCCCATTTTCTTTAGTTGATCTGGGAAGGGAAGCAAGGTATTGTAAAGCCTCCATAGAAAAAAAGAAACCCTAGTAGGAATATGTGGTTTCCAGATTTCTCCCAGTTCAAACCTTGATAGTTTCTTATTTCTGAGCTGGTTATAAGCCGAGGCCACTGAGAACTTTCCTGAAGCTTCTGGAGACCATATATCTGGTGTTATCATCCATGCATTGTTGAGTAGGAGTTAACATCTTCCATGCATGCAATTTATATAGAGGGTACTCACTGTTTATGAATTTAGAAGCCCATAGACCTTGATGATTTCTCAACTTCCACCAAATTTTACAAGAAAAGCCCTGTTCAACATTTTGTAAGTCCCTGAAACCCAAGCCATTCTCCTCCAAAGGATAGCATAGAGAGTCCCATTTCCTCCAAGTTCGATGTTTACTTTCCTGAGAGTCATTCCAAATAAAGTTGGACATTATTCTTTCCAATTTTTTCCTGACTGCTACAGGTATTCTCATTGCTGCCATCAAATTAACTAGCAAAGATGCTAAAACATGCTTTGCCAATATTATCCTACCCACTGGAGCGAGTAACTTGGCATACCATCCCTGCAGCTTTTTCTCAAATTTATGCACCAAGTTAGTGAAAAAGATGCTTTTGCCTTTCCTATATGAATTGGGCATCCCAGATAAACAGTATGCAAGCATGTATGTTGCATCTGAGTGGATTGTTTAATCAGAGTAACTGTCTTAGCAGGAGCATGCTTACCTATTAGGAAAGAGCTTTTGCCTTTATTGATCTTCTGGCCAGTTGCCTCTTCATACTGCTTCAAGAAAGCCATTAACTTCTTGACTGAGGTCAAATTTCCTTTGGAAAAAACTATAAGATCATCTGCATATAGGGAGTGTGTAACCACAGGGAAACCTCTTGGAACTGCATAAGTATCTTTTCCTTGGGAAAAAATGGATTTAATTCCTCTTGAGAGCGCTTCTGTTAAAAGAATGAAAAGATAGGGAGATATGGGATCTCTTTGCTAATCCCTCTTGAGGACTTGAATAAACCTGCAGGACTACCATTAATTGATAAAGAAAACCAATTGCCCTTCAAATTGTTCATAATCAGCTTGATGAAATGAGGATGCAGACCAAACTTGCTTAGTAAAGGCTTCAAGAAGTTCTATGAAACTCTGTCAAAAGCCTTCATAACATCAAATTTATAAATTACATTGTGGCCCTTGGTCTTTTTATGCAAAAATTGCATCATCTCTTGCACCAAAAGGATGCTATCTGCAATATCCTTTCCTTTCAAGAAGGCATATTGCTCTTCTGAAATCAATTTGGGAAGAACTACTTGTAATCTAGTGCTCAAAATCTTGGCAAACATCTTATTTATGAAGGGGCTCAAAGATATTGGCCTGAATTCTGAAAAAGACTTTGGGACCTCTGTCTTTGGAATATGTGTCACTAGTGTAGCTCCAACAGCTCTTGGTAGAGGATTGCCCTCCATAAAATCTTGAGCTGCAGAGACTAAATCTTCATGTACCAGATCCCAACAGTGTCTGAAGAACTCTCCATTGTAACCATCTATCCCGGCAGCACTAGTTGGATCAAGACTAAAAACTGCCTCATGGACCTCTTCTGTAGTGATTGGCTTAACCAACAACTGATTTTGGTCATCAGTCACAAGAGAAGGTATGAAGTCCAAGAAGTAGTGAATTTGTTCCTCCACAGGTGCACCCTCTTCAGATAATAGATCCGAGTAAAAGTCAACCCCAGCTTGTTCAATAGAAATTTTGTCACTGCACCATTGTCCTTGCTTATCTTGAATTTTAGTAATACATAGCTGCTTATTTTTGGTCCTCACAGATGCATGGAAAAATTCTGTGTTTCTGTCTCCAGATGAAAACCATTTATATTTAGATTTTTGCTTCCAGAAAATTTCATGTTGGTCCAGGTATTATGAGTAAGATTCACAAGCATTGACCCAGTTGGCTCTATTATCTGGAGAGGGGTCTTGATCAAATATATCTTCTGCAGTTTGCACGATTCGTTCTTGTTCACTAACCTTTTGATGTATATTACCAAAAACCGTCTTGTTCCTGGCCTTTAGCACCATCTTCAGATTCCTCAACCTACACATGATTCGAACCATACCTGTAGGAGCATCTACCATTTTCCAAGAGGAAGAAAAAACTTGTTTGAATGAGGAGTGCTTGAGCCATATATTCTGAAAACGAAACAGAGATGGCCCCTTAGGAAGGGCCATAATCTCATAAACTAAAGGCTTATGGTCTGAGCCAGTCCTACTAAGAGCATGAACTTTGCTATATTGTACCAAGGTATCGCATTGAGAGTTGTATAAGATTCTATCCAATTTAATCTGAACATATTATGAATTCCTCCATCCAGACCAGGTATAAGGGCCACCAACTACTGGATAATCCTGTAGATCACATTGAGCTATAACAGTGTTAAAATCTTCCATGGAACTAGCATGTGGATGTGAGGTTCCTCTATAATCTGCAAGCTCTCTTATAACATTGAAATCACCCCCAATTAGCCAAGGTAGACTCATTTCTGAAATCTCTACCAAAGAGTCCCACAATGGTACCCTTAACAGTCTGTTACATTTTGCATAAACACTTGAAATAATGAAAGGTGTGGAGCCCTGAAATTTAGCATGAATATACTGATAAGCAGATTTAATGATCTCCACAGTACCAGAATAGCTCCAGAAAACCCAAAGTTTGCTGCCAGGAGCAGAATGAGCCTTATCAAACTTTTATGATATAATTGTTTTAATATGGTTCAATGGTATTAATTACAATTTCAAAAAAATGGTATTAATTACATTTTTTTATTACTATTTTCATATAGCATGCACCTAATACGCCAAAAGAGTAAACTGATAGCGTATTATTCATCGTACTTGATACAATCTTTTTTACAACAGCTGTATTTTAAAAAAAAATATCTATGTAAATAATCGAAATTATATAAGTGGTTTGATTGACATTATTATTTTACTCTAGCACAATGATTTCTTACGGCATCCAAAATATTATTTCAAACACCATATTACTACATCTGTCCTTTAAAGTATTCTTATTTGACCTTTCACACATTAAAAAAACTCATAAATATGTTGTGTTGTTGTAACACCTCAAATTTTTAAACATTTCTGTAAACTTGTATTTTAGAAACGATGTTTTTACGTTGATTTCAAACGTCTACATTATCGTATTTTAAATGTTTTATGGATTTCTTTATTATGGACTTTAGTTTTATGTTCTGAAGTCGCGGCGTGTGTTTCGCAGGCCGCTCCTATATTGACCCCTGGTGAACCCTGAGGGTAGGGAGCCAGGTCATCACAAGTGGTATCAGAGTATGGTTCGAGACGTGATAAGGTGGTCTAGGTTGGGATTTTGTAGGATTTCTATCTAGGAAATGAATTCCTTTGAATCTGGATAGGTGATTGTGGTTGATGGTACTTGTGTTCTAGGTATTAATGCCTTAAGTTATGATGTGATGCTCGAGAATGTGATTTTCTAAGGCTCAAAATTTAGGTTTGAACTTTCCACGAATAAGATCTATCTAAGGAGTGGTCGATAAGTTCTTTGAATCCTAAGGTATAATGATTTTATTTTGAGAATAGTAACTTTGAGGACGAACTTGTTTTAAGTAGGGGAGAATTGTGACACCCCAAATTTTCGAACATTTATGTAAACTTGTATTTTAGAAACAATGTATTTTTACGTTGATTTCAAGCGTCTACCTTATCGTATTTTAAATGTTTTATGGATTTCTTTATGGATTTTAGTTTTATATTCTGAAGTCGCGGCGTGAGTTTCGCAGGCCGCTCCGACACCGATCCCGGGTGGACCCTGAGGGTAGGGAGCCGGGCCGTCACTGTAACGCCCCGTTCCCGGACACCGAGTCCTTATCCGGAAAAGGAACGTTCAGCACGTATAAAATAAATTAAATTCATTTTACACGTAAGCCTCTATTACGTCGTATCAAATTAAAACAAACGGAAGCAAAAGACTCGGGTAATTTTTCTTCAAATATCCATGAATAGAAATATCTAAAGATAGAAAATGTAATGCTTATTACATCCAAAAGGAAACCAACGAATCCAAATGAAATACTAAAATCAGACTACAAAATCTCCAACAATAATCCAAGTCTATGAAATAATTAAAAACAGAAAATAATCAAGGCCTTCAACTCAGCGCGCCTCAAACGTCGTCATCAAAGTCCTCCTCAAATCTTCACTAAACTGTTTCGTCTTCTCTCCCCAAACACATAAATAAACATGCATTTGAGGTAAGTACATTGTACAAAGTAAGAAGTAGAAGCTACAATTTAATTAAGGTTATTATTAAAAGATTATCTTGGTGAGACCGACTCAATCTAGGGTTCATTCCATGCCCATCGACACGTCATGACTATACGTTTCTAACTTAGCTTATCTTTGTTACATCATTACTCAAGGACACAATGCATGGTGAGAATTCCACCATGAGATATACTTGCCAACTACGGTGTTTAGCACCGGTAGTCCCGGGATCTCCCCGGTATGCATATACGCTCGATGGATTTCCTCCACTACCCTTCAGCCTTATGAGCCAGTAGCGTTGTCCATCTTTTATGAACGTATCACATCGCCGATTTGAATCAGTTCCTAACCGAGAATAAATGACGTTTTAGCTTTTACTACATATGTAATTATTTACCGTTGTTATCTAGCCACCTAAGTGTTTTCAAAGTAAAACTCACCTTATCAACTCTACTCCCTCACTTAGACAGCTAGGCATTTCAACCTATCAATTACACAGACACTGATGAACTCTAGTTCATCAAAACACAAGCTCTTTCATGCCCTTCCGACGGATCTGAACTTCAACTCCCTTTAAGAGTACATTCGGTGTTTTAACTGAACGAATCTGAAGTTCAATAGAAGCTTGTTTATGTTTAATTAATGTTTTTAGATCAAGACACGTCATTTAGAACTCACCTCGTAGCTTTAAATATAAGAAATAATCATTCAAACAGTGTTGGGGGGGCGCCAACACCTTTGGCGTGCGCCAAAATGCACCAGAGGGTGCTCTAAACTCTCTGTTTCAGGTTTGGGGCGCGCCAAAGCTTTCGGCGTGCACCAAAACTGCTCCAGAAAGTCACTGAACTCTCTGGTTCAGGTTTGTGGAGCGCCAAAGTGTTTGGTGGGCGCCAAAAAGGGCAAAAACTGCTACAATGTGATTTTCTGCGCTCTATCGATTTCTACTCAAACCCAAACATGTTCTAAACGATTTTCCTCATAAAAACACCAGAAAATCATATCCCTTATGATCCAAAACAACCCTTAATCCTAAACATCTTTTAGGCACAATCATTGATACAAAACGCATCAAAACACAACCTAATCACTCTAAACCATAATCGAATTGTAGGAAGAGCTTCTTACCTTCTAAGCAAGCTAAAACCGATCCAAAACTCAGAAAAATAGCAGCAACCGATCCTTTTTCTCCCAGGAAACCTATGTGATTAATCCCAAAAACAATTTAGAATCGATCAACGGCTTCTAGAACGATCAAACTACTATTAAACGAACCAAAGAAGATCATGACTGATCAAGAACAACCCTTAGGGCGAAAATCATACCTTAGCCAAAGCTTCAACTTTCTGGTACCGAAACGACGCTCTCCTTACGATGATTCCGATGCTTCTCTCGAAACTGAAAACGATCAAATATTGACTCAGAAATCAATGAAAGTCTCTCAGCCATTTTCTTTTGCTCTTACACGCAGGAACATAAAATTTGGGGAAGAAAAATCTGATTAATAATTAGGTTATATATAATAATAATTTAATATATTTTTTCCTTAAAATATATTTTCCAATTATTCCTTTTTTCCTTAATTACCAATAAATTCAAAATTTTCCTTCCTTAATATATACTCATTGGTCCTCAAAATGTTTTCGGACATTTTAATTTAAAAAGCCATTTTAAAAAATTAAGTTTCAATTAATTAATCCTTGGAATTTCGTTAATTGATGTAATATTATTAGGGTTATGATAAAGTGAAACTTAAAGTACATAAATGTAAAAGTATTAGATCATTTGATGAAATTCGAAGGATTAATTAGACATTTTCGTAAATAAATTTGGCAATTGAAATCAAACGTCCCAAACATTTTCGGACAGCATTTTATGGAGAAAGATATAAATCCGACATATATATAACTTATAAAATACTTAAACTCCGAATAAAAGCGAATCGAAATTGTTCAAGATATATTTAACATTACCTTTTATGCATGATGAAGTTAATGAGAATCTCAAATCGTCGGATTCTTTCCCGAGAAAATGTAAAAATTGGAATATTACAGATTCTATATCAGTTGTTCTACTGTATTGACATATATACCATTTATTTAATTCTTCATTTAAAACGTGGAAGCATTGTTGGGCAATTAATAAGTGAAAGGTAGGGGTATATTTGAAAAATGACTAATGATGCATTGGTTTTGCAAAGTGTCACTTATTTTAGGGACATATTTTAAAAACCATAACACAATAAATACATGCAATCAGAATGGATTCATCTGTTTTAGAACATTCACAAATACCACTATCGGGCGAACGTCGGCATATTATCACCATCGAATTGTCAAAATATCCACCACGATATAAAGACATCAACTCTCGCTTTTCACGTATATTAACCATCAGACACACACACTTGCCGGAAGATAAAGCATGATTTTGATTTCAATCGACCGCTGTCCTATATATTTTCTTTGAAGTTTCTTTTCTTTCTGGAAACAGGAGAAGCCAAGACCTTTTGGGTGCAATAGCTGTAACAATGATGTTTTAAACCCTAATCGGTACCTAAGTTTTATTCAGTGAAAATGTTGAAAGCGTGATTTTTATAATGTGTTGGCGGCATGAAGGGGGCAATGTGTGAAGGTATTTTTGCCAGGTGGCACACTAATAAAGAAGGAAAAAGGGGATATGTGTACTCTAACAATTAATAAGTAGTAGGAAGAGTAGGGGTATATTTGAAAATGACTAATGATGCATTGGTTTTGCAAAGTGTCACTTATTTTAAGATCGAGTGCAGCGTTTATGTTTTGGGCCAAAAAAAATGGGCACGATAGGGGATATGTATGCAGATTAGAGAAAATCACGAATCAAAATTGTGAAAATTCAGATTCGAATTGGTATTTCCACATTTACAAAGACAAAATGGTGGCGATTCCGTAAATAATCCCTTATTTTAGGACAATTTCATTTTTAAAAAAACTGATCTTTTTTAGGAACGGAGTGAGTCTTTGAGAGATTTTATGGTCACAAGCGGTTGTAGGAAGGTTATCTGCAGATATATATTAAGCGCTCTCTCATTTTTACTCTCTTTCACATAATACACTTTTATCGTGCGTGAGAGGTTAGAAATGAGTAGTTGTAATATATGCCACTTGGTATAACCTTCCTACAACGGTTGTATTTTAAAATTTCACGTGAGTGCTTTATTTATTTATTTTTTGTTGATCCTACAACTTTATTTTTAACTCTCATGTTCTTCTTCATGTACAAAACCCTAATCCCCCACCTCCCATCATTCACTGCCCCTTTCCCACCAACGGCCATCATCTTTTCCAGCAGCCACCCACCTCCCCCCAGCAGTTGGGCCCCCTCTGAGAGGACGCCTTTATCTCCTCATAACAGCCACAGCATGATCAGCATCCACATTCAAACCGCAAAAAAACTCATGTTTCTTACCCACATCCATCCGCATCATCGACCGAGACATTAGTCAATTAATCATGAAGATTCAACGAATTCAAAATGCATAGACTGAATCATCTTCCTATTTTCAGAACTGTAACACCTACAAGTTTTAGAAGTATCAAAATAACCAATTCAAGGATGTGTTATATCATATATGTACATAGAAGCAAATTTGTCAAGGTTATCTTTATCATTAATTAAGCACAAAGCACTTAGAAAAGATACATAGAAGTAGTTAACTTCGGGTGTCTTCCCTTTGAGTAACTCATAAAAAGGGTTTGCAAATAGCCTATTGACAAGATAACATGCACAAAAGACAGCTTCAGCCCACGAAAAATATGGAAGTTTAAACTCGATAAGCATAGTCCTTGTAGCTTCACGTAAAGTCTTGTTTTTCTCTCAGCAACTAATTAATTTTGTTGAGGAGTTCTGCTGGGTGTTGAGAATTCATGTTCGATTCCACTTGATTCCCATAATCTAATGAAATCTAAATCAATGAGTTTTCCCCCATCGCTCCTATACAACAGTCACATCATTAGCTTTTAGCTCATTTTGGAGTTAGCGAATTCCCAAACTCCTAAATTGGCCATGCACTCATGCACCATCATTTTTGTGTGCCAAGAATATAGTCCAAATGCATCTACAAAAGTCATCAACAATGATAAACCCCATTGTGAATCGATCCAACCCCCCCCACCCACCCCCCCCTTGCTACAAATTAATCGACCCAATCATAGACTCAATTATTTTGCTATTTTTGGTTTTGTTGATACGAAACGCTTTGGAAGTAAACCAGCTGCCTTCATTTCGATAGGTGGTTCACAATTTCTGGATCACACGATCCACGAATTAGGGTTAATTTAGTCAATTAATAAGTCATTTTGACTTTAATGACACCACGTACCCATGTCATTTCTGTCATTTTTCAATCTATTTTATCTTGCTGAACCACTTAAAAAAAAGGAAAAAGAAATAGAAATAGAAATCATTAGACAAAGTAGAAGTAAAATAATAATAGAAATCATTAAACAAATTGGACCAAAGGTATCAATGGAGTCATTTCTTCCTTCAAAAACACTCTGGTTTTGGGCTTGAATGGTAATGGACGGTTATTTGGGTGGATACTAATTATTAGGTGCTAATTTCATTTGTGGAGTTACCGTATGTATACCAATTTAGACCACACTATTGAATTATAACATGTAAAAAACAAGTGACCCAACGCATTTTCTAATATCATATTGGTCATGTATCACCAAGTCATACTTGGTCCAGGATCAGGATAAAATTTGCTTCAATTCAAATATATTTTTATAAAACCTAGCTAGTATGAAAAAGCCATTTATTAAATAAAACATATTTTATTTTCTTAAAACACTTGGATCAGATACTCTAAAAGAATAATCTATTTTACAGGTTTAAATACACATTTTTCTACTTTACTGAATCTCTATTTAAGATGAAATGCATTATATTATTCATTTTACATAATGAGTTAGATATATAAAGGAATATTTACAGAATCTTGATAAATGCGATAGTTGTAAAGAATTTTTTACAAAAGCTATAGTTTACGGTAAAAAATAAGGCATCTGTTGGAGTGCTATTTTTCCTAAATCTGAATATCGAAATCTCTTAAAATGCATTTAGAGTATCTGTTGCAGTGCTATTCTTCATAAATTTGAATATTTTAATCTCTAAAATATAGTTTTGAAAATATTTACGGCTCTTACCTACATAACTTCATTTTTTATGATCAATTTTGTTGGACACAAAACCCAATACAATTTGAATAATTATTAACCACTTTTATTTAATTAATTAATAAAAAATAAAAAAAAAGATATTCATATTCAAACGACCCAATGTTATCTTATAAAAAATAGTGTGTGTGGCTGAAGGTTTCTCGTTGACAAACTGGATCAACAAATGACAAACAATAGTGGTGGACTGGTCCCGATACTCACACAATGGATAGTGGCTTTTCAGAAGAAATTAAAGAAAGCTTAGAAAAGAAGAATAATTTTGAGGAAGTTGGGTGGGTAGGGTAGGGTGGAAGTCATGAATTCCTAGTCAAGGATCGATAAGCTAGCACGTGAATTCTGTCCCTTCCCCTTTCACTGTATTTAGTTAGACATAAACAACCTCACTTTTCAGCATCCTTTCTTTTTTTCCCCCTCTACTTTGGCTTGGCATACTACCTTCAATTATTTGTCAAGAACATTCAGCTTTCATGCATAGTCTTGCGGCCTTGTTGGAAAAGCATAAGCTCCGGCCATAACCTCTGATATATACAGCACGTTTGTTTCGTAGGAAGAAAATAAAATGGAATGATAGTGATAACATAGTGATGTTGGGGGGTGATAGTGTGATGTTGGCAATGGTATATGGTATATGGTATATGGTATATGGTACGATATTATAGGGTGAGTAAGGTTATATATGTATGGTGCGTAAGATAGGTAGGGTACGTGATGAGTAAGCTAGAAGGGAATAGTTAGGTGGGGTTGGTGGCGGATAACTCCATCCCACCCCACCGCATCTTACCTTATTCTACCACATTACCCCAACACCCACACGCCCACCCTGTTGGAACAAGTAATTAACGAACCGTGACTCGGCTCGATGCTCTAGAAGATGCCAAGAATATCTCGTAATTAATTGTAATCTTTAGCATTAATTATATTCATATTGTCAGCAATGCTATATAAATGTCCATCCTTGTATTCACCAAAAATCAATGAAGAAAATGATTCTCTCTTATTCTAAATATGGTATCAGAGCCACTAGGTTGAAACCACCCAAAATCTGAATATTTCATTCTTTGATCCTCCTCCTTAATTTTCTCCTCCTTCTCCTAATTCATATCTTCTCCTCGTTTGCTTACCCATGGTGAACAAGCACAACTCCTATAAAGAAAATAGCTGCATTTGACCAATAATAATTTCCAAAAAAAAAAAAGAGGGCAAACAAACAAAAAAAAAAAAAAAAACCAATTCAGCCATGACCACCACTTCTTCTCAAACCACCACCACTGCCGACTCCTCCCCATCCAATCCCTACCCCTCCTTCAACTCATCCAACTCCATCAACCTCATCAAGCTCACCCGCACCAACTACCCCATCTGGAAAGCCCAAATTGTTCCTTACTTAAAAGGACAAGAAGTTTACGGGTTCGTAGATGGAAGCATTCCAAACACCACCGCCACCATCAATGGCACCCCAACCTCGCTTCTTCCACAAGTGGACAAAACAGACAATTTAATACTCGGCGCTATTACCTCCTCGCCTCGGAAGATGTCCTCACCCGTATGTCTATCACGCTAAGACCTTCACAAAAACGGTCCGCTATTGAACGCCGCTTTGCTTCGCAATCCCGTGCTCGGATCATCCATCTCCGCTCGCAACTCGCCACTACTCGGAAAGCAGGCTCCACCGCTACAGAGTACTTTATGACGGTCAAACGCTTAACTGATGATCTTGCCTTGGCTGGACAACCACTGCAAACCGATGACATCATTAATTACATTCTTGCCGGCTTAGGATCGGACTATGACGCGCTGGTTGCCATGGTCGGTTCTCGTTCGGATATTACTGTTGAAGAGGTCTTTTCCTTGCTGTTGACAATGGAAGCCCGCATCAATCACAACAATTCTGCCCCTGCTCCTGTACCAACGCTGCCCCCTCCACCACAGCTTGCTTCTTCGACGCCCCACCCCTCTGCTAATAGCAATCAACGTTCTCACAATAATAGGGGACGCAACTCCAACTCACGTGGCCGGGGCCGAGGCCGATCTAATGGCTCTCGACCTCAACAGCAACAACAATCTCCAAATCCTTCAATTCAATGCCAGCTTTGTGGTAAGTTCGGTCACTCGGTTCTTTCATGTTGGCACCGGTTTGACCCAAATTTTACTCCCTCCCAGCCCCAAAATAGCAACCCTGCTCCTTCCCTCGTCCTCCTATGGCTAATTTCGCAGGTACATCCTATGATCAAACCAACTGGCTGCCTGATACTGGTGCCAGTCATCACATGACTCCTTACCCGCACAACTTCAACTCTCCTCCGACTCCCTATAATGGCGATGACAATGTTAAGTGCTAAAGAACGGCACTGGTATGCCTATTACTTATATTGGTGATTCTAGTTTAACTACTCCCTCCCATTCCTTTATTCTTCGTAATGTGCTTCTTACTCCTTCCTTGCAACATAACTTACTTTCTGTTCAAAACTTTGCTCGTGATAATGATGTTTTCTTTGAATTTCACTCCACTTATTTCCTTGTGAAGGACTACTTGGGCCAGGTCCGTCTTAGAGGATATGTCAAAGACGGCTTATATCATTTTACTCAACCTCTCGTCTCCTCTTGCCTCACTACTCGTGCTTCCACAACTCATTGGCATCGTCGTCTCGGCCATTGCTCCTCTAGAATCAGTAATATTATTTTACGTCAAATAAATTTTTCCCCTCCCCGTGATTCCCACTCCACTGTCTGTTCTGACTGTCAACTAGCTAAAAGTCATCGTCTTCCTTTATCTTCCTCCCTTTTTACCTCTCGCAAACCATTGGATTTGATTTATTCAGATGTTTGGGGGCCTTGTGCCGAGGCTTCAATTTATGGCTCTCGATACTATGTTTGTTTTTTAGATGATTGCACTAAGTTTATATGGTTTTACCCTATTGCACTTAAATCTGATGTGGAACGTGTCTTCTACAATTTTCAAGCACTTGTTGAACGTCTGTTTGGCACTACAATAAAAGCTATTCAAAGTGATCGAGGTGGTGAATTCCAAAAATTAACCTCTTATTTTTCACGGCATGGTATCACTCATCAACTTACCTGTGCACACACACACGAACAAATGGGCGCCGTTGAACGCCGTCATCGGCATATTGTTGAAACAGCTTAACTTTATTGGCTCACTCACATTTACCTCTTCCTATTGGGAAGATGCGTTCACTACGGCAGTTTATCTTATCAATCGCATGCCCACCAAGGTTTTGAATTTTAAAAGTCCATATGAGTGTGTTTATGGTCGTGTACCTGATTATAATTATCTGAAGGTTTTTGGTTACGCGTGTTGGCCGTATCTTCGGCCCTATAATCGTCATAAAACGGATTTTCGTTCCAAGGCATGTTTATTTCTCGGATATAATGATATTCATGGAGGATATAAATGTTTGGATGCCTCTACAGGTCGTATTTTTATTTCTCGTCACGTAATTTTTTACGAATCTGTTTTTCCCTACACAGCCCAACCGGCCCAGCCCACTACCCACACTCCAGAATCCATTCTTCTCACCTTGTCCAGACCGTCCCACCCTTCTTCCTCAGCCCCACCTAGTCCCCAACCCAACAACCCATCACCGCCCTCACATAATTCTCCATCACCAAACTCACCGCACACAGCTCAGATCTCTCCTCCCCCCCCCGGCCGGCCCATGAACAATTTGAGATAATTCCTCTCCCTTGGCGGCCCACCAAACAAATGAACCTCCAAAGCCCACCCAATGACAACCCGTTCCCGTACCCAATCCCTGAAACCCAAACACTTACCCGATGATTTTATCTCTCCTCCCCACCCCGTGCTCACTTAAACACTTCCCCCCCTCTCACCGAACCCACCAACCTACACGAAGCCTCGCTATCCCGAATGGCGCACCGCCATGCGCGATGAATTTGTTGCTCTTGTTAACAACAATACGTGGACCCTTGTTCCGCCTCCACCTTCTCGCTAATATTATCGGTTGTAAATGGGTCTATTGCATCAAACGAAATTCGCGAGGACAAATTGAGCGCCTAAGGCTCGGCTCGTTGCCAAAGGATTTCATCAAACCGAAGGGTGGATTTTCATGAAACCTTTAGTCCGGTTGTCAAACCGGTTACCATTCGCACGATTCTCACTGCTCTCACTCATAATTGGCCCATCCGGCAATTAGATATACAAAATGCTTTTCTCCATGGTTTTCTTGCCGAGATCATTTTACATGATCGCACCACCGGGTTATGCTCATCCCGATTATCCCGCTCATGTATGTAAATTTAACCGGAGTTTATACGGCCTGCGGCAAGCTCCACGTGCCTGGTTTTCTCGTCTTACTCAAAGACTGACTCACCTTGGTTTTTCTCCTAGCTCGGCAGATTCATCACTTTATATTTATCGTCATCAGGGGACATACATACTTATGCTTATTTATGTGGACGACATTATTATCACCGGGTCCTCGTCACAAGTTGTTTCTGACTTGATTCGTTCTCTCTCCGCTACATTTCCCGTAAAGGATTTGGGGCCTCTCTCGTACTTTTTGGGTATTGAAGCTCATCGCACCGAAGCCGGTCTTTTCTTATCTCAACAAAAATACATCACTGATCTACTCGTTAAAGTTGGCATGCAAGAATCCAAACCATGCCCTACACCCATGGCCGTCTCTCCACCTCTTTCCCGGTACAAGGGTGCTCCCTTTGAAAATCCTCAACTATATCATATGATTGTAGGCGGCCTCCAGTACCTCAGTCACACTCGGCCCGACATTGCATTTGCTGTACATAAAGTTAGCAAGTTTATGCATGCCCCTACCACCGACCATTGGCAAGCTGTCAAACGGATCTTACGCTACCTTCGTGGAACCTCTGCTGATGGACTCCTACTTTTAGCTTCTTCCCCGACCCAACTCCATGCTTACTCGGATTCTGATTGGGCATCTGACCCCGATGACCGCCGCTCTGTTGGCGGCTATTGCATTTTTCTCGGTACTAATCTTATTAGATAGTCTTGCAAACAGCAGCTAACCGTGGCCAAGAGCAGCACTGAAGCCGAATATAAAGCCGTCTCCACTGCCGCCACAGAAGTTCAATGGCTTCTCTCCCTCCTTCGTGAGCTTCCTTTTCCTCACATGCCTCCCCCGATCTTGTGGTGTGACAATGTTGGTGCTACCTACCTTGCTGCCAATCCTATCTTTCATGCCCGCACCAAGCATATTGAGATTGATGTCCATCATGTTCGTGAGCTTGTCGCCCGCAAACTTGTTCAAATCGGCTATGTGTCCACCACTGACCAGTTGGCTGATATCCTCACTAAACCACTTCGCCAACCACGCTTTCAAGCCTTGAAGATCAATCTCCATGTCTCCACGGTACCCATGGGATTGCCTGGGGGTGTTGGAACAAGTAATTAACGAACCGTGACTCGGCTCGATGCTCTAGAAGATGCCAAGAATATCTCGTAATTAATTGTAATCTTTAGCATTAATTATATTCATATTGTCAGCAATGCTATATAAATGTCCATCCTTGTATTCACCAAAAATCAATGAAGAAAATGATTCTCTCTTATTCTAAATACACCCTGCCTCATCACACATAATCTTGCCTTACCCACCATATCCTATCCATTGCAACCTATCATCTCATCGCACTCTATACTACCACCGACCTGCTACCATACCATATATCACATATCACCCTACTATGTTCATCCTACCACTTCAGCCTTACCCCACCACTCACCGTACATGGTCTTATATTACTCTGCCACCCACATTACCCAACTCTACTACATCCCACCTTCTACGCTTATCATACCATTGTTTTAAAATATTTCATTTTATATGTTTTCACACTCATTCCAAGTTAGATGAATGTTATAAATGCTAAGAACTCAAGGACGAGAAGAAGCTTTTTCCGCATTTTTGTTGATGCAGAGATGAGAAGAGGTGAAATTTTAAAATACAACCGTTGTATGAAGGTATTATGTGAGAGAGAGTAAAATGAGAGAGAGCCTAATGTACGCCATGCTGCAGATAACTCACTACAATGCAGAGATGAGAAGAGAAAACCCATAATAATAATAGAATTATACAAGATGTTGAATTAATAATATGATAAGCGCAAGTCAAAGAAATTGTAGTATTTTTTTTTTTTGTCAAAGAAATTGTAATATTGATTGGTATTATAACATTTTACCCAAACAAAATAGAAAAAAAAAATCTTACCCAATCCGAGCAAATTGGAAATTGGATGTCATATTTTTTTAACCATTGGAAAATAGGAAAATGGCACATTTTAGATTTTTTTTTAAGCACATTTTAGAATATTTTATAATATTTTTAAGTAACAGAACATCAAATATTTTTTCATAGGGAGAAGGAAAAAAGAAATTAAAATATGCACGAGGCTTACTTGCTTCTATTTTTTTTCTCTTCCTATTTTTATTTTCAAACACTAATATTTTTTTATCTAGATCTCTAAACCACATGAAAATTTCACCAATTTTTTTTTAACTTTTCAATTTCTTCGTTTTGACACTTGATTCGGTATCATTACATCGTTTTCGTGAGATTCACCTACGAAATTCACTTAGTGAATCTTGACACTAAATCCCAAAAAACAATGAATTTCGAGTAATAATGAATTTCGACAGCGGGTTTTCAGAAATTACGTAGGAATATAGTAGATTGGTCTCAAAATAAATTACATGAAAAAATAAAAAATTTGGTGAAAGAATTTTAAGTTTGGAGTTATAGATTGAAATATATAAGCCTTTAAAAACGATGGATAAGAGAAAAAAGTGTGTTATGTTTTTTTTGGAGAGGGCGTCCCATCTTTTTTGTATATAAATAATTTTGTTTTTTTATGCAAAATTGTTGAAAATGTGTCGTATTCACGAATTTATAAAATATTTTTGCCTTCTTTTCCTAGTTTTCCCTAATTTCTATAATTAAAAATTTATAATTCAGCTTGAATTCTTATTTTAAAAAAAACCTTTTTTAGTATTTTTTTTTGGTTGAGGAAAATAAACTTTTTATTAAGCCAAGTCCGCAATAGCGGCAGGAATTATATCACCCATGTCTAGCCAACAAATGCGTCGGGAATTTTCCAGTGCGCTTGACGAATGTAAAAAAAGTAGATATAAAGGACACCAAAAGCGCAAGACAGTCACGCGCTAAGCAACTAAAGATAGACAAGTCATCTAATGGGCGTTGTAAAGCCTGGACGCATGGCAAACAATCAGTCTCGAAAGTAACTGTGGAGATCCCCAACTCGATAGCCTCTTCCATTGCCAAAAGAATCGCCTGCATCTCAGGGCTAGCTTATACGTACTAGGGTCAAGGTGGAACGAAAAGGCTGCAGAAATCGATCCCACCACGTCCCTAAAGATCAGACCTACCCTAGAACCTGAGTCCGTGACAGAAGCATCAGAATTACATTTACAGCCGCCCACATGAGGCGCCCTCCTCATGACTGGGTGGGCAGTCCCCTCAGAGTCAGTGTGAGAGAAGTGCATGGCCTGACGGTACTCCAATGCTCCGGCTAAGGAAGCAGAAACCAAGCGGGATACATAAATAGGCACATTGTCAAAAACCGCACTGCATCGAGTTTCCCAGAGGTTTCAGAGGAGCATGCAAAATGTAGAGATCTCATCCGGCGTGAAATGCACTATCATTGCACCAAAAAAACTCCTTGAAGTTCGATCCATGTTGCATCCGCTGACTACCAAAAGGCGAGGTTGCTCAGATCTCCATAGCGTAGTCACAATCAAAGAGTACATGTCGTAGGGATTCCATCTCCTTGCCACATGACAAACAAAGCCCTGTACCCCTACTACCATTTGCAAGCTGCTCCCCAATCGGCAAACAATCCTGCAGGCATCGCCATAAGAAATGCTGAACACGTGGCGGCACACTGATCTTCCAAACATCCCGCCACACTCTGTCTGGCCCTGAAGACGAAGATGCATGCGCCAAACTAGGTAATCCTCCATATAAGGTCAATGCAAGAAAATAGCCTGACTTTACAGTATATCTTCCCCGGCGATCATAATGCCAAATCAACTTATCCGGGTGCGAACTGCCTATAATGGGAGTCTGAAGGATGGCGTCCACCTCCCAAATTTGGAATTCTTAGGAAAGGCATTCCACTATCTTGTACATGGCAAAAGCTAGTCCTGAACTGTAATGTCCGTGGGTAAGGAACGGGCGGAGTGGGCTAACCGAAATGATGGAGGCCTAGAAACCCAAGCATCATGAAAGACGTATACTGAGCTCCCGTCTCCTATGCGCCCCTGCATCCCCTGCATTAACATAAATTTACCTTCTAGCAAGCTCCTCCACAGGAAAGATGGTCTACTTCCTAACTCGGCCGCCATAATAGTTGTTCCCGGATGGTACTTTGCATTAAGTACACGACTCGCAAGGGCAGTGGGGCAATTAAGGAATCGCCACGAATTTTTGGCAAGTAAGGCCAAATTAAAACATTCCATATTGCGGCCAAGGTCCTCAAGATTTTTAGGCAAGCAACAAGTGTCCCAGTTCCGCAAATGCACCTTCCGCTTGGTCTCGGTATCCCCCAAAAGAAGCCACGGATATATTTCTCAATCTCTTGGACTAGCGTGGAAGGAACCTTAAAACACTGCATAATGAACGTAGGTATAGCTTGCAAGCTCGATTTAATGATGACTTCCTTCCCTGCGGGGGAAAGAAGCTTATCTTTCCAGTCGGACAATTTTTTAGACACCTTCTCTCGGAGAAAATCAAAAACTTGCCGTTTGTTCCTTCCGGTGACAAATGGCATGCCCAAGTATTTACCCGTGCCAGTCCCGACTGGGATCTGAAGAAAGTCCGATATATGCTCCCCGTCCTCCTGCGGAATAGCCCTACTAAAATATAAGCTGGACTTATGAAAATTAATAGCTTGACCAAAGAGCATCCCATACTGATTAAACAGATCCACCAATGTCTCCAGTGCCCCGTCTCTGTACTCAAAAAATAGCATACTATCATCAGCGAAAAGCAAGTGCGAGACATGAACTTGCACTTGTCTTCCAAACGTAATACCCCGGAGCAGCCCTCCTCGCACAGCCCGATCCAATAATGCTTTCAGTCCCTTTGCGCAAATGATAAAAAGGAACGGGGAGAGAGGATCCCCCTGTCGTATCCCCCGAGTTGGAACAATCCGAAGACCGGACCTGCCATTTACCAAGGCCCTATAGGCAAGGCCGGTCCTGGCATTTTTTGGGCTTAAGGCAAAGTCCCCAAATTGGCCTTTTAGTTGAAGTTGTTTTTTTTTTAAACATAATATCCGTAAATACAAAATTCAATTATTGATAGCCTCAAAACATGCCTACAAAGTAGTCTTTTTTAGCATATTTAGAAACAAAAACCAAATCCGCATCATTAGTAGATTCGCCGTCACTCGGCTTAGTTGAGGTGATAGTGATATATTTGTTAATTGATCCACTTAAAGTCTACGTTAAAGCTTCTATTCTTTTCTTCTTCTTTTTTCATTCCCAGAAAGATACTTATACTTTGGTGGTGACATTTTTCCTACCTTTAAACAATTCATTCATGTATATGAAACCCATATACAACAAGCCCACATCGGTACCTCAAATTAAAGATTCCTAAACTTTAAAAAAATCTACAAACACAAAATAATATGACATCAATATATATGTCACTCCACTAACAAAATGCAAAGGCTAAACGAAATAAAAAGTACGCCCGGCAAGGCCAATTACGAAATCACCCCATCAAGTAAACAAAGCATACCTGATTAATATAATGACTATATGTGCTTCTCTTATTCAGTCAAAATGAAAGCCCTCTTCGGCTCTTCCTTGTTCCTAATCCTTCCTTGCTATGCTATCTTCCAATCTTTATGCATACAAAAAAATTTATGTTATCCAAGAGACATTAATCATCTATTCATCTTACTAATTAAAATTTTGATTACAGTACATTACCATTATTATTTATTAAACATTTAAACTATAAAAAATAGTAAATTACTATAAGAAAATTACCTCCACTTATTATTGTGTAGGGAATATTGATACTTGATATTATTTATAACTTGAAGATTGAGATTAGTATGTATGAATTGTGGGAAATTGAAAGAAGGAAAGAAAAGAAAAGAAAAAAAAGCAACGGCTAAGAGTGAAGAAGAGGCAGGGGAGGGGTAACGAAGGCATGGGAGGGGATAAGGAGGGAATTGGGATCGTCTGTTGTAAAATGCCCCGGATATGCGGTGCTGTGAAGTAAAACGGCGTCGTTTCGACTCAAAACGACACCTTATGTTTTTTTTAAGCTCGAGACCAAAACGGCGTCGTTTCGACTCGAAACGACGCCGTTTTGACCTCACAGCAACCCCTGCTGTGTAATACACACAACAGAGGATCCGGACTCATAAAACGGAGGACATACTTAGGACTGAAGTGAAGTTTTTATTTTTGTTTGTTTTATTTTTGTTTGTGTGTTTTTTTTTATATAGATATATAATAATATAAAATAATATATTGTTTTTAATTTCTATAGTTTTCAAAAAAAAATTCTATAGTTTTTCAAACAAAAAATTAATAAAACTTATTTGTATGTCTATTTTTTTTTTTGGTCAAATAATTTTTTTTATTGAGACATTTATAGATCGGAGTAAAAAAAAATTGGCATTTATAAAAAAAAAAAAGATATTATATTATGTTGGATCAAATTGAATCTACACGGAAGTTTTTTTTTTTTTTTTTTTTTTTTTAGCGAAATATGTATCATTGGGCCCTCTTAGCACCGTTGGGTTTAAGACGGCCATCTCTCCGGCCTCACATGAGGGCCGGCCCTGCCTATAGGTAACAAAAACGCACCGCTGCAGTAAATCAACAAAAGCCTCTGAAAACCGCATCTGATGCATAACACCCCAATTGACAATACCATTGTTGCTTTTGAAACATTTTTTTTTTGTAATATAAGTTTATCTTTCCTACTCAATTTATGAACCGATAATATTTTTTAATCTAAGATGTGAACATAATAAATGATTGAGATTATAATCAATAAAAAATCAGTCGGCATTAATAGATAATCAAGGAAATATCTTTTCACACCAATTGTTATCTTATCACACAGAAATTTATTTTCAATTTCGCACTTACTTTTTTTATTTTACGCGTGTTCATTCTGACCAAAATTTGGTCAGAATGTGACACATTATCCATAATTGAAATATGGTCGTAATATACGCTTTGAGAAATTCCACACTAGTTGATTCTCGACCATCTTTAGGTAGAATGTTTGAAGTTTTCCAAACTCATATATAGTCGAGCATCATTCGACCAATATTGAGTCCGAATACTCTACACATTTAGACTAGAATTGGGTCGTGATAACAACAACAATATAAGAGCACCACTATTGATTTCGATCGAATTTGCATGTAATATTAAAAGTTTTTTCCACTCAATTTTAGTCGTAATGTCTTTCGACCGGTATTGAGTATGAAAAACATTCAAAATTTCGACTAGAATAAAATTAGTATAATGATCGATTCACTCAAATTGGGTCGAATGGTTGTTATGATGAATTGACCATAATTTGGCGAGAATAGTATATATTTTCCGGACTCATTTACGGTCAGAATGACAGGCGTGTGAAATATTCAAACGAAATCCACTATCGGCTCTTGATAAGTGTAAAACTACATTGATGTGAAAAGATAGTTCCATAATCAATCAATTATAGTATTATGTACTATAGTAAGAGTATAACGTATTTATATACATTTATTAATTATAAATATTACTGCTCGATGTGCCCCAAAAGAAAAAAGAAAAGAAAAAACTGCTCACTGTAATAGAAATTAGAGAATTTTTTGTGCAATCCTTCCATAATATTACCATTTATTTATTATTAACTTATACCTTAAGTATTTATTATTACTATATTATATAGCAACACAAATTACACAATAGTCCAATTTGGCATTTTCTTTTCTTCTCAATCTCAGCACCTCAAAATGTACGCGTAATCAAGCGACAAGCACAAAGCGCAAACTTTGGCAAAGGACAACCGATTACCGCCTCCCTCTCGCACGATCACCTCCACCAGCCGCCGCCGCCGCTGCTGCTTCCGCAACCCTCTTCCTCCCCTCTCCGCCAGTAAATCAAGCAAAGCAACCATTTTCAGGATTCCGTTCGTACAACCATATTCTGATAAAAGCTAGCAAAAAATTTGGGATTATCAGGACCCATGTGGCTAAGACGAACAAGATCAAAAAATCCCCGGAATCACGCCAACCATTTCTCCTGTTCTTCTTTCAAAGACATCCAATCCCTCTGCGCCGACGATTGCAATCCAGAAGCCTCCGCCGCCGGCTCATCTTCCAATTCACTCAAGAGATCCTCCTCCATTTTCCAGCGAGTTTACCTTGCTAAATCAGTCCTACGTGCCCTTTCTATAACCGATTCACCCGACCCGAAACCCGAGAATGCTTCCGTCCAACCTTCATTGCCGTCGATATTTTTCCGGGGTCTGAAAAGCGTGTAGTGGTATATTTCACGAGCCTCCGCGTCGTCCGGTCGACATTCGAGGATTGCAATGCCGTACGGTTTATCCTACGTGGCTTGCGCGTTTTAGTCGACGAAAGAGATGTAACAATGGATTCTAGGTTCATGGAGGAGCTGCATAAGATTTTCGGACATCAGGAAAAGAGTAAATTAACCTTGCCTAGAGTCTTCATCGACGGCCGGTACATGGGCGGAGCTGAAGAGATCCGGCGGCTTAACGAAACCGGCGAGCTGAAGAAGCACGTGGAAGGGCTTACCCCAGCTGAGCCAGGCACGTGCGAAGTCTGTGGTGGGTACAGATTTATCCTCTGCGACGAGTGCAGCGGAAGCCATAAGTGTTACAGTGAGAAAGGTGGGTTCCGGAGTTGTACCTCTTGCAATGAAAATGGTCTTATCAGGTGCCCTTCTTGTTCCTCTGCGCCCTTCTGAAAAACCTTCCAGATTGATGACATGGATACTGTCGTCATGGTAGCAGACCTTAAATTTCATTCTTAGATTAATGTAGGTCGAAAAATGGCAACCAAAAAAAGACAATGTTGTAGCAGTACTCATTTTTGTTTTTCTTCAATGGAGAAATAGTTTATGTATCTTGATTTTGTTGTGTGCTAATTCTACAATGCATTGCATAATTCATTGATAACTTTGTCATGTGAAGTAGACGCTGCCTTGCTCAAATTAAGTTAGACGACATAATAATAACCTTGTTATTTTGCCATTTCTTAGCCTTGTTTTTTTGTTCTAAGATATATAGGGATCCTTGGCTTTGTTGCAGTGTTAACAGAATTTACGGCTTTGAGTCGTGGAGGTTTATGTTTGTAAAGCTATAGAGTAAAGCTACATACATTAGGCCTAAATGACTAAAGATGTTTCGTGCACTGGGCTGCTCACATGAAGTGTTTGAATTGGTGTTTGGGTTTACTAATATGATATGAAACAATGTGTTTTTGTTATATAGTAGAACAGACATGTAGACAGCAGCATGAAAGTTGAACATGGCAAACTATGTATGTAGTGGATGTCTTTTCTTTTGGTAACCCGGGAAAGCATTTGATATTATAGCTGTGTTGTTATTATTTTTTGGTAAGCATCTCCTTAATGACAAAAAATACAAGCTTGTGCTGAACTTTGGTTTAACTATTCTAAAAGAAGAGGCTTTTTTATATACCCATATGTTTGTATTAACTGTCTTGTCTTTGGAAAAAAGACCAGCTTTACCTATATGCGATATCTTTTTGTTTCTTGATGTGCATGTCAAACTTAATTTGATTTGTTGCTCTTTCATACAACCTTTAGTTTTTCGTTTCCCTGTTGCTTTTGCTTTTGCTTTTGCTATCACTTCAAAACGTGGTAAATATCTCCCTCTTTGAGAAGAATTTTCAAAGAGGACTCCAAGGAATGTAAGATGATTGTATAAGTTGAAAATTCTGATTATGTAGCTGTGTTTCTAACTTTCTATAGCTGTAGCCTAGCCTATGTCATGGTAAGATGATAGTCTTGACGATTTCAAGTAAAAATGAAAAGTAGAGGTGTTTTTGAGTCTCCAAATGAAGGCCTCTGAGTTTTCTATTTCTTATAAATCTATGAACATGTTTTAGAGAACATCTTTCCACTTCATTAGCTTTTCGTGTCAAGTTGTAAATGGATTCATTTGTATAGTAGAGATTACCTTTTAAGTACACTTGTACCTGGGTTCATCTTTTCACATTTTCATTCATTGTACCAGCATATGATAGAAAATGCTTCAAGTTTTATCGAGAAAACGTGTCTCGATAGCAATAATTCAAGAAACAGGCTTTACAATCAGTGCAGGCATGATTGTATCAGGGCATCCATCTATTTGATGTATGGATATCAGCAGAGGTTCCACTATAGCCTTTGTGCCACATCATACAAAGTGCAGTAGTTTTAAAAGATGGAGTTTTAGCCAAAACCCTCAGACACTCAGAGAAGTTGAATATGATCAGGCATACAATCACTAGGTCCATTTATTAGTTACATGAAAATTGAAGAGATATCAGGTGTTATGTATTGTGAGGGAAATAAAAATAAGAATGAAGATTGTGGATCCATACCCAAGTTGTATTTTATTAATTTGGTATATTGTGGAGGGTGTTTTGTTTAGTTGGGAGTTGGGAGTTGGGAGTTGGGAGTATTTTCCCACAGGGAGGACCCAAATAATGTGTTGCTTATCTGTTATCCAATTCTGGGTTTGTGCTGCTGCAAAGACATGTGATGGTATAACGTGAGAGTTGAAAAATCTAAGCCTATTATTTTTATTTCACATATGCTTCCTGTTCCAAATGTCCAAATTTTCTTTTCAACAGTTTTGGCCCTCAACAGTCAACCCATCAAGTCTTTTGACAATATACTCCATCTACTCTCGAGATATAAGTCCTTTTATCATTTTGTTTCGTCTAAAAATACTTGTTATTTCAAATCAAATTCAAACTATATTGGCCCGTAATCATCCAGCGCAGAATTACGGTTCAAAATGGAGTGATTAGTGATTAGGGGGGTTAATTACCCGTGTAAGGCTTTTATTCATGAAAGTTATGATATTGATCGAGTTTCTTTTAAAGGTATTTGAAACTCTTGAGTGATTGATTTATACTAACAAATATCCCGGGGGCGCGGGGGGGACATTATTATTGCAGAACATGCTTGAGGGAGTTTTGCCTAAAAAAAAATGGCCAGTCAAATGTAGTACTAGTACCCTCCTCCATGACACAATAATTGAAGTTGTGTTAAAATCACTAGTACCATAATGATGTAAAGATACAACTTATGAAACGACACCACTGATATTTAAGGTTGAAAAATTCTTATGCATGACGTCTCTGTTATACTCAAATATCGGATTTGTGCCACGTGTATAAAAGACAAAAACTGTATCATTTAATAGCAACTGTAGTAAATTTAATCACCTCTACTCTTCACTCAAAAGATGAAGAAAAAATCAAAGAAAAACCGACCACACATCTTCGTTTAAAAGTCTTCCGTATGAACTAAAATTAAAATGTACTGTTTCTTTTTTTCTTTTTCTTTTTTCATTTCTGTATGGAGGTAACTTAACGTAATAGAATCATTTTCATTTTATTACATTATTGGTATAATTGTATTGTGAGGGAATGTAATAAAATTTCATAACGAGATATATTCCAAATTAACAAAATTCATTGTAACTTACCACCCTCTCACCTTCCAATTTGGCCTTAACCCTTACTTCAACCTCACCCCACCTTGATCCTTAACCCTCACCCTCACCCTCACCCTCACCCCCACCCTACCATATAACTTAAGCTAGAAGATCGTTGCTCTCCTCTAAACTCTTCTCTAAATAAAGAGGGTGGTGTTAGAAAGTTTCCAACGGTAGAAGAGTATTGAATAAGACTGTCCACAGTGGTATCATTTCAAAACAACCTCTAAACATCTCGTTTTCTGTTCCAGTTTCACTTTAAAAAATAAAAAAAAAAAAAATAAAAAAAAAAAAAAAAAAAAAAATCGTTCCAATAAGCAATACCTATATGACCTCTAAAATTCTCCTTTTTCTTTCATCCAACTAATAAAATACAATTACCAATATAGCTTCCTATTGCGTTCATCACACGACCTCTGTTTTTTCATACCATGCTTGCAATCTGAAGAAAAAAGAGGGAAAGAAAAAAGACATTCGAAAGGAAGTCTTAACTTCATTCATCAACATGTATTAATTCAGCACTCATATAAAATAATTTAGCATCAATTAAATACGAATTCTAGCAAATTCATGGAATACCAACAGGGATGAAAAAAATGATGACCCACAAACCTGCTTTTTCCTTTTCATTACGTTTCGGGACCAATTTGTTTCTCAGAAGAAATATTTGGACCTTAACCGTAACTGCAAATTGAAATTTTAAGAGAAATAATGGAATTTATTTTCTTTAAACAATAGAAAATAATGGAATATTAAATGAGAGATTTTATGATGCAACGGTTGTAGGAAGGTTATACCAAGTGACATACTCTCATTTTCACTCTCTTTCACATAATACACTTTTATCGCACAGAAGAGGTTAGAAATGAGCCATTGTAATATACGCCACTTAAGAAACCTTCTTACAATCTGTTGTATTTTAAAATTTCACATATTAAATAGACAAATTTAGCAATTGAGTTGCCTGGTTTTTTTCCCATGAAAACATCGACAATCGAATGGAAAATGAAAAGAAAAGGCAAAATTTTGGCAAAGAGAGAGGTGTACCGTTCACTCCAAGAGACCTTTGTCAATTCAAGTGAAAGGTAGCAGAATTACGAGATAGAATTTCCATTGTAGACTTCAAGCACTCTATAGTACACTGAAAGTTGATTTAAAGTATAGTTCAAGGAGATCATTGTAAAACCTAATAAGTGGGACTAAAACACTCTAAACTGTTTTTTATTTATTTAAAGAATCCACTATCAAAACTTTTAACATAATATATTACAGACCAATTAAAGCCAAAAGTACATACATAATAGTATTGATTAGCCATTTTTCCATGATTCTATTATCTATATATACACATACAAAAACATAACAAACTCCATTCTTAAAGAATGTCACATACAGCTTCCCCCCCCTCAACTTTATACATTTTACTATTTAACACATACTCTGTTGACCGTATATATAAAAGGTTTCATTTGATAATCCCACTTCTACTTTACACCATTTTTATGACCCAAAGCTTTTGTTTCTTAATATGCAGATACAGCAAACATGGTCCTATCAAGTTTGCTTCAGAAAGGCTTTTGGTAAGCTTCAAATATGTCTCTAAATTTCCAGACTGCTGAATTCTTCTTCTAAGCCCCTGCATCACCGCTACTCGATCCAAGAACTCGGGGCTAATACCCGAATCCAGCATTTTTATTACTGTCTCAGCAGCATTATAGAAATGGCCCCCTTTAATATACCCTCTCAATAGCCATGAAAGTGTTTTCCTTTTCTGCAACGAGCTTGCCATCTCCGTTCTTGTAAGCAACCGGCTGATTGAGCCCCGCTCGTTTTGTGAAGCACATATGGCTAAAACAATGTCGTAAAGATCTGCATCGGCTTCTTTGCCGGCTAGCCTCATCTGCCATAGCTGTTTCTCGGCTTCAATTCCTCGACCAGCACAGATATACATGGCAAGAAGCTTTTCATGAACCACGCCGTTAAGTGATGGACCTGTATTTTCTTGGAGTACCCAGTTAGACAAATGAACCCCTTGATCCAAAAGATCGATTTGATACTTTTCAATCAGATCAGCATTTTCTGTATCAAGTTCTGCAACCAGACCGGCTTTGGTAAAACCTTTTAATTTGCGTAAAGCTTTCGCAACTTCGTTTAGTTCTTTCACTACTGCTGTCATTGCAATCAAATAGCTGTAAACCTCAGGTTTCAACCCGCTTTCTCTTATTTGAACAACAAATTTTACCGCGTCCTTGTAATTTCCATCAACCTGAAAGAGTTTAGAACATCATGCCTTGTTTAAATATACATGGAAATGCCAAATGCTTGTAATGAAATCACATTTTCTCAATAAAACTTGCATGTTCCCAGTTAAGAATACTTGTTGGCATGTCAGACAACACACAAATCCATGTAGTGAAAGCTATAAAAGTTTGTTGTTTATTGAACATAAGTAAATTGGGAATATCCCACAGGTAACCGGAAATGTCCTAATACAATGAGAGCCTATATATATGAAGCAAAACAAGCTGGTACCTCTGACAGATCTATTCGAAATTCAAGTTTCATCAACGTACTGTGAACAGTGGCCATTTAGGTCTAGTAACTTCTGGTACGTAGTAAAAGAAAGGTACAAGGTCCAAATAGCAGCTATATGAACACACTATACATCTATGCTGGATAACTACCATAGAAAACTAGCACTTCGTAAATCAACCTTTATGTCTCAAGATAAAAAAAAAAAACTAGCTTGATTCATTGCACATTTGCACCAGAAAAAACAAAAATGGCATGGTCAAGCTAAGGTATAACGTTCTTGCTCCAAAAGAAAGGGTTATTGTCTAAAATGAAATGGACAAATACAAGAACAGGTGCAGGTAAGAGACAGAGACAGAGACGTGCCAAATACCATCGGAAAGAAAACAAAAAACAAATACACTAAGTTGATCTTTACTAGGAAAAACAAAATCCAGGTTAAGGTCTCGGAACTACTTTCCAAACGAGATCCCAATGCACTAACTAATGAGATGCAGTAAACAAGTTCTATGGCATCAACATTAGAATCACAAACTATTTACTGCGGTGTAAAGGGAAAGTTTACTGTGCCGAGAAGGTTTTACATTATGGTAATTTCTTGCTGCCAAAAAATGTCCCATATTACAAGATATAACCAAATCTCAAACATGCTATACAATCATACTTGATTAAGTTAGGTTGGCATCCATTTGGCAAAGCAAATAACTAAAAAAAAAAAATGCAGTTTACAAGTGTACCCAAGAGTACAATTGCACAATACTTTGTCACACTAATGATAAATAAATAATTGATACTACTTTTTACTCTTCCTTTTGGCTGCTTAAGTTGCATTGAGTTAAAACAATGAACAATGAACAATGAACAACACAATAACATAAGAAAAACAAAAGGTCAGGATATTCACACAAGTAAAATTAAATCACCATTACCATCATCTTCCAAGCAAGATAACCAGTTGGGCCTCCCTTATTTCCTTCCTTATTAGCCCCATCTGAATACGCAATACCCCTTTTGAGCACCTCTTTCACAAACGAAACAGCTTCATCTTTTGCCCCAGCTTCCCAATACAACGAAATCACCTTCTCAATCATACTAAAACTTGGCTTCAATCCAACACAATCCATATCAACCAAAAGGTCCACTACATCACTAACCTCATTTTCACCCTCAATTAGCTTCTTCACCCATCCACACATTATAGTAACCATAAGCTCCAAAGTCTCTTTATCGACCCGATTTTCCTTCCTTAACCATTCAAACACTTCCAAAACACACCATGAATCCCTACCTTCTTGAGAAAAATACACTAAAACTAGCTGCAATTCACGGTCTGATAGTTTCTTGTTCATTTCCTCAAGAACATCAGAAGGCTCCTAGTCATCCTCTCTAACTCTTCGATTGCCTCAAAAAACCCTTCACTCATTTGGTCTTCATCATCACTGGTCAAGAATTTATCCAATTGTACAGAATTGAAACCCCGAATCTCACGAAATTTCTCCCGTCTAGAAACAACATATCCAGGGTTTAAACAACTATTTATTCTGAAATTTCTTAAACAGTATCGATTATTATTGAAATTTTGAGGAAGCAACTCCGACGAGCAAGACAAGCGGGCCAAGCCCACATATGCTAAAGTTCCATTAACAGCTGCCATTCTAACAACCTAAAATACACAAGAAAATCTATTTAATAAAAGACTGAAAAAACTTATCTTGATTCTTGAAACCCGAAATTCTTCTTTGCTGAAAAAAAGACTGCTTGCCGACCCTTTATCCCCGAGCAACTAAAGAGGAAGAAGATAAAAGATTCCACCAAAAAATGTTTCGCAAGTAAGGGATATAATCTGGAGGAAGATAAAATCCCAATTCGCGGTGAAGGGAAAGCGTAGGAATTCAGATGGGTTGTACAGCAATCCTTTTGGCAAGGCAGTGAAGAGTGGATAAAGGCAAAGACAACTAAAAAGAAAATTAGCTACAGGTGAAGGTGAAGGTGAAGATGTCCTTTTACTGTCTGTGTAATACTACTTCTATTGGGAAAAAAAGAACAATTTGCGCTAAAGACGAATTTTTTATACCGAAACTTATTCACAAAATGATACCGCAGATATGGGTCGTGTTCAATCATTCTGGTTCGTCCATTTTGCTCATGCCCCCATCTTATATTAGAAAGGGAAAGGGAAAGGGAAAGGGAAAGGGAAATGAAAATGAAAATGCAAAAGATTTAATTAAAAGATGAATGGACATTATCAAAATATGATAATGATAATGATAATGAAAAAAAAAAGAAAAAGAAAAAGAAAAAGAAAAAGATAATGATATTTGAAAGGGAGGTAGCAGAAAGCGACTATAGCTGTACTGTATGGCAATTATGGGCTGTGAGATCTTTGGACTTGGGCTTTTATATTTTTAACCATCAGGTAAAACTCTCCAGGCCCAAATCTACATTAACTACAGTAGTATTACACAAGTACATGAGTATCGTCTGCTAAGTGCTAACATGGGTAACCGGGTTTAACGAAAGACCTTTTTTTTTTTTTTTTTGGAAGAAAGGAACGAAAGACTTTTATAACCACAAGTTTACTGCTGGCAATACCAGGCACTCAAAAAATCACCACGATTACTTTTGTGTAAACATGACGTTCCTTCTCAATAATAAGCATTGACGTTAGTTTTTAATAATATAAATCGTGACAATAATGTTATAGTTATAAAAGTGTCGGGTGAATACCGTTAATCCACCGACGATAGCGTTATTTTGAAAAAGAATGTCGGCAGACCGACGTTCATAGTGTGGTGCTAGAAGTTTTAAAAAAAAAAATTAAAAAAAACATGTGCGGTGTCGGGAGTAAAAAAATTAATAATTAAGTAAATGACGACGAAAGAAAAAAGTGTGGTATCAATAGATGCGCCTAACAAAAATGGGATCTTTATTTATTTATTTTTTGGCTTAAGCCCCTAGTATCCTGAACCAACTGGTCCAACTAATCCGGAACCAAATGGGATCGTATTTATGTAAAGAGAATAAGCAAAACAGGCTCTGGAGTTTCAATTGATGTAACCCAACTGGTCCATTTTGTAACGAGTATAGTTTCTACACGAATTGGGCCAAAACCAAAGCCGGGGTGTTTCAATTTTTAAATGGAGACACACTTAAGGAAGTTTTTGGGCCTTGAAATCAACAAATGGGCCGAGTGGAGAACTCATAGAAGGGGACTTTCTTGAGTCTTAACCATAAACTGCTTTGCTCGCTCTTCTTCGGATGAAGACTTGCAACCCAAAGAAGAATGACTATATACTCTACCAACTGGGCTGCGCTTCCACTAAGAAGATTTGACATTGACAACAATATTGTGGATTCTAGATTTCTAGAAGTGAAATTATTTCTTTGTTTTATTTATTTCATTTTGTTAAACGTACGAGGAATGCACATTGAATATGTTAGCTCGTTTAGGATTTATTTTTTCTTTGATAGAATGGGGTTCGTTTTTTCGCCTTTGAACATTTTGGATGCATGAGCTCTTGATTGTGCCCAATAAAGTTACTTGTTCCTCTTTAAAAAAAATAAAAAATAAAATAAAATATAGTATTGGTGGTGGATATCTAGTGAAATTTCTATATTCTCATTAATTTCATATTGATTACACATAACACAGTACATCCATATTATCTATCCCAAATCTATGCCTCAGACACGTGGCTAACACAAGTATGCAGGCAAATTATTACCCCAAGGATAAAGCAATCCACAACACATAAATACATAGCACACGCATAATAGTATTATCTAACATCCCCTCAAACTCTTGGGTCTTTGGCGAGGACATCTTGTTTGCTTTTGAAGTGTTGAAAATGGTGAGGAGTGAGTGATTGGTGAAGGTATCTGCGATTTGCTGGCAAGAAGGAACATAGAGGACTTTCAGCTGATTGGAAAGAACCTGATTTCTTAAAAAATGAACATCTAGCTCCACATGTTTTGTTCTGGAGTGATAGACAGGATTGTGGGAGAGAGATACATCACTGGTATTGTCACACCATATCACAGGAAGTCCAGCCAGGGGAAGAGAAAGTTATGTGAACAACTGTTTGATCCATATAACTTCAGCAAGCATTAGCTAAAGCCTCAGATTCGATTTCTCAGACTAGAATGAGCCACCATATTTTGCTTTTGGAACTTCATGAGACTAAGGAGTTTCCCAAAAAAACAAGAACCACCAGCTTGATCTTTCTCATCAAATGGACAAACAGCCCACCCACATCCGAGTATCCAGGTTAGTTTCAGAGGAACCAGGGGTGAAATGAATTCTTGAGTTAAGGTGCCACTAATGAATCTAAGTAGCCTCTTCAAATCTTGCCAATGATCAGATGTTGGACATTGCATAAACTGACTAAGATGATTGGCAGCAAAGTTGATGTCAGGCCTGGTAAGTATGAGATATTGCAGGCTCCTAATGAGACTTCTATAAACTGTTGGATTGGACAAGGGTACTCCTTGTGAAGGGGACAGTTGAGTACCTGCAACCATGGGAGTGGGACGGGACTTTAGGTGTTCAAATCTTGCCTTTTTGATGAGTTGTGCTGCATAATGTCCTTGAGACAGATACAATCCAATCTGGTCCCTCTTTGCCTCCATACCTAAAAAGTGAGATACTGCACCCAAATCTTTCAAGGAGAAATTTTTGTTAGGTGGAGTTACAAATTTCTTGATTAAAACAAGTCTGAGTTCCCAGTTACAAGTATATTATCTACATAAACCAATACATACAGCAATTGTCTATCTGTGTGAAATATGAATAGAGAGGTGTCTGCCATAGATTGCTTGAAACCCCAGGCAAGCATCTGAGACCTCAGTGCCTCAAACCAAGTTCTAAGGGCTTGTTTGAGGCCATACAATGCTTTGTGAAGCCTACACACATATTGTGGCTTTTGAGGATCAGTGAATCCTTCTGGCTGCTGTATGTAAACAACTTCAGACAAGGGTCCATTAAGAAAGACGTTGTCTATATCTACATGATTAACATACCAATTCAAATTCACAGCAATGGCTAAAATAATACTAATTGTAGACACCTTAGCAACTGGGCTAAATGTTTCAGTAAAATCAATACCATAATTTTGATAAAACCCCTTGGCAACTAATCTTGCCTTGTATTTCAAAATGGTTCCATCAGGCTTCAGATTCACCTTGAAAACCCAACAGTTTCCCATAATTTGCTGACCTCTGAAAGGAGGCACAAGCTCCCAGGTCCTATTTTTGCAAAGAGCGGAATATTCTTCCAACATAGCATTCTTCCAAGCAGAGTGGTTAAGAGCCTCTGCAACACTTGCAGGTTCAGTAGGAACATAAGAGAGAAGGGACTTAGTGTGAGCATATGCAGAGAAAATAATGTTAAGCATTGGAAATAATCAGTATACTGCCCACAAGGCATTGGTCAGGCCGAAAACTCAAACAAACAGGTACTTAGTGTGCTGAAAAAGAGTTTGGACGATAAAGCGGGAAAATGGCCGGATCATTTGCCAGCAGCCTTATGGGCCCTCAGAACATCAAGAAAGACAACTACAGGGGAAACCCCATTTGCTTTGACCTACGGATCGGAAGCTATGGCCCCGGTGGAAATGGCCCTACCAAGCTTAAGGGTCGCACATTTTAGCGAGGCTGAAAATCCACTGACAAGGCAGCTCGACCTCGATATAGCAGAAGAAAAGCGAATCAACTCATATGGCCGTTTGCTCAACTGCAAACAAGCGGCCAAACGATACCACGACAAGCATATCCGCGATCATCACATCACGGTAGGAGACTACGTTTTGCGAAAGAGGCAGGCCACTGGTCATGAATCCAAGAAAGGAAAGCTATCCGAGAATTGGGAGGGCCTACTTCTGGTCGCGCGCATAATCAAAAAGGGGACTTATGTCCTAAGGGATAACCAAGGTCGCGAGTACAACAGTCCCTGACACGCGGACAATTTGAAGAAATATCACATGTAATATCGATCCCTTTACTTAGCACATGAATACAAGCATATCTTGTGTTGAGCTCCCAAAAAAGCATTTCAGATGAAATACCCAGTCACTTTGTTTGGGACTAGATGAAAAAATTAAAAGCTCCGATCTCTGCACAAGGGGGCCTAGATGAAAAAATTAAAAGCTCCGATCTCTGCACAAGGGGGCCGCATGCGGAATTCTATTTTCAATCCAATCCGTTAAGGCTTTGCTCTAAAACAAGCGGGCCGCGTAAAAAAAAATTGAACATTATTACGTGAGCTTAGCACATCTCAACAATGTCGCCATCAATCTTGTTTCAAACAAGAGGGCCGCAGGTATAATTTTCGATCTCATTTCAAACAAGTCCACAGCGACCTCGATCAATGCAAGGAGGGTGCAGAAATTTGTTTCGGACAAACCCGTTAAGGTTTCGCTCAAAACAAAGGGGCCGCGTATTGGATTTTTTTTAAATTCAAAAACATAAGGGCGGTTCAGAAGTTCTATTTTTTAGCGAGCTATTCACTCAACCTCGCCAAAATAAAGGGGGCCGCATACATGGACAAGACAACAAAAGATGGCAAAACAAAGGAAACAAGTATATAAATCAGGAGGCCAAATGCGGCCACAAGCCAAGATTCGAGCTAAATTATTACATCGAAATAGTTCAAACAAAAAGCAAAGTTGAATTATTACAGATCGCAGACATTGTTTCAAAAAGCAGAAAGCATAAAATCTTTAGTTTGAGCTAGGTTGAGTGTTGGTATGATCGCTGGTTAAGTTGATGTACTCATCACCGGGCTGGACAGCTGCAGCAACATCAGGGCTCTTCAAAGCAGCCAAATTTACAGGGTTAACCGGTGAGGGGTCCCAAACCGGCTCTCCATCCCTCATCTGTGCAGTGTTGATATCAATAATATGATCATCAGAATAGAGGATGTCCGGGTGAAGAGCTAGCAACTCAGGATTTCACTGGGACATGGCAACCCACCGGACAATCTCCTCAAGGATGACAGTTTCTCTACCATGATGCGTCCAGAGGCAGCGGGTAAAGTGATTAAAGCCTTTATCAAAGCTCGCCTCTTGATAGTCCAGAAACTCATCAGAAAGTTTGTACTTGGAAATGGCCGCAGGACCAGCTTCCTCGGTGGCCTTGTTAGCAGTGGCGAGTTGCTCCTTCAAGCTTGCGATCTCCTCCTGAGCGCCCTTTAACTCTTCAACAGATTTTTGAGCAGTCTCATTCAAGATCGCCACCTTGTGTTGCAACTCAGCGTCCAACTTCGCGCTCTCCTTCATGGCCTCTTTCAGACGATCATTCTCTGCCCGGACCTTCGCACTCTTGGCTTCATCAGCAGTCTTTGCCTTGTCTGAAATTGCGAGGGCCGCAGTCGCTTTTCTATGCTCGGCCCTGCTTTTCTCAGTGGGCTCAATAGTGGGTTGAATCATTAGGGGAGTGGAGCTCAGTGGGCTCAACAGTGGGAAGGTTTCTATAGGCAAGGGGAGTTTGATCGTGCGGCCAGGGGTCGATCCATCCAACGGTTCAGATTTGTGCAGTCATTTTGGATTTTGAAATTCGAAAACCACCATCATTATGGCACATCAATCAATGTCCACGTAATTACGTGAGCGGTTATCAAGAAGGAGGACGACATGCCACGAGCTGACGTTTCAACTGCTCCACTACCCACGTTTGAATACTCACCCGCCAAGATCAAGCTCGCCAATCAACACGTAATTTCCTCAACAAAAGTCCGTCCGCTTGATAAGCGCGGCCCAAAGCAGCGAAAGCCAAGCGCTTTGAGCCCGTCCGCTTGATAGCGCGGTCCTAAGTATGGCCGGACTAAACGGAAAGGTCGCCAAAGACCAAAAAAGCGCTAAGACCGTCCGCTTGATAGCGCGGTCCTAAGTAAGGGCGGACTAAACGGAAAGGTCGCCAAAGACCAAAAAAGCGCTTTGAGGCCGTCTGCTTGATAGCGCGGCACAAACAGGCTATAAGCCAAGCGCTTTGAGGCCGTCCGCTTGATAGCGCGGTCCTAAGTAAGGCCGGACTAAACGGCAAGGTCGCCAAAGACCAAAAAAGCGCTAAGACCGTCCGCTTGATAGCACGGTCCTTAGTAAGGCCGGACTAAACGGCAAGGTCGCCAAAGACCAAAAAAGCGCTTTGAGGCCATCCGCTTGATAGCGCGGTCTTAAGTCAGGCCAGACTAAACGGAAAGGTCGCCAAAGACCAAAACAGTGGATGATCCATTCTTACACTTTACTCCACGCTTGACATTTCGTGAAAATGCCTAAGATATGGAGTTGGGGGCCATTGATATGTCTAAATAATATCGCCACCTATGGTTCCCCAGAAAAGCCTATCTAACCACCAGGTTAGGTAAGGTTCGCGGCCATAGCGTCCGCGATGCCATTCAAGTCAAGGTCGCTGCAGCCAGGTCCCCGTCAAGAGCCTTCAAACCTGTAAGGTCACAAGTCGCTCAGGGGGCCGGCCTGCGGCCTTGGACAACAGGTCCATAAGAGACCGCACGAGCCTCATAGGGAAGCAACAGAAGAGAAAGCTAAGACAGGACGAGTAGGCAGCCTTGCGAGTAGCGATCTAAGCGACCACATAAGACGCCGCCAAGATATTTAGTCTACTTGACATTTAGATCTCTTGTCTACTTGTTTGTAAGATATTTTATGCTTACCTGTCTTACTTAAGCCCTAAGCTTCCCTCCTTCTATAAAAGGAGGGCTTGTGTAACTAAAAAGAGACATGCTATTTGATATAGAGGACTAAACTCTGTCAAAATATAAACTCTCTCAAGCATTCATATACTCCACCCTACCACCGCCGTGCACCACCGGCTTTAAACACTTCTGACACATTCAAATAAGACAGATATCCACTCAATATAACAACGCTAGGCCACCGTGATAATAACCGCATTATCACTCTAGTAGATTTGTTCCATGCATCTGAAACAGGCAATGATCCAGCCATCAGGGGAGTTCCAAAGGTCCATGGTTGTGTGGTATTTCCGACAGGTATACCAGCTGCAGCGATTGTTGAGCTTCCATCTCCGATCTGAGATAAGGATACAGTCGAGGCTATTATAGGTTGAGTATTTGGTGGGGTGTTGATTGGAGATGAAGAACCACCGGTTACCGGAAGTCCGCCGGACTCCACGGCGTTGGCCAGTAATTGCTCTGATACGATGTGAAATTTCTAGATTCTCATTAATTTCATATTGATTACACAAAACACAGTACATCCATAATATCTATCCCAAATCTATGCCTCAGACACGTGGCTAACACAAGTACATGTGTGTAGCTATTACCCCAAGGATAAAACAATCACAACACATAAATACATAGCACACATATAATATTATTATCTAACATATATTATATATGTAGGTAAAATACATAGTCCCTATGTTAAAGTTGTCTCATATTTTTGCTATTGTATCATCATCACATTAAGAGATGGACTTCCATCACCTCACAACCTAGGTTTTGAGGATGAGCTCCCACATCTTATATGGGTTTGGGCTTATTCTATATGGTATCAGAGCCACCACTTTATTGGGCCTCTTTGTTGGCCTTATAGTATCATTTCTATGTCTTGTGTGTCATGTGACCCAGCCTCTTTATAGGCCTACATTTGAGGGGGCGTGTTACCTAGGTTTTGAGGAAGAGGCCTCTCACAACCTAGGTTTTAAAGATGAGGTCCTCCTCTTATATGTGTGTATTCAAGACATCATACATATGATACATGTATATGTAGAAGATGTCGTACATCCGATCCAACAAGCTTAAATAGTCTCTGCATGCACACATGATGTCACCATCTACATACGTTATAACTTATATTATAAGGGTATTGCATCAAATAAGAGTGAAATGAGGTCGAATAATACTACATCCGTCCCAAAATATAAGTCATCCTATATTTTTAGATTTTGTCTCATAATATAAGTCATTTTATATTATCAATGCAACATTTATTGCTCATTTCTTTACCTTACCCCTAATTTACTATGAATTCAACCAATTTTCATTACATAACAACTATTCTGCATGAATGTAATAAATTTATTACATTCAACCGTTTTTTTAATCTATGTTAAAACTCCTAGGAGTTGGTATAAAATAAAAGGTGATAGAAGGAGGGGGAAAATGAGGGGTAAGTCTTCTATGGCCATTACTCCATTCGCATCGTGAAGCTCACGTTGATTCAATCTCGGTTTACAATAAACTAAATTATTGTGTGCTCAGATTAAGCGCATACGCCACTCCTCAAAACGAATGGAATGACCATAAAAGACTTACCCGAAAATGAGGATAAAAGGACATGGCACTGACACATTTAGCGACAAATGAAGTGTTTTGTTTAGAAAATTGCAACAGACTGAATTAATAATTTAATGCTAATAAATAGGATTGACAAAGACGACCACATTTGCATTGCATTGCATGACAAGGATGTGCCTACTGCTGCCTGCGTTTACATCCACCATTATTATGCATGCATTCTCGTACGTCCATTTGCTTAAATATATATGTCCCTTATGACGTCTTGTTCAATTTCTTGAAATAATTTGAGGAGTTAAAAATAAGGTTAATTGATCCCCAATATCAGTGACGGATCCAGAAAAAAATCTCAGTGGGGACACATGAACAAAATCGAAATGCGAGTAGGGACATCAATAGTGTTTTTACATTTTTTACCTATAAAAACACGTCGATTTTTGAATCTCAGTGGGGGCCATGCATTCCCCTTTTCAAGCTGGGTCCGTCCCTGCACAATACATCATAGTTTTTTACATTCTACTTGTGTTATAATAAGATTTAGTCTTTCTTTATGTTGAAGAGTCTTTCATGAGGTGGTTTTATATGAGGATGGCATCGGGTCGAGACCCGACCCGTAAACCTCCTACCCGAAACTCGTCCCGACAAAATTTGGGATTTCATTTTTCTTTCCGAGCCCGAACCCGATAAGCGTCGGGTTCCGACAATCGGGATGCCTGAATGTTCGGGATCTCGTCGGGTCGGGGATGAATGTCCCAAACATATGATTTTAAAAAATATTCATGTTAATATATAAAAAAAATGACAACAATTAATTGATCAAAACTATAGTTCAAAAGGTCGGGGCCGGAGAAATGAGTTAACGGCGGCAGAGTCGACGGCCGGTGGAGACGGGTGACTTTTGTGAGGAAGAGCACTCTAGAATATTAGAGAGCAGAAGAGATGTCCAGAGAAAGTGAAAACGGCGGAAGCAGAGGGTGTAATAGGTTTATGTTTTTAGTATTTAGGGTTGTGGGTATTTATATCGGGATGAAAAATATTTTATATATATATATATTCGGTTCGGGATCAGGAACCCGACGGGAATGAGTTTCATACCCGATCCCTTTCCCGTATTTTTCGGCTCGGAAAAAATCCCAAACTTTCGGGATCGGGATTTTCGGGACGGGATCGGGACGGGTCGGGATTATCGGGAAATTTGCCACCATAGTTTTATATATGTGACCCACCGAGATCCAGATTTTTTTTGGGTCTTAAATAATTGTAGTTTTGTTGTTAAAATTTACACCATCATCATCTCACAATATATTTATGCGGCTTCTATTCGCAACACGAATCTGCTCACGGGCACTACTCTTGGCACCTTATAAATCTCTATTGGCACCACATTAAATATTTTTTATTATTTTGAACAACACAACGTCGTGGAATCGGCCATTTCGTTTCTTGATACGGCGTCATTGGAATCGACGTTGATTTTCAATCCCAACGCGATGATGATGATTTTCTGATTATAAATGTGTCATTGTTGAAAACGTCAGACCCACTAATGTTGTTATCGAACTGAAACGTCAGTGGCTCTGACGCGCGTATCGTGGTGCCAAAAAGTGATTTGGTGGTGTAATGAAGTAAATTAAAAAAAAAGGTGTCAATAGAACTCGCCTATATTTTTTACTTGTAATTTATTTTTTAAAAAGATTGAAAGAATCACAACCACAAGATTATGTTGAGTGTAAAAGTAGTGTAGACTTGAAGGAGTCGTTAAAAAATATACTTTTGATGTCGATGGTTTTTCAAATTTGTTTCGGTGATTTCACTAAAATAAATTTATGAATCTGCCACTGCTTCTATATACCAACTAATAATATTGTGTAATTATTTGTCACATAGTGTGAACAAGAGTTACAAGAGTAATTATACTTTTACTCTACTTCCTACTACATTGTAATAATCTTGGATATATATCAATGGAGAAGTATTTCCTTCCTTCAATTGTTGATATGATATCAAATCATGACGTTATGAGTTCAACTCTTTTTGCAAACTTTATTTATCATTTATATATTGTTTAAGTGTTGAGCCACTCCAAACCTTGTCATAAGCCACATGTGAGGGAGCATGTTGAAATAAATAAGATATTAATTATCTGTCTCTTTAACTGATTATGCTGGGATATATAATAATTCAACATGATATCAGAGTCAAATCACACCATTTTACATCCCCTCTACCCTCTTTCTTGCTGAATGTTTCCCATGGCCAACGCCTATTGACTCATCTTTCAATACCTCCACGTCCATTTCACCTCAACTCCCACCCCTAATGCACCACATCATATGGTCACCCGCTCAAAAACCAATACTTTAATTAAAACCCAAGTCCATTTCACATAATTTCATTCACATCACCCTTAGCACCATTGAGTATAATGAGCCTATCACATTCATTGAAGCCAACAAACTTTGAGTTTGGTGTGATGGTATGCATGATGAAGTTAATGCTCTTTAACACAATAATACATTGGACCTCGTCCCTTTCTCATCTAACATGAATGTTGTAGTTAACAAATGAGCTTGTCGAACCAAGAAGCGTGCAGATTGTCGTATCGAGCGCAAGAAGGCGCATCTTGTTGTAAAATGATGTCATCAAACTGAAGGGCTTGATTACTCCAACACATTCAGTCCGGTTGTCAAGCCGGTCACTATTCGCTTATTACTCTCCTTGGCGACTACCAATAACTGGCCTTTACGACATGTATACATCCAAAACGCTTTCCCACATGGCCAGTTTAGAGCTTTGTTGATCCCAACTATCTAAATGAAGTTTGTCGTCTCAAACGCAGTCAATCTAGACTTCGTCACGCACTCAGGGCATGATTTTCTCGATTCACTAAACATCTTCAACCATATGTTTTCAAGGCTTCTCATGCTAATACGTATGTCTACTATTATTATAGCGTGCTCATATATATTTATTCTTATTTATGTTGATGATGTGATAATTTCTAGCATCTCTCTCATCTCATACAACGAATTATTGAAAAAAATAAGTCATTGAGTTAATTCGCTCAATTTATAATCTCCTCAAAACTATAAAGCCAGAACAATAAGGCCATTGGCAAACTCAATCTTAATCTTAAGAAGTTGACACATATCCACACGATATTTTTATATTGAAAATAAAATTTTATTTTGAAAGATTGGACCAGGAAAAAGGGGGATAAAGTAAAGAAAAAGTGCATATGGCACGAAAAGGAAATCCGATTTCGGTAAGACTTATCCAATGACATTCTTTGTTATAACTGTTAGACAGCAAAGTAGTACCCTAAGATGCAGTCTTATTCGATTCGATAGCCCTATTGTGGGAGAACTATGAGTCTCGAATCGCCTGGCATGAAACTTCAATGCAGCCTTAATTATGTTCATTGAATTTTATAGTCATTGACCGGCATAAAATGTTGAAAGTGTCCCACACTTAGAACTTGTGATTGATACCCACTATATTAAGAGATGGACTTCCCTCATCTCATAACCTAAGATTTGGGGATGAGATCTCTCCTCTTATATGGGTTTGGGCCTAGATTTTCTACATGGTATCAGAGCAGATGTCATGAGATTGAACCCTGGTGTCAACATTATTTTCCCCATTTATATTATGCAAGTGTAGAGAGAGACTGGCCACATTTGAGAAGGCATGTTGAAATTTAAATTGTGCAAGTTTTGGGAGAGATTGACCACATTTGAGGGGTTATTTTCCCCATTTATATTGTGCAAGTGTAGGGAGAGATTGCCCACATTTGAGGTGGCGTGTTGAAATTTAAAATTGTGCAAGTGTTGGGAGGGATTATCCACACTTGAGGGGCGTGTTAAAGTGCATATATGTTAATTATCTGCCTCCCCATCAACTTAAGCTTTTGAAAGAGATGATAGTTCAACATGATATCAAAATCACCCCGTTATTGTGCAAGTGTTAGCATCTTTTTTGTCTTTAAGAGTGCCTCTTATATGTCTTGTGTGTCATTTGATCCATTCTCTTTATAGACATATAATTGAAGGGGCGTGTTAAAAGTGTCCACATTGAGAACTTGTTATTGTGTCACCTACCATATTAAAAGATAAACTTCTTTCACCTTATAACTTAAGCTCTTGGGATGAGGCCGCTCATCAAGATTTTCTACATAAAATTTGCCAAGACTGGTTGAGGTTGTGATTTAAGGTTTTTTTTTAATATTTAAATTGAAATGGCAAAATGAATGCAACTTGCAATAAAATAAAAATAAAAGGACAAAATGAATGCATTATTTTTTGTGAGTAGGCCGTGGTTTGAGGGATTGGTAAAAGGACAAACATACTCATTCTCGGATAATGGCTCGATCCGCATTTGTAGGGAGAGGGGTACGTATTCTCATGCCCATTTATTATACTTTGTTTCCTGTGGACTATTTCCTCTTTCTTTAATGTTAGGCCATTGTCCCAAGTTGACTCCTCTCTTTTCAATGGGATGATGGAGTAATAAGTTTCCATTTTCCCCCTTTTTATAGCCATTAATGCTAGGGGAAATTGGTTTCGTTAAAATTACATTCTAGTATTGATGTATATAAATTTTAGTGATAGTTACTTTAGCCTTTAATCACCTTGCGGCTTTCTCGTTCATGTCGGATTTTGGGGTGTTTTGGCATAACTCTATTCCTGTATTGCTTTGTAATGTTTAGTTTGTTTAATAAAAGCTTTCGTTTTCCTGTGGAAAAAAAAGTCTTTAATCACCCTTAAATTTGTTCTAGCCTGACGATTTTTAGAAATCTTCCGTAGAAAATATCAGGTAATTGGATTTTTAGAGAATAGTTCTATTATGAAATTGATGGTGATTGTGCTGATTTTGGCTGCGTTAATGGTAACTGCCTACGTACTCAGAGAATATGAGATCAAATCAATAACATAATTCTAATTAGGATGATGATAATTTCATACATGGTTTTTCCGGACATAGTGCGTTCCCATACGTTTTCCATGATTGAGGGAGGATCGTGCATCAGTTATTGCTCGTACCCTAATGGGACGACAATCACAGAGCAATTAAGAGAGCAATTATAATCGTGGTGTAAATTCTTACGTAATGTCTGAAATACCTATTAATGGAGAGCTCTTGTTGTCAGAACTCTCCACCTAACCAAACCGATTAATTGAAAAACCGAACCGAACCAAACCGTCTGTGATATGATTGGTTTTGGTTTCATATTTTTCAAACCTAAATATTTTATTTGGTCTTATAAATACTTAAAATCGAACCAAATCAAACCGTGAACACCTCTAGTCATGCTTATTAGAATAGTAATAAAGTTTTCCCAAATTTTTTTTTTTTTTTGAGCTGAAAGTTATCCCATTTTCAAAGAAACCTTGAACATATCTATGCATGGCAACATGCACCCAATCTAATCTAATCTTTTCTTAAGTACAGTAATCCATTGATCCCAAGTTCCAAAAATAATGGTTTTCTTATTTAAAAAAAAAAGGTTCTCGATTATTAAAAACACGAAGAAAATCAAGGACCTATTGCAGTGATTTTTTGTGATAACTAGGCGGTCTCTCAGACAGACATTCTAGGTTTTATAATAGTCTGTAAACATGACTACACACTGTATTTATATCTGTCTATTTAAGATTCTAAATAAATTGTATGCATATACTACCCGTCCCAAAATATAAATCCGTTCAGATTTTCTTTTCATACAAATTAAGAAAGTAGGTAACAATCATTAATTTTGGTGATTAATATATAGAATACCTTTGACTCTCATGAATGTGATAGTTGCAAAGTAGATGAATGTAAAATAATTAGGAGTAAAGGAAAATATAATAAATATTTCATTGGTATTCTAAATGAAGTTATATTATAGGACAAATTAAAAATGCTAAACATATTTACATTTTAAGACGGAGGTAGTACTGTATTATAAATAAACAATATGTTTTATGTTTTAATTAAACGACAGTTGTTTGAAAATTTAATTAAAACAACCGGTAATTTATCTTTTCAGAGACAGTACAACTGTATATTATACGGTATGTATATACTACCTCCATTCCAAAATATAGATTAAGAAAGTGGTTGAATGTCATAAATTTGATGGTTAATGTCTAAAATGCCCCTTGAATATAATTAATGTAATAGTTGTTAAGTAATGGAAAGTGGTTGGATTGATAATAAATTAAGGGTAAGATAGAAGAAAAAAAGTAATAAATATTGTATTGGTAATGTAGAATCACTTATATTATGAGTCAAAACAAAAAGTGTAAGATGAACTTGCTGCTATCTCTTTATTGGGCATTAATTTTGACTATTGTACCATTTTGCATGTTGGAAGGGAGAGCAACAAGTTGGTGCATGAGCTTGCTGCTTTCTCTTTCATGTCTGACGTTGGTGTATTTTGAAAAGGTTGTACGTCGGTTTGACTTTGTACTAGTTAAAATTAATATAAACTTTTGTTTGCTGAAGGAAAAAAAAAACTTCGAGGATATATCCACGTAGAAATCGTCCTTCAAGGTTCAGTATGATTTTTCACCATACTCATTCATTTTTGTGCACCATAAATATGCAACACACACATAATTTCACTCCACCATAATACTCCCTCCGTTCCACAATAACTGAGGCGGTTGTCAAAATATTTTGTTTCATTTTATGTGAGACAATATAATTTTCAATACAACATTTATTATGTTTTTACTTGGTTTACTCTTATTTATTACTGTATGAGATATAAAAAAGAAGGTCACCTTAATTATATCCAAAGACAATCATTGTAAAAGTTAATGCATTAACTCAAATCCTTAATATGCGTGATTTTGATAATTGCCTCAGATAAATTGGAACGGAGAGTAAGAAAAGAGTTTAGGACAACTTTCATGGTTCCCTAGCTTAGCTACTTCATTTCTAAAAGGTGTCACTTCTCCATAAAAATTGTACTAATATACTAGTAGATTTAATGTATTTTTTTCCGAAGCATACCTCTGTCATTTCATTTAATATTTGTCCGTTCATTTCATATTTCAGAGAAATATTTATTATGTGATATAAGCAAACAATAGTACTTAAAATACAACAGATTGATTGATTTATTAATATACGTGTAAAGCAAAAAGTGAACACTTTTTGTAGGACATAGATAGTGCAACCTACCGGATGAAAAGACTTTAACTTATATCCAAACCCTAAATTCAATGGAGTAATTCGATAGCTGTAAATAAACTAATTCTACATACAATTTCTAGTATTACTGGTGATAAAACTCAATGAACCCAATCCAACCCAAAACCCAAACCGAACTAACTCTAAAACCCAAACCACTTGAAACCCAAATTTTTTGGGTTGGGTTTTGACCCAACCAAAAACATTTTGGGTTGGTTTTTTTTTTTATTTTTTTCCCGGTTGACCTAACTCAACCCGATATATATATATATATATATATATATATATATATATATATATATATATATAAAGGATATCATGAATCTGATTTATACCAACTGTCTCTCTTAAATTTTCTTTATACGTTTCAGATTACTAGGTAATGTTTTTATTTTTATTTTTAAGTTAGTATGAAATTTATTCAACAAAGGATCATACATTTTAGAAAAAATAGTCGATTCTGAGTACCATCAAGACATAATCTAATTCTTGTTTCTAGTATATCGAGAAAAGTAAGTTATTTTTCTAAAGTTTCAATTCTAGTTCGAAATTCGATGCTTGTATTATTACTTTGGGGGTTTTTAGGATAAAGAGGAGAAATTGGAAAATCAGGCCCTTTTATCATCTGACAATTTTTTTCAGGTCGGACAGATTCTGACATTTGTTTTTCAGGTTCACCGTCCAAATTTGGAAGAAATCGTTCAAATACAGTCAAAGCCGTCCATATTTGGATGTATTTCGTCCAAATAAATTTAATGGACAAAATAGACGAAAACCGTCCGAATGTTGGATGCACCGTCCATCTTGGGACGAATTCCGTCCAACATTTGGACGGTTTCCGTCCATTTTGACCAAAGCTCTAAAACCGTCTCAATTTGGACGGTCTAACTTAGTCTCTCCGTCCAAACAGAGGACGCACCGTCCAAATTTGGACGGATACTTATCAAATTTGGACGGGTTTCATCCATTTTGAAACCCGTATCAATGACTTATTTACTCTCTTCACCTACTCTTGTCTTCACCGTTTCATCACACAAAAAAATCACCATTGCTTCCAAAAAAAATCACCATTGCTTCACCAAAAATTCACCATCGATACCCAAAAAAAAACCAAACAAACCATATTTGTCCTTTTGAGCTGCGTTGTTTTATTTCACCGGAGTTGTATTTTTAAACAATTGGGTAAGCATTTACTTAAGTTTGAATAAATTTATTTATTGTGTTTGTTTTTATTGTTATTTGTTCACATGAATTTTCGATTTTTATTAATGTTATAAATTTTTGATTTTTAGCGTAGTGTAGTATGTGCATTTTCGATTGTTAATGTTTCGATTTTTATTAATGTTATAATTTTTTTATTTTTATTAATGTTATGAATTTTCGATTTTTATTAATATTGTTAATGTTATAAATTTTCGATTTTTAGCATAGTGTAGTATGTGCATTTTCAGGGTAGAGAAATGATTAATTTTGATTATATATTTCGATAATGGAATTGACAATCGTTGGATAATTAGGGTAGTCAATGATACATTCTTATTTTGATTGATATATTCTGATTAAATATTTGGATAACGATACAAATATATTTTGGTTGATGTCAATGTGATCGCTTGTAGTAATAAACGAAACTTGTTTACCGAATGTGTTTTATTGGTTTGGTACAAAGTTGATTATGTTGTTGTTGTAGTGGAAGATGAAAATTCAATTCAAATATATGGTTTTTGAATTACGTATTTTGTGATAGTATGAGAACATCCCTTGAAATTATTGGTAACAAGAATGTGATTTAAAAAATTGAAACAAACGACAAATTAATGTCATTTGTTGCTACAAGAACGAATATTTCGAACTGAATTCCATGGTATGCCTCGGCCTGATGAGGTTCTTAGAATTGCATGATTTCCACTAGGGTGTTTTCGATTCCTTCGATCCATTTGTGTCATGCCTAATCTCCGTGCTTTGTATTGGGGCTCCTGGTAGGTAGCTCGTAGAAAATTTCATTAGGTCCGCTCAACAGAGCATCTTTCCTGTCTCCAAAGACTGGTAAATCCTCACCGGAAGTGAGGCACCCTTAGATTGAAAATATAAGTTACGCTCGCCGGCCCGTCCGGCATCCATTCTCCTCGTCATCATCAAGTACTCTATAGCGTTGGTAAAAACACTACTCTCTTCTTCTCTTACCCCTCTAACGTTACAACACAACACAACACAAAACAACGATGTTCGAGAAAAACAAAATAAAAGATGATAAGACATTTCGTTATATATATATATATATATATATATATATATATATATATATATATATATATATATATAGTGGAAATATGGAAATATTACGTTACTTTAGTGTAACATATTAATTGTGAGACACATTAATTGTAAGACATATTAATTGTATTGTATAAACAATTAATATGTCATAAAGTCATAAAGTAACTCCTTTTGTCTTATTAGGTAATAGACAACTCTAGCAATTAATACTAGTTTGAATTCAGTAATTAATTGCTCTCTCCTAACTTATACTCTACTAGGACCTTTCCCACTTACTTGTACCTATTTATACTCACTCTTTTATGATGAATAAACCAAGTTGAAGTTTACTCTAGTGTTTATCACTTTCTCAAACTCTCTTCATGGTATCAGAGACTTAAACTCCTGAATCCGCTGCAAAATCTCATTACCCTGCTGTATCTTCTCATCTCATATCAAGAATGTCTTCATTATCTGAAGCTTCCTCACCCTCAGTAGAGTCCCAGCTGCCTCAGCAGAATGGGGTCACTGAAAACCATTCATTTACAAATCACAGACTTGACGGCAACAACTACCTGCTGTGGTCAAGATCAATGAAGATGTATATCTCAAAGCCGAGCAAGATGGGATACTTGTGCGGCTCCAAACTCCCCTCTGCACAAACCGACCCCAAGTTTGAAGCATGGGATACTGAAAATAACCAAGTCATGACCATCCTCACGAGGTCAATGACAAAAGAGATCGATGAGAACTTCATGATGTATGATATCGCAAGGAGATCTGGGACAATGCCGAGACCTTTACTCAAAAAAGGACAATACATCCGAGGTCTACATGATCTTGAAGCTCAAATCCAAAATTGTAGACAAGGGGATCTGTCTGTAACTCAGTACTTCAACCAACTATCTAAGGCATGGCAACACCTAGATATGTTGGAATTCACCCATGGAAGGATGTAGAGGATGCTGCCTTATACAAGAATATCATTGAGAAGAAGAGGGTATTCAAGTTCCTTACAGGATCGAACTCATCCCTTGATGATGTTAGAGGTAGAGTTCTTGCTACTAAACCTCTCCCTCACCTCAAATCTGTGTTTTTTGAAGTCAAACATGAGGAAAGCAGGAGGAAAGTAATCTTTGGAAAGCAACCTGCTGATCACCCCACCGATAGTTCATCAATGTTGGTGATCGTGAAGCCTGCTTGAGGTCACTTGAGACTTCTGGGAACCCTACCGAGAAGCGCAGGAAAGTTGTTGTGACCACCTTTGAACGCACAAATCACACCAAGGACACTTGTTGGAAACTACATGGTAAGCCTAACTCCTTTAAACCCTTCAAACCAACCAGGGAGAGTCGAGCGGGCATGTCGGTGAGGAAGGAACAAAGATACCATGTTGAATGCTCGCTTTGTCGCCTTCAAAGCCTTCATTGCTCAACAAAAGGAAGGTAGTCCTATCACTGATATAGCTACTCATGCTAAAACATGTATATTCCACTCACCTCTCAGTAATGATACTTGGATTGTTGATTCTGGGGCCTCATCCCATATGACTGGTAACAAGAGTCTTATATCTCAGTTTAGGCCTTGTCATCAAACCCACAATATTAGAATTGCTGATGGATCTATTTCATGTGCACAAGGCTTTGGAAATGTTAAACTCACTGATAAGATATACCTTCAGGATGTTCTATTTGTTCCTAAATTAGACTATAACCTCATTTCTGTCAGTAGACTCCCTAAAGACCTAAATTGGACAGTCTCATTTAATGTCAATCAGTGTATTTTCCAGGATCTTTCTTCACAGGAAGTGATTGGGAGAGATAAAGCCTGTTCAGGACTGTTTATGGTTCACCCTGCTGAAGACAGAAGATTGAAGATTGAAACTGCCTCAGCAGCCTGCAACCAAACCTTAGACAATATCATATTATGGCATTATAGGCTAGGTCATCCAAGTTTTGGTTATTTAAAGTCTTTAATTCCTGAACTGTTTAAAGGATGTAACATCAGTGACCTTCAATGTGATATTTGTCAGTTTGCTAAACTTACTAAGTCTGTGTATACTAAATTACCTTACTTGCCTTCCACTCCTTTTACTCTAATACATAGTGATGTATGGGGACCTTCAAGAGTTAAAAGTATAACAGGGAAGAGGTGGTTTGTCACCTTCATAGATGATCACACCAGGGTCACATGGCTATTTCTGATGAAAGATAAATCTGAAGTTGGAACCATCTTCAAAGAATTTTATAATATGGTATCCACTCAATTTGACACTAAGATTAAAATCTTAAAAACAGATAATGCCCTGGAATACTATGAGTCCAACCTCGGCACCTTCCACGAATGATAAGGGATTATTCACACCAAGAGTTGTGTTGAGACACTCAAAGAAAATGGGGTTCTTGAGAGGAAGAACGAGCACTTACTTGGAGATGGCTAGATCGGTCATGTTCACCACACATGTGCCTAAATATATGTGGGGTGAAGCTATATTAATCGCCACATACGATCAACAAAGTTACCAAAGCAGAGTGTTAGGATTCAAGACCCCATTCAAACCCTCAGTGACAACTCATACTTGTCCTCACCTCATTGTTTGGCTTGCCTCCAAAGATCTTGGATGTCTTGTGTTTGTACATATTCATGCCCAACACGAAGCAAACTTGATTCCAAAGCTCATAAATGCATCTTCCTAGGCTATGCCAAAAGACAGAAAGGTTACAAGTGTTATTCTCCCAATGACAAAAGATTTTACAATTCTATGGATGTAAAATTCTTTGAAAAAACTCATTACTACAAACAAACCCATCGAGAGCGACCCACAGAGATGGCAACCTTATTGAGATTGAGATCACCACAATCCCTCAAACTACTCCTCGCCAGACTCACGATACTCACGATCCCATCGCAGACTCAAGCAAATTCTCGAACCTCAAGAACTCATCGAGCCTCAGGCACCTTATCGAACCTCAAAGGCTCATCGAGCCTCATCGAACCTCAAAGCCAGCCTCACTGAAACCATCGAACCTCGGCAGCCTCCCGAGCCTCACCGACCCGCTTTCATTCCATCGATATTGATGACAAACCCATTGTTGTCCGAAAGGAAAGAGATCATGCACTAATCACTCTATTCATACTTATGTGTCTTATGATCACTTGTCACCTTCTTTTGCTATGTTTACACAGACTTGGATTCTCACTCTATTCCTAAGAATATACAGAAGCTCTCCAACATGATAAGTGGAAGGCGGTGTTAAAAGCTGAAATGATCGCTCTCTTTGACAACCATACTTGGGATCTCACCACTCTCCCACATGGAAAGAAGACAGTCAATCGCAAATGGTCATTTCACTATCAAGTACAATGTCGATGGTACTATTGACAAATACAAAGCTAGATCGGTTGTAAGAGGGATTCACTCAAACATATGGTCTTGACTACAAAGAGACCTTTGCACTGTGGGCAAAGCTAAACACTGTCGAGTGGCACGATCTCACTTGTCATTCAACTTGATCGCCTCTCCACCAATTGGATATCAAGAATGCTTTTCTAAATGGTGACCTCATTTGAGGAAGTCTATATGAATGTGCCCCCTGGTTTTTCCAACACTCACACTCAAGGAAAGTTTGCAAATTGAGGAAATCTCTATATGGCCTAAAGCAGTCCCCGAGAGCCTGGTTTGGCAAACTTACTACTGTGGTTAAAGCTGCTTGGATATCATCAATGCAACTCGAGATCACACCATGTTTATCAAAACAACAAACCAGTAAAAGATCCATTCTTATTGTCTATGTGGATGATATCATTCTTACTGGTGATGACCCCCTTTGAGATCCAACAATTGAAGACCTCGCCGCCAAAGTATTTCAAGTTAAAGATTTGGGCTACCTCAAGTACTTTCTTGGTATGGAAATAGCAAGGAATGACCGAGGGTATATCTGTCTCACAGAGGAAGTATGTCTTGGACTCTTTGAAGGAAAGCGGCATCTTTGGGATGCAAACCGCTTTGTATCCCCAGAGTAGACTCCAGAATAATACCTATTTGCATGGTGACATTCTTTGTCAGAAAGGATCAATATCAAAGACTTGTTGGGAAACTTATTTATCCGTCCCATACAAGACCCGATATTGCATATGGAGTCGATCACCGTTAGCTTGGTTCATGCATTGCCCTACTTGAGCAACATTGGGATGTTGTGAACAGATACTTGAGGTACCAAGTCCACTCTGGCCAAGGCTTACATTTCACCAAGTCTCTGCTGAGAGATCTGGTCAAGGTTTACACCGATGTCGATTGGGTGGCCATCACATAGATGTAAGATCTACCACAAAGCTATTGCTCATATGTATGGGGTAATCTGGTCACTTGGAGAAGCAAGAAACAACCTCATTGCTCTAGAAGTAGTCTTTGAAGTCGAACTCGGGCATTGGTTTTGGGCATTTGTGAAGCATTATGGTGAAAAGAGTCCTTATTGATCTTTGCAGAGACCCTCAAAGAACTGTCATACTCTTTGTGACAATAATTCAGCTTTATGCATGGGCAGAGGATCCAGTCCATCATGATAAAACCAAACATGTGGATATTGACAGACATTTCTTAAAGAGAAGATTGATGCCAAGATCATTCAACTTCAAGATGTTCCTCACAGAGACCAAAATGCCGATATTCTCACCAAGGCAATTCCACCGCTTATGTTCAGCCGACTGAGTAGCAAACTTGGTTGTATTAACATATACAACCCAGTTTGAGGATGGGTGTGGATATATGGAAATATTACGTTACTTTAGTGTAACATATTAATTGTGAGACACATTAATTGTAAGACATATTAATTGTATTGTATAAACAATTAATATGTCATAAAGTCATAAAGTAACTCCTTTTGTCTTATTAGGTAATAGACAACTCTAGCAATTAATACTAGCCGACTTACAGTAATTAATTGCTCTCTCCTAGCTTATACTCTACTAGGACCTTTCTCACTTACTTGTACCTATTTATACTCACTCTTTTATGATGAATAAACCAAGTTGAAGTTTACTCTAGTGTTTATCATTTTCTCAAACTCTCTTCATATATATATATATATATATATATATATATATATATATATATTTATATGTGTGTGTGAGTATAAGTATCATCATTTATTAATAATTGTGTCATTCTTTTTGACATATACTTACACAAAATATCATATCTTAACATCGCAAAAACACTCACACTCACACTCACACTCACACACACACACTAAATATATATACGCACTTGTACTTATTACGTATATATGTGTATCACACTAATAATATGATGACATATATACAAACATATTATATATTCATTGTTTATATTTTATTTTATACTCATATCTCCACTGTATACTGATATAAATTTATAATTCTTTTACAAATAACAACATTGTGTCCGTTAAGTTTGTATTTGGTGGAGAGTGGATATACAACGAAGGAAGCGACAGATGGACTTATAGAAAAGGAAAATTTTATTTGATTCGTGTAAAAAATGATATGACATTGGATGAAGTGAAGCAGAAAGTGTGTGGGAAAGTAGGAATTGATGTATCAAAAAATACATTGGTCATGAAACTTTTGTACGCAAAATACGAGGGCCGATTGATGTTTTGGATGATGAGACATGGCTAGGGTACATTGATGATCTCGCTTAGACTAGAAGCCGTCAAGCTTTGTGGCTTATTTGAACCGGTTATTCTTGATGATGACTCGGAAGACATATACGACAACGCAATTGACTTAAATGAACAACCGTTAGTTGAAGGAAATGATAGAGGGATTGAGGATTTTACACCCGAACTTTATTATAATCGGAATTCCGGTGAGCATGTTGTACGTACTCCACCAGTCTCAGCCCCTCATGAAATTGTCATCCAACCGAATACAACTTTCGGTGATCAAGTAATTGACTTGTCAAGTGAACGTGGCTACGATTGGGGATTTATTGCAAATATGATTAGTCAGCCATTGCACATACCTTACAGTGAACAACATACGGCTAGAATGTGTGCTTCTATGAATGAAGCTGGAACGTCTCGGCAGAATTTAGATCAGACGACCCACACACCGTATAAGAAGCAAACTAGTGGTATGAGGCGTGAACCAGTGACTGAAGCTGGGACATGTTGGAATAATTTTGGTCAGACTAGTCATAATCTCCACATAGATGGAACAAGCCAGCAGTTTATGCAAACAACGATGCAAGCACCGATGCAAACGGGCCTCACTATCGGCGGATCTTTCATGAGTTATTTGACAGCACCTTTGCAATAGAACCCTGACACTGGTCACACATTTAGTATGGCAAGTATTAATCCCAATAGAGGTGCTCATTTCGGGTCAGGAATGGATCCGTCCCAAATTCCTCCATGTCCACTTGCTGAGACGTTTCAGACCGATAATCTAGATGTATTGTTTATTGGTAAAAAGTATAGAGACAAGGAGGATATGAAGGATAAAATGAGTTACCACGCATTGAAACATGACTACATGTGGAAACTCGTTAGGTTTGACATGGAAAAGTTAAAATTACGATGTTATACTTCAGAACGATGCGAATGGAAGGTTGTCGGTAGGAAGGTTGTTGATTCGAATGTGGACGCAAGGGACGGACAACGTTGCATGAACTTTGAGATAACCGCGTACAATGAAACCCACACTTGTGGATTTGAGCAATTGACTGACAATCATAGACAAGCCAAGCCCGGACCTATAGGTCGTTTCGTAAGGGATAGCCTAATAAAACTCGGCAGCGGTTTCACGACAAAAGTTTTACAAGCTGAGGTCAAAAAAACATTCAACATAGACCTTAATTATCAAAGTGCCTATCAATGTAGTATGTAAAGCCTTGGAATTGATCGGCGTAACGTAGAAATGTCGATTCTAAATTACATGCCTACTTTTACATGTTGAAGGTAGAAAATTTTGGAACCATCATAGACATTGTTCCTGATGCGCTTGGCAGGTTCAAGTATTGTTTCATGGCTTTGGGTTCTAGTATTGAGGGGTTTAAATATTGTCGGCCTATCTTAGTTGTGGACGGTACACATCTGAAAACAAAATGCGATGGGACATTGTTAGTAGCAGTCGGTGTAGACGCGGGCGACCATATCTTTCCGTTAGCTTTTGCCGTGACCGACGGAAAGAGCCTTGATGCGTGGACGTATTTCATGGAAAACGTGAAGTCGATAATCGGGGAACGTAGTGACTTGGTTTTCATATCGCATGAGAGAGGCCAGGCATCATTGGAACCGTTAGAAATGTATTTCCAGACGCTTACCATGGTTACTGCTACCACCACATCGTTATGAACCTCAATGAAAA